>OY978215.1:37445452-38091961 GCA_963854785.1 Vaccinium vitis-idaea
AGTCATTATTTAGTAATCTGGCAACTAATTTCCGACTAATGTAAAAATTCCTAATTACCGCCTAGACCGTAAAATCTAGGCGTTGGGATCCGCCGAGTGCCTAGACCGATTTTTAAAAACATGGCACAACATACCAAGAATTCCAAACAAGGCACCTAACACAAACCAAACAAACAAAGATGAGAAAGGGAAAAAAATAGTAGTAACAAGAAACATCAAGGAAATTCTCCAATCTACAAGACATGAAGCTGAAACAAAACCAAAAAAATCCTCTCTATTGTCCTCTTTCCACACCATATGATACGCATGACAAAGAAACTTTACGAATAATGTTTAATTCGTTCTGCCCTTGCCTCAACCCAAAAGGCAAACTTCAAATAGATTAAGGTAGCAGTCAAAGTAAGTGGACAGAGAAAAGTAAGATTGTACAATAGACCAATAGCGTTAGGAGGACCAAACAAAAGAAAAATCAGCACAAGGGCCAAACCAAAGAACCATTGGTAGAGAGCACTAAAAACACACTAAAAAAGAAAAAAAAAATCAGCTTATTTGAGGCCCCATGATGAAAATCGAGAAAGGACGGTATGAGTTTCTCTGCCATACCTGATTCTGCGCAATTGCTTGGAGAAGCCTTTCCTTCTCCTTGAATGCAGGCAGAGATCTCCGGAAGTCAAGGATTTTCCTGCCTTCTGGTGATTCCTACAACAAAAGGTTCTATTCAGTTTCAATAAAGCAATAAAAGCAATCCACATGGATGGAAGTTTCAAAATGACACATTCGCATTATGGCTCGAAATTTGTATGAGCCCTTTATTTATAGCTAATGAAAAAAGAACTGAACACAGTTCTCATGAGCAGGATGAGGACCCAACCAAAGAGACTTTTCAACTTAACTACCCCATGCTTCATATTCAAACAATTTAATTCCAAGACTTTCGAATTTCTTAATTGCTTCACACAGGAATGAGGTCATCACAAACATAATTATACAGAAACCAATATTCAAGGTATACACAGATTCTTTGTACAACCGAATTCCTAAATTAGACTGTCTTAACATAACACAGCAAACGTAAATTAAAATCTGCAATAAATGAACGGGTAATGAATGTTTAAAAGTCAACTTTAGCTAGACTTCTGTCAATGTTCAAGCACAACCATCTGACATCCACAGGTTTTTGTAGCAGACAATGACCGAACAGAATTTGACCCAAACTACGAACTACAACCAAACACTAACAACCCATGTCTAAAAAGTACAAAATTACCAACATACCTTAATCAACAAAAACCTAACATAGAACCCATAAGATACGGCCAGCAGCATACCAAATAAAGATATAACACATTACTTTAAAACAGCACTCAATAATGGTACATGTGAAAGTACTATTGGCCCCACTTTTCCATGCACTGATCAGGTACAATGAGTGGAGTAGCAAGATATTGTCAAAGCAAACGAAGCTGAATACAAAGATGAGAGAAAGACAAGGATAAATGGACAGCAACTACAGGAGAGAGACAGAAAAAAACAGGACAACAAAAAGGACAACTCCAAAGCTTCTCCAAAAACTTATGTTTCAGCAACTACAACTAGGTCTTCACACATAGCTGGTACATCCCTTAAATCACAAAACAAGAGAGTACAAAAAAGAAACAGCACGATGTGGTCCAACTTTGGCACACCCTTACAAGGTTGGGAAAATGAGCTCCAAATAGTCAATATGTAACAATAGCTATCTAATGTTTTCTTGGGTTTTCAAGTTGAAACTCAAAGTGTTCTTCTTCCTTTAAACTCAAACCACCACTCTCTACTACCCAAAACCACCCTTCGTTCCAAAATTCAGTAGAAAGTTTAGTAGTTTCTTGTTTCTAGGAAAAGACTATTCTTTTCCTTTCGAAACAACTAGCCGTTACTCTGTCTGACGATCAACCTAGCTTTAGCGTCTTCCGATTTACCTCGGAACTAAGGTAGTCATTCAATCCTAGTCTTAATCTAGTTACTTTTAACGTAGTCGTTATAATGCTTGATTTTCTACTTGAAGTTTCTAGTCGTTACTTGTTTTAACTTACGAGAAAAATTTGTCAATAATTCTTAAAAAATATATATTTTTTGAATAAAATGTAGTCGTTATAATGTTCGTTTAGAATTCGACTTACCAATTTTATGTTGTTATAATGTCCGACTAATTTTTGAAATAATCATGAAGCCGACTAAACTTTTTACTAAATGCATTGTTAAACGGATAATCGTGCGACACGAGATTTTCTCTAAAATGATTACGTAGCTATTTGGTACAATTTTCTACTAACTTGGATTGGTTTTCAAGAAGATTCGCGCAGAAAAAGTCGTAAAGCGCTAGTGTCCAATCTATACAAAAGGCTTTGAAGGGATAGGGGAAGGGAAGAAAACAAAGATGGTCACTCCTTTTAGGAGCGTGGCTCGTTCATTCTCTCTTTTTTAATAACTAATAAAAAAGAGTAGTGCTTCTGAATTGATCAATTTTATTTTTTGAATTTTTTCTTTGTTTATTTTGTGACACGATTTTTGAGAAAAGATGCATATTCACGAGACATGATATGATATTGACACGACATGATTTTCGAGATAATGATTGAATAACTGTTGATGAAAATAGTGATGAGAATGAAAATGGATTTAAATGAATGCGGCAGTGCAGTGAGAGCGCTGCCCCAACTTCACAGAGAGATTTTGGTGTTTAGGACTAAGCATGCACAACACATAGTGGACAAACCTTGTAAGTAGACTGTTGAGATCAATGATACAAGACAGCCGGGACTATGTATGTGTGAACGGGGTGGACGGACCTTGTAAACAGATTGCTAAGATTAGTGATACAAGACGCCTGGGACCTCGAGCGAATAGGTAGGTAACCGCCAGTTGAAAGGAGACGTAAACAGGCCAATAACTTTTGAGTGGTGGACTGCGGACCCAAAGGACGGAAGCAATGCCATAAGAGTGGAGTGATTGGACTGTGGCCCGGAGGATGGAAACAATGTCCAAACTTAGATAAATTTGAAGAAGAATGCCCACACTGAAAGATAATACGAGACACTTCTTATTTACATGTGATACACTCTGATCTGCATTGACACTGACACATGCATATTTCATGAAAGATATTATTTTCTGTTAAACTCTTGTTATTTTATTCATGCTCTATAAATGTTGTTCTAGAATTGCTAGTTTGGTTTTGGGGTAGTTGTTTCTGCTGAACGTTATCACTCACGATGTTGCACTTGTGTGACCCTGGGATAATACCACGATGATGCTCTGCGACTCTGACGTATTATGCTAGACTATAGAGATGAACAGGAGGAGTACTATAGCTTAAAGGCCTACGGAGCAGAGTTGGACATCGCCAGGGCTGACGGTCGTGCCATGGAATAGAGAAACCTTAGTCGTCCTTATAGTGAATAAATGTATTAGCAGAGAGATTTCTGAAATTTCCTATTTGGATAGATGTTGTAAGACTTTAATTATTATTATTGCAATAAATATAACATTCCCAAAATTAGGGGCGTTACACCCCGAATCCTTTAGTGAGTTTGCCAAATGATAAAATCAACACATTTGCTAAAATCGGCAAACTCACCCTTGTGATTGGATTTTGTTGTACGGGAAAAGGAATATAAATTAAGGAAACATATAAAAAACGAAAGTGTACTGAAAGAAACTATTTTTCAGATTTTACAAAACAGATGAGAAGAAAATGAAATAGTAGTTTGTCATTACAAAGCCGTTAAAAAAAAATCTTGTCAAAACAAAAACATTTCTTTCTCTTTTTTATTTATATATTTGGTTTAAGGATCAGGAATCCAGCCGATTTGGCGGCTAAGGTGATTTTAGTCGCCGAAAATATATGATTTGGCGTAAATTTAGTTCTTTTGTAATTATATTTTCCTCAAAAAAAAAAAAAATACAATTTATACATTTTTATATACTCCTATATATTTTTAGACCTTTTTGTCCCCTGTATTTGAATCCCTTCTTAAAATTGCAGTTCGCATAAAAATTCTTTCAGACATTCACTTTATGAAGTATACTATAAATATATTTATTCCCTATCAAAAAAAGTTCTTGGCAAGCCTAGTGGATACGTGTTTGGTTGGTACTAGTGTTGGAAAAATATGGTTTTGTAATCATATTTTGAGTGAATGGAAATTGTCTCCAAATTATATCATTGGATAAATAATTAATATTTTGAGTGGATGAAAATATCTTTTAATTAGTTATTAACCCTTTGAATTTATCTTGAATTGGAGGCTAATAAACCAAGAGCTGCATCTTGTCACACTCTCAATTTTAAGACAATAAATAAATGTTTTTCTCAAATATGAGAATACAGTATGTTATGACTTTTACTTTCAAATTTTCTCACAATGAAATTTCATATTACTAAGTCCGGTACATACGTACCCATGTCCCATAATAATACATGAATAAAGAGGTAAAGTTACAATGCCTGGACAAATCAAAGATTAAGGTAATTACAAGTTCTTGTATTAGAAATACGTTCCACTAAATGGTCAAATGATATCTTTAATGTATGCCTTCCAAAAAGGATGCAACACATTTCATGCACTCCACTTCGTGATCCTTGGCGGGTACCTGAAAACAAAGGGGGTGAGCATTCACTTCGCCCAGTAGAGGTTTCTTTAAGCAAAATATATATATTTCTTTTTAAAAAAAAAAACATTTATACGTGTGCATGCGTGTGAACCACAGACAACGAGGAATGTGCATAAAGTGCCAAAAGGTACTAGAACAAAATTCAAGACCCATAACATTATTGCAACTCTATAATTTACAGCACTTATCTATCCACACACACACATCCATACGTCATGGGCTTCAAACCTTCAATTTATTGAGTGCTCCTCACATCTCATGTAGTGTTATAACACATCCACCATCCCCAAATTTGGTAAGTATGCATATACATATTTATGTTCAATGGTTACCCCCCGTTCCGACACCATTCACAAAAAAATAAAATAAAAATTCTTACGTTAAGACAAGGTGCTCACAAAAGAAAAGAAATATCAAAGTGCTTCAAAGATTTTTCATAACATTTCATATATCATGTACCCCGTAAGTTGCTCAGCTAAGACCCCCGGTATGTGTTACCCAAACTCTTCTCAACAAACATTCCGCATATGCGCGACTCCGTACTTTGTCAACGAATAGTATGTATATGCAGAAATACATATGTATGCGCCCAATAAATTTCTCAAGTGTCCATATAGCATATACATGCCTAGGTGACCCACTAATATCCAAGCGTCCCACGTATCCCACCAATATCCCACACAAAGTGCAAGTATCTCACTAGCCTTAATGCGTCTCGCAAATACTCTCATGCCCCGCGAGCGTCCGTTTATCCATTTCATAATCAATTCATTCGTTTAACCACCCCTTCGTAACCAAAAAAAAAATGCATAATTCCCTCCCGAGGTCTTATGATTTCCATAGGCCCTTCCTAATAAACATCGGTGGATAGCCCTAATGACTCACCTTGTTAATTTAATATTTTGTTTTGCTTATACGTCCCAGTCTACCCTGTCTCCGTTCTTGTTGTTTCAATTATGTCTAGAATGTTCATCAAGTGCAGGCATATTTAACTAGATCCTCAAGGTCGAAATCACATAGTTACGGCGAACTGTTCAAACCGTGACTAAATGAGTCTCGAGGGAGACTCAGGCTCGCAAAACAACATTTCGGGTGCAAGCTGACAAAACCGTACTGGTTTGAGTACACACAGAAAATGCAGGCTGTTACTGAGTTCTCAATTAGCACTAAAAGAAAAACCAAAAGCAGTCAAGTGCTTCATCTAAACTACTTGTAAACATTAGATTATGGATTAATCTCAATCAAATTAAAAGAAATGTAATCAAGAACAAGATTGAACATCAAAGAGCTCACTAGAACACTAAAAACGTGGGTTCTATTGAATGACTTCCAAATTGTAAAATTAGCACCCTATATTAAGAGTATGTATCATAAATCAACTCATAAGACTTAGAACTATGGGAAAGGAACCCCTGCCTCGTGGATCCGACCTCCTTCAAGCTTTAAATTCAAAATGCTAGCCCTCTCCAACTTGCAACCCACCTAAAAATGAGTCTCCAAGCGAACCCACGTGAAACCCGTGCTTGAAACAAAGAATACACCTTTATTGATGAAGGATCTATGAGTGTGTTGTGGATTTGGGACTGATTTTCGGTGGGTAAAGGAGGGAGTGGTTGAGCCGAGTTGTGAAGGGAGAGAGAGAGAGAGAGAGTGAGGATCGGCTGGGGAGGGAGAGGAAAAAAAATGGGTCTCTCTCTCTCTCATCAATTCTATTTATAAGTGGTGCAAAATGCACCCCACACCCCCCAACTAGTTAGGGTGCTACAATCAAGTCCTAAATGAAACTATTTTACGCATTAGACCCACACCGAACACTTAAATGTGTTTAGGTGAAACTCCAATTAGAAATTTAGATATTTCAAAAATTTTATGGGTCTTTACACATCTCTTATAAACCAAGAGTTGCATTACTTTGTTTGTATTTCAGCGTGATAATTTATTTTCTTCTCCTACCGAAACAGTGTAACTGTTCACTTCCGACGAGTTGCGTCCGTTTTGAACAGCCGTGTCTTTTCGTCTCGTACCTTTCCGATCGGGTGCCTATTTATCTATAAATAGGACCCTCCTCCTCTCATGCATTTGATGTTTTTTCATTGCATTTATTCTGCACTTACTGCATCAAACATCATGAGAGTTCTGCGTAGTTTCCTGGTTCGCCAACCAATCAGATTGCAGTGCTGCTTTCGACCGGTGAAAGTCGGGTATTCCTGGGAGGCAAATGCTAAAGTTTTCCATCAGCACCATAGTGGAGGGCGAATTTTCCTTAAGGAAAGAGTATCGAAATACTCGCCTCGACTCGAAACGTCTATTGCCAATTTTTGGTGTACTGAAGTTGGCTCAGTACGATTTCTAATTATTCTTTTATTTTTGTTTTCGTGTTTATTTCCAGTATTTTTGAACCGAGTTTCCAACAATCTTAAGGCAAATTTCTTTTTCTTAACTCGGATTATTTTTCTGGAAATATGTTGATCTTTGATTTCGATTCTGCATATTTTTCAATTCGAGTTTCCTGGGTTAAATCAGTCTATGGCTTTAACCGGTTGTTTACATTTTTTTTTCGGGCCTCGTGTTTACTCCTTTTAATTTTGTTAACCTTCTGTTTAAATTGTGTAGGGGAGGTTAGCGCGAGACCCCCGTTGATCAGAGTCAACGTTGACCCACCGTTGAGATCATGACAAGTGTCACCCAGGTGGCGCGATGTCCGCGCGACACGTGGCACTCTCCGCGGAGGGATCTGCGCGGGGGGGGGGGGGGGGGGGGGGGGGGGGGGGGCACTAGCGCGGGACCCTCTCGTGCAAGGCGCCTCCACGGCGCGCACCCCATGCCCAGTAAGTGTCACGCCCTCAATTTTTATAACCAAAATACCACTTAAGTCCACGTTGGACAAATCAAAAGTCAAACATTCTCCCTTTTGAGAAGCCAAAATCTTAATACATCTCCATAATCAAATTCTACTCTCACGTCTCCGTATCCGTATCCAAATGTAAAAAGAACAATACAGAGAACATTACATCTCAAATAAATGATAATATAAGTTAAAATACATCCTTGTCATCTTCCAAAAAAAAAATGTTACAAAAGAATAAAGATGGTCAAATAAGGAAATCCTTGATGTTTTCAAAAGCGATCATGCCAACGCACACAATTCCATGCACTCCACGCCATGCTCCTCAATGATTACTTGAAAATGATAGGTTGACCTACACTAGCCCAGTAGAAAACTAATCTAACAATACTATAGTCATATAGTATGAAGATGCACCGATAAAATAGTTAGGTGACATAATGAGACAAAGTTCGAAGATTTTCAAATTTGACAAGTCTGTAAATATTTTAAAGGTTACTCTTTTACTTTCATAAAGCCTTCTCTTTTCAAATCTCAAATCTCAACACACGTAAACAACACATCCGTAGTCTCGAATTTATATTACCAACTTTCTCAAGTTCCCGTACACATACACAAGTGTTCATAAATGTCACTAGATTCCTAGTCATGTCATTGTAATAACAACCTCTACATAAGTATCTTGGTGTCTCTAGTTCCCATGAATGTCTCATTTTATTCTCAGGTGATCACACATACACATACACACAAGCCAAGCTACCAATTCCCAATATAATTGTAATTACAAACTAGAATCTCTGTACACACACACACACACACTCATGTCACATAAGGGTAGAGGGACTAAATTATGCACCTTAAGTCCCAAAAATAACCACACGTGCCCTCATGGCATCCTAGAAGTGATCAAATCTCTCAATGTGTCCCGAAATGTTTATGACGTACCCAATCACATCCTACGCGTCCTTATATTGACGGTATCAAGGTCTCCTCTAACGCCACCTATTCTCAATATCAAGCGTTCACACACACACACACACACAAGGTACCCATCACTCCTAGATTCACTCAATCACATCCCAAGCACTCGCAAAGCATACACACGTATCCAAATAACTTATTGTGTCCATCTATATCAGTAAATCCCATTACTCTCATTCCACCAGTTCACAATTTTCAAGCTTTCCCGCAAGCACACTAGTATTCACTGTTTTCCATGTTCCTTATCCACAACCCAAATGTTTACTAGACATCCACAACATGACTAAACAATCCAAGTATTACTCTCTATTGATAATCACATTGTATCCGGTATTTCGTGGACTGCCATCACCCCTGGCCCGATACACGAGATACAATACATCACCCGGCATAACAGCGACATTCATAATTTAGAGTAAACCATCAATTAAAAACCAAGGATAGTCAATAGTTCATACTCGAATGCAAAGAAATGCACAAACACGTTTGAGACAATCCGACTCCCCCGCGGACTACGAATTTATAGAATTTATTTACTCGTCCGAATGTCCCAATATTTATACCACATACCTTCGACACATCTAGGAACATCATATTAAAAACACAGAATTTTTAGAGCTATGCAACTATTTTTAAACATCCAATAATCAGACCGAAAACTAGTAACAAAGTCTGCCAGACAGATTTTCGAACCACATCAAACTGAAAACTGTTATTGTGTGCAAACAATTAGACTACATGGCTTACATACTCAGAAAGCTCTACGAGTCTACTTTCAGAATAAAAAAGCGGATAGAGATTTCAAGCTTCCTAGACAAAAAAATAGCCGTTCCCGTAACATGTGACAGTGCTGTTACCACAGCGAATTCGCAACAGCAGCTTGGTAAAACATTTTTCATATTTTCTGTGCTTTGTATAAAATTCTGAAAATTTATCACAGAGTAGGAGACATGTATGGGTATCTACAGTAAAATTTTCGTAATTTTACGAGCTCTGAAAAAATATAACAAAAATCGCCCAAGACAGGGGCAGATTTGAGTTCTACCTCAAACATCAACTTGGAGTCACCTCAACCAAGAATTTGAGGCTTCAACCCATATATGGAAGTTAATAATCAGCCATTTTAGCTAGAGACAAAGTGGGTTTAATCCCCCAATCAAAACCCATAGCTTAAATCAAGTTTCATAGGTTTAAGAGTCAAAAATATAATTATATGCATGGATTCAATCTACATGAACATAGGAGAATTAGATGAAGTTTCCTACCTTTAATTGGAGCTTCAATCAACCAAGAGATTGAACCCTAAGCCCCCAAATGCAAAAATCCAGTATGGATGCCTCCCATGGTGAAACAAAGGTGACCCCGACTCCAAATAGCGCGTAGAAGAAAGTTCTTGGGTTGGATCTTGAAGAGGTTGAAGTATGGTGGTGTATTGTGAGCTTGGAGCTCTAAAAAATGGAGGAATAGAGAGAAGGAGAGGGGGTGGCTGATGTGGGAGAGAAAGAGTGAGAAAATTGCTCACTTAGTCCCCCAATTTAAACCCTAGGTCACCAAATCACACTACACACCCTTGCATTCACTTGTGTATATTAAAAACAACCGCAACACATTCAAACACTCTCCAAATTCCACCAATAAATATTTCAAACATTTCCTCACATAACCCCAACTTTATTTTAAAATATTTTGTAAAAATACGGGTCCTTACAGTAAGGGCGGTGCTTGGGCAACCACGGGCCATCCGAACAGGAGAAAAGCCCATGGTCCAAACGACTAGCGCGGCCCAGAATATGGGCGAGAACGCGAAAAGCTAGTCTAATTTAGCCGAGGTAATTATACCTGCTACGGTCTGGAGGCAGGACCCCGGGGGCCCCCTGAGGCTTGTTTGCGGTATAGGCGCGACCGCACAGGTCACGACCTTGTCCTAATGGGAATAAGGGATATCTAATGGTTTGGTGGCTATAAAGAACGAGAGGATCGCTGTGCGGGGGAATGACTCGTCACCGCGCGGGTCAGCTGCGCGGTGATGACGTCACCCGTACGGTCAGGTTGTACGGAAAGGACACGTGTTATCATATTATAGGTTGACAGCTGGCACCTGATGATTGGTCCAAGGTGCCTATAAATATGGGACATTCCCTTTCAATGCCCAGAGGTTGGTGAAATCTTGGCAGAGGCATATGCCATGCTAGAGAGCGAAAAGGGTAATCACTGAATGAGAGGAGAACATTCTCTCTGGTGAGATTCTTGCCCCATCTCCTAAGTCACCAAGGGTATCACGGATTAGACAAAGAGCAATCCACTGCCTTAGTTCTTTTTGTGCACACCTGCTCTGTTCCTCACCCTTCCTCTAGACCACCTTATTCTCTTTCCTATTGTGTCTTTACTGTTGATTATTCATACCTCTCCAGCTCATTATATTTGGCTAAAGCAAGAACCATCACCTACATTCAGGCGACTCTGCTGGGGAGGTTGTTTGGTTGATGGTAAACACAAGAAGTGGTCTACAAACTTCAGGCATGGCAGCACCAGTAAACCACGCCAACCTCGTTCTTGACGGTCCACCGCTGATAGAGGATGCTGCATCCAGCCAAGCGGGAAACGAAGCAGGAGGAAACCAGGGAGCTCCAACCATAGAAATAATCCATGCCATGCAAGTTGGAATCACACAAATGCAAACCACTCAGACGCAGTTACTCGCTGCCATCGCTGGCCTTACAGAAGTCATCACAGCCGCCCTACCTAGAGCCCCACCAGCGATGGTGACTCAGCAGATCCATGCTGAGGGGGGAGTCCAACCATCTGTGCTTCCACGGGCTGAACAGGCTCATGGAACCCAGGGGGTGGCACCTTTAGCTAGTGGCTCTGGTGTTCAAGCCCTTATTCAGCCAGTGATTCCTGTTCATCCCGCCTTGCCAGAAAACCCTGGCCTGCAAACCAGAGGAACTGGATCTGTACACTAGAGGGCAGCACGGGGAGAGAATGCTGGGCCATAGGCGGTGACCCTGGCAGAAGTACAGGCTCTCTTACAAAGAGAGAAAACCAAAACAACGTTTCCCTCCCTACCAAGTCCGGACATCCAACCACCGTACCCCGTGGCTATCCTTCAAATGCCATATCCAGAAGGGTACACCCCACCAAAGTTCACCAAATTCGACGGCAAAGAGGGTAACACTCAAGAGCATGTGGTGCGATTCATTGAAACCCTAGGGGCCTTTTCTGGAGACACAAATCTCAGGTTAAGAGAATTTTCCAAGTCTCTAACCAATAGAGCGTACACGTGGTATGTCAACCTCACGCCTTACTCAATAATATCATGGGAGGACATGGTTAGCCGCTTCTACGCCAAGTTCTTTCAAACACACGAGAAGACAACCAGCCTATCCCTTGTTAAAGAAACTCAGGGCCCCAGTGAAGATATCATTGACTACATCAAACGGTTCCAGGACCACGCAGTTGATTGCCTTGAGCCAGTAGAGGAAGAGTATCTGGTGGAAATCTGTACAACAGGACTCCTGCGCGAGTATCAGCCATTCTTGGTCAATGTCAAGATCCACACATTCGCTGCGTTATTAGAAGCAGCATACAAGCTGCGCCATACTGTAAAGCCACCCGCACGAGAGGGCTGGAAGCCTAGAAAGTCACATTTTGTCGCCGCAATTGCAACTTCCGTTCTGTCTTCGCGTAAGTCGCAAGGGGGAAGAGGCAACGGCGGAAACGGCAACGGACGTGGTGGATGGAGTGGAAATAGTAACGAGCGCGGCGATTGGAAGAAGCAAAAAGTGTACAAGGAAGGAACAGGGGCTCCGAAATACCCCTGCAGTATCGAGGAGGTGAAGGCACTGGTAAAAGAGTGGAAAGCAAATGGTGGCCTCACACTACCAGATATCGAGGTCGCGGCCTCGCGTGCATACAGAGAAAGCCCAAACTATTGCATGTTCCACCGACACACCAAGCACCCCACTAGTGAATGCTGGACCTTGAGAAGGATTTTCAAAATGAAGTTAGACAACAACGAGTTGAGAATCACTACCAAGGCGCAAGACGTGCGCACGCACCCCTATCCCGAGCACGGGACGACCAACATGGCTGAGTGCTTTGAATTCATGCGTGAAATTGAGGAAGGTGATTGTGGTTACGATTATGATTTCGATTATGACCATGATTACAATGATGATTATGAGGAGGTATATATGACGCCCTTCTACGATGAGCTCGATGATATCGCAGGATATGATACTCCGACGGTGGCCACTCCAGATCCAGAGAATGGAGTAAAAATCTTGCAAAATAGGACGAAGTTCAGATAATTCTATGATGGAATGGGGTTCACGCCCAACGCAAGATTCCTAATGACAAAGGCTATTTTGGCTATTGCGCAAGACAGCCACAAAGCGTGCGCCGCGCAAGGAGGATCCCTCCCTCGAACAATCAATGATGAGTCGAACGCGATCTCATTCTTCGATTCTGATAGAAGGATTCTGCACCCGCACAACTGGCCTCTATACGTCACGGCACGAGTCAATGGCGTGGAACTAAAACGAGCTTTCATGGATGGAGGAGCATCCATCAATATCATGCCAATGTCCACCCTACAAAAGGTGGGAATCCCGAAGGACCGGATAGTGAAGTCGCTGATAGGAATCACTGGATTCCAAGGCGACAAAAAGGAATCCCTGGGATACGTCATCGTCGACCTTGCGGTTGGGCCCATCCGCACTGCCACTAAATTTCGCATCATCGACGCACAGACAAACTACCACATAATATTAGGCCGCAGTTGGATGCATCGCTTCGCAGTCATCCCGTCTAGCTATCATCAGTGCCTGAAGGCGATTTGGGCTGGAAAGAAAGTCACCGTCGCGGCATCTGAAAGGCCGTTTGAAGTGAGCGAAGCACACTTGTCTGATTCGGTATACTTCACCGAGATGGAGGAAACACCGAGCGCGGCGGTTGCAAGGCCATTTGGAGCTAAATTGCCCAAATGGGAAGATATTAGAGACGAAGGAGAGTGTGGACGGCCCACCGAGATTGTTCGAAAAGATTGTGATTGTTAGAGTCGCCACCCGGATTTGAGGTCCGAACCCGAGAAACCGATCAAAAATAAACATGACTTGTTTGCCCATTTGAAAAAGATTTCACTGATCATGGCGGAACCAAAGATTTCTCGGATTCGGGGGTTTGGTTACGAGAGGGGAAGGATTTTACGGCACCCCTCTCGCCCGGTCCGTGAACCGGTCTCTACTCAACATTTTGTGGGATCTTGGAAATGTTTAAAATTTGATTTTAAACACGAAATGGGGGATACGGGAACGGCAAA
This sequence comes from Vaccinium vitis-idaea, assembly GCA_963854785.1. Classification (NCBI taxonomy): domain Eukaryota; kingdom Viridiplantae; phylum Streptophyta; class Magnoliopsida; order Ericales; family Ericaceae; genus Vaccinium; species Vaccinium vitis-idaea. The sequence goes on from OY978215.1 coordinate 37,459,252, forward strand.
CACGTAAATGAATATTAAAACACAAACTAAGTGATGGTGGATGCTTGTGTGAAGTGTACAATGCGATTACAGAATGATATAAACAAGGAAAATGACAATGAAGGAGAAAAATAGAACTTAAAACACCATTTTGAACAAAATTATTTATCTTTCCGACACTATTTGCATGTTTTGGAGGGTTTTGATATAGAAATGAGAAAAACACAAAACTACAAAGTTGTAGCCCTTCAAATTATCTACGTTTTGATATATAATACGTTGAAAACGGAGTTCGGAGTAAAAAGTTATGGCTGAAACACTGTGACTGCCTATCTGTTGGGGTTTGAGCGCTCAAGGTGAAGGCCTTGAGCGCTCAAGCCCTTCCCAGATCGCCAAATTCTGCTATTTTATGATACTTTTCAGAACTTGTAGGCTCATTTCAAGTATGAGGAACTTGAATGAGCCCACTGGTCTCCCTCAGCAAGACCAAAATAGTGATTTTCACATGATTTTCTACCTTTTCGGCTATGATCAAGGCTTGAACTTGTGGTTTGATGAATGGATGGGTAGTGGCTGTGTTTATGGGCTATAGATGAAGTATTTTGGTCAGAGGAGTGTAAGTGTAGGGTTGATTGAGTGATTGATTGAGTGGATGATGGAGGATTTGAGCTTAAAATGGTGATTTTGGCTTGGATGAGGTGGGTTTTGATGGAAGAGCTAGGTTTGGACGAAATTGATGGAATGTATGGGCTGTAAATGACTTGTTAGAGTGAGAGAGGGGCTGTTGAAGTTGGTTTCTCAAAGACCCATGTGTTGTAGGCCTTAAAGATGAGATTTTTGGGTGTTTTGGAGGTTGAAGATGATGGAGGGTGGTGGCTATGGAGGAGAGAAAGGCTAAAACGTGATTGAAGTGATGAGAGAGAGTGGAGAGGGCTGATGAAGGGTGTGAGAGTGTAAGAGATCAGCCAAAGGGGGTTTATATAGAGAGAGAAATGGGAGGGAAATGGGTTTAATTTTTGAATTGGGTTTGGGGGGTGATTGAGGAGATGTTCAAGGGTCTAGGAAGTGTATTTAGGCAGTAGAAAACCTAGGTAGACGCTCCTCTTGCAGTAGAATATCATGATTAGATGCTCTGCAGAAAACTGATCTGGCTCGGAGTTGAGCGCTCAAAGCCATGGGCTTGAGCGCTCAAGGCTGTTGCTCAAAAGGTAAAACTTTGCGGGGCCGCCCCGGGTGCTACCGAACTCCGTTTCATGCGTGGTTTGAAGCGTTGGAAAGCTTGTCGAGTGTACTTTCTAACCCAAGTAGTTTGAACCCAAGATAATTTGTACATTCAAGTATGTGACCATTTTACCCTCAGAAGGTCGGGAAAATAAGTCATTTTGGTAAAACGGACACATCTCCCTCATTTCAAAATGGATTGAGACGTATTATATATCAATAAAGAGGGTTTTGAATGTACTAGAAGATGATGTAGGCTTGGGTTTGTTTTGAAATGGTTTATGGATGGTTTGAAGGGTATTTTGGTCATTTTGGTTGGTTTAAGGTTGTTCTAGGAGGGTTTAGAATGGTTTAGGGTGGTTCGGTGAGTTCAAGCCTTGTTCTTAGCCTCGAGGTATGCATGATTGGTCTATTTCATCATCGGGAATGCTCGAGTGCATCCTGGGTTCAAAATCGGGGTGTCTACAGAGAGGCCTCCGGCGAGCAAGCGAGGACCATTTGCAGAAAGCGCTTCCGGGCCAAGGAAGATTACCAAGGTCAAGGAAGGAGGAAAGACCATGTACTGTTTGTGATGGAGCGGCGGGCCAGATGTCTCGGCAGAGGCTTCTGACTCGCGGTACTTAGAAGCAAATGGAGTAGAAGAGGACGAGGTAGTGAAACCCAAGCCCGCTTCTGAATGCATGCAAGATGGCCCTAAACCACACCCCGAAACATTGGAGGAAGTCAACCTCAGGGAAGGAGAGGGTACTCCGAGGCCCGTCTTCATTAGCGCGACACTCGAGAGCGGCCTAAAGAAGAGACTCATCCAATTATTACGACAGTACAGTGATGTCTTTGCTTGGCACTATGAAGAGATGTCAGGACAAGATACCGAATTGGTGGCACACCATCTGAATGTCTTCCCAAATTCTAAGCCAGTCAAACAGGGCGCGCGCAAATACCAGCTAGAGTTGGAAGAGAAAATCAAAAAGGAAGTTGAGAAATTAAGGAAGGCCGGATTCATTCAGCCTATACAATACCCACTGTGGCTTGCCAACATCGTGCCAGTGAAGAAGAAGAACGACCAGATACGTGTGTGTGTCGATTTCCGCGACCTCAACAAGGCCTGTCCAAAGGATGAATTCCCTTTGCCACATATTGATACACTGGTTGACTCCACGTCAGGACACCAGATGTTCTCCTTTATGGATGGTTTTAGTGGCTATAATCAGATTAAGATGGGGGCAGAGGATGCGGAAAAGATAGCCTTTAGAACGCCGTTGGGTAACTTCTATTACACCGTCATGCCCTTCGGCCTCAAGAATGCTGGCGCGACGTATCAGTGTGCGATGACGGCAATCTTTCACGATATGTTACATCACATCGTAGAAGACTATGTGGATGACCTTGTTGTAAAATCAAAGGAGAAGTTCGACCACTTGGATCACTTGGAAAGAGTGTTTACAAGGTGTAGAAAATTCAACATGAGAATGAACCCATTTAAGTGTGCCTTTGGCGTCGCGTTGGGGAAGTTCCTGGGGTTCCTAGTCCATAGGCATGGTATAGAGGCAGATGATGCAAAGATAAAGTCCATTACCGAAATGCCGCCCCCGTACTCTCAGCGAACGCTCAAGAAATTTCTAGGACGGGTTTCCTATCTGCGCAGGTTTATCCCGGCTCTGGCAGAGATATCAGCGCCATTTAGTGATCTGCTGAAGGGAAGAGCAAGATTCGAATGGCATGTGGAGCACCAGCGTGCATTTGAAAGAATCAAGACTGTGTTGACCTCCCCGCAAACTATGATCGCGCCGCAGAAGGGCAAACCCCTTATCCTATACCTGACGTCCACCCCAAGATCCATTGGGGCCCTGCTCGTACAGGAAATCGATGGCATGGAAAGGCTGGTTTACTATATTAGCCGAAAAGTATAGGGAGCAGAAGAGCGTTACACGCCAGTAGAGCGGCATTGCTTGGCGTTGGTCTTCACTACGCAAAAGCTACGTCACTACTTCTTGTCTTTTAAGATCCACCTCGTTACGAAGAGCGACCCAGTACGCTATCTGCTATCGCGACCAGCCCTCACCGGGAGAGTGGCCGGTTGGCTTTTAGCTCTGGCTGAATTTGATATATCGTGAGTCACTCCTAAGGTGATTAAATGTCAAGCGCTTGCTAATCTACTTGCACAATTCCCTAGTGAACAGTGCGAACCAGTTCAAGAGGAATTACCAGGAGATGGTTTCGAAGCATTAACAGCCACGTCAGTCACTTGGACGTTAAGCTTCGATGGGGCAGCAGGAGGTGGCGCGGGAGGCGCCGGAATAGTCCTCACCAGCACGGACGTCCAGCGTGAATACCTCGCGTACAAGCTATCTTTCCAATGTTCAAACAATGAAGCAGAATACGAGGCCTTGATTCTGGGACTCCTAGCAACCATCGCAAAAGAAATAAAGACCCTCAAAATTGTGGGGGATTCAAAACTGGTAATTCTACAAACAGAGGGCGTCTACGCGCTTAAAGAGCCTACCCTCGCTCCATACAGGGCCACGGTACAAAGGCTAATGCAGCGTTTTGATAAAGTGGAAATCGTTCATAGACCCAGATCAGATAACAGGTTCCCTGATGCACTTGCCACACTGGGAGCGAAAGTTGAGTTCAATGAAGAAAAGATAGCCATAGAAATCGTCAAGAAGACGGAACCATCAATCGCCGATGAGGTGAACAAGGAGCAAGCCGTTGAAGTGTGGCAAGAAAAGTTGATGAAACAGTTAGCTACCGGGCAAGGCGACGTCCCTTTGTTAGAATTGGCACAATTTACCATGATTGGGAAAAAATTATATTTCCGCGGCCCTCAGGGGTGGCTCGCACAGTGCGTCGGGCTCCAAGAAGCCAAGATCAGGTTGCGTCAGATCCATGATGCAACTTGTGGAGAAAATGACATCTCTCTTTACCGGAGAATTCAAAGACAAGGCTATTATTGGCCTAGCATGAAAGCGGACGCCGCAGAAACACTTAGAAATTGCGAGAGATGCGCCCTAGCCACCCCAGAGCAGGAATGTTGTTTCTCAGTGGAGCAGGACTGGAGGCAGAAATACATTGATTTCCTACAGGAAGGCGCGCTACCTGTTGAGAGGGAATACAGAAGGTAAGTTAAGATGTCCGCTGGGCGATTCTTCATTAAAGATGGGAGTCTGTATAGGAGAGCCCTGGACCACATCCCATTGCAGTGTTTATCCAATGAAGAGGCTGAGGAAGTGTTGTACAAAGGTCACGAGCTAGAGCATCAGGGCGGACGGAAACTATATGAGCATATTATCTATCTAGGGTATTACTAGCCGCGGATGGAGTCTGATGCCAAAGCGCATGTACGCCGGTGTCACGCGTGCCAAAAGTTTGGAAATCTAGTCCACGCGCCAGCAGTGGAACTTCATGCAATCTGCGCGCCATACCCCTTCCATACATGGGCTATGGACCTCGTTGGGCCCATCTCACCGCATTCACGTAGGCATCAGTGGATCCTAACAGCCACTAAAGTCAGCACTAAGTGGGTAGAGGCAATGTCATTGAAGAACGCGACCGGTGCGACTGTCGCGCAGTTCATCAAAGAAAATATCATATGCAGATTTGGCATACCAAAGGTGATCCTGTCCGATAACGGGACACCGTTTATTAACAAGAACGTATGTGAGCTACTCCAATCATATTCTATGGAACACCATACCTCAACGCCGTACTATCCTCAAGGGAATGGCCAGGCTGAGGCCACATACAAGTCCTTGGTGCGGATCCTGAGCAAACTGCTGGATGAAAAAGGTGGTACATGGTCAGACCACTTGATCACGGCGCTCTGGGCGTACCGCACAGCTAAGAGAAAAGCAACCTGGACCAGTCCCTTCAACTTAGTCTACGGCGCAGAAACTGTACTCCCTGTCGAGTTAAGCGTACCCTCCCCGCGGTTGGCTTTGTCAACAGAAGTCATAGCCGTGGAGCGGCGCGCAGATTTGGAAGCTCTAGAGGAAAGGAGAGAGCTTGCTGCCGAGCATCAAACCAAGTATTGGGAGTCAGTATCGAAATTATACAACAAGAGCGTGGTCGCGCGAAAATTCAAAGTCGGAGATCTAGTCTGGAAGTCAACCACAGACGTGATGAGGAATGTCAAGCTCCCCAAATTCACTCCGAGATGGGAAGGACCGTATCAGGTCATCAACGCTGGGACGAGTGGCCCATCAACATCAAGTTCATGAAGAAATATTACCCTTGAATGAGATGATGTTTCGTTTAAATCTTCAAAGTCTATTTTTTTTTTACTTTCTTTTTGTAAGTCCCCTTCTGTTGTTACGGAAAGTTAATGAAATGCTTGGTTACCTATGAAAGATTATGAATAGAGCTCCATTTCATGTGATGGCAAGATAAGCCATGATGAAGGGATTATTCAGAGAAAGTCTTGTTCAAATGTAAAAAATTCGCACGAGCGAAAGAGAAAATCAGAAAAGGATAAACCATAAGTAAAAAATTCTTCTTTATTCAAATGTGGTAGGACCATTACAAGAAAAAGAAAAGGAAATACAGTCATGGCGGAGGATCAGGGAACAAGCCCTTGGTGACCGGGTCGTTCTTCCCAAATATTTCCCTGCCAGCGGCTTCGTACTCTGCCTTCTCGCGCAGAACGGCTTCCAGTTCGGCCTGCCTATCCCTCAAGTCTGTTTCTCTTTGAGCAAGCGCCGTGCGCGCAAGGTCCACTCTCTCATGGGCCCGCTCAACCTCCCTTTGCTTCGCTTCAACCCGGAGCGAAATCTTGAAAGCTCGGCGCGAGTCGTGCATACGCTCCATGTGAGCAATGAGCCAGCCAACCTCCAATCCTCCCAAGTTTTGGAGATCCATGAGAGCCCCTTTTCCATCTTGCAGCGACGCATCCCCAAACTTCTTCAAAGGAATGGCGCGCAGGGAAGTAATGATTGTCGCCAAGCTATCCAGAAGCATACCACCACCTAAAGGGCTCTATGCCCGGAAGTTAGCAAAAGTCTCTGGGTGCGTCCGTTGAACAGCTTCCAAAACAGGTAGGCTGGTATCAGCGACGCGGAATGATAAGAATGGCTTCGCTGACGCAGGAATGGCAGGAGGTACCCGCTCCTAGCACTGAGAATCACTATACTGGGAAGGAGACTGCTGCGGCGCGCTGGATTCTGCTCCCCCTGAAGCTTCTGAGCTATCATCAATGTCTATGGCCTCTCTCTAATAAACGACCATCTGCCCAACGCCCTCTTGCGGAACGCTGGATTCTGCCTCACTCCTACCTTCCCCCTCGAGTGCATCCCCTTCGGTGGCATCCCCCTCGGAAATGGAAGCTAGACGCTCCTGCTGAGTTTCCCCTTGTTGCTCTGGCAGAGGCTCTTGTTGTTCAGGGATAGACTGTTGAAGGGCGGCTTGCATCTCCCGCACTCTCCCCTGAGGGTCCACAGCAGCCTCCAATTCTGAAAAATCATCTTTGAACAATTCGTGAATAATGGGATCAACCAAAGTTGGCACAAAATCTCCTATACTATGAGTAGTGCGCGACCTAAAGCTTGGCCCCACATGAATGTCACCCCCTATGTTCTGGAAGGTGCTGGAGGAATCAGGATGATTACCTTTCTCAATAGATGACGCGCGTTGAGGGGCGGACTCAATCGGTGCGTGAGAGCGAACTGAGGGCTCTCTTCGTCATCACTATCAACGTAGGGTTGCAAAAACTCCTGCTCAAAACCCCTGCCGAAGCCCTCAGCGGTGCTTCCTGAGCTCTTCTCCATCTGTGGCCCCGGGCCGCGACGTCCCCCAGAGTGAATCTCTCTTACTTCATCCTCTCTGGAACCACTCGGACCGCGCGGACCAAATACCTCGACAATTAAGGGCTAACCCGCTCCCCTGACCGTATCATCTCCAAGAACCCATGCCTCTCTGATGCTTGTGGGTGCGGGGTGGATTCTTCGTTAAATTCCGCAGGCTGAGCGGCTGGGGAAGGACTGCGTGTGACCTCCGCATGTTGACCAGACTTTAGCCCACCAGCCACGACTTTTCTGCGCCCCCTGCCAAGGAGGGTGCTGATTGGGAGCTGGTCACCATTGCTGACACTATCCTCTGTGGACCGTTGGGCCGGGATAGAAGGGCCAGCGGCTTGACCCTGAGTCAACGCAGCAGCTCGGGTCCTCAAAGGGATGTTATCTGTATCAGAACCCTAGTCTGAGTCGCCGGTTTGGGGGGAAACTGTGCGTTCTGGCGACTCTCTAACGCGCTCGCCAGCCACTGCCTGAGACAACAAAAAACAGTAAGTAAAAGATAGTATCACGGTCAACATAGGGAACTGAGTGGAAAATTATGTGCTACGTACCCTGCGATGAACAGGTGGCCGCGCGGCCTCTTCCTCATTTGCAGAAGATGTTTGGGCCCTTGCCTGGGACCAGGTGACGCGCACGGTAGATAACGGTACCACGACTCTAGCATCTGAGGGTGCCACAGTAGTACTATCCTTCAAAGCCCAGTGGCTCCGTACTCCTCGCCAACCATTGGACTGAGGCTTGGGCGCGTGAAGAGTAAAGTCTGGCTTGAATACGACGCGCGGGGTGGCGTTGGTGGCCTCACCTTGCACAAAGGTGAAAAAGGAGTCCAGATTCCTGCGCTAGTGTAAGCGGAACTGGGTGGAGGCAAGGGGAGGACGGATAGACTTTGGAAAATGCCAAAGGCCAACCCCGTCCAAAAGTATATCAGTATAGGAAACAAGAAATTGATTGAAAGCAGCCTGAAACTCCAGAGGCTCCGGCCCGGCCGCGGGTACCACCAAATCATACCCCAGCTGGCGCGCCACCCTATCTGGCCGGTACACCACTGACAGCCAATTTTCAACTCCGAGTGCGGGCAGGTAGGCCGGGCAGCTCGTACAGTATATGCTGGCAAGAAAGTTACACTGCGGAAGACTGGCATCAGAAAAATCAACCTCCCCTGGGGTGCTTGGGTTATAGTTACAAATACCATCCAAGGTCTAGGTGTAGGGGCGCGGATAGAAATGGGACTCGTCATCCATATGCTCCTCCCAAAGCTTCGTTGTGGTCGTGTTGTTCCAGCGGAGGATAATGGGCCATATTGGACCCTCAAGAGTGTACCTCTGGTGACCGTCATCCTCCTTGACTGGACGACCCCTACTGTCCAGGACTGGCTTGGACACCTGCGCGGGGAACTTCTTGGGCTTTGGAGCAACGACAGGAAAATGCTCGTACACCAATGCAGTTAAGAACTGAGTATACACCATGGAAATGACATCATAGCGGCCCACGGAGTGCTCGAAGTCCGCGGACAAGCGGTCCAGTTGCTGGTATAAGTGCCCAAGAAATAGAGGGCCCAGCGGGAACCTGTCCCCTTGTGCGATCCTCACTGCGAGATAAAAGACGAACTCGCTCGGTGCATCGATTGGAAAATGTGGAAATAGAAAGAATGAAAGGAATAAAGCGATAAAGGCGGGCAGGTACAGATCACCTTTGTACTCTGGGCCATCGATGGCTTGGCGTTCCGCGCTCCCAGATGGCACGGGCTGAAGGTCTTTGAAGAAGTACCTTATCCAGGATCCCCAAGAAGTTTTCTTTGGGTCTGTCATGACCCTCCTGTTCCCGTTCCTATCCCACTGCGAACCCCTGTGGCCCGCGGCCTTGTAGGCTAACTTCAGTCTACCCACCAACTCCTGATTTGCATAGCCAGACTTTGTAGGCTCAAACTCCTTTTTGCCGCGAGAGGAGAGGTGCAGGAGCGCGCTAGTGTCTTGAAGAGTGGGACCAAACTCCCCCCACGGAAATACAAAGGTGTGAGTATGTGTACTCCACCGTGACACCAGAAAGTCGATATTCTCATTCCTCCTGTTCAATGTTAAAACCTGGGAAATCTTGATGGGCTCGAGTATGTGAGAATGCTCCAGGACCTTTTTGTGAGCAGCATCCCCGATTACGTTGTTCACCCACTCGCTCCAACCAACAGGGGGTGCAGAGAGAGAAGAATACTGGACCGAAGAGAAAGGAAAATCCCCCCTCTCTAGGCGAAGACGAAGAACGGAGGAGGGTGGCACCATGTCACCATCCTCAAGCGGTACCTCTGGATGAATGCACAAAACGTCGTCCAATTCGCTGCCCACCGGAGTGTATGACTCCACCTTCTGCCAGAACGGGTCACCCTTTCCATGGAAATAAGGAGCCCTACGCCATTGGTCCGACGGAGGCACTAGACCACCTTGAACGGTGGGTCTCCCTCCTATCACTTGCTCACCACGAGTCATCTTAAGTATAGAAAAAGCTTTAAAAGAGATGAAGGAGAAGAAGAGTTACAGAAGAAGGAATTTGCAGAGGAGTAAAGATCGCAGAAGAGAAGGAGAACGAAAGCTGTGAATTTTGGAAGAAGCAGAAGTGGGCAAATGAATGAGAGGGAGATATTTATAAGGAGAGAAGGGGGCCCCGAACGATCGCAGTCGGCAATAATGATGACCTCGAACAGCCGAAAAGGCGCCTCCAAACCGTCGCGTCAATCAGCCGAAAAGGTGTCAGAAAATAGATAACGCGCTGATGTCAAGCGCGCGTGAAAGTCACGCCACGCGCCTGCGTGTCCCACACGCACGTGGGGGCCATTGTAGGTGAGGTCAGCGCGAGACCCCCCGTTGATCAGAGTCAACGTTGACCCACCGTTGAGATCATGACAAGTGTCACCCAGGTGGCGCGATGTCCGCGCTACACGTGGCACTCTTCGCGGAGGTGGCCACTAGCGCGGGACCCTCTCTCGCAAGGCACCTCCATGATGCGCACCCCAAGCCTAGTAAGGGCGGTGCTTGGGCAACCATGGGCCATCCGAACAGGAGAAAAGCCCATGGCCCAAACGACTAGCGCGGCCCAGAATATGGGCGAGAACGCGAAAAGCTAATCTAATTTAGCCCAGATAATTATACTTGCTGCGGTCTGAAGGAAGGACCCCGGGGGCCCCTTGAGGCTTGGCTGCGGTATAAGCGCGACCGAACAGGTCGCGACCTTGCCCTAACGGGAATAAGGGAGATCTAGTGGTTTGGTGGCTATATAGAACGAGAGGATAGTTGCACGGGGGAATGGCTTGTCACCGCGCGGGTCAGCTGCGCGGTGATGACGTCACTCGTACGGTCAGGTTGTACGGAAATGACAAGTGTTATCATATTATAGGATGACAGCCTGACACCTGATGATTGGTCCAAGGTGCCTATAAATATGGGACATTCCCTTTCAATGCCCAGAGGTTGGTGAAATCTTGGCAGAGGCATATGCCATGCTAGAGAGAGAAAAGGGTAATCACTGAATGAGAGGAGAACATTCTCTCTGGTGAGATTCTTGCCCCATCTCCTAGGTCACCAAGAGTATCACGGATTAGACAAAGAACAATCCACTGCCTTAGTTCTTTCTGTGCACACCTGCTCTGTTCTTCACCCTTCGTCTAGACCACCTTATTCTCTTTCTTACTGTGTCTTTACTGTTGATTATTCATACCTCGCCAGCTCATTATATTTGGCTAAAGCAAGAACCATCACCTACAAATTGCATTCTTGTGGTGCATGTTCAAACATTGGGTTCATAAACGGTGAGTGAACTTTGTTCTTTCTATCGGTTATTAAATTTGTTGGTTTTATTACGGTCATCGTTTTCTTGAATTAAAGTCAGTAGGGATCTTTGTTTTATTTTTGTAGTGGCCTAATAGGATACTGTTTGTGATCCTACTGAACTTTGATAATTGGTTTGTGTAGACAATAAATATATATATATATTCTTGCCAGTGGGCGTTGAATTTGATTTCCAAAACCTGATCAGTGGCCTTATTTCCATAGCCTTATTTTATTCTTCTTTCAGTACATGTTTGTTGGTTAGTCTGGACTTGAGTTGTGTTGATTTCTTTGTGGAGAGAAGTGACTTTTTATGCTAAAAGTTGTGTCTATTAGTTTTACACTAATAGATGTTTTGATTGGATGGAACCTGTAGGGTGCATGTGCCTTTTATATATACTAAAAGAATAGTGATAGTGACACAAACTTTGTGCCACAACCAACCACAACTCCACTCACATGGGGTGTGGGGCCCGCAGGTGGGGTCTATGTGAGCCCCACACCCCATGTGAGTGGGGTTGTAGTTGGTTGTGGCACAAAGTTTGTGTCACAATCATTTTTGATACTAAAAGGTGCCAAACCAAGAGGTGCATGAATTTCCTCCGAAAAGTTGCCAGCATATGATTGCATCATTATGCCAACTGTTTTGGCCGAATAGTTGCCAAATGGGAATTGTATGGGTGCCTTGTGAACAGGTGCTTCAAAGCCTATAAATAGGCCTAATGCAAATCAATTGATATCCAATTTTCGATCATACGCTACACGACAGTATTTGGTGATCTACTTGTGTGGGGGTTGCTTCTCCGATTGAACTCTTTCAGCCTTCTGAAGCAGGGCCAAAATGGTCATGAGACTCTAGTGTGTATATCAGGTGTGAAAAATGAAGACTTTGGTGTGTGCAACAAGTGTAGAGATAAAGTTTTTCCAGCCCCTTCTCTAGTGGGGAGAGCTTCCCTTTTATAGGAGAAGGGAAGCTTCCACGCTACGCTACCCGTCCATCCCACGCGCCGTCCTTTTCTGAACGGACACGTGGGCCAGTCGTTGATTACCTCGCTGCTCTGACTGACGTCACCCTACTCTGCATGCCTACGCGCTCACCAACTCTGGTCCGTCACGTGGTTTGCCAGACGCCTCGAGCGCAACGTCCTGACGTTGCTTCGATCCCGTCCGCCTGTCAAATCACTAGCCACCCCTTGGAGGGGCGGCTAGCACCCCCAGCCCTCGGCATGAGACAGTTCATGACGTGCTCGTTCCCTTCGGCGCGCGACTTCAGGCAAACGAGCTCGGTTCCACCTAGTTTCCTTCGGTGAGGGACAAGCTCCTTCGGCGGGTCAGCGGCGAGGGCCGCGATCGGTACGCCGAAGAAGCCTCAGCCGAGACCCGTCATGAGGCGGTTGGGTGGGTCTGTTGGCCCCTTTTGGCCTCTAATGACCTCGGCTGCTACAACTTGTATTTTGTTTATCGATGGTTTGTTGTCTCTTTACGCAGTAAGATCCTTGTGTTATTTTCCGTGGTTTTCAAGTGTGAAGAGATATTAAAAATAATAGTTACATCTTTTCGGCGCTTCCTTTTAAAAACAGTAGGTTTTAATTGTGTTTTGGAAGCAATTTATTTTGACATCCAGTGGGCTTTAATTTTTGTTGCCTTCGGTTTTGTTGAATACACTGCATCTCGATATTTCTAACAAAACTCATTCGTGTAATCAGTGGGTTTTGGTTCTATCTAGTCTTAGGCATAAAGGCTTTTGGATATTCACTGGATTGTTAGTTTCCTATTCCTATTACGTGCTTTTTACATTTGAAAAACCAAGTTTGGCGTTTAGTTGATGTTTGCACATTAGTTTACAAGAATCTGTGATTGTTTGTTAGTAAGAAACCAAGTTGACTTGGTTATTATTGTTTTTGATTATTTTCCAACCTCAATGGCTTTTTATCTTTTTGAAATTTGTTGAGTACAAAACAGTGGGTTTTTTAAACAAAATCTCCTTATTTGATTCGTTTTGGACTCGTTTTTCTAAACTCTTTGGGGTGTACCGCTGCATTGGCTTATTTATTTTTCTTCTCAGCACTTTTGTTTAATTTTAGCATCCAGTAGGGCAATTGTGTTCCCGGTTCTATTAAGGAAAAATCAGTTGTTTCCTTTTTCTTGTTTTTAAGTCGAACAGTTCTGTTTTTCCTTTGTCATAGAACTTTTGCTTGTGTCGGTATACACAATTCTTGGTTTATAAAGTCAGGAGGCTTGCTTTTGTGTTTACCAAACTCGTATAGTATTGTGCTCGGATATTTCAAAAGTAGAGTTAAGTTTTATGGGTTTTTATAAACTATTCCGTATTTCTTTTGAAAGCTAGTTGGGTTTTAACTTGGGAATTTTTATTTTCTCTTTGGAGATATGACGTGGGTATTTCAGCCGTTAATTCCAGCGGTTAGGAAATTAAACCGAAAGTGTGTGTCTAAACAGAAGTGGTGTTTTGATTGCTTGCAACCGTAAGATCAAACGGTTGGCACTTCAACCGAACTGTTGTGTGGATTCAACCGAAGCGGTGTTTTGATTGCAAATACCTCATCAAACCTATTTGAAAAGTCATAACATTGGAAATGGCTACAATACACACCCCTTATTTGGGTGTACCATATGCACCTATTGTGTGGTCCAGATTGTGCCACCTCATCAGCAATCGTAACATTTTTTAGTTTTTCGTAACTTTTCAGCAATATGATTCGTAACATTTTGGTGTGTTTTGTAACTTTTATAAAAAAATTCGTAACTTTTACAAAAAAATCGTAACTTCTACAAAAAATTCGTAACTTTTACAAAAAAATCGTAACTTCTACAAAAAAATTCGTAACTTTTGTAGGGGTGTGTATGATACACACCCAAACAAGGGGTGTGTATTGTAGCATTTTCCCATAACATTTAGCAGGTTTATCCCTTTGGAAAGAGATGTCAGCACACCCCTTCAAAAGGGTGTATTATCATGCCTATAAATAGGTAGGCCGTGACTTTTGTCCTATTCGGAGGAAAAAAAAAAATCATATTCGCAACCCCAAGTTCTCCGCTCTTAGATTTCTCTCAAATAGCTTTCGGTTCATGATTTTGCTAGTGACCAGATTCTGCAGATTTGTTCGCTAGTGTCTTGGTTATCCATACTACTAAGTATTCTGTAATCTATAATCCTGTAATTTTTTTTTATTACGGGGTTCGGTGTTTGAATTATTCATCACAAAGCTTTTTTTTGTTTTTACATACGGTAGTCGTTTATAAGTAATTTACTTTGTGATGTTTTGATCTCTACACACTAGCTGGTAAGTGGTTTTGGACCGATATGTTTTGTTTGATTACCTATCTGTCTGGACATTTTTATATTAACTTCATTATTGATTATCGTGTTAATCTTCTGTTTGTGAAACAGAAATGACTACCGAAACCTCGGGAATTGGAAATGTTCCACCCACTCCTCCCATTCCTCCCGTTACTCCTACTGCTATTGTTGCTCCAGTTTCGGCTCCGGCCGTGGTGCCAATGAATCATGCTGAAAAACCGGATAAGTTCAATGGAACGGAGTTCAAAAGGTGGCAAATGAAAATGTTGTTCTATCTTACGACTCTCCGGTTGGCAAAGTTTCTATCGGAAGATGACCTCATTGTGGCGGAGAATGAGACGGATGTTCAGGTTCGGATTGCCTATGAGGAATGGAAGAACTCTGATTTTCTTTGCCGCAACTACATACTTAACAGATTGAACAATGCGCCATTGACCATGTCGTGCCGAGTCAAAAATAAATATTTAATAACTAGGAATTAACTTTTATTCCGGAAAATAGCGGTTAAGTCCGAGTGTCGATCCACGGAGACAAATTGGCTAAGTTGCGTTAATTCCAATTAGCTTTTAGTTCAATTCAGGAAAAAGATTGGTTTGATTGATTGTGAAATTGTTAAGCTAAAGAACACAGTAATTAACAAGGGTTTAAACTGATGGAGAGGGAATCTAAGGTTTAGAATCCACTCAACCCTCGTAACCACAACTCCTGCATAAGTTAGGTTAATAATCGAATCACGAGGGATTATCGCTAGGGCTTGCAATCCCCATCGATAATCGTCAAGAGAATATTTGTGAATGTTTAAAGGCATAAACTATCCCACGGCATAGACCGTCTCACTGGTACGGTGTCACGCCGCCCAACGGCACGATCCGTCTCACGAGCATAGCTTATCTCAGAACTCCAAACACAACGTTGAAAACAATTATATGAACGGGTATTTGAAAACCGGTGTACAAATACGCAACAAGTCGAAAGAATAAAACCACAATTCCATTGATCTCATGAAACCAATTTCTGAACATATAATCCGATTCGATTAAAACCCTAACCTACACAAAATAGAAGGTTACTTGGTGTAGAGCTTCATCCTCCCCCTAGAAAAGGGGTTTAGCAGGACATGGTGATGATCGACATGCTTTGATTTGAAGAACGCTTGAAGAACATGAAGAACTATGAGTTTCTCTCTCCAAATAGCCTCTCACAATCGTTGGGAACCCTAAAACAATGTTAGGTTGTGCTATTTATACTTCGGGCTCTCAAAATTACATAAAAACCAGTTAAAATGCTAATTCCCGACACCATGGTCCGGACGGGGAAATGGGTGGTCCGGACTACGGGTACAGATTGCTCTCTGAAGTTCGCGGAGACCTTGGTCCGGACGGGGAAAAGCATGGTCCGGACCACGGGTACAAAAAATGGCCCATTGATCCTCTTTTGTTCCTCTTCGCATCCTTGACGCTTCTAGACCACTCCAAAGCATGTTTTCCACATCTTTGGGCACTTAGCTCCTGTAACACCATTTACCAACAAATGCGAATTAAAAACTAACTGAAATAGCTAAACAAAGTACAAGTTAACAAGGTTTAACGGGTGCTTTTCGGCACCTATCACTATACAACGTGTATTGTACGGCTAAGACCGCCAAGGAACTCTGGCTTACCTTGGAGAAGAAGTATGTAGTTGAAGATGTTGGATTGAAAAAGTTTGTTGTGGGGAGGTTCTTAGATTACAAGATGTAGACTCGAAGTCCGTTTTGGGTCAGGTCGAAGAACTCCAGGTTCTACTTCATGAGATTTATACTGAAGGGATGATTTTGAGTGAATCATTCCAAGTGGCTGCCATAATTTGGAAATTGCCACCTCTCTGGAAGGATTTCAAGAAGCCAATGAAACATAAGCGTAAGGAGATGACCATGGAAGATCTGACTCTACGTCTAAGGATGGAAGAGAATACTCTGAATTTGGAAAAGAGGACTGTGAATCAGTTTGCAGCTAAGGCCAACATGGTTGAGCAAAAAGGCAAGGTTAGCAAATGAAAAAAAGAGCAACAAGAGGAAGAATTCGGGCAAAGGTATTGACCTCGGTCCGCGAGGAGGTTTGGGCAAAAAGGCTAGGTTTGATGGGAGATGCTGTGTGTGTGACAAATAAGGCCATCGAGCAGCTGATTGCCGAAGCAAGAAAGGAAACTCTAACAAGAAACTGGCAGAGGCTAATTTGGGTGCAATGGAATGTCTTTTTGATGGTGTATCAGAACTGAGTCTCTCTGGTTAATTACGTCGTAATGTACAATAGATTGTACATAATGAATGTATCGACTTAGTTCCGGCCTCTCCACATATTAATAAGATTCACATCTTCCGCATATATTCTTGAGTTTTCTTATTTATTGTACTTAGTGCTTTAAAGTGACTTTTTATCTTCTTTGGAATTGGATTGAAGATTGGGTTAGCCTACGTTGCATTATTCATTAATAAATGAGTATAATTTTTGTGCCATATAAAAGTCACTTGGGCAAAGTCTATTTGTGTTTTGGAAAGTTTTCAGTGAATTTGTAAAGGTAAATCAAATGCAGGCGGATTTGAGTTTATAATCGTGGAAATTTTTTAACAAAATTTACTCGATTTTGAGTAAGTTACTCGATAGGGTTGGTTTGATAATATCTCTTGAGACAAAAGAGATAAAGAGGAAGTTGTGGCATTTGTAGTAACATGTCACATTTTTAAAAATTATTTCGATTGATTATGAATTAATATCAGAATTGTGGGGGAAGTAATACTTATAATTTTTCACGAAATTAAAATGTGTTGTACATTAGAAAATATCCAACTATACTTGAAGAATATAGTCTTACAATTCGGATAGTTATTCTAGTGACTTAGAATCCAAAGGGTGGATTTACCTAATTTAATCTAGTGACTTAAAATTCAAAGAATGATTTATTTCACTATTGGCGTGCAACAGTAATTGGAAATCCTCATACGTGTGTATAGCAAAGTCTATATTAGAGTCTGATCAACTCGTTACATAAGACAGAGGCTAGTAATTAGAGTGGCTATGCCATTTCTTAAAGGATGTTCCAATGTGGTTCAATTCTATGCTAGGGTTTATGATACGATGGCCATCAGTAGTTGGAAAGGCATAGAGGACCACGCAAAACGGTAAGTCTCAATATTATAGATGTGTACCGTTAAACTTTTGTTCTCACTTAAAGAATGAAATGTCAAATTTTTATTACGGATCCGTCTAATCAAGTTTTGACTAGAGAACAAATAATCATCGAGGGGAATGGAGCTAAAGCTCACAACTTAAAAGCCTCTATAACGGCAACCCAACCTAGCTGACTGGAGATCCCAAGATCTAGGTTCAACGGGACAACCGAGTTATATGAGACTTAGGAGAATCACTGTGGAGACTATGTCTCTACCCATTCCTATGATGCAACAGTGATGCCTGCAGCGTAAAAGGTTAGGCAATGCCTTTAATGATTCTTAAACTTTGGAAAATCCAAGTAGGGTATAGCAGGATACTCTTATTGAGAATCACCTATGTGGATGTAGAAGGGGTCGCTTCTATGAGAATGTCATGGGCAGAATTCTCTACAAAACATTCATGAAGACCAGGAGTGTCTCAGGGCCGTAATGAGCACAACCGTTAGAACCAAACTACGTCTGGAATGATCCTGTGTGTTGACTATTGTCTTGGCTTACACAAACGGCTGAACAGTTCAAAACATCGCGTTCACTGGTTAGCTAGTAAGTCCGATAGTTATTCACAAGGCGAGGTTCAAAGCCAAAAGCTACCTAACCCCATGCGGGAGATTTCCTATTGTAACTCTCAGAACATTTGCATCTGCACTTTTATTCGTCAATTTCATTCATGAAGAGGATTGTTGGGAAAATATGGTTTTGTAATCATATTTTGAGTGAATGGAAATTGTCTCCAAATTATATCATTGGATAAATAATTAATATTTTGAGTGGGTGAAAATATTTTTTCAATTAGTTATTAATCCCTTTGAATTTATCTTGAATTGGAGGCTAATAAACCAAGAGTTGCATCTCTTATAAACCAAGAGTTGCATTACTTTGTTTGTATTTCAGCGTGATAATTTATTTTCTTCTCCTACCGAAATAGTGTAACTGTTCACTTCCGACGAGTTGCGTCCGTTTTGAACAGCCGTGTCTTTTCGTCTCGTACCTTTCCGATCGGGTGCCTATTTATCTATAAATAGGACCCTCCTCCTCTCATGCATTTGATGTTTTTTCATTGCATTTTATTCTGCACTTACTGCATCAAACATCCTGAGAGTTCTGCGTAGTTTTCTGGTTCGCCAACCGATCAGATTGTAGTGCTGCTTCCGACCGGTGAAAGTCGGGTATTCCTGGGAGGCAAACGCTCAAGTTTTCCATCAGCACCATAGTGGAGGGCGAATTTGCCTTAAGGAAAGAGTATCGAAATACTCGCCTCGACTCGAAACATCTATTGCCAATTTTCGGTGTATTGAAGTTGGCTCGGTACGATTTCTAATTATTCTTTATTTTTGTTTTCGTGTTTATTTCCAGTATTTTTTAACTGAGTTTCCAACAACTAGGGCTGTAAACGAGGCGAATCGAGCCCAACCCTATGAGGTTCGGGATCAGTTCGTTAAGGTATGAGTCAGGCTCAAGTTTGGCTCGGGTTCGATTCGAGCTTGGGTTCGATTCGAGCCTAGATAAGTGGGCTCGAGTTCGGCTCGTGAAAAAATTTTAAAGCTCGGGCTCGGCTCGGTAGGGCTCGTTAAACTCAAACGAGCCGAGCCGAGCCGAATTTAGGCTTGAATCAAGCTCGGTAGGGCTCGTTAGCAATTTAGAACACAAACTGAGAGGGGAAAGAGATATACTTCAAAACAATGTTACATGTAGATATACCACAATAATCAAGAAATAAAAAGAAAAAGAACACGATAAAAAAATATATTGAGAACTAAATAGAGCACTCTAGTTAGGGATAAAACCCATCTATTCGTAGTGGAGTACTCTAGTTAGGGATAGAAGAAAAACAAATTACACAAAAGTTTTTCAACTATAAAATATTTATATGTAGACCCCTAAAGTATTATTAATTACATTTTGACATCAGGTTTGCGAGCCTAACCGAGCCGAATCCACTTAGGTTCAAGTTTGGCTCATTTATGAAACGAGCCTAATATTGAGGTTCAAGTTCCGTTCGTTTAGTAGACGAATCGAACTCGAACAAGCTCTTACCGAACCGAGCCTCGAATAGTTCGCTAACGGGCCAGTTCATTTACAGCCCCAGTGGGTACCAAGTACCAACGGTTTGGGTTCAAAACTTGGCATTGACATTTGCACCTTGGAAAGATGCAAACACATAATTACCAACACATCATTGCCTATAAAAAATAAAAAAACAAAAAACAAAAAAAAAATCCCAACCCATGATCACCTGGCAGATGCCAAGTCGTGCCCAAGTGGCATCTAAAAAAAAAAATCCAATTTTGGCCACAAAATTAGCAAACTTTTTTTTTTTAATTGCCAATTGGCGACTAAAAAACTACATTTGGTGAGTTAGGCCTAGTTTCTCATTTGCTAAAATGGGAATTCTATAAAATCAAGTGGGTTAATTTTAGCGAATGGAGAAACCATTTCTCCATTCGCTAAAATCAACCCATTTAATTTTATGGGATTTCCATTTAAAAAATGGAAAACAAGGCTTTAGTTGCCTATTTTGATTTTTCTTTTATTAGTGACTCTTCCACTGACTCTCTGGTTTCGTATTCGATTCTCGCTCTGCACACCCGCTCTCAATCATAGCTCTAACAAATTTTAGTATTTTAGAATATTTTTTGAAAGACGCTGTTGTAGACACCCCAAATTGAACTCTTGTGCATGTTTTTAATCCCCAATGATGAAAAGAAATGCCTGAAAAGCCTCTCGGAACGATACCCACGAAGTCAAAGGAAGTCAACATGGTCAACAGTGCCGCACAACACTCAACTATACCACACAGTGCTCTCTCAGTCACGTACGTCGTCTTTTTCTTGCAATGGCAGTGGAAGAGTGCCGCATGGCACTGTCAGACATAAACTGACTTTCTGCAAAAAAACCTAGCAGCTCAAATTGTTGACATTTCTTCCCCTTTTCATCATGATTTCTTGCAAAGATTAAAGCCTAATCCTAGCCTACAATTACTTTGTGTGAGCACCAAGAAGCCAAGATGGTTTGATCGGTTCCCATTGCCTATAAAAACCCGACCAGTTCCGGATGAAGAGAACAAAGAAGAAAAACCACGGCTAATCTCTCTTAAATCCTACCCACAACCCTACTCACCTCCTGAATCCTCTATTACTCTCATTCTCCATCTCCAGAAACACTCTCTAAGCTTTAACCAAGAAAACCCATTCGAAAAACCAACTCCTCTGTTTTCGGTCCGAAACTGCGTCCTAGCTATTCCAAATTCCCGTAACTTCAAAAACCAAGCATCATCGCCACTATATCAGAGCAAGGTTAGAAGCCCAAAGGAGATCAAAGCCAGAAGCAAAGGTTCCAAAAGGCGTTTCATTCCGAGAGTTTCAACTGAAGGCAAATTCTCGTTTTGCCAAAGTTCATAACTTTGGTACCCTGAGGGGAGGGATGTCAAATGCGGGATAATCTTCTATATTGTCTCCGCATTTGGTAAGCCCATGTCACAACAAAAACCTATTGAATCAAAGACCTCCCGATTGCGCCGTACAGTGAAAATATCATTTTGTACAGAGTAATCTGATGAGGAGGAACAATTTCTATTTAAACCTATTATTTTCTAGTTCAAAGTAATTAGTTTTAATTATGTTTTATGCCTTGGATATGCTCCCATTTTTTTTTATGATGAAAAACCGATTTCTCAAACTGTTTGCAGAATAAACAGTGTCGCACGGTACACTTGGAGTGTTGTACGACACACTTTCAAAAATTTGACCATTGGATTGGTGAACAGTGCCCTACAACACACTTTCTATACCGTACGGTACACTTTGTGTGCCGTACGGCACTCTTTTTCAAATCTGAAATTTAAATCGTTTTCTTTTATAAACTGTTTGAGAAAATAAGTTTTCTTTAAATAATTTGATGTTATTTCATTATATTATCTGTCGTCTTTTAATTGCTTTTTTTGCATAATTTAACTGCTTATTTGAATAAAGTTTTGCATTAAAATATTTTCTAAAAATTCCACAAATGTTTAGTAAAGACCGATTTTTTAATCGGGCGAGCGGGGTGCCTTAAAACCCTTCCCCGTTCGTAACCTAGCTCCCAAATCCAAAACGATCTCTGGTGTTCAAATTATTTTTAATTGCGAGAGTCAGATTAGTTTCTAAATCATTTTTAAAACAGTTTCTCGGGTGTTAAACCATTTTCTAAAATAAAAACCCGAGTGGCGACTCCCTTTTTCAAACAAAACAAGTTTTTCAATCCGGTGGCTGGCGTTCACAAAAAGGCGACTCCGTTGGGGATTCGCAAATTAATCGGTGGCTGGAATCCATAAAAAGGCGACTCTGTTGGGGATTCTCAAATTAGTCTCTGATTTGGTCTTTTTATACTTATGAACTTCCCAAAAGCTTGTCAAAATGAAAATGGTTCGTGCTATCGAAGGAAGGAATGGTGGATTAACAGGGCCTCGCCCGGCCATCCTCGCTGTAGCTTTTTGGGTTGTTTGTTTGTGTAAAGATATCAAAGAATAGATTAATTTGGAGAGCCAAACTTGAAAAATATTTGTGAAATTTTTGAAAACAATTTTATTGCTGAACTTTTGCATTGCACATGCATCGATGTTGGATAAGCCCCGTTGCTGCGTCTTGGTTACCCTACCCAGCTTGCTGGTGTTAGGACATCCCTGGATGCTCAGCAACCCTGGACCGTGATGAGTCAGCCTGCCATTTGACCTTTGCCATGCAATACACTTGGCACTGGGAGGCAAATATTGGCTCTAGTTTGGGGTACCCTCTAAACCAAAACCGGCTTTTGCATATAGTAAACTAGAACCTTCCTACCCAGGACAAGAACCCACAGGTTAGGATTACATGATATATCTTGTTATGTGTTTACTGCCTTCGATATATCCTGTCATCATTTTGCATGCATTTGTATTATCATAGTTAGTTGGACCCTATGCTGTCACATTTTCTCGTGGTCTTAAGAGGTTGCCCTGCTCGATGAAGAGTCGTGCATTCCAATGCGCGTTGTTCAAATCAATTCAGTCATTAGAATAACAGGACTTAGGAAAGTCAAATCAACTTGATCCTTAACAATCCCTTGGCAATGACCTAACAGAAATTAGGAATAATTGACCCAAGCTGGGGCAATCGTACCTAAAATCAAAGTTAGACCCTTGAAAAGGAATCATCGAGAACCAAGTTAGTTGAGTTTTCCCGAATCCTGCTGTCCTAAACAAAGGATACACTGTCAAAAGAAACACTGAGGATTGGGGCATCCTTTCTAAGACCCATTTTTCCATAGTCTAGGAGACTTTAAATCTTTGGAGTTTGAAACACCTCCAGTGTCAGCCGTGCTCGAACGGCTTCCTGTGAACTGGTCTTAAGCACATTTTATCTGAGTGTCAACAGTCTCATTGCTCTGTCTTGGATGGTCACGAAAGTTGATTGGCTCTGGTTCTCACACACAAGAACTTAACCTACTGAGTAGTGAACCTACCCATGGCTGTTTAAAACATTTTGAGACTTAGGGTGACATACATGACGACACAAAAACGACATTCTCCTTTCTAAAAAAAATAAATGGGGACACTTCTAAGTTTGCTTTTGCTTTACTGCTAGTTCTAAGCGATTCGTTAGAGCGAGAAGAATAACATCCCCGGTTGGACCCGACCTCCTAAACAGCGGTTAATTCGAACTGAGTCAGAAGCAGTACAACCAGGTTCAGCAGGTCTTTCAAATATGTCAAAAGCTCACGAGACAGCAAACAAGAATGAAGTTGAGGCCCTCAGGATAGCTATGGAGGAACAGCGGGAGCACAACGACAGTCAGATGGCTCAGATACTGCTTTTGATGCAAGAATTGACCACTCGAGCCAGGTCGCCACATGGCCAAGGGAATAACCGCCGCCTCCTCCGCAAGATAATCCGGATTTGAAATCAATGATGGCTAAGATCGCCAAGCTTGAAGAGTCTGTTCAAAAGCAGGAAAAGGTAGCTACCATAGGTGTTGATATGGATAAGTTGTGCCTTTTCCCTGACGCCAAACTCCCAGAAGAATTCAAACCAATAAACTGGGAGAAATTTGATGGAAGCGGAGATCCGAAGGCTCATTTGCAAACATATGTGGGCACTCTGTCCATATATAATATAGAGAAAAACGCTATGACTCAAATGTTTCAGCAAACTCTGACAGGACCAGCACTGCGGTGGTTTCTGAACTTAGACATTTCAAAGAAAGGAAGTTGGGAGGATATTGGGGCAGCTTTCATGGCCCAGTATAATTACAACATTAAGCTTGAGATGCCTATTCTGGAATTGGACTCAACAAAAATGGGGGCAAATGAGTCTTTTTCTGACTTCATCAAAAGGTGGGGAGGAAAGGCATCTCAAATGATTGACCGGCCTTCTGAAAAGGAACATATGAGAATCATTACTCGCAACCTGTCGCCAGATTTTGCTAAACACCTGGTGATATTTCAAGCTACTGCAGACTTCAAAACCTTCTATGAGGCAGGCCTTGCCATTGAGGAGGCAATCTAGTCCGGCATTTTGGAGAAAAAGGAACCTATTCCCAAAACCAAATGGGTGTACTCTGACAACACCAACACATTGTTCAGAAAAAATGATTATATCCAAGCATCTTCCAGCTCCACAACCCAAAATTTCAACCAAGCCATGCCTATCAACGGAGTCAAAGCTCAAACCAACCACTCTCAGAAGCCACAAAGAACCCTTTCCCAATTCTCCGTGCCTCTGTCCTCAATTTATGAGAAGCTCATAAAAAATCGGTCATGTCAAACCACTCATTCCAATGCCTTCTGTGCATTCCAGCAAATGCTCGGTCATGCTACCGATGAGTGCCATCGCCTTCATCACAGAATTCAGAACCTTCACAGAATTCAGAACTGTGGACGCTCGTTTCGCGTGGGCGAAAGTATCCACGCGTTTTGGTTGTCTTTGTGAAAAAGGAAAAGGGTGATCTGGGAAAAAGAAAAAAATTTAGAGTAGCCACCTGGGGTTTAATTTCTGAAAAATGTTAGGTACCCGAGAAACCGTTCAGAAATATAATGACTCTTATGCCGCTGAAAAAGGGTTTGATCTGCGAAAAATAGAGATTCGGGTTCGGGAGCCAAGTTACCCGCGGGGAAGGTTTTGTTCAAAAAATGCACCCCGCGTGCCCGGAATTTTCCGGTCTTTACTAAATCTTTGTGGGATTTTCTTTGAAAGATTTTTATCGAAAACTTTATTTCACATAAACAATAAAAGCAATATCATGCTAAAAAGGAAGTGAATAACGGTAACAAATCACGTAACATGCAATCAAGTACATAAACGTAAGAATTTTAACAAAAGGGGGGTGCAAGTGAAGAAGACAGAAAGTGGGAAGGGTTCACTGTAATTAAACCCCTCTGGTTTTTACGAAAATAGAGCATCGGATCTTTAGAAAACAGAGCATCAAAAAGGTTTTTCTAGTGACACCGTACGGTGTCCAAAATCACACCGCGCGGTGCTACGGGGATGCCGTACGGTGCCTCTATGCAGTGTATTTTTAAAAAAAATCTCATTTTTATCCGATTGAAACCAACTTTGTTTTCGGGTAAAAACCACACTTTTTGTTGATCAAAACAAGTTTAGAAAATGGTTTTGTGTGGATGAATGTACCTCGTTTTCAGAGACGGCATCCCGCGACAATGGATGATATCGCGCGATACCTTCCCGAGAGGCTCGAGTGTTGTTGAACTGTCCCCGTTTGGACTCAAGGAAGAGCTATGGAGCTCTCCTCGAGCCCGGTGGAAACCCCCCCTCTCAGAAGATTGTTGTTTGAATGCGAATGTATACCTCTGGGTGTGCTCGGTTAAGACCACGGACTTTGAAAGGGTTCGATTTGAGGATTTAGAAGCTGTGGTTGTAGGTTTGTAAGAATAAGGGTGGTATAGTTCGAACTAGAAGGGGTTTTGACAGAGTAACGAGGAGACGAACAAATTTTGTTTTCGGGAGGAATTTTGGCTGAGAATTGGGGTGTCCCTTTTTTCTTTCTTCTCTTGGCTTATATAGATGAAGCATCGGACAATCTCATGATTTGGGTGATTCCCGTACGCCAGCGAATAACATCATTTGCCGAATCTCATCATGCTTTCTGAGCTGCTGGAGCAACCCGGGAATCCTGCTGATGGGATAAGGGTGTCGTACGGCGTCAAATATGTGTCGTACGGTGCATAGTGCAACACCGCACAGTGCAAAGAAGATTGCAAGCCATACGGTTATGGGTTTCAGGCCGTACGGTTATGGGTTTCAGGCCGTATGGTTCAAGTGGTTTTGGGTTTTTGGCTCTTTTGATCCATCTGACTCAAGGAGCTGTTCCGAGGTACATTTCGCGCATTCTTCTCATAATTGGGGATGCACAAGTTATGAAAATTGGGGTGTCTGCAGTTGCACCTCTTCAACGTGGCTTGGTCACCATCATGTTGGTGCAAGTCGCGCTAGAAGATTCGGACATCCCAATTTAATAACCGTGCGAAAAACAATCAACCGAAAATCGTAAATTTGGTCGAGTTCGGAGCTTCCTACGTACCTCGTTTGTGAGGATCAGACCAATCGTAGTTCGTTGGGGCCGTCATGAAAAAGTTGGCACCTCATTTTTCACCGAGGGAAAAACGAATGATGTTTTGACAGAAGAAACGATTTGGAGGCCCTGAAAGCCGTGAAAAATAATTGGGAGGCTCGAGAAGCTGTGAAAATAATTGGAGAGGCTCTGGAAGCCGTGAAAAATAATTGGAGAGGCTCTGGAAGCCGTGAAAAATAATTGGAGAGGCCCTGGAAGCCGTGAAAAATAATTGGAGAGGCTCTGGAAGCCGTGAAAAATAATTGGAGAGGCTCTGGAAGCCGTGAAAAATAATTGGAGAGGCCCTGGAAGCCGTGAAAAATAATTGGAGAGGCTCTGGAAGCCGTGAAAAATAATTTGGGAGGTCTGGAAGCCGTGAAAAATAATTGGAGAGGCTCTGGAAGCCGTGAAGAATAATTTGGGAGGTCTGGAAGCCGTGAAAAATAATTTGGGAGGCTCTGGAAGCCGTGAAAAATAATCGGAAGGATTTGAAAAACTTGATGCCATAGAGGACTTTAGAAAATAATTTGTGAAAAATAAATGCCGTAGAGGACTTTTTAGAAAATTTGAAAAACCAATTGCCGTAGAGGACTTAGAAAATTTAATTGCGTAATACCGTAGAGGGTTTAGTAACATCTTACCGAGGAAGTTTGGGGAAGTGGACCCCTCTTGAAAGTATTTGATCAATCAGGGGGGGTGAGTGCAATTTCTTGGTGATACTTCACAGAGGTGCCGCACGGTGTTGGATTGTACGTCGCACGGTTCACATTGCCACACCACACGGTGCAAGTGGCTTTTCGGCAGAGATTGTAACTACTGAAGCCCTTCCGATTTCTTCGTGCCTTGTTCGAAATATTTGATCAGTCATACTTCTTAGTGAAAACCGACTTCACCCTTGTGAGTGAAATCTCCTTCTTCCCAAAAAAAATTCTGATCGAAAAACCTTTGTGATTTTGAGATCATGGCAAGTTCCGGTAATGGTCGGTCGTCGTCATCTGGTGAGGAGGGTCCATCATCGGTTCAAAGAGGAGAGAGCACAGCCACCCAATCGGTTGTGGGTGGCCCCTTACCGACTGAAATTGATTCGGTCATGACGAGTCCTGGTGGTACCGAGCAGCGTGCGGTGCAAATCGGGGGTGGAACACCCCGTATGGTTGAGGCCGAGATCCGTACGGCAGAGTCTAGTCGTGGAGGATCCCATACCGTGGCGTCGAGTGGTGGTGTGGCGTCGACAAGTGAAGCCCGTGGTCCAGCTGGGGGTAGTTCGGACACCATGGTTGCCGGCGAGTGGGGTTATTGCCGATCGGCCTGAGGGAAGCAGTGACACTGCCATGCAGGGTGGCGAGAGTGGCTCTGGGCCTATGGAGGTTGACGTGTCGGGCACGGGTGCACAGATTTCAGAGGTGGAGATGGATATTGGAGGTGTTCACGTCTTGGTTGAGCAGAGACCCGCCGGGGAGGGTGTAGACACTGGTTCTCAGGAGAGGTGACTAGTGATCTTCTGAGTGCTTCTTTGGTTACTCAGGTGCCTATTGGAGGAGAGCAGACGTCTGTAGTCATCATCCCAGTGGTCAGGAGGGATTTCGGGAAGGAGAAGGTGACAGTGGAGGAGGCTCGGGATTCGAGTAGTGGAGGCAAGGAGATGGAGGTTGGGGCTTCAGACCCACCAATTGTTTCTGCTGCCATTGGTTCTTCCAAGGCTCCAAGTTATACCATGGTTGATACACTAGAGGGAGTGAGAGACGAGGACCTGGCGCGGACCCTTTAGGAGGATCCGACTTTTGCTGAGGCTATAACTAAGGAGAGAGTGCCTGAGTACGTTCAGGACATGTTCCTTGAGGAGAGACAGAGAGAGGATAAGGCTGCAGGAGAGGGTGCTCTATTGTCTCTGGTGGCAGAGGTGGAGAGAGCTCAGAGGGTGAGACCCCCGTTTGACCCTGAGACTTACGTGCCACGGGTGCACTTCTTTATACCGCTGGGGTCTGACGTGTATTCGCCGGTGCACTTGTTCTATGATGAGACCACCTTGTTGAGGGACTCGGAGACCCATGTTTCTGCACGTCCGCCGGTATGTACTTTAATTGCTGCATTTAACTGTTGTACTTGTCTTGAATTCCCATATTTGCATGCTTTCCATTGCTATTGCTTGAAAAACTTGTGCTTTCTTTCCAAAACAGAGAAACACCTCTTTGTCTGTATATGGAGGTTCGTCAGACTCTTTGGAGCGCTTCAGGAGCTTGCCCGGGGCAGTGAGAGAGGTGATTGAGGGTACGGGCTTTATGGATTTTATTCGGCTTCTGGTGCCGACGCAGGCGGACCGCAGGTTGCTGAGAGCTCTGATTGAGCGTTGGTGGGACACCACCAACACTTTTCACTTGAGGTTTACTGAGATGACTGTGATGCCATTGGACTTCTCAGCGATCACGGGTCTGAGAGTAGGTGGTGAGCCGGTTCCGTTCGACTCGGGGCTATACAGAGACAGTGCGGCTGTGAGGCACTTTCTGGGGAGAGAGATAGGCGACGGAGAGCCTATGGTGAGGTGTGACCACTTGCCGGCCCTGTGGGACCACGAGCCAGAGTCGCCGACAGAGGTAGCTCAGATGGCGAGAGCTTACTTGCTATACTTGTTTGGGGTGTCCCTGTTTCTGAACAGGCGGAGTGAGGTTCACCCAAGTTGGCTTCCGGCATTGGCAGACTTGAGTAGAGTGGCGAGCTTGGACTTTGGAGGTGTTGCTCTTTGTACCCTTTACTGTTTCCTGGGTGTCGTCAGCCGCAGAGTTGGGACGATCCTTGGCGGCTTCTAGAGGGTGCTCGAGGTAAAACTTTATATGTTTGCTCTCAAATTCTTGAGATATTGCCATGTAGATTGCAGCTTGTTGATGATACCTTTTAACCATGCAGGTGTGGGCTTATGAGGTGTTGGGGATGTATCCGCCGGCAAATAGTCATGAAAATGTGGAGATGATCCCCAGAGCAGCAAAGTGGGATCGAGAGCACCGAGGCAGTAGTGTACATGCAGGGAGAGTGAACGACTTCCGTCGTTTCTTGGACAAGACTGATGGTAGCATGGTATGCCTCTGAATTTTGTGTTGCTTCCAAATTTGAGCTTTCTGTTTTGCTTTCAGCTTTTCTGAAAAGACTGAGTTTCCTTGCAGATGAGATGGCATGCATGGGATGCAGTGACTGACCAGTACCTGGAGAGGAGCAGAGACTTGATACGGGGACGGATTCTGCTGGAGTCCCCATACGGTTGGCAGTGGTACTTGGGAGAGAGGGTGCCTCGTGAGTCCCTCAGGTTGGCGCACTTTAGGATACCGGGGCGTATACCCCCTAGCGTACAGCGGGCTGACGAGTACACACGGGCAGAGATAGAGAGATACACTGTGCTGGACATCGTGCTTCCTTTCAGCAGTTCTCCAGACTACGAGAGCTTTCTGGTCGGCTATCTGGCTAGCTTTTTAGACATGGAGACCCGTATAGCAGCCTTGCCAGTGCTGAGGAGAGAGATAGAGGTGCAGACGCCTGGAGGGATGATGGGAGTATTGGAGGTCCCTCGTGTTGCACCCCCGCTTGACCTTACCTTTGTTCAGGTAACCTGTAAAAGAAAGAAAACACATTTTCAGTTTGTATTTTGAAACATTATTGAAAATACCTGAGCAATGTTTTTGTTGTTTTGCAGATTCCTGCCAGTTGGGCGTTAGAGTCCTATCAGCTGAACTTGGATTTGGAGGCCTTAGTACGGCGGTTGATGATAGGTGACGTTCCAGAGGTACGCCCCCGAGATGAGCCGGGAGTGATCTTCAAAGAGGGTGGTCCTGGTAGAGGTGGACCAGGCCGTGGTAGCAGAGCTCGGGGAGCTGGAGGCAGAGCTCGTGGTGGTGGCGGCGCTGAGAGAGGTCGAGGCGCTGACAGAGGCGGAGGTGCCAGAGGTGGTGGTGGAGCAGGCAGGGTTGTGAGAGGTGTTAATAGAGGAGCTAGCGAATCCAGCAGAGGAGGAGGGCGTAGAGCTGGTCGTAGCCCTTCTCCTGGCAGAGGGAGTCTCAGGTAATCTTCATGCTTTGTTATTTGAACTGCGTGTGCTTTCAAACTTGTATGTCAACCCTGTACACTGATGGAATTTCTTTGCTTTGTGCAGAGTATGTCTCCACCTCCGAGGACTGAGCGCAGGAGGCCGTTGATGAAGCAAGCTGGTGGTGGTCCCATGACTCCTCCTTCCGACAGAGTACTTCGAGGTCGTCAGCCTTCGGTTGATAGGATGGGAGGGAGTGCACAGGGAGTTCAGCTCCACCGTCATGGTGGTCTCTCAAGGAGGTAGAGAGTAGTGAGGAGGAGGACACGGGTCCTGCTGAGTCTGGGGAGTTTAGGCCTCGAGTGCAGAAGAGGCCTCGTGCTTGAGTAGGTAGGACAGGCCTGCTTGCCTGCTTTTTTATTTGGGTGCCTGTTTGCCCGTTCTTTTCATGGATACGGCCTGTGTGCCGTGATAGTAGTTTTGATGACGCCAGGCCTGTTTTGCCCCTGGATTGATGCACATTTTACTTATGACATGGATATCGCTTTGGTTTTTATAAAAACTCGCATTTCTGTTATGTAGAATGACGTACATTAACAAAGACTTGGATCTTAATAACCAAACCTAGCACCGAGAATGTATGATGCGAGACACTGTGGGGAAATGAAATGTACGCGAGTTTGAAACTGGGAAGGACATAAAATTGGACACTTTTGGCTTTTTGTGAGAAGAACTAGAAAGAATGATGAGAGAGAGGAGTTTTGATTTGATTGATCCAATAAATCCCGAACGTATGCAACAATGCTTGCTTGAAAAGAATATCTCGAGAATTTGGGAAAAAGTTGCAAAATTCCACCCAAAGTTCCGTATTCGGGGTTTTCGGTGTACCCGTCTATCGAGACATCCTTCAAAATATGGGACAATCCTCCCATTAAGCCTTGGATACTCATTTTGGGTTGTATGTACAAGAAAAATGACCAAAAGAAGCTCGGAATGGGTCCCGGAGGGCCAAAGTTGGAATTTTGGCTGAAAAACAGCCAAGTACGCCGTATGGTGCAAGAAATTGCGCCGCACGGTGCCTTTATAATGTTGTACGGCACTGGCTTCTGATGCCCCACTTCTGACGCTGTCTTCTGTAATCTGAGCTCTGATTCTGGCCTCCCAATGCATGTTAGCACGTCCCATAACCTTGAAATGCTAAACCAAAGCATATTTTTGGGAAAGTTTACAAACTTTTGCCTTATCCTCACATTCTTCAATGTGGCACGCTTCCCGAGGTGCACGTTTCTCAAGATTTTTTAACCTTTCTCCCTTGAATGCTTATAAATAGCATGGCTTCCATGGCACATTCATTCTGAAAATCATATCCTCCATCTTTTTTTTACATCCTTCAAATGGCTGTTAGTATCTCAGCTTTGGTTCGTCCCTGGCTAGACGAGCTTGACGGCCTGGGTTGGCTGAATTTCCGGGACCACAGGTTAGCATCTATGCGTTACATTCGGGATGTAATCATACATCCTGAGTTGCTCCATGCTGCTGTCCGTTTCTGGGATCCAGAAGCGCATGTGTTTCGCTTCGGCCTTCAAGAGTTATGTACCTTGGAGGCTTCGACCTGGAGACTCCCGTTATTCTTCTTCAGGGAGTGAATTATGCTGATGTGCTGTCCTCAAAGCTAGGCTTGAGCAAAAATGCGGCACGGTCTATGATCCAGGGAGGCGTGCTCAACATTCCGCGTTTGATCAACCAATTTTGTCCTGAAGGCTTTTCATTGTGTCTTGTCATTCTTGCAGCGTTCCTGTTTGTTCGTTCAAATAATCAGGCAAGTGCGGCACTGGTAGGAGTGGCTAAGCAGATTGAGGAGAGCAAAGATGTAGCTCTAATGGTTCTGGCTGAAACTTTGATGGGTTTGGATGGAGTCCACACTGGGCGGATCAATATTTTCGAAGGCAGTGCTTTGCTCCTACATGTAGGTTTCTCACTCAGCTCTCCTTTTTTCTGGTTGATCTCTCGTTCTCTTTTTACCTCAATGCTCGGGTTTAAGCTTTCTAAGGCTCCTCACTTGTTTTCTTTCTCATGTAGACTTGGCTTTGTGATAAGGCTGCTCTTCTGGAGGCGGTACCGCGGAACAGGGTCCATGAGACACGAGGCCTTTGTTCAAAGGGAGTACCAGGAGTTTCACAAGAGTGTTCCTGGTTGGGTTCAGGTGCTTTCCCAGCTTAAAGAGGACACAATTTCTTGGCACTTGAGCTGGATGGATCGTCCGACCATGACGGTGAGCAACATGGGACGTCATAGGACTGTTCGGCGGGCTTGACTTGCTCGACCTTTTACATTCCTTACCGCATTCTCCATCAGTTTGGTGTTGGCCAAACAATACCGCTTGTGCATCCTGAAGACTTTGTTGTGCCAAATTTCAACCATGCAACTATCCAGGCTTATCAGCCTACTTGGAGGGAGCGCGTGACTGTTCCCAGAGATCAGCATTCCAGCATTGTGCTTCCGGAGCATTACAAGAGATGGTTGGTACAAGAGATTGAAGCAAGAGAAAATGGAATCAAAATTGACATCTGCCTTAGTCTTAATGTACTCGAAATAAATTGTTGACCCATGACATGTTTCATGTGGGCCGATGTTTTTGTTTTTTGTTGTTTTGTTGTGAAAGATTCATGCTCAGCCATGTAATCGAAGAAATCAGTTTGAATAAACTGAATCGTGAAAGTTTTCCGCTTTGATTCTCATTGATTACGATTGCAAGCGCGAATGACGGCTATGGATCAACTCAAGAGGGGTTATAAAAGATTGCGACCGGTCCCTAATGTGAGGATGCCTACGTATCCTTAAAAAGGAATCAGGTCATGATGTAGTTCAAGAATATAATTTGGCTAGGGTTCACTCGAGTATTTTCACTCTCCTTTTGTGCTCTAATTTTTGCCTAGTACCGCCCTTTCGGGTTTTCGGTCTAGCGAGCTCTCTTTTTGATTCATTTGTCTTGAATTTTTCCTAAGTCGCCCGATGTGGGTTTTCAACTTAGCAGACTTACTCTAATTTTTGCCTGGCACTGCCCGCCCTTGCGGTTTTCAGTCCAACGAGCTTCTCTCAGGGGTAGTATCGCTTGAGCTGATCCATGTTGACCAATGTAGAGAATTCGTTGCCATCGAGATCGATGAGTTGAGTTGCGCTTCCAGACAGAATCTTCTTGATGATGTATGGCCCTGCCCATTTTGGCCGAAATTTTCCGCGTGGATCGAAAACTGGAGCCCGGATCTCCTTCAGAACCATATATCCTTCCTGCAAATTCCTAGACTTGACTTTTTTGTTAAAAGCGCGCCCGATTCGGCGTTGATACCCTTGAACATGATATAAGGCCCTGAGCCTTCTTTCGTCAAATAGCATGAGTTCTTCGAATCTTGCGCTCTGCCATTCAGCTTCCTTGATGTCAGCTTCTATCATGACCCTCAGTGATGGTACCTCAAGCTCAATAGGGAGAACGACTTCCATTCCGTAGACCAAAGAATAGGGTGTTGCCCCTGTTGGAATACGGATAGATGTCCGGTATCCCTAAAGTGCTAACGGCAGCTATTCATGCCAGTTTCTTGTAGACTGATTGGTTCTTTCTAGTATCGACTTGATGGTTTTGTTAGCAGCTTCTATGGCTCCATTGGTTTGTGGTCGGTAGACGATTGACTTGTGGACCTGAATCCCAAAATCTTCGAGAACTTCTGCGGCTCTACCCTTGAAGTGAACGCCATTGTCGGATACGAATGCGTGAGGTACGCCATACCGGTAAACGATATTCTGCTTGATGAAATGAGCGACCTGGACTGCCGTAAGAGTGGTGTAGGAGGCGGCCTCAACCCACTTGGTGAAGTAATCGATAGCAACCAGGATGAACTTGTTCCCATTTGAAGCAGTCGGGGTAATTTTGCCGATGACGTCGATGCCCTAGGTAGAGAAAGGCCAGGGTGAAGTCATAGAGTGCAGCTCTGATGGTGGTATGTGCATGAGATTGGCATGAATCTGACATTGGTGACACCGTCTCGCATACTCAATGCACTCGGTTTCCATGGTAGACTAGTAATACCCTTGTCGCAAGATTTTCTTGGCAAGCATTGTACCGTTCATGTGAGGGCCATAGATTCCGTTGTGTACTTCTTCCATGATTCTGGTTGCTTCTTCGCCGTTTACACATAACTTGTGCATTCTGCAGTGGGATCTTCTGTACAGCCTGCCCCCATAGATAATGTAGTGAGAAGCTAGTTTCCGGAGAGTGATCTGGTCCTTCTTGTCAGTTCTAGTTGGGTATTCGTCTTTCTCAATGAAGTTTCAGATGTCGTGGTACCAAGGAAGACCATCATCAGGCTCATCAATAGCCATGATGTACTCATAAACGGGCTTGTCCCTTTGTTCAATCATGATTGGCCGAAGCTTGACTCCGTTGGGTATCTCCACCATCGACGCTAATGTTGCCAAGGCATCGGCAAACCGGTTGTTTAGTCTGGGCACATGAGTGAAAGTGACAACTTGAAATCGATGAATCAGATCGTCAAGGTCCTTATGATAAGGTTTTAGTTTGTCTTCCTTGACTTCAGTCGTCGTTTGCTTGTAAAACCACCAAGTTGGAATCTCCAATCACTTCCAACCTTTTGGCACCGATTTCGAGGGCGGCCTCCATCCCTACGATACATGCTTCGTATTCAGATTGGTTGTTGGTAACCTCAAAGTTGATCTTGAAAGCAAGAGGGATGTGTGACCCTTCTGGTGAGATAAGTAGAATCCCAATCCCGAATCCTTTCTGGTTAGCAGCCCCATCGAAATAAAGCAACCATACATCGTTGGTCGTGGTCATGACACTTTCGTCGGGGAATTCGAACCCCACATCTTCTGGACCTTCTACCGGATGATCGGCCAGGAATTCAGCGACAGCCCTTCCTTTAACAGACTTCCGAGTTACGTACTTGATGTCAAATTCAGCTAATAGAAGCAACCAACGTGCTAGCTTACTTGTGAGTGCTGGTTTCTCAAACAGGTATTTGAGAAGGTCCATCCGAGAAATCAACCTTACCGAGTAGGCCAACATGTAATGTCTCAGCTTTTTGGATGCCCATATCAAAGCCCAGCAAACCTTTTCCAAGGAGGTGTACCGTTCCTCGCATCCAGCCATTTTCTTGCTAATGTAGTAGACCACTTTCTCACTCCCGCCTTCACCTTCTTGCGCGAGCATGCAACCCATTGCTGATGGGGTAACAGATAAGTACATGATGAGGGGTTGCCCCGATATTGGTGTCATCAGCACTGGAGGATTCTGAAGATAATTCTTAATGGCTTCGAAAGCTTTCTAGCATCTGTCGTCCCATTTGAATGGTACACCTTTCTTGAGTAATCGAAACATCGGCTTGCAAGTTGAGGTTAACTTGGCGATGAATCTGCTGATAAACTGAATCTTCCCGAGAAAGCTTCGTACTTCCTTTTCCGTCCGAGGCGGCTCCATTTCGAGAATAGCCTTGATCATGGAAGGATCTTGCTTGACCGACCGGGTGACTAAAAATTAAACTAAAGACGCGTCCCAAGCGTAGGACTCTCGACCATTGTAGCACAATATCCGGAAGTACCGGAGTCGAACCACAGAGACGACTAATGGTGTTGACTCAAAAGTATGAAATTATAGTTTAACCTGGCTCTTAGGTAGCCACCCCTTGATTGATGAGATTGATTACTAAATTACCAAACTAAATTAACTAAATATGGATTTGAAAAGGAGAGTACAGCCGTGGGAACCCGGCGTCCGCGACTAGCCTAACCAATGTTTACTCGGGCCACAATTATTCATTTTACTGATTTTAGAATAAGAAAAAGGATCACTAACAAATACGCACCACCTGTCACCAGATTCCGTGCGCATTCGAATTCCGGCGATGCGTGGGTTTTGTTTGTTAGAAGAGTTTTCGTTTCCTAAAATTGCTCAAAAACCAAGTTAATTCGGTCCCGAGGTAGAACATCAATTAGTCTAGCTGCGAAGCGCCTTCGCCCACAGCCGCGCTCTATACGACTACTCGCTCATGATGCTAATAGTAACAGAAATTATAATAAACCTAGATCTAAACATGCTTGCGAATTAAGATAGAAAACAGAAAACAATACCGCAGATTGCAAGAAGAAAGCGAACTTGATTATCAACACTAAAACGCCAATCCAAAAGCTGGAAATCCGAAAATCCAAAGTAAACTTGAATGCTGAATGTTGAATGCTGAGAACCGTAGCCGAAAACTAAGAACAATAAAACCTAAGTTAAAAGTCTGGAACCCTAATATGAGTTAAAAACAAGTATTTATACTCAAATCCGTAATCCTAATAAAAATCGACGAAAATCCGACGAGATGGGCTAAACGCTGCCGTTCCATGACCCGTAAAAAGCCCTCGGTAGCGCTACCTAGCTTTACCTGTAGCGCTACCGCTTTGCTATCTTGGCTGGTCCGTACGACTTCGGCTGTTGACTCGTTGACCCTTTGACCACGCGGTAGCGCTACACCACTTTTGGTGTAGCGCTCCTAATCCTTCTGTTCATATTTTGGACTTTTTTTTGTGCCAAACTTGAGCGCTCCAGAGAAATGGGGTAGCGCTCCCGACGGGTTATGATCACTTCCACGAGAAATCCACTTCAACACTTAGCCTTCTCAGCCTTCCCATTCTCGATTCTCGTGCACGCCCCTCCAACAACTCCAATTAGCGCCAAAACACCTCTTTTCCCTGCAAATTAAGCACAAACACCAAATCCAACCACGTGCACACATTAAATGGAAAATGAGGATTAAATACACGAAAACCGCGCTAACTCTATCCTACTTAGGCGCTCAAAAGCATGCTTTCCACGCGCCTATCAGATCTATCTCGATTCCTCATGTAGTGATCATGAATCCCAACATCTTTCCATCTATGACACCAAACATACATTTCTCAGGATTGAGACGCAACCGGTACTTGCGAATCCTTTCGAAGAATTTTCTGAGGGCGGGTAAATGCCCTTCCCTTTTCTTGGCTTTGACGATCATGTCATCCACGTAGACTTCGACTTCTTTGTGAATCATGTCATGTAGCAACGTTGTGGTCGCCCTCTGATAGGTTGACCCAGCGTTTTTCAATCCAAAGGGCATGACCCTGTAACAGTAAGTGCCCCACTCTGTGGTGAAAGTAGTTTTCTCGCGGTCTTCAGGAGCCAAGAGAATCTGGTTTTATCCTGAGAAACCATCCATAAAAGAGAGAAGCGCATGCCCTGCAGTATTGTCCACAAGTACATCTATGTGCGGCAAGGGGAAATCGTCTTTAGGGCTGGCCTTGTTCAGATCCCTGAAGTCCACGCACACTCGAATCTTTCCGTTTTTCTTAGGGACAGGAACGATGTTTGCAACCCACTGGAGGTATTCTGTTACCATCAGGAACCCAGCGTCTATCTGCCTCTGAATTTCCTTCTTGATTTCCAACACCCAGTCAGGTCTCATCTTCCTCAACTTCTGCTTGACAGGCTTCGCATCCGGATAAAGCAGGATTCAATGCTCCACAATCTCGGGGTCGATGCCAGGCATATCTTCGTGTGACCATGCAAAAACGTCCTCGAATTCTTTCAGGAGATCCGAGTGGGCTTTGAACTCTTCTGGAGATAGTTCGGAACCAATTTGAACCATGTGCGGATTGCTTTCATTTTTCAAATTTATAGAAATAATTTATTCCTTTATAGGCTGAGCATGCCTTTCGTCTTCCCTTCTGATTAGAGATCGAAGTTCTTCTGGAATTTCTTCCTCGAACTCAATCCCTTCATCGTCGCGGTCAACACAATTTATTTCGGATACAGTAAGATAAGCAAAGTCTACTTCATTGATAGCAAATGCGGGGGCCCTAGGGGCGTGATACATGAGGGTGGACTCGAATTCAAAAGAAAAATGATGACGCGAGGGAATAACAGATACATGTTCGGGGTCAGACTCAGACTCAGACTCAGTGCTAGACTCGGACTCTGACTCAAATTCAGTGCTAATGTAAGTGATCCTAGGTACAAAAGTGCAATTTTTATAAATTCCATTGGCATCCACAATGAGTGCAGTAACATCTCCGAGGGCGTCCTGGCTCAGCATCATCAACTCTACCTCCTCGGCAAGCTCCAAATCAGGCTTCAAATCAAACAACATCGCAGCGTGCTCGCCTTCCTCTTCCACACCTATCAGGCTCTCTTCCCCAAACCGCGATTGGAGATTCCCTGAGTCAAGAGTTTTGATCCAGTCAACTCGGAGTGCCTTAACCAGTTCTTCCCTCTTCTCGGCTTCATCGTCACTATCCCAAGTATCGTTTGTAAAGATTTCGAAACCCGACAGCTTGGTCTTCGTTGTCATGTCCCAGAATGGTTCCGGTTCTCCTTGATAGATGGCTTCTGGAGCCTTCACAAACTGAATGGGTTCCTTCTTGGCACCAGCTTGCATCTTCTTTCCTTTTGTTGGTTTGCCGTCCGTTGACTCATAACCGAGACCAAAGCTGTGCTTATTTGTTGAAAACTCAGGGAATTCAGTCATCCCTTGATTGTTCAGACTTAACCCCAGGCCGGGTAGGTATTCCATCTTTCTCATTATTTCCAAGGCAGTTGAACTGACTGAAAAGTCCTCATCCATTTTAACAGTAAGGACTGACCCTGAAGTGTCAAAAGAGAAGCCACCAAGAGTGATGTCTTCTTCTCCATGAGTGATCTCGAGTAGTGGTGCATTGTCATGGACATGGGGACGAATTCCTGAATCTCCATGAATAGTTAAAGTTCTCGTAGCCAGACCCAGTTGGACTTTCTGGTGTAGAGAAGAAGGGACTGCCATGATATCAGATCGATGGAGCCAAGGTCTGCCCAGCAGCAGATTAAAAGATGACGGAATGTCGAGCACATGGAACTCAATATCCGTTTTAAAGTTTTCAATTGCCACTTCCATCTGGATTATCCCAACTACATCTCTGCGCGTGTTGTCATGTGCGCGCACTCCAAGGTTAGAAGGCTGGAAGTCTTTGTTCTTGAAACCCAAGCAGTAGGCTGTCCACAGAGGACACACATTTAAGGCGGATCCATTGTCAAGCAGAACGACTGGGACCCATTTTCCCATGCATTTGAGAGTGATGTGCAAAGGTTTGTTGTGACCAGCTCCTTCTGGGGGTAAATCCTTCTCAGTTTAGACAACATGTTTTGCACGGGCTGGAGTGAGCAATGCCACCATGGTTTCCGGGGGAGTATCAGGTGGTACTTCCATGTTGGATAAGGTTTTGATCAGTTTTTGACGATGTCCCGGGAGGAGGAGAGTAGACCCCATATTGAGACTGATGCCGGTGTTCTTTCAAGCTGTTTCTGAACCAAGTCTTCAGCTATTGCTCGATTCCTTTGAGGTGTTTGAGTAGTGACTTCTAGCTCGATCGGAGATGAATTTTCCTGAATGGGATCGTCCCAGATAAATTCTTCTGGTTGAGTTCGGTGTGAGATGTTCCTTTGAAGGTTGGCCGGTTGGTAGATTCGGCCGCTTCTCGTCACCCGATTGACTGTATCTTCCCAGAGTTGTTGGTTTTCACCCAAGAAATCTTCAAATCCTTCACTGACTTTGCGCTTGCCAGCCTTGATGGCTTCCCTCTTCCATTTTTCATGTTGATCTTCTGACCACAAGTCTATCAAATTGTCTGGAGTTTCCTGACTGCTGATATCAACTGTTTCGAATCTTGTCTTCAGATTTGCTACCTCTGAATCTTGCCAAAAAGACTGGTCTAGCATGGATTTATTGACTGTCCACACTTCATTGCTGCCAACTTGGATGTCGATAACTTCATCTTCATTCCATGTGGTTGCTTGAGGATCTGTGACCAGAACCGATATGTTGGAAGTGTGTGGGAATGGCACGGATGGCCACGGGAGAGACTCTCCGATAATATATCCATGAGGGTACCAATCGTGATCATTGAAGACCGTATCGATGGCTTGTCGATTTCCTTCTTCGGGAAGTTGAGGTGGTGAAAAGTTGCCTGAAGAGTTGTGCTGAAATAAAGCTGGGAGTGAAACCGCGTCTAGAGGGTCAGCACAGGTTGTCGTCTCCTCAACTTGGCTGATACTGAGATCTTCTTGTATGCAAACAACTGGCTTGTCATGAAATTCAGGGACAATGCACTGGCTCGGGTCCCAAGAGATTAGCAAAGAACCGAACAATGTTTGTTGGGAATCTTCCCATTCCTGATCATTCATGGCCCATTCTCCTTCTTCAGCGAGGTCACTTCATTTGAGTTTGGGCTTTCGTTCAAAAGCTCCAATGGCATAGATCTCCGGGTTATTTGGCATTGGGACGAAGGGTTTAGGTTCAGTGATTGGCATGATGTATAGGCTTGGATTGAACTGAGTAGGGCTTTGGCCTTTTGAAATGGAGCTTAAGGATATTTGGTTGATCTGGATGTTTTGCTTGTGGTTAGGCAAGGGATTGTAAATAGTATTGGGTTTTTGTTTGGGAATCGGGATGGTTCCGTCATCAACCAAGTCTTGGACTATGTGTTTGAGGCGGATACAATTGTTGGTATGGGGGTCGGGCATTTGGTGGTAGGCACAGTAGACATTTGGGTTGTGGTTTGCAAGAAGCTCTTTGGGTGGATCAAGAGGCTTGATGGCATTTTTCTCTAGGAGCTTTTTGTAGACAGTGGTAAGAGGGAAAGGAAATTGGTAAAATTCTCTTCTTGGTTGGGAGGTGTTTTGGATAGGTGGTGACTGGGTGGCTATCTGATTAACTGGTTTGGTCTTGACTGGCTTGGGCCGGATTGTAAGTGTTCGGTCCGAAAAGGGTATTGCTGTTACCGGAGTAGACTCGCTTAGGCTGAGAAACGGATTCTCCTTTGTAGTTGTACTGAGCTACAAAGGCTGCCCCAATGTCTTCCCAGGTCTTCTTCTTTGAATTGTCTAAGTTCATAAACCAACGGAGTGCAGATCCCGTCAGGGTTTGTTGAAACATCTGAGCCATGGCATTCTTCTCCACATCATACATGGATAAGGTACCCACGTATGTTTGCAGGTGTGCTTTCGGATCACCACTTCCGTCAAACTTGTCCCAGTCAATTGGTTTGAACTTGTCAGGCAGCTTGGCATCAGGGAACAGGCATAGCTTCTCCATATCAATGCCTATAGCAGCGATCTTTTCTTGCTTCTGAACTAATTCCTCAAGTTTGGCCACCTTGGCCATCATGGCATCCATTTCCGGGTGATTATTTGCTGATTCTCCAGACGGCAACCGGGAAGTAATGTCCTGAATCAAGATCATCATCTGAGCCATTTGCTTGCTATTGGTGGCTCGCTGATCTTCCAAAGCTTCTTTGAGAATCTGAACCTCGGTCTTCTCGGTCTGTTCTGTGTTCTTGGTCATGACTGGAAGGCTAGCTGACTGTTCCACTCTTGACTCAGTCCGAATTAATTGTTGTTGGGGAGTTCGAGCCCAACCAGGTGCAGGAGTGCTCTTGTTTTTGCCAATGGTGATGTACTGATGGTATGAAAAAAATAAATCATGTTGTGCATGCAATCTATTTACATGGATGAATGATGTGTTATGCATGATGCAAGATTGCCCTAATTTTCTCTGGTTTTGCTGAATACAATGGCCGGACCGAGGTTGCCTACGTATCCCCGTGGAGAGGAATCAGGTCATAACGTAGTTCGGGACTGCAAATTGGCTTCCAAATTTTTATGAAAAGATGTTTTTTTTCATTGATCACCCAAGCATGGAGTGATACAAAAGGATTTCCGACAAACGGAAAACAGACTCGATAAGCAAAGTACAGGTCATTACAGACTCGGTAAATAACCCATACAGAAAACAACGACAGACTCGATAAGCAACTGCAACAGACTCGGCATTCAGACTAGGTAACTGATGTTGGCTTTATTCCAAAAGAGCCCTCGATGGCTTGATCAGATCCGGTTATGGCGCTGCTTCGACTTGTTCAGGTTGTGACTTCACGGGGTGGGATGAGTTGGGGTGACCGGGGTGGATGGTGAACTGGCTTCACCGAGCTTCTGCTTTCCCTTACGGGCTTTGGCTTCCTCTTCCTCCTGTTTCTTGAGCTGACGGGGGGATACATCCTCATTGTCGCGAAGGTAGTCTTCGTAGCATCCATCACAGTTGCATTCATCCTAGTATTTGTGACCAGTGACGGGTCGGCGAAGTAGTACACCGGGTTGCCTTTTTCGTCAATGTACTTGACTGGTGGCATGGGACAGAAGTCTTCATTATCTTCTTCATACATGACAGTGATCTTGTCTGGGAGCATATTTGAGCCGTGGTCTGGCAAGACACGGAACTTCCAGCCTGGATGGCCTTCAGTGTTGTTCTATTGGTTGGGCTCGGTGATCTGGTCAACCCATTTGTAGAGCTTTTCACCTTTGGGGGTCTTCTCTTCAGGCTTGGGGGATTCGCAATCCTCAATGATCCAGATAGGAGCGTTATGGTGAGTGGAGAAGGTAGACTTGAGCCTCTTGTTGCTTGGTTGGTCAGCCATCGCTTTCTGAGAAGAGGAGCACTGGTTTTATTTGGATAAAAGTGGAGCCTATTTGCAATGGTTTTGAAAAAGGATTTTTTTTTTTTGGTATTCAGCCTAACCAAAGGTTATCGGGACAATCCTCGAGGTGAGTGAAGTGAAACCTAGGGTCAATCTAACTGGTGTATGCATGCAAGATCAGAGCGGTATATACAAAGCAGTAGACAAGTAGCATGGTATGTGCGGAAAGCGATAAACAGGCAGCATGCCGACAGGGTATAGGAAAACAATAAGCACGTAGCAGGATATATCACGTAATCCTACCCTGTACATTCCTGTCTTAGGTTGGAAAGTTCTATGGTTATCTATATGCAAAGGCCGGTTTTGGTTTGAAGAGGGCCCCTAGGATCAAAACTTTGAAGTAAGATACAGGCAAAAGTTAGAGCATGTACATATTCTCTCTATCAAGTTGTGCAATTCAAAGTTTTGATCCAGACTCTAGAGCATGTACATATTCTAGTAAGAAAGACATTCTTTGCTTTTATTCCCCAGATAAATATATCCATTGATAGCCCTTTTGAGTCTGAATCATTTTCTTTGAAAAAGAACTCAGCTAGGCAGCTATCCCCCACACTGAAATAGAATAAGAGATATGAAAGTGCCATGATCGCTAGAGACACGTCAAAATTTGAAATGCTAAATGCATGGTTGTCAGCGACATGTCAAAATTTCAAAAGAAAGAAAGTGCCAAGGACATAGGCACAACCAAATACAAAGCATTAGAAAGGAAGAAAGGAAGAAAATGCCCATCAAAAGCCAAAATGGGGCAATAAGGAAAACACTCAGAAAAGTATGTGTCAAAAACAGAAAGGGCATACAAAAAGAGTTCAAGATACCTGCTAGCTCTAATAACTCAGGAAGAATGAAATTTTTGAGCCGTTATCCTTTCTTTGTCAAGCCCAAAGCCTTGGCCCCGTTATAACCTAAATAATGTCCTTTCAGATTGAAAAGTACAGCTTGATAGCGAGAATCCAATGGGAACAATATCATTTCCCTTGACGATCAAAAGTCAAAGTATTGCACAACACTAGCATCCGCCAGAAGTAAAAGTTCAAACCGGGGCACCGCAATGAAAAAATCAGTGAATCAGCATCCCGAGGGCATGGGTTCACAATAAAAATTATTGTGTTTTGATAAAATAATCGATTTAAATGAACATCATTTGATGGAGTGGAACAATTTCAAAACCAAAGTACTCAGTTTTATGACAATTTCAAACATCAATTCTGGGGCACGTTTTGTCATTTCTCGAATTCTTGAGTCTGTCATTGCTTAATGGTCTTTCAGGTTGACATAGTCGTATCAGAGTCTATTTCTTTGTCACAAGGTCGATCAAGTAAAAGATATCCCATGTCTGCCGTCTTTCAAATTCATGTGTAGTCAATCTCCGCCCAGTCAGGGGCACCTTCAGAGAAGTCACTCTTTTGAGTCTGTTGAAACAGCATACTCTTGTCAAAATCTACCCCCTTTTGTTAGAAGGTCAATGAGTATGTCATATCCGCCCAAATCAGGGGACATCTTTGAATTGTCTGGGCCTTGTCCAAATTCACACAAGGTCTTTTGTCCAGTCAACCCTTGGTGGTCTTAATATTCTTAAACTCGTGAAAGGCGGTTTCAATGCATGGAGGAGCCTATGTTTGGATAAACAAGTTGATGGGTTCAGAACTGAAGCTTGTCATCTATTGGGGCACATTTGTCAAAGACTGGGGCACATCGGCTCAAGGCCATCTACTG
The DNA here is from genome assembly GCA_963854785.1 of Vaccinium vitis-idaea. Taxonomy (NCBI): domain Eukaryota; kingdom Viridiplantae; phylum Streptophyta; class Magnoliopsida; order Ericales; family Ericaceae; genus Vaccinium; species Vaccinium vitis-idaea. The sequence goes on from OY978215.1 coordinate 37,503,472, forward strand.
GGAGAAGCACAAGGTTGGAGCATGAAAGCCAAAAGGCTCAAAGCCTCACAGAAAATCAGAAGCCCAAAAGGCTCAAGCCTCATAGAAAACCAGAAGCCCAAAAGGCTAAAGCCTCACAGGAAGCCAGAAAGCCCAAAAAGCTCAAAATCTTGATCAGACGCAACTTCAAACCCCAACCCTATCCAAAAGGAAAGACAGTAAAGCAAAAAGAGATACCCTGTTGTGCCACCAACTTTCTAAAAAAGGGAATGTTGTCATTGTGTCATCAAGTATCAAAACCTGAGTCTCACGCATGAGTCCTCATGGACAACTTTGTAACCAATTTTTGAGATACATTTCTCACCCAATGTTTTTCACGAAACCTCATTGGTTTCACGCACTCATTTTTCACGAGACCTCGCTGGTCTCGTGCCGCACAACTTTTCACGAAACCTCACTGGTCTCGCGCACTCACTCCCACTCACTCTTCACGAAACCTCGTTGGTCTCGCGCACCCAACTTTTCACGGGGATCTCGTTGGTCTCGCACTACCCAACTTTTCACGGGGACCTCGCCGGTCTCACACGAATCACTTTTTGGGGACCTCGCCGGTCTCGCACGAATCTCTCTTTAGGGGACCTCGCCGGTCTCGCACGAATCTCTTTTTAGGGGACCTCACTGGTCTCGCACGAATCACTTTTTGGGGACCTCGCCAGTCTCGCATGAATCTCTTTTTGGGGACCTCGCGGTCTCGCACAGATCACTTTTTGAGGACCTCACCGGTCTCGCTCGAATCACTGTTTTATGGGGACCTCACCGGTCTCGCACGAATCACTGTTTTATGGGAACCTCACCGGTCTCGCATGAATCACTTTATTGGGACCTCACCGATCTCGCACTAATCACTGTTTTATGGGAACCTCACCGGTCTAGCTTGAATCACTGTTTTTTGGGGACCACGCCGGTCTCGCTCGAATCACTATTTTTTGGGGAGCTCATCTGTCTCACTCGAATCAGGTTTCATGGGGACCTTAATGGTCTCGCTCGAATCATGTTTTATGGGGATCTTAATGGTCTCACACTACTCACGGAGCCTCGCTCGTGGGTTTTGTTCACAACACATCATTTGTCTTTTCCTAGTTGAAAAACAAGGTGGCAATCATCACAAACCGAATCAGTTAAGTTTTCTATAACTCTTGTGTATCCATCATTTTGCATATGTATTAGGCCCCGACGAACTACGCTAGTCTGATCCTTACAACGGGGTATGTAGGCAGCTCATATAAGCGCGACCACATGCATCATAATTTGCTTGTTTGTTTTTGTGCGAGAATGTTCAAATTGAGGGGCGTCTTTATCTTTGACGCGACTTCCATCACATAATGATTGTAAGCCTTGTCAAAGAGGGGCATCTGTAGACACCCCAAAATTGAACTCTTGTGCATGTTTTTAATCCCCAATGATAAAAAGAAATGCCCAGAAAGCCTCTCGAAATGATGCCCACCAAGTCAAAGGAAGTCAACATGGTCAACAGTACCGCACGACACTCAACTATACCGCACGGTGCTCTCTCAGTCACGTATGGCATCTTTTTCTGGCAATGGTGGTGGAAGAGTGCCGCACGGCACTGTCAGACATAAACCGACTCTCTGCAAAAAACCCAGCTGCTCAAATTGTTGACGTTTCTTCCCCTTTTCATCATGATTTCTTGCAAAGGTTAAAGCCTACTCCTAGCCTACAATTACTTTGTGTGAGGACCAAGAATCCATGATGGTTTGATTGGTTCCCATTGCCTATAAAAACCCGATCGGTTTTGGATGAAGAGAACAATGAAGAAAAACCAGGGCTAATCTCTCTTAAATCCTACCCACAACCCTACTAACCTCCTGAATCCTCTATTACTCTCATCCTCCATCTCCAGAAACTCTCTCTAAGCTTTACCCAAGAAAACCCATTCGAAAAACCAACTCCTCTATTTTCGATCCGAAACCGCGTCCTAGCTATTCCAAATTTCCGTATCTCTAGAAACCAAGCATCCTTGCCACTATATCAGAGCAAGGTCAGAAGCCCAAAGGAGGTCAAAGCCGGAAGCAAAGGTTCCAAAAGGCGTTTCATTCCGAGAGTTTTCAACCGAAGGTAAATTCTCGTTTCGCCAAAGTTCATAACTTTGGTACCCTGAGGGGCTGGTTGCTTCTCGTCGGGCACATGTGTCCTTCGCGGTGTGATTGGTCGGAGGAGCCGGTGCATAGTGTACGTAATGGCGTGTGGGTGGTAGATGATTTTCTCGGGTTTGGGTAATTCTCTGCTTGCGCGGTGAAGTCCGTCCCTTACAATCTCTTCAGTAATGCAGCAGAAGCAAGTATGCTCCTCGTGCAAATTGTGGGTTCCTGTATTTTGTACCTAACGTGAAGGAATTCGATCGAAAAAGTCCCTATTTCCCGCTTTCCACTACTTCAACGTGGTGGAGGTGGGCCGTAAAGTGCTGCTCGTGCCTCATGTAAATTGCACTTGATGTGCGGTCATCATGGCTGGATGCCAAATGCAGGATAATCTTCTATATTGTCTCCGCATTTGGTAAGCCCATGTCACAACAAAAACCTCTTGAATCAAAGACCTCCTGATTGCGCCATACGGTGAAAACATCGCTTTGTACGGAGTAATCCGATGAGTAACAATTTCTATTTAAACCTATCATTTTTTAGTTCAAAGTAATTAGTTTTAATTATGTTTTATGCCTTGGATATGCTCCCATTTTGTTTTATGATGAAAAATTGATTTCTCAAATTGTTTGCAGAATAAACAGTGTCATACGGTACTCCTCTTGTACCGCACGGTACACTTGGAGTGTTGTACGACACATTTTCAAATATTTGACCGTTGGATTGGGGAACAGTCCGGTGGATTGAACCATGGTAAAAAAAAGTCACTCTTGAATAAGAGGGAATTCTCTGGTTCATTACCAACAATGCGCGTTTGAATCGCACGAGCCGCACAAGACACTTTCTGTACCGCACGGTACACTTTGTGTGCCGTACGACACTCTTTTTCAAATCTAAAATTTAAATCATTTTCCTTTATAAACAGTTTGAGAAAATTGTTTTTCTTTAAATAACTTGCTGTTAATTCATTATATTATATGTTGTCTTTTAATTGCTTATTTTGCATGATTTAACTTCTTATTTGAATAAAGTTTTGCATTAAAATATTTTCTAAAAATTCCACAAATGTTTAATAAAGACCGATTTTTTAATCGGACGAGCGGGATGCCTTAAAATCCTTCCCCGTTCGTAACCTGGCTCCCGAATCCAAAACGATATTTTCTAAATCATTTTCTAAACGGTTTCTCAGGTGTTAAACCATTTTCTAAAATAAAAACCCGAGTGGCGACTCCCTTTTTCAAACAAAACAAGTTTTTCAATCTGGTGGCTGGCGTCCACAGCTGTCAAGCTCGCGCTCCCTTACACCCACGCAAATGCACACTATGGACTTAGGTGAGTGCCATTGATATGTGAATTCCAACTCTCAACATTCATTACAATACACACATAATGGAAAAGTGATGATAAAGCTGTTGGAAATAGGGATTCAGATACCTCATCGCATGATCAATGGACAAAATATAGGACCATTCCAGAGATATTCATCCAACGTAGCAAACCCATTATACGTAAATCCCATCATTTTGGTACCCCATCGATCATTTTGAAGTGGCATACAGTGCAGCAGTTGGATGAGAGAGACCTTCTAGCAGAAATTTCAACTGCTTCATTTGCATTATATCCAAGAAGAAAAATAAACTAACCATTATATGTTATAGAATCCTAAGTGATTATATTAAAAACAAATTGGAACGACTATTTTTTTTGGGGACAAAACAAGAAGTGTTAGTGAAATTTGACCCTTAGTATTGCGGGGATGAATGTTGCTTATCAACTTGGCTAATATCCCGTTTGCACGCCAATCATTTTGGAACATGGCATGATCTGAGGCAACATAGCGGACCCGAATAAGTTGGTTTTGGGCCTACTAGTACAACGGTCAAAGGCAAAATCCGGGTTCCAACACCAAGAATCCAGCATTCACATGTTTTCCTTAAGTCCAACCAAGGTCTTAAATAGTGGTAGCAAAGTGCATTGCAGAAGTTAGAATATCAAATGATAGGTAGCGGGAATCGGTTGTAGGTAGCTGCTGTGAATTTTTTAAACTTATTTTTGGTGGCGGAAGCAGTTGAGAAGCAGTTGTGAAGTGGACAAAAAATCTGATACAAAGCGATACATAGCAAGAATCGGCATCGGCCGATATGGATACTTGTGTAAATTTTTGGTAGTACAAGTGTAGCGGACTGTAGCGGTACTAGAGGACTGAAAAACCGCTAAATAGCAGCCGATACGCTATGGCCAATATTTAAATCATTGGGTCCAGCACCTCTACTCTTCATTTTTCGCTCAACCGATTGAGTTTATTTGCACTTGAAGCCTAGTTTAGCCCAACAATTCCTTACTTTTCATGTAATTACTTTTCCACCTTGATTCCCATATTTAAAGTTCACGCTTTTAGGTTTAAGTTTAATTTTCCTGAATTTTATTTAAGCCACATTATTTAGTGTCCATTTGCAACAAACCGTAGGTATCTCAAACATATGTCACACACCATTGCCACATTACCACATTAGCAAGAAAAAGCAAGGCTCGGCATCCTCAAACATTGAACTACAATTCATTCCTGACTGCGCATTTTAACTAACCGCTTACTCTTGCAATTGTTGCACACGCCTTCACCGCATGAATAAGTCTAGCTAATACTTATTAAATGTGGAGTACTTGTATCGAAATCACGTACCCAAATTGGACTTCAAATGCCCATATTCCCAATGCAGAGGTATAAAAGTGACAAACAAATAGCATCGATCCTTTATTTAACGAATTTGAGTGCACAGAGGACAGAACAAACAAATCATATATTACAGTAACAAATTAAAAACGATGAAACAAACTGTCCAAACTCTAAACCTTTATTAATTAAACCTTCTAGGCAACTCCCACTTTGAAGAGCGAATCAGCAGAATGTAAACGATGGCTGCCAGAGAAGTTGAAGCAAACTGGTCAAAATTTGTTACGGTGAACCTTTGTATTGCAATTCTCAAGACCTTATTGAATGGATGCTTCTGGTGAGTGCCTGAGCAACTTGAGCTTAATAGGGCTTTGGAGGGGGTGGTGAAACGTAGATATAGACTGGTGGTGGAGGTGATTTCAAGGGCGGAGGAGGGGATGTGTAGTAGTATGTGGGTGGAGGAGATGGAGAAGGGGGAGGTGGGGACTTGTAGACATAAGGTGGCGGAGGGGACGGGGATGGTGGTGGTGGAGACTTGTAGACGTAGGGAGGAGGGGGAGAGGAGGAAGGCGGTGGAGGTGACTTGTAGACATATGGTGGTGGAGGGGATGGGGACGGCGGTGGTGGAGACTTGTAAACATAAGGTGGCGGAGGAGACAGAGATGGCGGTGGTGGAGACTTGTAGACATAAGGTGGCGGAGGGGACGGAGAAGGTGGTGGTGGGGACTTGTAGACATAAGGTGATGGAGGAGACGGGGATGGTGGTGGTGGAGACTTGTAAACATAGGGAGGAGGGGGAGAGGGAGATGGCGGTGGTGGAGACTTGTAGACATAGGGAGGAGGGGGAGACGGAGAAGGTGGTGGTGGGGAATTGTAGACATAAGGTGGGGGAGGGGACGGGGATGGTGGTGGTGGGGACTTGTAGACATAAGGTGGTGGTGGAGACTTGTAGACATAAGGTGGCAGAGGGGATGGTGATGGTGGTGGTGGAGACTTGTAGACATAGGGAGGAGGGGGAGAGGGGGAAGGCGGTGGTGGAGACTTGTAGACATATGGTGGTGGAGGGGATGGGGATGGTGGTGGTGGGGACTTGTAAACATAAGGTGGTGGAGGAGACGGAGATGGCGGTGGTGGAGATTTGTAGACATAGGGAGGAGGGGGAGAGGGAGATGGGGGTGGTGGGGACTTGTAAACATAAGGTGGAGGAGGGGACGGAGATGGTGGAAGTGGAGACTTGTAGACGTATGGAGGAGGGGGAGAGGGGGAAGGTGGTGGTGGGGACTTGTAAACATAGGGTGGCAGAGAGGACGGGGAAGGTGGTGGTGGGGAGTTGTAGACATAAGGAGGAGGGGGAGAGGGGGAAGGCGGTGGTGGGGACTTGTAGACATAAGGTGGAGGAGGGGATGGGGATGGTGGTGGTGGGGACTTATAAATGTAAGGTGGTGGAGGCGACGGTGATGGTGGTGGTGGAGAGTTGTAAACATAGGGAGGAGGGGGAGAGGGGGAAGGCGGAGGCGGGGACTTGTAAACATATGGTGGAGGTGGGGACGGGGATGGTGGTGGTGGAGACTTATAAACATAGGGTGGTGGAGGAGACGGAGATGGTGGTGGTGGGGATTTATAGACATAAGGAGGTGGGGGAGAGGGTGATGGCGGAGGTGGGGATTTGTAGATGTAAGGTGGAGGAGGGGACGGCGATGGCGGTGGGGGAGACTTGTAAACATATGGTGGAGGAGGTGAGGGGGATGGTGGTGGTGGAGACTTGTAGACGTAAGGTGGAGGGGGAGAAGGAGATGGAGGTGGTGGAGACTTGTAGACGTAAGGTGGAGGGGGAGAGGGTGAAGGCGGTGGCGGAGATTTGTAGACATAAGGTGGAGGGGGAGAGGGTGATGGTGGTGGTGGTGGAGACTTATAAACATAAGGTGATGGTGGATATGGAGATGGTGGTGGTGGGGATTTGTAAACATAAGGAGGTGGTGGTGACTTGTAATAGTAAGGCGCTGGAGTGGGCTCTGGTTTGGGCTTGGGTTTCTCGCACTCTTTGTAAGGGGTCTTAGGGGCATAAGCAAAAGACTTGACAGAGAGTACAACTTCATAATCAGTCTTGGACTTCAATTTGAGCTTGGCACCCGTGATGCCCAAGTGGAGGTCTGTGGGGATGTTGCATGGGGAGTCCTTTGGAGGACTGTGGAGTTTGGCCACACAAGCTTGGGCACCATACTCGCCATAGTCAAACCCAGGTAAAACGACGCTGTATTTTCCATTGATTTTGGTTTTGCCATATGCCACGATTTCCTTCTCGCCGGTCTTACATGTCACCTCTACGACGGCACCTGTGTTCCATTTAAGTACAAACAATTACATACAAGTCATTACTTAAGCACATTACTTAAATAAAACGAAATGTATGTTTTAGTACTAAAAATTATTCAGTTTATGCATTTTTGTGACTAATTTTTATGGCACCTTTATGAATTTTTGTGGCTAATTTTATAAATATTTGTTGCTCAATCTATGCATTTCGTAGCTCATTTTATGCATTCGTGTATGGTACACCTTTTACATATTTTTTGGCTCAATTTATGAATGGTTTTTGGCACAAGATATAAATTTTGTGGTGGTATATTTCAAGAATTTTTGTGGTTAATTTAACAATTTTTTGTGATGCTATTTATGAATTTTGTAATAAAAAAAGACACAAGGTCAAAAAAGACGGCATAAAGGTATGAACTATTGCAACAATGTTTATAAATTGAGGACTAGTAGGATAAATGAAAAGTTTTTTCGAAAATGTTATGACCTATCGATTATGAATCTGAACCGTTGATTTTTCTTTTTTCTGAACTTTTTCGAAGAAACTTTTCATGTATCCTCAAGTTTTCATTATAAGCTATTGTGGTGTTGTTTATGATTTTTTTTGATTCAAGATACAATTTTTTTGATGTCCAATTGCTAGATTTTGTGATTCAAAATACAAAATGGTATACTGGAAATTAAAGTGTTCAGGACCTTGTCGTTTAGATACTATTTATTATGGTGGTTCGGCAAAGTCAGCTGTTAAATCATATCTATTGGTTTTTCTTTACCAACTACGTACGTACTACAACAACAAATCATATATGTTTAAGTTGGTACATTGACTAAGTGATTTTTTTGTTTAAGTTGGTACATTGACTAAGTGATTTTTTTTTTTTTTGAGTAAAAAAAAAAGTGATTATTTTTCTTTTGAAACCGGCCGCTCCATCACATGCACATGTATTTGAACAATATCAAACGTTAATATTTTATTAATCTCATTGATTAAGAATTTGTTTTTATTCGGACCGGCACCCTTTTTCTAGAAATTATAGAAGCATTTATGAGACTAATCCACAAACCATAATTGAGTAAATGAATAAATAGCAGAGTGATGTCTAGTTCCGCATTTTGGGCCACATGGAGATTATGTACAGATTTATGGCGTTATTGTCAATATTTAAATTAAAATGCCGACCAAAAACAAAATTACATTAATACCCATGTTTATTGTAATAGAGAAATTAGACAGCAATAGCTAATCACCGTCTAATGATAGCATAGACACAATAAATTTATACATTTTTTGGCCTGCAACCAATTTTGGAATGAATTTTTCTTCGAGGTGACGCTGAACCAACATTTAATTTTATACTTGTAATTACGCAAATAAGTTATGTTTCAAATTCAATTGTCTTTAAAAAATATAAATAAAAAAAGGTGGCGAAAAATTCTACCGGTGCTCAAATCCCTGACTACCTTGTCAACGGAATAAATAGAAAAAAGATGATCTTAGATTTTGGACATTAAGAAATATGATAATAAATGAAGAAAGAGAAAGAGAGTGTTCGTGAGAAATATTCGTACCTAGTAGATGTTTCTTGTCATGCGACTTCCGTGGGTTGCTCCAATCATAGCATTTGTAGCAGTAAACTTTTCCGACCACCTTAACAACCACGGAATGGTGGTAGGTAACAGGCGGCGGAGGAGATTTGTAGTAGTATGATGGTGGTGGAGGAGACTTGTAGTAGTATGGTGATGGAGAAGGGGGAGGTGGGGACTTGTAGATATAGGGAGGCGGGGGAGAGGGAGAAGGTGGTGGTGGCGACTTGTAAATATAAGGTGGTGGAGGAGACGGTGATGGTGGTGGTGGGGACTTGTAGACGTAGGGAGGAGGGGGAGAGGGGGATGGCGGTGGTGGTGATTTGTAGACATAAGGTGGTGGTGGTGATGGAGAGGGGGGAGGAGGAGATTTGTACACATAAGGCGGTGGTGGAGATGGTGATGGTGGCGGTGGTGATTTGTAAACGTAAGGCAGTGGAGGCGATGGTGATGGCGGTGGTGGGGATTTATATATGTATGGTGGTGGAGGAGAAGGTGACGGTGGTGGCGGTGATTTATACACATAAGGTGGGGGGGGAGATGGTGATGGTGGCGGTGGTGATTTATAAATGTATGGTGGCGGAGGAGAAGGTGATGGCGGCGGCGGTGATTTATAAATGTATGGTGGGGGAGGAGAAGGTGATGGCGGCGGCGGTGATTTGTAAACGTATGGTGGTGGGGGAGAAGGTGATGGCGGTGGTGGTGACTTGTACACGTAAGGCGGCGGCGGCGGTGACTTGTACACGTAAGGTGGTGGTGGAGACGTGTACTCATATGGTGGTGGTGGAGGAGAAGGTGATGGCGGTGGTGGGGATTTATATATGTATGGTGGTGGAGGAGAAGGTGACGGTGGTGGCGGTGATTTGTACACATAAGGTGGTGGGGGAGATGGTGATGGTGGCGGTGGTGATTTATAAATGTATGGTGGCGGAGGAGAAGGTGATGGCGGCGGCGGTGATTTGTAAACGTATGGTGGTGGGGGAGAAGGTGATAGCGGTGGTGGTGACTTGTACACGTAAGGCGGCGGCGGCGGTGACTTGTACACGTAAGGTTGTGGTGGAGACGTGTACTCATATGGTGGTGGTGGAGATGTGTACTCATATGGTGGTGGAGGAGATGAGTAGCCATAAGGGTCTGCCGAGACTACATTATTGGAAACGATGACTACGGCTAATGCCAGTAGCAATTGCGGCCAAAAAAGACCCCTCTGAGAGGGGTCGTGGCCGTGAAGCACTCTCATTGCCTCCCTTGAAAATATTCCACCAAATGTGTCCCGCCTATTTTGATTAACTTTCTCTAATCTAAGAGAGTAGTTTTGGAAAGAGAACTGAAGGTTTAGTTGAGAGGTGATGACTTGGGGATACAATGTTTTACAAATATAGATATATATATATAGATATACAGTGGAAGTTGAGAGAGAGCTAGTTGTTGGAAGAAAGCTGTCAATTAGAGACCAATTCAATTGGTCCCTTTGAATAACGGAGGGATATCCTCTTATGCTACCAGCTGGATTAATTAACCAATTATCTTAAGGTTTTGTTTGGGTCACACATGAAATTGGATTCCCACATTTTTATTTCACCTGATCAAAGAACTAGTCACCTGCTACATAGACTTGCATATTTCATGGTTCGGGCCACATATATATTTGTTATTTTTTTGGTATGATAGTCAGAAGTTTTCGGGCCGGTTTACGCGCACTTCGACTGATCCCTTTTCCGGTCCAGTCAAAGACTAGAAGATTTATGAGCGCCCTAACCGAAAACATCAAACCTTAGTTAATTGTATGGAGAGCAAACCCACGACTATCTGTTAGTCCAGCCAGCCAAATTTAACAATTCCACTCCTGCTACATATTCTTACGATATGATTTGTTTTTGTTGTTTTTAACAATTCCACTAGTGATGGTGTGGCCAGGGTGTTTTGTCATCAGCACGTTCTCATGCACAGTGCCCATTCAACAACTAGAAAAAAGAAATGAGAGTTGAAGTTCCGATGTTGTATTTTAGTGTATAATTGAGTTGGGCGGCCATGATTCTGGAAGGGTGTTTTCTGGATAATTCTTCCAAAATGACTTCCATGTGAGTTTTGGACCATCCAAAAGGATGTCCTGGTATCCATCTCACGTAACTTTGCTATCGTTTAATATAGGAGTAACTGTTTTGGAATTAATCCCGAACACTGTATAAAAATTCATTTTTGTAGAGATATATATACTTTTCAAGAATACATCAAACAATATCCGATTATCATGGCTTTTGATGTACCTAATGTTCTCGATGAGACTAAAACATCAACGGTTTCTATAATCGAAACGGATCCAAGAATGTCCGGGAAGTGACCGAGACAGGATCGTCCATTCAAGAAAGGATCCCGTTCATCTTCATCGTTTTCCTAGTTTGTTTTCAATAATGCTAGGGTACCGAAAATATAAAACGGCTTGTAAGGCTCACTTTTGGATTCCACATAAATAATTCAAACCATTCATTAATTTTAAACTAATATTTAGTGTTTCCCTTCGAAAAATCAGCTCAAGGATCTGATTTCTGAATGAAAACTTGAATTTGGATCAACAATTTACGCATACTCAATTGAGTTGATTTTTTTTTTTTTTGCAGGGACACAAATAACGTACGATTCAAATTATTCGTATAGGCCCAAAGTGAACCTCTCAAGCCATTCTACATTTTTTTGTACCCCTTTGGTTCGGAACCCATGGCCGTCCTCGTTTGTTTTCTCTATCAACGAATACTCTTTTTTTAGTAAATTGTTCACAATCAACAATGTGATGCTTTGAATTTGATGGCAAATGGCATGTGCACGCCATCATTCTGCATGAAGCTTTTTGCAGGTTTTTTGACCAACAGAAAACAAAAGAGAGTAAATAAAGCATGAAGAATTTGCACTTTAGCAGCCTTTCGCTTTGAATTTGGACCTGGGGTCCGGCCTTGCTGTCTCGGGCGGCTGTCTAGGTCTGGGGCGGCTGTCTAGGACATATTTGGACCGTTCATCTTCGTAATCTGTTGTTCAAATCCAAAACACTTTTTTACGGTTCAGATGTGTCCTATAAGACCGTCCAGCAAGGAGCACCCTACACGGGTTTCCTTTACATTTTTGTTCCTCCAAGAAAACAAAATAAAATTACGGATAAGTTTCTTTTTAATGAGCAAACCTAACGGTAGTTTGATAGCCGACTTGTGAGGTAAACCCATAATAATCTCATAACTGTCCGCATGCATATTTTGATTCTCTTTTTGGATACAATGGAAAAAGAGTTAATTGACCCAGACCATTTTACTCCTACATAGCCAAACTACTACCCACTAACCAATCGCCATTATTAACTACTAGAAATTAGGTGGTTTTGGCCGGCGGTTTTGAGGGCCGGTAGTTTTTGTTTTAGTTTTTGGGCTGGTGGTTTTGATTAATATATTTCTATTTTTTCAAAAAAAAAAACTAGTAGACATTGACAACATGACAAAAATAGCATATTACAATTGTTTGGCTTGAAGTGCCTCCGCTAAGTTAGTTACGCAATGCCACTTCCAACGACTGTTCTAATAATAGACTTACGCTTGAAATGTCAAACGCCACAAAAGACTTAATTGAAATCCTTTCTAACACCGATTGGTTTTAAGAAAGATGGTGAAAAAACGGTTCGACAAAGTGGTATCAGAGTCAAGAGGTGGTTATGAGTTCAAGTCGCTGGAGCATCATTGTGAGGGAGAGATTGTTGGGCTCGAACCAGCCTAAAAATAGATTTGCAAGTGCAATGTCGAATGCCATAAAAAACTTAATTGAAACCCTTCCTAATACCAATTAGTTTTAGAAAAGATAGTGGAACAGCGGTCGAACAACAATTTATTTTTTGGATTCCGTTAGAAAATTTATTTTAAACATATTATCATCGAAGACAATATCACATGGTCCTAACCTATTTTGATAATATTCCAAAATTTACAATTCAGTATTTAAAAATAATAATCGACTCCATAGTAGTGGTGTCCACGGATCAGCTCGGTTCTCGATCTGATCCGCTCGTGACGGATTGACGTTTAAGATCCGGAACTGTCCATGGGTGACATACGGATGGGTCGGTTTGGTTGCGGATTGAACGGATCGGATGGATTTGGCGGATCAAAGAAAGATTATTAGGCGGATCAAGCGGATCGAACCCAAACCGAACCGCATCCGTCAAAATAAAAATATTAAGATTTGTATCCATCTGTAACGTACTTCGGGTGAGTAGATTGGGTTATCCGATGGATAGCCCTACCCCATATCGCTAGTAAAAGTGATAGACCTGAATCATGTGGTTCATATTGGTTTCACTTCTATCAGATAAAGTAAAAGGAGAATAAAAATGCCCCAAATAGGTCCAAGGAGTGAGAGTCAGCATGCCAATGAGGAAAATTCAATCATATGGCCCATGTACGGTAAAGCTAAAATTCAATCACATGTAAGTGTAATTGGCTTTTGGAAAAAGCAATCAATCATATGTACTGTTTCAGGGGCCACAAAACAGCGCCCTCCAATTGGCTTTTGGAAAAAGCACCATTAACTCATTCTTTTTGACATTTGCACGAAAAAACTGAAGCTTCCGTCTCTATCTCTTTTTCTTTATCTACACATTCCACGTAAGCACGATCTCTCTCTCCTAAATTCCAAATCATATGAAAGTGTCTAAATTCTAGGGTATCCCATAAAAGTACCTAAATCCTAGAATACCATATAAAAATGCTTAAACCACTAAAATCCTATAATAGGAAAGTACACCCTAAATCTAAATCCTAGGGTATCCTATGAAAATGTCTAAACCTAAAACCCTAGGATACCCTAATAAAAGTGTCTAAACCCTAGAGTACCCTAACGAAAGTGCCTAAAACAATAGGGTACCCTATGAAAGTGTCTAAATCATTAAAACCCTATAATAGTAAAATGCACCATAAATCATAGGGTACCCTATGAATGTACCTAAACCTAAACCTTAGGGTACCCTAATGAAAGTGCCTAAACTCTCAAAATCATATGAAAGTGTCTGAACTTCTAAAACCATATGAAACCCTAAGTATCTAAACCTAAAAAAAGAGTGACTGGCCTTAACGGTAATTAAAAAAGTGTGATTGACCTTAATGGTAATAAATATTTGTCTTCTGACCTTAATGGTAATTGTTATTTTGGAGGGGACCATCCAGTCCTGCTTTTGATGTAGTGCATCAATTATATAAAAAATCAGCTTAATCGGAACTATTTGGTATGATTTTGATGTAGTGCATTTTTACATTTACAATATAAACTGTTAAATACGTTTAATAAATTAACCCCATATAAATAGCACAATAGGGACTGCTGTGCTCTGATCACAGCAAGCCTTTCAAGTCAGAATAATCGTATTGGTAATGAAATTATCTGTCCAAATTTACAAAAACTAATCGCCAGAAATAATTAACTGTGAAATGTAACTTAATTTTCTATATTGAAGATGTAAACAGAAAATTTTTCCTACATGTTTTTGTCACCGCTGACTTACAATTGTGGAAGACAGATGGGTTCCTTTATGCAGCGTTGACGGTAAATACTATTTTATTTCCTGTATTGGATATGTAATTTCTCTTACATGTTTTTGTCACCGCTGACTTACAATTGTGGAAGACAAATGGATTCCTTTACGCGGCGTTGACGGTAAATACTATTTTATTTCTCGTATTAGATATGTAATTTCTCTTACATGTTTTTGTCACCGTTGACTTACAATGGTGGAAGACAGATGGGTTCCTTTATGCGGCGTTGACGGTAAATACTATTTTATTTCCTGCATTGGATATGTAATTTCTCTTACATGTTTTTGTCACCGCTGACTTACAATTGTGGAAGACAAACGGATTCCTTTACGCGGCGTTGACGGTAAATACTATTTTATTTCTTGTATTAGATATGTAATTTCTCTTACATGTTTTTGTCACCGTTGACTTACAATTGTGGAAGACAGATGGGTTCCTTTATGCGGCGTTAACGGTAAATACTATTTTATTTCCTGTATTGGATATGTAATTTCTCTTACATGTTTTTGTCACCGCTGACTTACAATTGTGGAAGACAGACGGATTCCTTTACGCGGCGTTGACGGTAAATACTATTTTATTTCTTGTATTAGATATGTAATTTCTCTTACATGTTTTTGTCACCACTAACTTATAATTGCGGAGCCCATACTGACTCATTCACACTAAGTCGATAGTAAAGATACTGCCGACAGAGTGAAGTAATAAATTATTAAGAAAAAACAAATATTCATCCTCCTTTGAGCTCGGAATAAATCTCATGTCAGCTCCATTTCTTATCTTTTGTCTAATGATTTTTTTCGGTATTTTTTACTTTTTGTCCTTTTTATTTAGCTTTTCGCCATTTATTTTAATTGTTTGGCATTTTTTTTGTCTGTAGTGAACTTTTTTTATTTTCTTTTGGACATAATTTTTTACTCGGAAACTAAAAATGTTTAGAAGAATGGAGTAACAGTACAGCTTGTTGCGCCCTATCAGAGCAAGACCTTTGAAGCCAAAATAGGAAACTCAATCCTTACCATTAATGAACTGTGAAAATGTCTTTATTTAATTTGAGTAGAAACACAATCTGCTTGTCACCGCTGACTTATAATTGTAGAGTCTATATTGTGTCATTCACGCGGCTTTAACGGATAAATATAAATTTATTTCCTTTATATGGTTTTGACACAACTTGTAATTGTGAAGCCCACATTAATTAATTCACGCGAACTTATACACGTAAAGATTATGCTGACAAAGTCAAGTGATAAGTAGTTTAGAAAAGAAATTCCGAATTAGGGAGAGAGCGAGTGATTGTTTTTACAAAATGACCGATCTAAGTTGCATTTTTTGTGTTATATCAGTGACTCTATTTGTTATTTGATTTGACTCAGGTGCCACCTGCAGGATTAACCGAGTCCAAAGTTGCCGAGTCTAAAGGTGACGTAGTCCCAAACTTGCATTATCATTTGACGTGTTCCCATTGCAAAAGTAAACTTAAGAAAGTCCAAGTGATTCTTGGGAAAAAAAAAAAAGTGAAAACTAAAAATACTTACAAAGGAAAAATTCACCCAAAAAATTAAAAAAATTACCCAAAGAAATATGAACAGGGAAAATCATATATTACAGACGGTGTGCATGAAAAAATAGAACAATCCCTCACATTAAAGTGGCCCAAAATCAAGGGGGGAGCTACCATGGGTCTCGATTTCCATAATGTTGTGCGTAAAATTGGTTAAATTTATATTACAATTTTGTGAATTTGATTCCCAATTAATGGTAATGGAATTGCCACAAGTATATAAAGTAATCCCACTAAAACAATAAATTTTGCCGCCTTTTAACACTCTAATTTTACTAATCATCATTGTCGACAAACTACTCATTTAATGCTAAAGAAGTCAAAATTTCAATAGTCATTTGAATGATAAAGTACTCATCGAATGCCAAAGAGTTAAAATTTCAGTACTAACTTTTCAAAAGAATACAAATTTACCAACTTCTATGCATAACATAGAAATATGGATTTTTTTTTTCCCCACAAATGCTCCCCTCCAAGCACTAATAATTTTCTCGTAGGGATACATATTCAATTTTTTATTAGCAAATAAGATGAATATCAAGTATGGGGTGATTCCGCTAATACTTATTTTGACATACTTTTTGACACCTCACATTTCTGAGTCCTCCTATGAAATTCCGAACCGTTGATCTTGTTTTAGTGAGTTAAATAGGGGGTCCTACAAAAAATTAGCTCAATCGGATATCGGTAAGGGCTTCATTAAAACAATTTTGTAAACTCCATTTCCTGTCACAATTTCTACAAAACTATTTGGATCAAGCACTTACCGATATTTAATTGAGCTAATTTTTTGCAAGGCCCCCTATTTTACTCATTTAAACAAGATCAATGACTCGAAACATCACAATGAGACCCCAAAAAAAAGGGTCAAAATGTGTGTCAAAATAAGTTTTAGCAGAACCACCCCTATATAAGTATATGTCTAAATATTGATCCCACCGCCAGAGATATTTAGCTCCGTTCCTGCCCAAAATGGATCAAGGGTCCCTGCTGTCCTCCATGTGCATAGCACTGTGTGGTGTAGGGATCCGGCCGTCTATTGCGAAAATGCATGGCTCGAATTTAATCCAAGCAATAGACGATTCGGATTAACATGGGGCGCGGATTAAATCCGAACCGTGCATTTTCGCAATAGACGGCCGGATGCACCGCACAACATGGTGCATGGCAAGAACTCCACTCCTGCCCAAACACTTCATATACAATAGATGTACGGAAGGATAATTGAAAACAAAAATAACTATTCATCGTTCGAAAGCCTAAAAAGGCCATTCACGCCGAAACTGGGAGATTCTCAATAAATAATTTTCTTGCGATCCGACTCAGAAGAAACAAAACCTGATCTCAGTAACCATTGGTTTAACCCGTGAGGCTAGGTTTACCATATGATATTCATGGATATACCAAGAAAATAGATAACCCTTATTATAATTTAACGAACTCTTTTTCTTTCTTTCTTTTTTCAATAGTTGAAGACAGCGATGGTGAAAACAGTTGTCCAACACTTTTTTTTTTTTTTTTTTTTAAATAGTTTAACGGTAAAAAAGAGTGCAAGATATGACTCAGACTAAACAAACGCACCGCTGGAGGAAACAACGCGATTGAAGACTTTCTTTCCACATACTAGTAATTACTGTAATTTTAACCCCCACTCCTCTGCTAGCTGGTCTAAAAAACTTACCTGGGCTTCTCTCAGAGCATCTCCAATAGGAGAAAATTATGGGCGCAAATAGAGTACCACAAGGTGTTGACGTGGTACCTATAGCGCCTCATCACATCCGTTTATTTCTGTAATTAATAGTCCGGATTTCAAATAAACTCTCCCAGGAATGGCCGAGATGCGCGTTGGGTATCGTCATGTGGTATCCAACCGGCATCCATGTTTTTCTCCTCATGAAATAGACCCTATAATAAAAAGTTTCAATAACTTAAATTTTAGCTAGTAATTGTGCTAAAATTAACTCTAAAATGGACTAGATAAATTTGGTTATTTGACCATCACTGAATAACTCATTCTAAAATTTTGGCCACCTATTTATGCACTCATTAATTTTATGGGCGCAATTTTTAGATTAAAAACAGTTTTTTGATATTTTGGGATAAAATGTTAAGTTTAAAAAAATTATTGTTGCTACAACAATGCGGTTGAGATAAAATGTAGGCTAAATTCCACGGTGACCCTTCATCTATGTCTATTTTGTATAGTGTTTTTTGGAAGCTGCTATCTTTCTAAGTATTTCTGTTCAAGTATTGCTGTTATTTCCCAGGGGTATGCCCCTGCTGTATCTTGGATGATTTTCATCTTTTGGTATAAAACTTCAATTACCCAAAACAAAAAAAAAAAAACAAACAAAATGTTGCACAAAACTGCACTTTTTTATGAATCCGGTATAATAAATATAAAGGAACAGATATCACTGGATCCATATATTATGCGTAAGTTGACCCGGACACTTGAATTTTAAAAAAAAACCGTGATATCGCTACTTCGACTTGCGTACTTCTTAAAATATAGTACTATGAATGCTAGCTAGATTCATAGCGAAATTCGCGATGAGTGTTGAGAAAGTATGGAATCGACCTTCGTTCTTTTTTCTTAATGGAAATGATTCTTTAAAATTGATTTTTCTTAAAACATCTTGATTATTCCAGTGTCAATTTTTTTTCTCAACGGAACCGTGCATGTTATCACTGGATTCATTACTTGTAACATGGCACGGACAATTGAATTATCAAAAACCGTGATATCACTATTTTGACTTGCTTACTTCTTAACTTATATTTGGAAGCGAGATTTTATAGCGAAATTTGCAAAGAGATCTGAATAAGTATGGAATCGACCTTTGTTCTTTGATTCTTTGACATATTGAAAGAGAATGATCGACGTGTATTCTTTTTTCATGAGGATTTTTTCATGCGCTGACTTATAGATACTTGCGAGTTTGAATTGTTAGAGTTCCTGATGCAATTGAAATTTGCACGGTCAATTTGCTTCAGATAGGATACTTAACGCGTATACAGGATACTTAACGCGTCAGCTACAACACCGCACGGATGGATACACGCGAAAAAAATTAAAAATCCGTTTCAAATAGTGTTATGAGTATTATGTTTGCTATTGACTTGTTGTGTATTAAAATTTTTTTTTGAGAGGGATTAACATTCAAAATTAATGACGTCTTGACAAATGACGAGGAATCCATTTATTGGAATTTGGAACCCACAAAAAAATGGATCGATTCATTGGGAGATTTGAAAGAGGCAAATGGATAACGGGGTACAGGGAGGAGACTCGGTATTAAAAATAGAGAGTACATTCTTTTCACTGTCTCTGGAAACGATGGGATTTTCCACCATTGAGAGACTTCGTATTAGGAGACTTGGTATTAAAGATAGAGAGTACTACGTAAATTCTTTTCCCTAGCTATTGGAACGGTGGGTTTCCTACCACCGACGTTTTGGATTCCACCGTCGCTTATTGTTATAGTCCGAACTGTTTATATTGTAGGGCTCACAAAGTGGTACATTCACGTAAAAAATCAGCTTGATCTCACATCGATAGAAATATCGAAAATTGAATTTTGGTGTATAAAATAGATGGTCAGATTATACCAATAATTCTATAGTTAAACTCTTAATGACCATCAATTTTATAAACCAAAGTTCAAATTTTTGATATATACTTATCAATATCCGATCTAATTGATTTTTTGAATATATAAATATATAACTCTGAGGACCGATCTTACAAGATGAATGATTCAGATTATAAATACACGCATGATAGAGCCTGTGTATAATGATGGTGGTAGAAAACTTAACAATGATTGAAACCATTCACGTTGTAGAGCTTTTTGTCGAGAAGAATGTACACTTTGAAAAATGAACTTGAGAGAACACTGATAACCATATGAACAAAAACAGATTTAAGCAATGAAAATAACTATATGAACAAAACGGATTTGAGCAATGAAAATAAACAAACAACATATAATGTCAAAAGTATGTTTCCCAAGTTTCATTGCACAAATCTATTTTTTTTTCATACAGTTATCGATACTCGATCGAGTTAATGATTTGCGTGTACATTATACTTGACGAGCTTTTTAAAAATGAACGGTTCGAATAATTTTTACGGGCCGATGAGGTCCCCACACTCCACAGTCTAAAATTGACTGAACACCGGACAAAATTGACTGAACACCGGACAGCAGGAAAACTGGATGAACAACTGGGTCCACAAGACAAAACATGTTTTGTTTGAACAGAGGGTAGAGTAAAATAGGATCACAACATAAAAGAAAGAGTTTCCAAACGTGGTAGTCCACCTCGTTTTCATTCCTCTCTGAACTAAAGAAAGGTCAATGGATGTGGGCACTCTTTGCAGTCTCGTACAGCCAGCAAAGAAGAAACTCTGGACGTACGTAAGCCGCCTTCACCTAACGCAGTTCCAGTTGTCCGCTTTTTATTTTATTTTTCGTAAAACTTATAACTTATAGGGCGTCTGGAACAAGTTACGCACTCCCCGACTATTTTTTTTTTCTTCTCTAGGAACCCAATAGTAGCGAGAAGTCTTATTGAAGTCGTGGCAAAGACTCATATGATTTGGCTCCGTAAGAATTGATAGCACGCGGGGAATTTTTAAATAGAGACCTTAGAAAAGATCGAATTAATTTCTAAACTCCAGATCTTGATCGACGGGCAGGCAACTGTTGTATAAATGTGTGTTTATACAAAGTTGTGTCTTTTGGTAAAAGATATAACTTTTGATTACAAGAGTTAATCTCAAGAGTTGTGACTTTTCATCAAGAGTTGTGACTTTTGATAAACACATCTATTTGGAAAAGATGTGACTTCATCAAAAGTCGTGACATTTCATTAAGAGTTGCAATGTTTGATATTTGGAAAAATTGTGACTTTTCATTAGCACCCGTCCCTACATTATAAATAGTAGTCATTTCCAACATATTTTCACACACATTCTTAATCCACTTTTCTCTGATCAGCTTACATAATTTTGTAGAGGAATTCTGGGATTTCTCCAGAATTGCTATCTGTAGATTTCATAGGTTTTGTTGTATCCTGAAGGCGATTTGCTAGGAACCCAATAGCAAACTCTTTCCTAGTGGGGGCAAATATCGTCGTAAATAAAGTGATTCAGTCGTGCCTCAAAACCTAAATTTGTTTCTATTCTTCCTTCTATTCTGCTATTTTTTCCTAACAGCAACCCCTTAGGTATGTAAGACCCAGTTGGCCAGTTGTTTGCTAGGTTAACTCTTCATGGCTATTTATTCCGCAGGCTCTATTCTTTCATTTCTTCCACTTGTTTTCTTCAAGGTTTTTTAATCTTTTTTTTGTATGTCTGAATAAATTAAAGTCAACGTCTTTATATAAATATTATCCAATACCTGTATAAAATAAACAATGACTTCAACTTGAAATCTTTTAATCGGTGTAAATTTAAAATAGTACAACTAGCATTGCATTTGTTTGCTTTTTTTTTTTTGCGTACGCCACGCGGTTAGCGTAATTTAGTAATATCAAGTGTATAAATCACAGTGTCAAACAACAAATTGAACGTACATCCTTGGAAAGTACTAGCAGTACAAATTAACCCGACGTCTCCCTACGCTTACAAACTGTCTTTTGCGGGTCTATCCTGGTGTTATAACTATGACCCAAACCGCTCATCTTATTTTATTCGTCCTGGAAAAAAAATATCTCCAAGAAATTAATTTGATCGGATAAGTATACACGAGTGACAAGTTGCATATTATACTATAAAATGGACGGATTAAATTTTGGAATGAAATGCAATTTCTACGAGATGAGTTCTTCGGATTATGATTATAAATTTGAAATGACCCTACAAAGAGTTTATTAGTCAGAGAGCTACAGAGCTATTAGGCACGGTGAGGAGCTTGATAGGCGCGCGGGAAGCTTGCTTTTGAGCGCCTAAGTAGGGTGGTTTAGCGCGTTAGACGTGCGGTTTAATGATCATTTTTCTCTTTAATGCGTGCACGGTAGTGTGTTTGGTGTTTGCATGAGTTTCCCAGGTAAAAGGGGGATTTTGGCGCGCTTGTTGCATGGCTTGAAGTGGAGCTGGACGTGGGAGTCGAAGTTTGAGGCTTGGATGCTGAAAGAGGTTGGCTTAAGGAGTTGGTATCGATACCCCCATAAGCCGTATCGATACCAACTGGTTTCAAAGTGCACAAACCGTTCCAGAATGTTTAGTATCGATACCCCTCAAATAGGTATCGATACCTACGGCTTACGCGGAAGAAGAAAAGATAAGGGTTCGGTATCGATACCCCTATTATGGGTATCGATACCGAGAGCTTACGGCTGAGGATTTTAAACTACGTCGTTTTGTTGGTCGTAGAACTAATTCCATAATTATGTAGTTCGGTTTTCATTAGGATTAGGAGTTTTAGTATAAATACTCATGTTTTAACCCATGCTAGGGTTCCACGACTTTTACTTAGGTTTTGTGTTTTCAAGTTTTCGGCTACGGATTCAGAGTTCTTCATTCAGCGTTTGCGTATTAACAGTCAAGTTCAACTTTTCCCTTGCAATTTCCGGTATCGTTTTCTATTGTTTTCATATTTTAATCTCCAAGCATGTTTAGATCTAGGTTTAATTTGTTTTCTGCAATTAGCATAATCATGAGTGAGTAGTCGCTTCGAGTGCGGCTACGGGGCGAAGGCGCCTACGTCTAGATTAATCAGTATTTCACCTCGGGGCTGAATTAAATCGATTTTCAAGCAATTTTGGGAACTGGAAACTTTTCTGACAAACAAACCCAGGCATTACCGGAATTCGAATGCGCACGGAATCTGGTGACAGGTGGTGCGCATTTGTTAGGAAGCCTTTCTCGTATTCTGAAATCAGTAAAAGGATTAATTGTGGCCCGAGTAAATACCGGTTAGGCTGGGCGTGGACGCTGGGTTCCCTCAGCTGTGCTCTCTTTATTAATTTGCATTTAGTTAAATCAGCTTAGTAATTTAGTTAGTAAATTAATCTCATTGAACAAGGGGTGCCTACCTAAGAGCCAAGATAAACTGTGAACCCGTCATCTTTGAGTCCTGCACACGTTCGTCCGTCTCTGTGGATTCGACTCCGGTACTTCCGGATATTATGCTACATCGGTCGAGAGTCCTACGCTTGGGACGTGTCTTTATTTTAAGTCACCCGAACGGTCAAGCAGAGCTCATGCCGTTGGACAAAATAATAGGGTTGCCTAGCGGATTGTCCAATCCGTCTAAACCGAATTATCCGCGAACTCACTCCTCGAAGTATGTTACGGATGGATGCGGATCCTAATATTTTTATTTTGGTGGATGCGGTTCATTCGGTTCAGGTTCAATCCGCCCAATTCGCCTTTGATCTGTCAAATACGTCTAATCCGATCAATCCGCAACCGAACCGACCCATCCATATATCACTCACGGACGGGTTGCGGATGCACAAAAAAACGACAATCTGCCACAAGCAGATCAGATTGGAAACTTAACTGATCCCCGCAC
This sequence comes from Vaccinium vitis-idaea, assembly GCA_963854785.1. Classification (NCBI taxonomy): domain Eukaryota; kingdom Viridiplantae; phylum Streptophyta; class Magnoliopsida; order Ericales; family Ericaceae; genus Vaccinium; species Vaccinium vitis-idaea. Next base: position 37,526,829 of record OY978215.1, read on the forward strand.
TCGGAACCGATCCGTGGACAGCCCTAGGACAAATGCATAATTTTTGGGGGCTGTATTATTCTCCCGAAGTCATTTTTCGTGCCCTTGAAACTTTTTGACCATAGATGACATTTTGAAATTATTTGATGGGAAAGATGAACTAGCTAGCTATTCAGAAGACTTTTCAAGTGGTTAGGTAATTGAAAGAAATTGCCATTGCAATATTGCTCACCAAAGTCGTTCCCTGTAGGGTTTATTTTTAAAAAAGACTTGACAATTGTGAACCTATGAACTAGGCAATAATAGAAGTTAGATGTTAGCTTGTATGCAATAATTTGTAATTTTCTATGTGTCCCACTATAGATGACTTTAGAATGCTACAATAATGTAGGTTTTCTCATTTATTTGTTCAATATATTTGAAATTCCTACAACTACTACTAGGAACAAGGTTATGAATCTCGTACCAGCTTAGGTACTGATTTTTCTACTAGTACGATACGGTACGGAATTCACAAGCTTGACTAGGAACGTGATTCACTTGAACCAGATCGATGAACCATACCAACCATAAAGGAAATACGAAGATCAAACAATAATACAAAATATGACACTCCCTCCACCCTTTTTTTTTATTGTTGACTATGTTTCATTGTGTGTGTTTTAAAAATTTAATGGGTAAAAATTTCTACAATTATCATTTTGTCCTTTTGAAAAGTTAGTTGGTAAAAAGTTAATAGGTGAAAGTAGAGGATAATTTTGGAAATTTGAGGTAAACGTTGATGTGAAAAGTATAAAGTATAGGTAAAAATTGATGTGAAATGTGTAATAGTGATTTTGCTTTCATAAGTTGGATTTACGAACCAACACACTTAAAAAGGGACGGAGGGAGTAGAATTTAGATCACGAAAATTAACTTTGCCGTGCAGGAAAAAAAAAACCTCAATCATTAACTCTTAAAGTCCTCAAACAACAAAAATTATCAACCATTAACTCTTTAAAAAGTTCGCAAACAAAAATTTTTCCATAGGCCTCCAAGGAGCTTGGGCCAACCTTGCTTTGGACCAACAATTTAGTAGCCCATTGGGTTGCTAAATGAAGCTTTTAGTGGGCCAATTCTTTTTTGTCCCCAAAGGTGAACTAAAAGCAACCAAATTTATCAGCGATAAAAAGAATTTGGTTCGCCATATGTGAACCAAACGAGACTAATAAAAATTGTTAGAGCATGAAAAACACCACCTAGGTAAAATTGCAAGCGAATAGGGATGGGCATGGGGAGGGTAGGGGTGGATACCACTACCTCCATCCCCGATCCCTGAACCTATATCAATCCCCATCCCCTCCCCGATCCCCACCGGAGATTTTTTTTAACCTCCATCCCCGCCCCAATGCGGGGAACAGGGATCCGCACGGGGAATCGGGGATCCAAACCTTAACTATACTTTTCAAATTTTTCCTGTTGTAATTTTCAAGTAGCATACGACATGATCAAAAGCTGAAGCTTTCGAAAGGTAAATCCAAATTCCAAATGCAACAAACCCAAATGCATATAAAAACAATTCGAGTCACATGCAATTCAAATTGGTTTAAAAAGCCTTTCAAAGTTTGAAGTGGTTTGAATGGCCTGTACAAATCAAAAGTAAGATTAAAGGTAAGTAAAGCAAACAAATTAATCTTTAAATTTACATCGATTCGTACAGAATTTTTTCGGGAGAAACTTACACCGACGATCGAAGCTCTATTATTCTCTATGGAGTATGGAGCTCTATTTGGTTGAGAGAGAGAGAGAGATGGAAGAAGAGTATTTCATGCGGTGGAAGAATAGTAAAAGTGAATACTAAAGTGGATGTTTTCCGACAAAAGGCAAATCCATGCCTTTTTATGTTCCCAAGTCGACAGTCCTTTGGGGTTTTTTAATATGGGGTTTTATTATATTATATTATATTATATTATATATATATATATATATGCGTGAATAGGGATGCGGGGAGGGGAGGAGAACAGGGAGGGGCGGGGATCGGGTAGGAGACTGACATTACCATCCCCGACCCGATCCCCAAAAATTTTTAAAAATAATCTCCATCCCCTACCCGATCCCCGAAAAAATCCCCGAATCCCCTACCCGTTCGGGGAAGGGACGGGTTGAATCGGGGCGGGTTGGCCGAGATGGCCATCCCTACAAGCGAAATTGAACTACTGTTTATTTTTAACTATGCATTTTCTCATTCATAATAATTAAACAATAGTAATAGTTATGTTGGGAGTCTGATCCGCCTAAGATTCTTCTCATGTGCGCGTAAGCCAATCCGTTGGGGAGTTTCCATGGGGTCTACCACATTACATTGTAAGTGGTAAGCCATCCAATTGTATATTAAGATCTGACTCTTTTCCGCTCGATCTAATCAACTTGTCTTCCCCTTAATTCTTGATCTATCTCTCCAACATCATGTCCGAACCTGGGCTTATTTACCGCACCCACTCCATTACGAGCCACCATACTCCATGAGAGCCACCCTGCTTTCTAGCCAAGTGTTGCACGCACTAGGAATTTTTCATGTTCCATCAAGAGTACCCACTCCACCGAGAGCCACCTTGTTGCCAGCCACCTATCGCACGCACCAGGAATTTTCTTGCTCCATCAAGAGTAAGAATGGATTTTTTCCTGCTCCTCCGAGAGTCTCCGTGCAAGCCCATAACCACCGATGCTTCCAGGAGAGTCCGCACATAGATTGTCAGCCATCGGCTCTGATACCACTTGTTGGGAGTCTGATCCGCCTAAGGTTCTTCCCATGTGCGCGTAGGCCCAATCCATTGGGGAGTATGCACAGAGTTCACCACATCACAGGACCCAATATACAATGAATAACCCATATCCACTTAAAAGGCTAAGCCTTGTAAGTGGTAAGTCATCCAATTGTATATTAAGGTCTGACTCTTTTTTCTATTTATTCTATGTGGGACTCATATTTCACACATGTTTCCAACAAGTTATTCTCCCCATCTTGCTTTAACTATACGTTAACTTCTAAACTGAAGTGAGGACTGAGGAGGGAGATCAGTTTTAAAAAGAAAGGGAGACAGTTCGTTTCGGAAAAAAAAAAAAAAAAAGAAGTTATTTAATATTGTTGGCTAGTGAATAGTGACTCAACACATTTACTTGGCATTAAGAGAGGAGGCCGGCTCGATTGTCAGACCTTAAATTAAACCATTGAGGAGAGAGATTGAGAACTAACAGTGCCAACTTTGAATGCTAAGATTTCCTCCCTCCCGCGATATCCAATAAATTTTATTTGAATAAACCGAAATATTCTTTGGGGTTTCCTCGGAAAACCATAGAAAACATGATGGGGTTAGTTGGGATACAGTAGCCAAGCTTAAGAAGTTGGGTGGTTTGGGTATTCGACCAACCCGGCTAGTGAATGATAAGCCCCCAATATTGTAGATAACTGGGGCTTATTTTGCTTATATATCCCATCGTTTACGCGATTTCGCGCTGGAAACGTTTTATTTGCGCGTAGTGTGGTTTTGTTGAGTTACAGGTTGAAAGCGCTAAAGAAACGCATTTTGAGCGCATTGAGAACCGTGCCACGTTTACAAGGGCCACGTGCCCCAAGGCACACCAACACCGGGCCCCAAGGGCCATGAAACGATGATAAGGTTAAGGCCCGGGAGTGAACAAGCACTCACGAGGCCAAGGGAGAGGCCAAGAAATGCCAAGGCAAATCAAGAACCACCTGGATCGATCCAGGTGAGGATGGATCGATCCACAGTTGCACAACAAACCAACAGAAGAAGTTGGATCGATCCATGGATAAGCTGGATCGATCCATGCTCAAGAAGAAGACATCCAGTTTAATCTGGATCGATCCAGGTCCTGTGTATATCGATCCATGCTCATACAAAATTCTCCAAGCCTTCTGGATCGATCCGGGCACTCAGTGGATCGATCCACCTCTTCAAACAATTCCCATGTTGCAACCAAAACCACTTGGATCGATCCGGGGTGATCGTGGATCGATCCACTTCACATCAAATCAGCACCAGTTTCTTCTGGATCGATCCGGGTACTCAGTGGATCGATCCGGGTACTCAGTGGATCGATCCAGCTTCGGCCATAACAGCAACAGTCTTCTTTGGATCGATCCACACCCATCTTGGATCGATCCAGCCTTGGATTTTTCTTCACCGACAACACTTGGATCGATCCAAGGTCGTGGTGGATCGATCCAAGTTCCTCCGGATTGCCAATTCTATGCACCTTTTTGTACTTTCCTTTTATGGAAATTTTTAGTGGTTGTGAGGCCTTTATGAGATATTTTGTAGAGAGAGGGAGAGTGGATATAAATTAGTCTCTCCTCTCTCCTTCCCACCATCTGAGAATTAATTTTCTTTCCTAGTTTTTTAGGCTCTCCCCTCTCTCCTCCATTAGAGAGATTTGGAAGCTCTCTCTCGCTAGATTTCTCATGTAAGTTTACTTCTTCCGTTAATATGTCGTTAATTAATGTTGTAGCTCTTGCTTAGCTTGTTCTATCTATCTAGTTAATTTTTGTCCTTGTTAAGTTTTTCATTCCCATGTTCTTCTAGCTATTTTCTCTTAAAAATCCTAGTTCCAAACCTTGTTAGCTAATTTCTCAAGTATTAAAGTGTTAGGCCAACATAGTATCTTCATTAAAATCAAGTTTATTTAGTCACTAATCATGTTCTTTATTTCCTTTATAAAATTGGCCATGTTTTCCGTAGTAATGATCGAGTAGTCGTTATAGGCTCGGTCATGGGGTGATTAGCACCCCGTGGCTTAGGTTGTTTCACTCTCCTCGCCATAATGCAAACTTTGCTTGTTGATCAAAGAGTTAGGATTAATTTTATGTATCAAAATTTGGATTTGTTAATCCCGTTGATCATACGTAGCCAAGGGCTTGACCACTTGGCACGTGTGATGCTTCGGGCGATGTCAATCAAAATGTTTGTATAAATGGCACAAGAATCCTACTCTTTGAGAAACACAATTTCTTGTCAAACGAGTTTAAGTACCAAATCTTCCGTTCGGGGTCGTTTAACGACGTCCCCGAGCCGGTTATTTTAGAGGAGAATGAATTGGCCTAAGGCATGGGTGTTGTGAACCCCTTGACTTAGCCTTGTTTTAATTAGTCTTTTTAATCTTCCAAGTCATTCACGAAGTTAAGTGAATTCCACCCCCAAACTACAAAAGCCAAGTTTGTCGCTTTAAGGCTAAAACCAGCACTCGCGAATCAATCAACACGCTCAGCGCATTCGGTCTCTGTGAACTCGACCCGGTCTTACCGGTTTTGATGCTACGCGACACCTAAACCCTATGCTTGGGGAAGTAACTTTTGTAATACAATCCAAGGTCGCAAGCAGTGAACAATGTAGCCATGGAAAAACACAAATGGACTCCCCTAGAGAATGATACCAACCTTTTGGGCTAGAGTAGTGAAGTCGAAATACAATGTTAATGTTAACTCCTCCCCCACTTTATCAGCAATGAAAGAGTGCAAATTTGTTTACCCTCACCTAATGAGGGTGAACAAAACTATCGTCTGATTGGTGAAAAAAATGTGGGGTCCACCACAAAGTAATATCATACTTACCAAAAAGTAACGGGGTCCAGCACAAAATGATATCATGCTTACCAGAAATCACCACAAAATGATATTATACTTACCAAAAAGTGATGAGTCCACCAAAAAATGATGTCATGCTTACCAAAAAGTGATGTGATTTCGTGGACCGCACACCTTTTCTACCAATCAAAGTGAGGGTTTTGTTCACCCTCACCTAATGAGGGTGAACAAATTTGCACTCGCGATAAAAGAATTTGGTTCGCCAAGATGTAAACCAAACGAGACTAAATTGTTGAGCATGAAAAATACCACCTATAGTTAAAATTGCTAGCAAAATTGTACTACTGTTTATTTTTAACTATGCATTTTCTCATTCATAATAATTAAACAATAATAATAGTTATTTTCTCTACCTTCCTTTCAAGTATTCATTGACTTCTAAACTGAAGTGAGCACTGAGGATAGAGATCAATTTAAAAAAGTAAGAGAGGGAGACAGTCCGTTTCGTAAAAAAAAAGAAGAAGTTGTTTAATATAGTTGGCTGGTGAATAGTGACTCAACACATTTAATTGGCATTAAGAGAGGAGGCCGACTCGATGGTCAAACCTTAGATTAAACCATTGAGGAGAGAGATTGAGAACAAACGGTGCCAACTTTGAATGCCAAGATTTCCTCCCTCCAGCGATATCCAATAAATTTGATTGAATAAACCAAAATATTCTTTGGGGTTTCCTCGGAAAACCATAGAAAACTTGATGCGGTTAGTTGGGATAGAGTAGCCAAGCCTAAGAAGTTGGGTGGTTCGGGTCTTTGGCCTACCCGGCTAGTGAACAATGTAGCCATGGCAAAACACAATTGGACTCTCCCAGAGAATGACACCAACCTTTGGGCTAGAGTAGTGAAGCCGAAATACAATGTTAACTCCTCCCCCACTTGTTCCCATATCCCTCCCCTATTTGGCATGACATATCTGCGGCTCTTAGATTTTCAGGGTCCTAAGCCTGTTTTAGCGATTGCCTCTCTATCATTTGAATATATATCAATTGTTCGAGATGAGATAAATAAATATCATTTGAATATATATTAATTGTTCGAGATGAGATAAAGAAACACCTTGTGGTGTAGTGGTGCTGCTTTTATGATAGGAAGCGTATTACCTTGAGGTTGCGTGTTCCAGTCTTGGCCCTAATAGTGGCAGTGATTTTTCGTACATTTTCGAAAATTATTGGTATAAAAAATGTAGACGAGAAGAATCAAACACAAGATCTAATGAATAAAACTCAGAGATTTTACCACTGAAGCACAATAACTTTATCTGTAAAACTATAGACATGTGAATTATTTGAAGCATAATAACCTTATTTGCAAAACTATAGATATTTGTGTTATTTACTATATTCTACAATTTGGGGACCGTTATTGGGCCAAAAATAGAAGGCCCTCGGCGGCGGCTTGATGAGCTTATGGCCGGTGGTGGTGTCAAACAGGTCGTGCTGTGCTGGCATGGCCCATTTAATTTCGTGCCAACTGTGCTTCATGTCGTGCCGTGCCAGCCCGTTTACTAAAGCATGTCATGTCGTGCCGTGCCGGTTCTTAATCGCTCCGCGTCGTGCCGTGCTATTTTGTAATTGTGTCATGCCGTGCCGTGCTGTGCCCATGCCGGCACATCTCCGAGTTTCGTCGAATTTTTTTGTATAATCTAGCCAAGTTTCGTCAAAAAAAAAAATGTATATCGAACAACTATAGCTATATTGACTTATTAAAAAGTATATAATGTATAATTCGAAATTTTTTATATAATCTAGCCGAGTTTTGGCGTATTGAGATTCACAAAATAATTGTATTGACTTATTAAAAAGTGTATAATATATAATTAGAAAATCCATTATTAAAAATTATTTTTTGGTACATTCATTAGTATTTGTGTGTCGTGCTACGGGCCGTGCCGCGTCTAGCCCACTTTCGTGCCCTACCTTTGTCGTGCCTGTCTAGACCATGTCGTACCGTGCATGCCCAACCCCAGTTCCGTGCCGTGCCCGTCTAAAAATCATGCTCGTGCCGTACCGTGTTACATTTAAATGTGTCGTCCCCGTGCCAACCCAGCCCGTTTGACACCACTAGAGTTGACAAAAATCAAAGGTCGTTGGAATCTTGATCGTGTCTAGTAGAGTTAACAAAAATTAAAGGTCGTTGGAATCTTTTTAATTTAACTAGTAGAGTTAACTCACACAACTCATATACATTGGTCGTTGTAGAAATTGAGGAGAGGTGCGAACACATCTTTATTACTATGAGAGATTATGCGTAGGTGGGATCTAGGATAGAGTATTACTTTTGCCAAATGGTTTATATCTTGGGAAAAAGGATGCAATACACACCCTTATTTGAGTATGTAATGACACACACTCTTAAAAATGTTACTAATCGATTACCTATTGTGAATAAAAAGTTGCAATTTTTTTGTATAAAAGTTACATTTTTTTTTTATTAAAAGTTACGAGATGCATTAAGATGTTATGAATTATAGAGAAAATGTTATGAAGCATATTTCTGAAAATTAAGTTACAAATTTTTAATGTCAAAGTTATGAGACACTAAAAAATATTATTGTCATAAGGTGGCTCAATAGATCATACAATAGGTGTATATGGTACACACCTTTAATGGGTGTGTATTGTAGTCATTCCCTCCATCTTGTATGCTTGTTGGAGTACGAAGAAGATAAAAATGAGCGAAAAGAGAAGAGGGGTTTCCATGTAGTTCTTAGATAGTTCATAGAGATGTATGGGGACGTAGAGGCTAGAGCTAGCATTAAAATGTAGTTTTTCGCGGCTCAAGTTTAGTGCCTTGGAAGGTTCTGAGTCCTATTGAAATGTCCGGGGTTGTGCTCGAACTTTCTGATGTAAACTATAATTTCTGAATCTAGAACTATCATGTTTTTCACGTCCATAAAACATACTGCGGAAAATATACATAGATGTGTTTTACCAACCTTGGTCCATGCCGACAAGCTAGGTGGTAATTGCTCGTAAGTTCGGAATAGCAATCTCCTTAGGAGGAGGTTTCTCTACCCTGACCCTTGATCTTAATATCCCTGACCAACTTGCATAGATGGGGTGAGTCTGGAATTTTTCAGTGTATTGGGTGGGTAGAGGACCTCTCCCTTATATGGCATAAATCTCACATGCCCATCAGATTGTGAGAGAAGTGGTGGACAACAACTGAGAAAAGTACTCCTTATCCAACCACACCCATAATCCATTTTCATGCACTATGAGTCTACATAATGCAGTGTGGGTAAAAGAGAACATTTCTATCTCTTATCACATATATATTAATTATCATGTGGGTCACAAAATATGCAGGCAATAATTCTTACATCTGAATTCTATCAGAATCTTCTAATTAAACTATGATGGAATGGTGTAGGTTTATATAGAAACTTTTAGAATCATTCTAGGATTGTCCTATTCTAGAAAGTTCTCTTGCTCCTATAATAGGGGATGTGAGCTCATTTTGTGTACATGTGTGGTGAGAGCACAAAGTGTGAAAGTGAGAGAAACTAAAGTGAGAGTGAGTGTAGGAGTGAAGGCTCTCAAGTGTGAGTGAAAGTTATATCTTAGAACTTGTGGCTCATATCGAAAGGTACTACGAAGTTCTAGAAGAGAGGTCAGATGCAGAGCGATGCATTTGGCCCATCATAGATTTGGCAGAGTAGGCTGGGATGTAGGCCCATTGGTTTGCAATATGGTACAGTGTTAAAAGGGTATTATGGGAAGATAGGCCATGTACTCTGATTAGGATTGGGAATAGAGTAGGGATGTATATACTCTCTATGTAAACCTTGTTACAGTCGATCTATAACAAATACTCGATGTTACTCCCATGGACGTACCCTGTATTAGGGAACCACGTAAAATTTGTGTGTCGATTTTTTTACTATTTTTCGTATTCCTATATTGTGTGTGTGTTGTTTATGCTTACAATTGGTATCAAAGCGCAGGTTGAATCACACGAAGAATGATGGTAGGGAATACATGTGTGTTAAAGTTCGATGTGGCCAAGTTCGACGGAATCAGGAATTTCGGATTGTGGCAACAAAGGGTAAAGGATCTGTTAGTACGGCAGGGTTTGTCGAAGATGTTGAGCGGGGCATCAAAGAAACCAGAGCAGATGTCCAATGATGATTGGGAAGATCTGTAGGCGAAGGCGGTGAGTACGATTCATTTGTGTCCTGCAGATGAAGTTATGTATCACGTGATCGATGATGACTCGCCTGCTGGTGTTTGGACAAAGCTGGAGAGCAGGTATATGTCAAAGTCTTTAACAAATAAACTATTTCTAAATCAAAAGTTATTTGGGCTGAAGATGGTCGAGGGTTCTAATATGGTTTAGCATATCAACACGCTCAATGGAATCGTGAGCGATTTGCGAAGGATTGAAGTAATATTCGAAGAGGAATATCAGGCCTTGATGTTGTTGTCCTCTCTATCGGGTTCTCTGGATAACCTCGTTACAACTCTTCACTGGGAGAAAGAAACCCTAGAATTGGAGGAAGTCACTGCAGCCCTTTTGGTGTATAACCAACGCAGACAATAGATTAAATCATTTCAGGGTGAAAGACTGTGGTTAATGAGTACGAGAATCGTGGTAGAAAGATAGAGAGACGTAAATCGGTTGAACGTGAGAGGTCTGTTGAGAGAGTGCCTTGAATTTGGCTTTTTTGGAAGAGGTGTACAGTTTCGTCGCGCTCCGCATGCTGTCAGGATTTCGGGGAATTTTCTGAAAAAGCTGCCCGGGAGGGTTTAGGGCCACCCAGGCAGTTTTGGCAGTTTTGAAGATTTTCAACCTGTTTCTGGAAATCCCGCCCGAGCGATTTTGTCTGAGTTACACACTGATTTACGGGGGTGGTTTTGATGGGTTTTAACCTAATTTTTTTGTAGCTTCTTATATAAAGCAATGTCGGGCGCTTTTTGGGTCGCATCTTCACCATCGATAGTGAACTCTCTCTCTCTCTCTCTCTCTCTCTCTCTCTCTCTCTCTCTCTCTCTCTCTCTCTCTCTCTCTCTCTCCCCCTTGCCTATGGACGTACCTTAATCTTGGGGGAGCCACGTATATCTTTGTCTCGTGTGATTGATTGTTGTTTTGTTTACTTTCTCCTAACTTAGTCGAATTCATAGCGTTCGTTACAACAAACTCGTATCAGAGCTTCTGGTTGAAAAACTAGGGTTTTGTTTCCGCTTGTGGTTATGGCGGCTAAGTTTGAGATTGCGAAGTTTGATGGGCAGAGTAGCAGCTTCAGCCTTTGGAGGGTTAAGATGAAGGCTTTGCTCGTTCAACAGGGATTACACAAGACCTTGCAGGGGCAGGAAAAATCCTGCATCAGCGCGAAAAATTGGGAAGACATGGATGCTAAAGCTCTGAGTTCGATTCAGTTGAGTCTAGCAGATGATGTTCTTTGCGAGGAGGAAAAAGAAACTTTGGTAGCAGGTATTTGGCTGAAGTTGGAAGGCATCTATATGACAAAGTCGCTTACGAACAGGTTATATCTAAAACAACGGTTGTATACTTTTCGTATGCATGAAGGTATGCCTATTAAGGATCATTTAGACGAGTTTAATCGTATTTTGATGAACCTGAAAAATATTGATTGTAAAATTGAGGAGGACCAAGCCCTAATTTTTTTATGTTCTCTACCGCCTTCGTATGAACATTTTGTTTCAACCTTATTGTATGGGCAAGACACCATATACATGGAGGATGTTAAGGCCAGTCTTCACTCGAAAGAGTTGAAGAAAAAGGTGTCAGGAGAGGTTGATGATCATGCAGAGGGATTGTTTGTTAGGGTAAGAATGACAGAAAAGGGTGATATGAGTAATAGGGAGAGATCCAAATCAACAATTAAAAATAAGAAAAAAAAGGAAGTGCAATTATTGCAAGAAACCGGGACACTGGGCAAGAGACTGTTTAAAACTCAAGGACAAGGAAAAAGAGGACCAAAAAAGGGGTAAAAATATTGTTGGGGTTGCCAAAAGTTCGGATGAGTCAGATACTATTTTATCAGTTAAAGTGGGAGATTCTCGCTGTGATACTGAGTGGATTTTGGATTCTGGGTGTTCGTATCACATGTGTCAGCATAAGGAGTGGTTTGCTACTTATGAGGCGGTCAATGGTGGTACAGTTTTAATGGGCAACAATATGCCCTGCAAAACTGTTGGTTGTGGAATGATTCAACTCAAGATGCACGACGGTATTGTGAGGACTTTATTGAATGTTCGGCATGTTCCAGAGTTGAAGAAAAATCTTGTCTCTTTGGGTGCTCTAGATTCTATTGGTTGTACTTTCATTGGTGAAGGTGGAGTTTTGAAGGTCTCAAGGGGTGATTCGGTGCTGATGAAGGGTCACAAGCGTAATAATTTCTATTCACTCGTGGGCAGTACAGTTATGGGTTCTGCAGCAGAGGTCGCTTCTTCAAAGGTTTCGGGTTCGGATTTGACTCGATTTTGGCATATGCGTCTTGGGCATATGAGCGAGAGGGGGATGACAGTTTTGAGCAATCAGGGTCTACTTTGTGGGCAGTAAACTGAGATTGTGTCTACGGCAAGCAATGCATGGTCAAATTCAATACAACTGTTCATCGCACCGAAGGCACGGTGGATTATTTTCACTTGGATCTTTGGGGTCCCGCTGAGGTAACTTCTAAAGGTGGTTTTTGATATTTTATCAATATTATCGATGATTTCTCTCGCAAGGTTTGGGTGTATATGCTAAAACATAAAAGTGATGCTTTAAGTACATTCAAACAGTTTAAAATTTTGATAGAGAATCAGACGGGTAGAAAATAAAATGTTTAAGAACTGACAATGATATGGAGTTTTGTCTTGGAGAATTTGATAAGTTTTGCAGTGATGAGGGCATTGTGAGGCATCACACAGTGAGGAAAACCCCTCAGCAGAACGGTGTGGCTAAACGAATGAACATGACTCTTTTGGAGAAGGCGCGTTGTATGTTGTCCAATGCCGGGTTGGGCAAAGAGTTTTGGGCTGAAGCCGTTTCCACAGTATACTATTTGGTGAACAGGTCTCCGTCGACTGCTATTGAGTGTAAGACTTCGTTTGAGGTATGGTCGGGTCATAAGGCTGATTATTCGGTACTGCGTGTATTTGGGTGCCCAGCTTATGCTCATGTAAATGAAGGTAAGTTGGAGCCACGTGCCAAGAAGTGTATTTTCTTGTGTTATCAAGCAGGTGTGAAAGGGTACAGTTTATGGTGTCCAAAAACCTCTAAGTTTTTAATTAGTAGAGATGTTGCTTTTGATGAAAACTTTATGGTTAAGGGGTCTAAGCAGGTTAAAGATGCAGTTGAGGAACCGAGGGTTCCAAAGCAGGTGGAGTTGTTATGTGAATCTTCTGGCTCAGGGAAGAATGACAGTGATCAGCCAATTGAAGAGGAGTTCAAGAGTTGAGACACAAATGATGATGTACCAACAGAGCAACCACGCACTATTGCTAAAGATAGGCCAAGGAGGGAGATTCGGCCTCCTGAAAGGTTATTCAGATTGTTCTGAGATGGTGGCCTATGCTTTATTAGTTGTTAAAACAGTGGAGTATGATGAGTTGAGCCTTCTAGCTATGCGGAAGCTATTTCGAGCAATCAGTGTATGCAATGGTGTGTTGCTATGAGTGAGGAGATTGAATCTCTTCAGAAGAACAAAACATGGGAGTTGGTAGAACCGCTGAAAAATAGGAGGATTGTTGGGTGCAAGTGGGTCTTCAAGCGCAAGCCAAGTATTCCAGGGGTTGAAGAGGCACGGTTTAAAGCTCGGCTAGTGGCGAAAGGATTCAGTCAAAAAGGTGTTGACTAAAATGAGGTATTTTCACCCGTTGTAAAACACAATTCCATTCACACTTTACTTGCTATTGTTACATGTTATGACCTTGAGTTAGAGCAACTTGATATCAAAACGGCATTTTTGTATGGGGAGCTTGAGGAACATATTTATATGCGTCAATCGGAGCGATTTGTTGTTTCTGGTAAGGAAGATCATGTATGCTTGCTTCGTAAGTCTTTATATGGCTTAAAATAGTCTCCTAGGCAGTGGTATAAGCGGTTTGATATATTCATGATAAGCCAATCATATTCTAGGAGTGAATATGACAGTTGTGTGTATTTTCAGAGACTTCCAGATGGTTCATTTGTTTATCTAATGTTGTATGTTGATGATATGTTTGTTGCTGCTAAAGGTGTATCGGAAATCAACAGGTTGAAACAACAGTTGAGTGGTAAAACGGATTTTGGGTGCAGCAAAACAGATTTTGGGTATGGAGATTAGCAAAAATTGAGTAGATGGCAAATTGTTCTTAAATTAAAAGTCATATGTTCTCAAAGTGCTTGAGCGCTTTGTCATGCAGAATTCGAAGCCAGTCAGTACCCCTTTGGCAGCACACTTTCGACTTTCAGCAGAATTGTCACCACAGTCGGAGGATAAAAAGAAGTATATGTCTCAAGTTCCATATTTGAGCGCAGTTGGGAGCCTTATGTACGCCATGGTATGTACTCGTCCTGATATTTCACAAACAGTTAGTGTCGTTAGTCGCTATATGGGATGACCGGGCAAGGCACATTGGGAGGTTGTGAAATGGATACTTCGGTATTTGAGAGGGACTGCAAATGTGAGTCTTTTGTATGGGGTTTCTAATCCGGGTAATCAAGTTGTTGGTTATGTTGATTCGGATTTTGTCGGTGACCATGATAAGAGGAGGTCTATGACAGGTTGTGTGTTCACTCTATCTGGAGTGCCATTAGTTGGAAAGCAACTTTGCAGGCTACAGTTGCGTTGTCTACAACGGAAGCGGAGTATATGGCCATTGTCGAAGCTGTAAAGGAGGCATTGTGGATGAAGGGAATTCTTTGCAAGCTTGGTATGCATAAGGGGTCACTTCAGTACTTTGTGACTCGCAGAGTGCTATACATCTGACTAAAAATCTGATGTATCATGAACGGACCAAGCATATTGATGTCGGGTATCACTTCGTTCAAGAGATCATCTCACAGAAGCAAGTTGAGGTGAAGAAAGTGGGAACGGCGGATAACCCAGTGGACATGTTAACTAAACAGGTTCCGGTTGCCAAGTTCAAGCATTCCTTGGACTTGGTTGGTATTTGCAGTTGATTGCCCCTTGGGGGCATTGTGGCGAGGTAGAGGAAAATGAGGGTTGCTATAGTTAGTGCTTTGGGTTTAGTGGAATTCAAGTCAAGGTGGAGAATTGTTGAGAGAGTGCCTTGAGTTTGGCTTTTTCGGAAGAGGTGTACAGTTTCGTTGCGATCCGCATGCTGTTAGGATATCGGGGAGTTTTCTAGAAAAGCTTCCCGGGCGGGTTTTAGGGCTACCCGAGCGGTTTTGGCAGTTTGAAGATTTTCGGCCTGTTTCTGGAAATCCCACTCGGGCGGTTTTTGCGGGGCAGAAATCCCGCCCAAGCGATTTTGTCCAATTTACACAAGGATTTACGCAGGTGATGCATTTTGACGGGTTTTAACCTAATTTTTCTGTAGCTAAGCAATGTAGGGGCTTTTATGGTCGCATCCTTTGGCTATTGCTCTCATATTTGTGGCCTCTCTAGAGTTACGGATCATAGCCGGCTCTTTGTATCTCTTTTTCACCATTGATAGTGAACTCTCTCTCTCTCTTCGCCCGTGGACGTACCTCAATCTTGGGGGAACCACGTATATCTTTGTCTCGTATGATTGCTTGTTGTTTTGTTTGCTTTCTCCTAACTTAGTCGCATTAATAGCGTTCGTTACAACAAGGTCAAAATCAAAGGGTTGTTTGAGTTGAAGTGTTATAAGTGCCATGAACCGGGACACTTCAAGAAAAACTGTTCGCAATAGAGAAAATGAATGAACTACAAGAAGAAATAGGGAAACACAGAGGAGAAGAAAGATGGACCATCAACTTCTGCTGCAAATGTCATGGAGTAGGATTTAGAAGATGGTGATATGTTTTTTCTTTCTACAAATCTGGACGACCTGACAGACTCATGGATTCTGAATTCAGCATTTTCTTATCACGTCCCCTGATAGGGAATGGTTCGACATCTACAAGTCAGTGGATTGTCGTAATGTTCTTATATGTAATAATGCATCGTGTAAAGTCATAGGATTAGGCACAATTAAGATCAGAATGTTTGGTGGTGTTGTGAGAACCTTGGGTGAGGTTAGACATGTTCCAGATTTGAGGAAGAATTTAATTTTGCAGGGAACCAAAGACTCAAATGGCTGTGAGTGTAAAATAGAAGGTGGAGTCATGAAGGTAACGAAGGGTGCTATAGTGATCATGAAGGGTTCAAAAGTTCTTGGTAATATCTATAAGTTGGCAGGGTGTACTGTTGTAGGTGGAGATGTTGTCACTACAATAGTTGATACCGATGATACCATTCTTTGGCATATACGGTTGGGACATATGGGGGAACGTGGGATGCTAGAGCTAAATAAGAGGAATCTGCTGAAAGAGGTTGAATCGTGCAAGGTTAGGTTTTGCAAGTTTTGTGTTGTGGAAAAACAATGTAAAGTGCAGTTTAGGCATGCCACACACAGAACAAAGGGAATTCTTGACTGCATACATTTAGATGTTTGGGGGCCAGTGAGGGTAGCCTTGAAAGGGGTATCTCTGTATTTCGTGACCTTTATCGATGATTATTCAAGGAAAGTTTGGGTTTATTTCATGCAACACAAGTCTGAAGTTTTTGCAATGTTCAAAGTGTGGAAGGCTGACGTGAAAAACTAGACGGGGAAACGAATTAAGTGCCTCAGAATAGATAATGAGGACAGTTCGGAAGACACCTCAGCAGAACGGGTTGGTACAAAGGATGAACAGAACTTTAGCAGAAAGGGCACAGTGTATCAGACTGAATGCAGGACTTCCAAAGAATTTATTGGCAGAAGCAGTGAGCATGGCTTGTTTTATTATAAATAGGTCACCGAGTATTGCTTTGAATGGATAAGTAGCAAAGGAAGTGTGGACAGAAAAAGAGGTAGACTACTCTGTTTTGAGAATCTTAGGTGTCCACCCTATGTTCATGTTCCCGGTAATGAGAGGTCAAAACTTGATGCAAAATCTAAACATTGTATCTTTCTTGGGTATGAGAAAGGGGTAAAAGGGTACAAACTTTGGAATCCGGAATAAGAAGGTAGTGATCAGTAAGGATGTGGTATTTGATGAAGATTCTATGGTCAAGACTCATTAGGGAGTTCAGAAAGCCGAGTCAAGGGAAGGTAGCAAGGAACAAGGTATACAGATTGAGCTGGATAGTTTTGACACGGGTGATTCTTAGCCAAAAGAATAGCTTGATCAGCAGTAGTGTAGACACCCCAATTTTGAACCCGAGATACGCTCGTGCATCTCTGATGATGAAATGGATCAATCATAATTACCTGGAACTTGAGAGAATGACTTGAATTTGATCAAAACCAACCAAGCACCACCCAAACAATCAAAATGTGCCAAACCAACCCAAGCACTGCCAAATCAAGTCAAGCCAGCAAACTACCATCCATAGCCTTGAGCGCTCAAGCCCATGGCTTTGAGCGCTCAAACCCCTGAGGAGCACCTTGAGCGCTCAAGCCCACGGCTTTGAGCGCTCAACTTCGGTCCAGTCAGCAACTTGTAGAGTATCTCATCATGAGATTTCCTGCATGGGAGCGTCTGTGAATGATCTTATACGATCTCCATGTGTATAATACACTCCACCAACTCCAAAAATACACCAAAAATACTCCCAAATACCTAAACCCACTTCCTCTCTCTCCTCTCTTCTCTCCCACTCACTCTATAAAAGCCACCCACTACCCCTGGTTTTGGGGACGAGCTCTGATACTCCTTACCTTTGGTTTCCACCAGAAAACCACTCCTCTCTCTCTCTCTCTACAAAACCATTATTTTACCATAAAAACCACCTACAATGCCATTGATCAAACCCAGAAATTCGACCCTTGATCATTGATCAACCACCTACATTGTTCAATTCGTCCAGAATACAAGCCAAAAACATCCATAATCAACCTCTCAAAGCCCAGAATCAAGCTCAAGTCACAAACATCTTCCAAAAGGTAGTAAAAACATGTGATGAACTCACTGTTTTGATCCTTCTGAGGAAGGCTAGTGAGTTTAAGCAAGTTCTCTATACTTGCATTGAACTCACAAAGGCCTGAAAGTTGCTTAAAAACCTTTTTCCAAATCTGCAGTTACAACAGGTTTGAGCGCTCAAGCCTCTGGCCTTGAGCGCTCAAGCCCAGTTCTGAACAGGCCTCTGTTTTGCTAACTTCTGAGCTTTCTTTTGGTTTTGATCATTGTCTAAAAGTTAATTTCGTTTATGTAACACTCGAAGCAGTTTATTTCCACACCAAAAATACATGCATGAATGTAAATTAACTATTTCATAGTGATCAAACATCAAAAACTTCAAATTTCTCATATTTGACTGCAAAACAGTAGCTGTCTGTCCTTTTGAAACTTTATTTTATGTCTTTGGTGGTCCTGAGGAAGTATTGAAATCAGTTTAAAGGTCAAAAAGTAGAAAGCCATGTTATGGCTTGAGCGCTCAAGGTCAGATCTTTGAGCGCTCAAGCTGTTCTTGGTTTATTTACAGTTTTCCAGCAATTCTGATGATGACTTATGATTTAATTCCTTGTTGGTGTCATCAGTGTAGTATTTGTGATCTGAACCCCTCTCTCTTGCAGAATTGGTTTGAGCGCTCAATCCATGAGCCTTGAGCGCTCAAACTGGTTCTAAAGCAAGTTTGTTATAAGCATTTTCTGGTGATTTCTAAAGAGAGGTGACACTTGTGTGATGTTTCTGTAGTGGTTTGAGGTCTTAAAGTATCATCAAATGTTAAAAACCAGCAAGGAAAATGTTCGGGTGGAATGAGGGTTGAGCGCTCAAGTCATCACCCTTGAGCGCTCAATCCCCATTCTGGAATCCAGATTGCAAATAGTTTGATAAGTCTCATGTTCATAATTTCTTGAGTTATTGTACGATTTCTGTTGTAATTTACTTCTGTGAACATTTGTAGTTTCATGTTCATCATCCATGTAGATCGCGCGCACAAGCATCCACAGTAAAATCGCATCTCTTGCATATTTTGTTATTATGTGATTCCCGTCCCCGATTCCTATTTATGTGAATAAATTAAAATTCAAACATTTTTTTAAAATCCCACAAAATATCAAGTAGAGACCGGTTCACGGACCGGGCGAGAGGGGTGCCGTAAAATCCTTCCCCTCTCGTAACCAAACCCCCGAATCCGAGAAATCTTTGGTTCCGTCAGGACTAGTGAAATCTTTTTCTATGGGCAACGAGTCATATTTTTATCGGTTTCTCGGGTTCGGACCTCAAATCCGGGTGGCGACTCTAACAATCACAATCTTTTCGAACAATCTCGGTGGGCCGTCCACAAGCTGGCGACTCTGCTGGGGATCTTGGTTAATATATATTTTATTTAATTACACTTGTGCAATTTTTGTTGCACTTGTGTAATTTTATTGAAATATGTGTTAATTAAAGCGGGTTTAATTCGAAAAATATTTTGTGGGATTTTTCAAATGTTTGAAATTTAATTTTTTGCATTACATTTGCATTGTTCTTAACCCCGCTGGCGTGTTTTGGCAATCCTGCCCGGCTTGCCGGTGACAGGGAATCCCGAAATGCCCAGCAGCTCTCGACCGTGATAAATCACATTGTCACTATCGTTTTTAACGGTAGGAGACAATTTTGATTTTGAGTCCGGGGTACCCTCAGTGACCAAAACCGGCCTTTGCATATAGTTAACCATAGAACCCCACGTTTAGCAATCCACCTGTGTGTTAGGTTTACGTGCTCCATTTTGTTACATGCTATGTGTTACCGCTTTTTCTCGCCATGCCATGTTGCATTCATACATTCGCATTGTATATAGTCACTGTGAGCGTCGTTTGTATAGGTTTTCTGTGTACATATCCCATTTGGTTTTAATGCCTTTACAATTAGTAGAAGGTTGCCTTGGCCCGATGATGAATCGTGCATTCCATGTGCGCGTTGTTTTTGCGAGATAGCCTTTAGGACGGCCGGACATGGGAAAATTT
This sequence comes from Vaccinium vitis-idaea, assembly GCA_963854785.1. NCBI lineage: Eukaryota > Viridiplantae > Streptophyta > Magnoliopsida > Ericales > Ericaceae > Vaccinium > Vaccinium vitis-idaea. The sequence goes on from OY978215.1 coordinate 37,546,503, forward strand.
GGATCATCGAATTCCTAAACACTGATCTAAACAGGTTTAAGGGACCTTGGCCCGAGGAGGGTCAATCGCCCTTAGGCATCTGATCTTAGATCATTGTCGGAAGTTGTATGGACCAGAATTTCCCAAATCCGACCATCCGATATCAAGGACTTATTACTCAAAAAGAAAACTTGAGGATTGAGGCAATCTTCCAAAATTGTCAATTTTTAGTCTAGGAGACTTAAAATCCACGGAGTTTGAGATACCTCCGGTGTTGGTCGTGCCCGAACGGCCACCGTGATTTGAACTAGCCTTAAGATCATTGATATCTGGATTACAACATCCAAATTGCTTTGTCTCGGATGATCAAGAAAAGTGATTGGCTCTGATTCCAACAAAGTTCGGAGTTTAACCTGCCGAGTAATGGTCTACCCGGGGTGTTGGAAAATCTTCTGTGCAATGATCTTAAGTGAGATTCCGATCCGGTAGACTAACCCTAAGATTTGTACATGTAGTCTAGGAGACTTAAAATCCACGGAGTATGAGATACCTCCGGTGTTGGTCGTGCCCGAACGGCCACCCGTGTTTCGGACTAGCCTTAGAATCGATTGTAACTGGATGGCAACATCTCATTGCTTTGTCTCGGATGGTTAAGAAAAGTGCTACGGCGTCAACATTTAGGCTTAGGTTGAAACGCCGTACTCACCGAGTAATGACTTACCCGTGGTGTTGATACAATCTGCTGTGCAAACGATTCTAAGTGAGTTCCGAAACCGGTAGACTAATTCCTAAGGCTAGAAATAAGACTAACTTCGTGAGTTAAGTTGTGGCGAGACGATAGTGAGCATTCATAATTCATTCATTTTGTGCATAGTAGACACATCGAGTACACATCTGAGTCCGGTTTTTGCTTTATAATCAGCTCTTGAATCATTGGGCCTGCAAAGAAGAAGAAGACCTTACCTGTTTGGACTCGACCTCCTGGACAAAGATTGTCTAGATCTTTATCACCAAAGGCTGAGATAAGTATGGCAGAAGAACAGGGACAAGACCCCCCAAATGAGTTTGAACGACTGAGGAAGGAAATGCATGATGAGAGGGTCCGAAATGACACCCGAATCGCTCAACTGATGGCGATTATGGTAAACATCCAGGGTCGACTTCCCCCACCACAGCAGCGAGTACATGATGATGAAGCTCGGGATCAGGAGATTCCCAATGATGAACATCCGGAACAGCCTCCTCCCCCTGAAAATCCTCAACTGGCTGAAATGCTAGCTAAAATACTTAAGCTGGAAGAATCTGTGGCTAAAAGTGAAAAGCGAGCCATTACCGGCTTTGATATGAACAAACTCTGCATCTTCCCAGGCGCAAAGCTTCCCAAGAGGTTCAAGCATGTAGACTTCGAGAAGTTTGACGGGACTGGGGACCCGAGAGGACACATTCAGGCATATGTAAGCTCCCTCTCGTTACAAGAAGTTGATGAGCCTGCCATGGCACAAATGTTTCATGAAACTCTCACAGGACCTGCACTCCAGTGGCTCTTATCCCTTGACATTTCAAAGAGACAAACTTGGGAAGAAATGGTGGCTGCCTTCATTAAGCAGTATGAGTATAATGTTCAGCTTAAAGTCACCACTCGAGAGCTTGAGAGCATCAAGATGAAGGAAAGGGAATCTTTCGCAGATTTTGTGAAAAGATGGAGAGCGAAGGCTGCGCAAATGACCGATCGTCCCAGTGATAAGGACCAAATGCGCATCATAACCAAGAACCTTCAACCTGATTTGGCTCAGTACATGGTCATGGCCCAAGCACATAACTTTGAAACCTACTTTGAGATGGGTCTGTCGATTGAAGAAGCTCTACAAAGCGGGATGCTAAAGAAAGGAGACTCATTCCCCAAACCAAAGCGAAACTACATTGGGAACACATCTTCCCTGTATGCAAACCCCAGTTACACAGCCGGTACCTCATCCAACACCATGAATCACCAATCCCATAAAGCCGAACCCATAAACGCCATCTTATCTCAACCAATCCAATCAATTCAACCGCCGCAAAATCAAAGAGGACGGCGTATCTTCACCCCTCTTCCCCTACCTTTACCTGTTGTTTTCGAACGACTCGTACAACAGGGAAAAATCAAACCTCTTCAGCCAACTCCACCTCCACAAAATCCCCCGCCAACATATAACCCAAACGCCTTCTGTATATTTCACCAGACACCCGGTCATCCCACTGAAAGATGCCAGCGCCTGCGTCATGAGATTCAAGATCTCATTAACAACAAACAAATCCGAGATCCCACTGAAAAGCCCAATATCCTCACAAACCCTCTGCCAACCCACAAAAGGAATGCTGACATAGGTCAAATTACCTTTAGCTCCACTCCAAGATCCACTCCGTTTGACCCAAGCCAGTTCATCCTACCCGAAACAGACCCCAAGCCCGTTGTGCCAATACCTGTTGAGCACGAGGTATGCTTTCTAGACATCCACTTGGACCCCACTGTGTGGCAAGAATGGGGTGATTTGATAATGGTTATGGAAGCTCGGGAGTATGAGCAGATGGTGGCCAACAATGTGGCAAATGAAGAAGTTTGGCCGCATAATGAACAGCTTAATGAAGGACTTCCATTTGGTGCAATGATTAACCTACTTTGGGATCCGATGTTTGAGGATCCACTGGATGGATTTGCGCTTCCCAACCTATTTGAACCATTGCCTATGCTACAAGATCAACAACCTGTGGAAGAAGGACAAGGACAAAATTGGCAAGAAGAGAATGGGGCACCCGATGGTGCACAAGAAGATGAATGGGACCCCACACCTAATGAATGGCAGCTCATGGACCCTAACGACCCTCTGGATGGATCCACACTTCCCATGTTCTTCGAAGAAGCATATTTTCCAATGCCACCACTATGGGAGGGACGCCCTGATTTTTCCATGATGAGTGAGTACGCAATAAATCGAATGACGGAAGGGATAGAGTTCACACCTTATGACTACATAGTTGATGAAAACCTTCCGGTACCCCGAGTGCAAGTCCCGGAGGACTGCAACATCATGGTTTTAAATGGAGGTCTACCCGATGTTTGGGGACAGCAAATGGAAGAAAATGTTGTAGCAAATATGTGGGCCAATCAGAATGAAGGCATAGCACCGCTGTGGGTCGGAAACAATGAGGTTTGGGCTGTTAACGAGGCCGCCATGGAAAATGGAGATGTTTGGAGTGAAGCAACTGTGGAAGGAATTACCAAGGGTTTGGAAGGAGCCAGTATTGCAAAGGGAAAGAGAAAGGCGGAAGGGGATCTTGTCGATTTCTACACGGACTACACTGATTTATGGGGAGATGACATCGACTCGGTTCTTCATCTTCTTCGGAGTGGTCGGTTTTATCAACCACCTCAGAGGTTCACCGGAAACACTTCCAACCCACCACCAAATACTACAAACCAGCTACCATTCAACCTAGCTCCACAAAACAACCCAGCTCCACAAAACAACCCAACTCCACAAAATAACCCAACTCCACAAAATAACCTAGCCACACCAAACAACCTTAGTGACCCAATCGCTAACCCAGCTGATTTCCAAAATCTCTTTAACCCAACAACCAACCAATCCCAAGCTACCTCTACGGCCAACAGTCGTGTTCCTCGTCCGAAGCCTCTGCCAACCAACGAAGAAAATCCCATCCAGAAACAACTTGAGAAAACTCCAGCCGCTCTTACCATTTGGGGATTGCTTATGAGCTCCAGTGAGCATCGTCAGAAGCTTGCTCAAACATTATCTTGCATGGAAATTGCGCCTGATATCACCCCTGAGGCCATGATGGCTGCCATTGTCACCAAGCCTACCATTGCCACTAAGCCGACTAAACATGTTGTAACCTTTACCGAAGCTGACCTGCCACTCGAGGGAACTGACCACAATAAGCCTTTGCATGTCACCATGAAGTGCATGGGGAAATGGATCCCGGTTGTATTAATAGACAATGGGTCAGCACTCAATGTATGCCCTCTTCGAACGGCTTTATGTTTGGGACTTAAACCAAAGGATTTCACGCCATCTAGTCTCACTGTTCGGGCTTATGATAACACCCGTCGCAATGTGCTTGGGACTGTTGAAATGGAGATTGCTGCAGAGGGGTTTAAATCAACAGTTGAGTTTCATGTGCTTGAGATTCCAGCTTCGTTCAATTTGTTGTTGGGACGTCCTTGGATGCATCGATCTGATATCATGGCAGTTCCATCCACCTTGCATCAAAAGGTTTTGCTTGGTTTGGAAGGTGGGACAGTTGCTCTCTACGGGGACACAGGCATTCGCCCTCATGCTGAAGACAATGCTCCCTTGTTAGAAATTATGCATGATGAGAATGATGTTCAGCTTGGGGGCTTTGCTTTCGATACGTCCGGTGGTGTGTTTACGCTTCGTATTGATGATGATTTTTCAATCAGCACCACAGCTCTCGAGATGATGAGAAGAATGTCTTATCTGCCAGGCACGGGCTTGGGACGAACTCACCAGGGGGTGGCTCAGTTTCCAGAATTCCCTTCTCAGCGAGGCCGTTTCGGGTTGGGATACGAACCTACACTGAAAGAGATGCAAAGGGGGAAGACCAATGGAGCGAGTAGCAGTGCAAACCGTCGGATTCGCTTTGTTGGAGAAGGGTCGAATGCACCCTATCGCGGCCAGCCTGAGCCGTTTGTAAATGAAATAAGTGGAAAGGTGCACCCTGGGTTCGAAATCTTTGCTAACGATGCTTGGGACAGCGAAGATGAACATGAAAAGGTCGAGAAATTGGTGAAAGACCTTAAAGCAGATTGGATGGAGGCTTTGGATGGTGGGGTCTTGATGTCAATGTTCGACGAGGTCAGTCTGACAGGTAAGGATGAAGAAGAGCCAGCTGTGATGATGCTCGGACAGGAGGCCCTCGATGATCCCAGTGTGCTGATAGTGGATGCAGTCGGTGAATACAAGAATTGCACTTTCACTCCTGTTGTAAAATTTACTAATGCATTCACTAAGTTAGAGTTCGAGTCTGAGTCAGGGTTTGAATTTGGCTGTGAGTCGGAGTTTGTGCCTCTTGGCCCTCCACGTCGTCATTTCTATTTCGAGTTTGAGTCTGATGCCATGTACTGTGCCCCAGAGGGCTTTGTTAATGAAATAAATGGTGATTTCGCTTATTTTGCTGTTCCCGAAATAAATTGTGTTGACCCTGACAATGATGAGACTGAGTTTGAAGGAGAAATACCCAAAGAACTCAAATCTCTAATCGAAAGGGAAAATGAAAGGCATGCTCAGCCAATAAAAGAAGAAGTTATTTCAGTTAAATTGAGGGATGAGGAGAATCCTCGCATGGTTCAAATCGGTTCCGGGCTATCTACTGAGGAACAAGAATTACTCGTCAATTTACTCAAAGAATTTGAAGATGTCTTTGCTTGGTCCCACGCAGATATGCCCGGAATCGATCCTGAAATTGTGCAACATCGAATTCCCCTGTATCCTGATGCAAAACCGGTAAAACAGAAATTGAGAAAAATCAGGCCAGATTGGGTTGAAAAAGTCAAAGAGGAAGTCACCAAGCAATTCAACGCCGGCTTTTTTATGGTAACTGAATATCCACAGTGGGTTGCAAATATTGTGCCGGTACCCAAGAAAGATGGAAAAGTCAGGGTATGTGTAGATTTCAGGGATTTAAACAAGGCCAGTCCGAAAGACGATTTTCCCTTACCGCACATTGATGTATTGGTAGACAACATGGCAGGACACGCGCTGCTATCATTTATGGATGGTTTTTCGGGATACAATCAGATTTTGATGGCACCAGAAGATCGAGAGAAAACGACCTTCACCACTGAATGGGGGACGTTCTGTTATCGGGTCATGCCGTTTGGATTAAAAAACGCGGGGTCGACTTACCAACGGGCTGCAACAACTTTGTTGCATGATATGATGCATAGAGAAGTTGAGGTATATGTGGATGACATGATTGTAAAAGCCAAGGAAAGGGAAGGACATCTCCCGGCGTTACGCAAGTTCTTTGAAAGGATACGGAAGTATCAGATGCGTCTCAATCCACAGAAGTGCACATTTGGAGTCACCGCAGGGAAAATGTTGGGGTTTATGATCACTACCCGAGGGATTGAAGTTGATCCAACGAAGATCAAGGCGATATTAGAAATGGAGCCACCAAAGACAGAAAAAGAGGTTCGAAGTTTTCTTGGGAAAATTCAGTTCATCAACAGATTCATCGCCAAGTTGACTTCAACTTGCGAGTCGATGTTTCATTTGCTCAAGAAAGGAGTACTGTTCAAATGGGATGACAGGTGCCAAAAAGCCTTCGAATCAATTCGGCAGTATCTTCAAAGTCCCCCAGTATTGATGCCGCCGACACCTGGAAAGCCGCTGATTCTGTATTTATCAGTAACACAGTCTGCAATGGGTTGCATGTTGGCACAGGAAGGTGAAGCAGGTATCGAGAAGGCAGTGTATTATCTAAGTAAGAAAATGGTCGGAGCCGAAGAAAGATACACCTCTTTGGAGAAGACTTGTTGGGCTCTTGTATGGGCCTCTAAAAAGCTTAGGCATTACATGTTAGCTTATTCGGTAGTGTTGATTTCTCGGATGGACCCTCTCAAATATCTGTTCGAGAAACCGGCACTCACTGGACAGTTGGCACGGTGGTTGCTCTTATTGGCCGAGTTTGAACTCAAGTATGTAACGCGAAAATCGGTGAAAGGCAGGGCTGTGGCAGAATTCTTGGCAGATCATCCAATTGAAGGACCAGAAGATACGGAATTCCAATTTCCCGACGAACACGTTATGACAGTAACAGAGGATGTTTGGAAATTGTACTTCGATGGAGCTGCAAATCAGAGAGGATTCGGGATCGGCATACTATTGGTCTCACCAGAAGGGCCGCACATTCCCCTATCTTTCAAATTAAATTTCGAAGTTACCAATAATCAAGCAGAGTATGAAGCGTGCATTGTTGGAATGGAGGCTGCTTTTGAAATTGGGGTTAAGAAGTTGGAAGTGGTCGGAGATTCGAATCTGGTAGTTTCTCAAGCCAATGGTGATTGGAAAGTGCAAGAGGAAAAGTTGAAACCGTACCACAAAGACCTCGATGACCTGATCCATCGATTCGAGCAAGTTACTTTTACACATATCCCGAGAATGAAGAACCAGTTTGCCGACGCTCTTGCTACCTTGGCATCCATGGTAGAATTGCCCGTGGGAGTGAGAATGAGACCAATCATGATTGAGCAAAGGAATAGGCCAGCATACGAGTATGTGATGAATGTTGGCGAAATTGACGATGGCCTGCCTTGGTACCATGATATCTGGAATTTGGTTGAGAAAGGAGAATATCCAGAAGGAGCAAACAAGAAAGATCGAATAGCATTACAAAGGTTAGCTTCACAATACATCCTCTGCGGTGGAAGGTTATACAAAAGGTCGTATTGTGGCATGCATAAGTTGTGCATCTATGGTGATGACACGAAAAGGGTGATGGAGGAAATTCACGAAGGAATCTGCGGTCCTCACATGAGTGGATTAATGATGGCAAAGAAGATTCTGAGGCAGGGGTATTTTTGGTCAACCTTGGAAACAGATTGCGTGCAGTATGTGCGGAGATGCCATAAGTGTCAGGTCCACACTAACCTCATGCATGTGCCGCCATCTGAACTTCATACAATGGCAACGCCTTGGCCTTTCTCAGTATGGGGGATAGATGTGATTGGGAAAATCACGCCGCCAGCATCGAACGGACACAAGTTTATATTGGTGGCAATTGATTATTTCACGAAGTGGGTAGAGTCGGCCTCTTACGCTACATTGACCGCAGTACAAGTGGCTCATTTCATTAAGCAAAACATCATCTACCGATATGGGGTTCCTAATGCCTTCGTGTCAGACAATGGTGTGCATTTCAAAGGAAGAGCAGCAGAAGTGCTTGAGGAATTCAATGTTCAGGTTCACAAGTCAACAGTATACAGACCACAAACCAATGGGGCAGTAGAAGCAGCAAACAAGTCAATCAAGAACATCTTGGAGAAAACCATCGAGTCATCCAGGGATTGGCATGAGAAGCTACCATTAGCATTATGGGGGTACCGCACTTCGATCCGAACTCCAACAGGGGCAACGCCCTATTCACTGGTTTATGGAATGGAAGCAGTACTTCCTATTGAGCTCGAAGTACCATCCCTGAGGGTGATGATAGAAAGTGAGATTAACGAAGCCGATTGGTTGAGCGACAGGTTCGCAGAGCTAATGTTGTTTGATGAAAGGAGGTTGCGGGCATTGTATCATATTCAGGGATATCAGAGAAGAATTGCCCGCGCATTCAACAAAAAGGTGAAGTCCAGGGATCTGATTGAAGGGGATATGGTGGTGAAGGAAATTCGGGCACCAATATTCGATCCGCGGGGAAAATTCAGGCCAAAATGGGCAGGACCATACATCATCAAGACTATTCTCGACGGTGGAGCAGCAGTGATCCTTGATTTGGATGGTAACGAGTTCAGCAATCTTGTCAACTTGGACCAACTCAAGCGATATTACCCCTGAGAGATGCTCGTTGGGCGGAAAATCGCAAGGGCGAACCGACCCAAGCAAAAATTAGAGCAAGCCTGCTAGTCTGAAAACCCACACTGGGCAGTCTAGGCAAAATTCAAGGCGAAAATTCAAAAGAAGCTCGCTGGACCGAAAACCTGAAAAGGCGGTGCCAGGCAAAACTTAGAGCACAAAAAGGAGAGTGTTAATACTCGAGTGAACCTTTCCCTGAACTACGCCATGACCTGATTCCTTGAAAAGGGATACGTAGGCAACCCTATCTTGGGGTTCGGTCTAAATCTGATGAGTTGGCCCGCAGTTTTGCAATATTCGAAGGAGATAGCATATGGAACTAGATGAACCAAGAGGGGAAAACCCTTCATTGTTCAATTTTATTCAAATCACTTCTTCGATTACATAAGCTGAGCATAAAAAATAAAAATAAAAAATAAAAAAATAAAAAAAATAAAAAACCATTTATTTTGGGAAACAGCCTAGTGAGTCGGAAAGAAAGTTGCGCTAATTTCTTCAGCGTATGGCTCTCATCTGCATCCTCATCCAATCTCTGTAGTGTCCATTCAAATGAATAGTTGGGTAGGGATCAGGAGCCCAAACAACCCTGTGCCTCCAAGAAGTACGATAGCGCTCAAGAACGGAATGTTTGAATGTGGGAAGGATGAAAGTAGCAGGAACTGTATACTCCACTTCTTGGCGAATGCAGTATTGACGGAGAATACGCTGTGGAAAATAATATGCATAACCTTGCAGTCCCGCTAAAATCACCCACGTGTCTCCCATGTGATTGGCCGTCATATCTGGCAAAGGCAACCAATGGCACCTCCAAGTGATGTGATCCTCTTCCAATGACCTGAAGAAGTCGACCCATTCATCTTCATCAGGCTCGTCATGCACAAATGGCCTACTCACCCAAGTCCGGGGCTCGTAAACCCAATCACCTGCTGGCTCCCTCAAAAGCCCAACCTTGTCACACAACCATATCTACAAAACCAAAACACCCAAAGTCAAAGTCAAAACCAAAGCCAAACAACCAAAAATCCCCCAAAATTCCCAAAAACCCAAAGCATCCAAACCAAATAAACCAAACCTGAAGCAAAAGCGGACTCCCAGCAAGTGTATCTGTTCTCCCAGCCTTAACCGCATCCAAGCCCATGATTGTTTCAGCCAAAACCAAAGGAACCACATCCCGCCGCTGTTCGATCTGAGCAGCAACACCGACAATGGCAGAACTGGGATGGCCATCACCGGGGACCAACAAGTATAATGCCAAGAGGCACATGCAAAGTGCAAACATGCGCCTGTTCTGAATGGTAAAATCTAAAAGATCGCCTGTTGGGCTGTAATCCGCAAAAAGACGGAGGATGTTGAGAGTCTCGTTGCGAATCAAAAAGCGCGCAGCACCATTCCCAAGGCCAAGCTTCCTGCTGAGAATGTCGGCATGATTTTGACGGATGGGCGGTATGACGGGATCGGCGAAAGCATTACCGCCAAGATACGCTTGAAATTCTTCGATGGTCGGGCAAAGTTCTTGCATGCCGAAGCGGAACACATGGAGCTCTGAATCCCAACAGCGAACGGCGGCACGTAAGATGTCCTGGCGAATAGGAAAAGTGTGGAGGTGGCGAAGGGCATTAAGGCCAAGACTCCGAAAGTTGAACCAATCGATGTTTTCAAGGCTAGCAATCCAAGTGTTGATAACGGAAGGGTCAGGGGTGGCCATGGAAAAACAATAGAAGATTGATGAAGAAATATGTGGAGTAAGAAATGAGAATTGATGAAATGGTGTGTGGGAAAAGCTTGATCATGAATGGTATTTATAGGGGACTTGTGAGGAACCTTACAAATTTGCCATGCAACATTGGAAATCAAAGATTACATTTTCAAGATGGTCAATTGCATGTTTTCAAAGTATTTGTGTTTGAAAATTTGAAAGTGCATTGGAAATGCATGGCATTTGTGGGGAAAATGTGAAAAGACCTTGGGAAGGTGATGTTCAAAGCTTGAAAGGTGTTATAGCAGAGCAACAAGACATTTGGGGCAGAGGAAACCATGCAAAAGAGTCCAAAAATGCATTGGGAAGCAACACCACAAACCAGCCCAGCACAGACATTGAGCGCTCAAGGCCAGAGAGTTGAGCGCTCAAACCCCTCCAGACCACCTTGAGCGCTCAAGGTAGTGAGCTTGAGCGCTCAATCCCCATTGAGCGCTCAAGGCCTGCAGAAACTGCAGCAGACAGCAGCAGCTGCATTTTGGCCTGTTTGATGCCCGAAACCTCTTCCAAGCTTCTTAAACCTCATTTAACACCCAAGCCAAGTTTCAATGAGCATTCGTGACTTCACGGAACGTCCCGTACCCCGAGTTATCAAGCCGATACGTGTACGGATACGAGATACAAGCTTAAAATGGCCATTCAAATGTTCAAATCCATTTCCAAGTCTTGCTAGCTATATCCAATCATCAAGACACGTGTCGGAAGGCACTTATGACTTGTCGGAACATTTCCCGGGGCAATTCTTCAAAGATTCAAGGTTTTGAGGTCCCGACGGCTTATTCAAGCAATGAAATGGCGGCCATCACCATGTCGAAAATGGTTTTAGAAGTTTTCTTGATGAATGGTCACGATCCCAGGGGCATTTATGTCATTGTTGACTTGGTCAAGGTGGTAACATGGCAATTCATTACATACGAAAAGGCTCATGAAGCATTTTACTTTCAAATTTGCCTTATGAACATCAAATTCCGTTCTAAGGTCACTTTGTATAGATTGTTATTGATTGCTTATATGCGGGAAGTGTGTCAAGTTGTGCGGCATGTAAATACATCTTCCGGTTGTACATGAAATTCAAATAATCATGTTTCGTCCAAATTCTCGAACATGTTAGCTTTTCTTAAAGGTTGAATTTTAAAACTTTATACTCGGATGTTTGAATTCAAGAGTTTGGTGGATAAATCGCGTACATTCTACAACAGGTTTGTTCGTTTGTACATCAAAACAGCAAGTAATACAACGAACAATGAAAGTGCAAATCATGTGCATAAACTGAACTAAATCCATGCAAGGCAAAACATCGAGTCTGTGCAGGGCACACAACGCCCAATAAAGAAATCCGCAACTGGGGCACGCAGGCCCAATCCATCTATCTACTGGGGCACGCAGGCCCAATCAAAAGGAAAAGATAAAAAGCAAAAACAAGACTCTAAGCTACTCTATATCTACTGTGTACTACTCCGCCTCATCCATCGTCTCGTCCGAGCTCTCAGTCTCGTCCCCCTGCCGCTGCTCCAGTCGCTCCTGCCGGGAAGAGGGATAGTTAGCGTCATCAACGCTATCATCGCTCGAGCTCGTGGTCTCAACTATCCCCCCAGGTGCTACCTCCACCCTCTGACGGGTCGATCTCCGTGACCTCACCTCCGCGGGCTTTGAACGCCCAAGCCGCACAGTTGTGTCTCCAGGACCATCAGCTCCGTCATGTGTCCTCTTTCTGATCACGGGCGGCTGCAACATCAAGCAAACAAGGAAAAGAATTAGCACATGGTATAGTCAAGAAATTGAAAGTACAAGGAAGGTAAATTGCATACCGGTGCGACTCTCAGTCGAGAAGGACCAGGAGCAGCAGGAGGTACTGGCTCGCCCTCCCGGCGGATAGTGACCTCCTCTCCAGCTATGAGGCGGCGAATCAGGACGCGTAGTCCTCGGTTCTGCTCATACAAAGTCTGTACCGCCTCATGTGAAACCTGCAAGCACATCAAAATTTGAGTCATCAGTACATTTGGGCATTCATAATTCACAAATTGAAAGAATGAAGTGTTTCTTACCGGTGCTGCAAGCCGCGGGAAGTTTGCTGGAGGCCTTGGGATGTCTATGTCCCCTATCTCACCCCCGGCAGAGGTGACGCGCACCCACCACCTAGCCCCCGCTATCTCCTGAGATGAGGTACCAGTACCCTCACCTCCTGCTACCCCGCCAGCTGAGGCACGCGCCTTCGCGGCCTTCTCCCTCTCCATCCTCTCCATCCACTCCGCCGCTCTCAAGGGACCGGCCAGGTACCGGCTCCGGTAGTCAATATAGCTCAAAGCAGGGCGCAGATACTGGCGCAAGTTCAGGTCGGGCGTCGTGTAGCGCTCAATCTCCGCCAGCGTATATCGAGACGTCATCAGCACCCGCGGAGGGAGGCGTCCTGGCACCTGTGGTTTATCGGCCCGTATCGACTGGCGCAACACCCTGTCACCAAGGTACCAGAACCAGCCGTACTGGCACTCAAGTAGGACCCTCCCTCTCGTGAGCTCCCTGCTCCGAGCCAGGTAAGGCTCGTCAATGGCATCCCATACTTCCCAGCGAACCTGCAAGAGTTGTTAAGAGCATCAGTAATCGAATGTGAAATAGATCAAAAGCAAATTGAATACATTAGACAGAGTTCGATATCTACCAGAGAAGCAGCAAGTCTGTCAAGTGAAGCACGGAGAACGTGGATGTTTCCCCGTGCTGTGCCGCCGTAGCGGAAGCCTTCACCCCAGCACAATGCCCGGGGGATGACGTTCGGATCCTGGTGCCGTGTCTCAGGGGGGTGTAACCCCAACACCTCGTAAGCCCAGAGCTGCAATGAAAACAACGAATCAGTCAGTCAGTGTGAACTTTGGTAATCAAGTGCGAGTATTGAAATGCATGCAATTAAATTTGAAACTAAGAGTTTTGAGTTTTACCTCCCAGACGCTCCACAGTCCTGAAATTCCTGTCCCTTTCCGCCTTGAGACAGCATTCATGAACGCGTAACAGCTTTCCAGCGCTGCCCCACCCCAGTCATATCTCGCCGCCCTGGCGAAATCTCTCAAACCTCCGAGATAGGAGAGGTGCACCCTGTTACGCCTGTTTGGGTACGGTGATGCCCCAAACAAGTATAACAAGTAGCACCTCGCCTTCCGTGCTGCATCCTCCTCATCGGTCGGCTCGCCCAATCCCTTCGTCTTGAATTGGCCATATGTGGCCGTCTCCCCCTCCTTGTTGGGCACGAAACCCAAGAACCACCTCAGCGCTGCATCATCCCTGCCAATCCCCGAGTCAAATGGGATCGGGTCTCCTCCTACCTGCAGCCCCGTGATCGCCGAGAAGTCCAGCGGCGTCATCGTCGCCTCTCCGAAGGTAAGGTGAAAAGAACTCGTAGAGTCCCTCCACCTCTCGGCCAGTGCTGTCACCACAGCATGGTCGTGCTGTGTGCCCGTGAGAGTCGGGATGAACCTCCCAAACCCGGCCAGATCCACCAGAGCCCTCACAGAGGCATGCAGCTGCTGGTATACCTCCCAACTTGAGCCCATGCCTCCATGAGCCTTCAAGCGCAAGTCACTCTGCACACAATCAAACAGACAGTCAAGCAATTAGATGTCAGCCCGATCTCTCATTCAAATCCAGTCATCAACAAGCAGTAATTCAATCATTCAATGCAAATCAGGATTATTAATTGCTAAAGTGCGTGAAAACAATGAAGCAAGGAAGTAAAAGCAAGTGTACCGTCAAGCAGTCCGTCGAAAGGTGGACCTCGGGGTCTAGTAGCACCTCCTCTCCAAAGTACAACTCCCGTTGGGGAGTGTAAGCATCTGAAGCGGAAGGCACAAAGAGGTGCACTGGTGGAGCGTAAGTCGCCGCATCGAAAGCTGGCCTCCCTCTCCTCAGCCACTGTCTAGCAGCCTGGACCACCGTCACTCTCCGTCCAGCTGCCCTCTCCTCCTCCTCAGCCTGAGTCCTCGCCTCCTCTGCCGCCTCCTCTGTCTCGAACTCCTCGCAGAAGGCCCTCGCCGCCTCGTCCTCAGCGGCGGCCTCCCGTAGCATCGCCACCTCTCTCTCTCTGCTCTCAACTACAGCCTCCCTCGCTGCATCTAGGATCCCCGGGGCATCTGCTGCGGCCGCCATCACCACCTCCGGTGGCGCGTGCTCAAGATAGTCCTCCCGAGAAATCCCAACCGGACCCTGATCCGCCGGCCTACTACTCTGACCCCGAGTCAGTGACTCCCCACCAATCACCACTGCCTTCCCCCTATCTACTCCGCTAGGCTGCTGGCGAGGTCTCGGCTCTATCCTCCAGCGATTAACCCTAGTCCTGGTGACCCCGCTCGTACCCTCCGCCCTATCTCCGCCATTACCACCGCTCGTCCCCCTCTCCTCAACTGTCTCCTCACTACCATCGCTGTCCACGTCATGGACCTCCACCATCTCCATCCCCTCTCCCCTCTCCTCTACCCTCTCCGGCGCCGGGGCACCATCACCACCACCATCACCACCATCATCACCATCACCACCATCACCACCCTCACCATCACCACCATCACCACCATCATCACCACCACCATCACCACCATCACTACCCTCACCATCACCACCATCACCACCCTCACCGTCACCACCACCTAAACCACTACCCCCACTGCCGCCTTCTCTCTCCCTCTCTCCTTCATTGTGTCCTCCTCTCTCAACCGTCTCCATGGCCGTAGATGGCGGCGTGGCCTCTGATGGCCCCTCAACCGCCGGGCCAGGGCCTTGAGCGCTCAAGCTCAGTGGTGGCAAAACCTCAGCACCACCATTGCCCTCTCTCGACGTCGGCGAGTCCACCGGAGCATGAAATTCGTCGGGATTCTCCATGTAAATTGATCAAGACCTCAAAATCGAGCCCTAATTGAATTAGAATTGGACCGAAATCGACCGAAATCGTACGGGAAACCCTAGGAATTGGGGTTTTTCGATGTTGCAGAAATTTAAGTGAAGAAACGAATGGGTTTGGTTCGGAATCGCGAGAGGAGTATGAGGGTTTGATTTCGGAAAAGTTTTGGAACGTTGTGAAGGTTGATCGGAGTAAAAACGGATTTAAACGGACGTTATGTTTCTGAACCGTCGTCCCCGATCAGGGGTCTAAGCGCTCAAGTTGGCCCTTTTGAGCGCTGGAGGGTCAACGTTTGAGGTTGAGCGCTCAAGGCTTCAGGTTTGAGCGCTCAAGGTAGGGTTGAGCGCTCAAGGGGGAGGACCCTGAGCGCTCAAACCCAATCCTGGCATGATTCTTGGCTTCTTTTGCAAGCTTTGCATGGGCATTTTGGGCATCCCTTATGATTTGTTAGTATACTTTGGACTTGTTGGTCCCAATCAACTGAACGCGTAATGATCCAAGGATCTAAATCTCGGTAACTGGTCGCGCTAGACCATGTTAATCAATCAAGATGTGTTGTGTATCATGTTTTCGCGTTAGCGTATGCGCGAAGTGTTTTGTTTGCGGTCTGAGAGCTTTATGCTCATTTAAATCATTTTCTGAGGGCCACGTGCTCGTTTAAATCATAGTTCACCAATCATGTTTTCGCGTTAGCGTATGCGCGAAGTGTTTTGACTACGGTCTGAGGGCCACGTGCTCGTTTACATCATCATTTTTGAAGGCCACGTGCTCGTCTAAAATCATGTCTAGCAATCATGTTCCAAGTCAATCTCCTTAATCATCCGAGTTTTTGCTGATTACTTAACTGTCGTGCCGCTAAAACCATCACATTTATGTGTTTGGTTCAATAGCGTATCGATTGTCTCGTTGCTCAGTAGACAATCATCTTATCATTGGCTATCTTGTTGCTCAAGGGATAGCCCCATTAAAATTAGCCTCCCCGTTGTTCAGAGGGTAGCTACACAATCACAATCACAATCACAATCACAATCACAATCACAATCACAATCACAATTATTTGCTTCATTCGCTAAGGCGTTTCACGACCCGGGAAGGCTCGTCGATTCGCGTTGTATCATTTGTCCTGAGGGACCAAACTTTTTGATCAATCGTCCTGAGGGACAGGAGAACCCGTTGCATTTGTTTGCATATGCCCCCAGGAACTACGCCGGTCTGATCCCTACAATGGGGTACGTAGGCAGCCTGAATGGCACGACCGATTGATTTTTAATGTTTCCTTTTGGCAGTTTGAGATGTATTACGGATAGCGAGTTGGGTTGTCTATATCTTGGACGTTACTCATACCAAATCAATGGCATCGAGTCTCATCCAAGAGGGGCAACTGTAGACACCCCAATTTTGAACCCGAGATACGCTCGTGCATCTCCGATGATGAAATGGATCAATCATAATTACCTGGAACTTGAGAGAATGACTTGAATTTGATCAAAACCAACCAAGCACCACCCAAACAATCAAAATGTGCCAAACCAACCCAAGCACTGCCAAATCAAGTCAAGCCAGCAAACTACCATCCATAGCCTTGAGCGCTCAAGCCCATGGCTTTGAGCGCTCAAACCCCTGAGGAGCACCTTGAGCGCTCAAGCCCACGGCTTTGAGCGCTCAACTTCGGTCCAGTCAGCAACTTGTAGAGTATCTCATCATGAGATTTCCTGCATGGGAGCGTCTGTGAATGATCTTATACGATCTCCATGTGTATAATACACTCCACCAACTCCAAAAATACACCAAAAATACTCCCAAATACCTAAATCCACTTCCTCTCTCTCCTCTCTTCTCTCCCACTCACTCTATAAAAGCCACCCACTACCCCTGGTTTTGGGGACGAGCTCTGATACTCCTTACCTTTGGTTTCCACCAGAAAACCACTCCTCTCTCTCTCTCTCTACAAAACCATTATTTTACCATAAAAACCACCTACAATGCCATTGATCAAACCCAGAAATTCGACCCTTGATCATTGATCAACCACCTACATTGTTCAATTCGTCCAGAATACAAGCCAAAAACATCCATAATCAACCTCTCAAAGCCCAGAATCAAGCTCAAGTCACAAACATCTTCCAAAAGGTAGTAAAAACATGTGATGAACTCACTGTTTTGATCCTTCTGAGGAAGGCTAGTGAGTTTAAGCAAGTTCTCTATACTTGCATTGAACTCACAAAGGCCTGAAAGTTGCTTAAAAACCTTTTTCCAAATCTGCAGTTACAACAGGTTTGAGCGCTCAAGCCTCTGGCCTTGAGCGCTCAAGCCCAGTTCTGAACAGGCCTCTGTTTTGCTAACTTCTGAGCTTTCTTTTGGTTTTGATCATTGTCTAAAAGTTAATTTCGTTTATGTAACACTCGAAGCAATTTATTTCCACACCAAAAATACATGCATGAATGTAAATTAACTATTTCATAGTGATCAAACATCAAAAACTTCAAATTTCTCATATTTGACTGCAAAACAGTAGCTGTCTGTCCTTTTGAAACTTTATTTTATGTCTTTGGTGGTCCTGAGGAAGTATTGAAATCAGTTTAAAGGTCAAAAAGTAGAAAGCCATGTTATGGCTTGAGCGCTCAAGGTCAGATCTTTGAGCGCTCAAGCTGTTCTTGGTTTATTTACAGTTTTCCAGCAATTCTGATGATGACTTATGATTTAATTCCTTGTTGGTGTCATCAGTGTAGTATTTGTGATCTGAACCCCTCTCTCTTGCAGAATTGGTTTGAGCGCTCAATCCATGAGCCTTGAGCGCTCAAACTGGTTCTAAAGCAAGTTTGTTATAAGCATTTTCTGGTGATTTCTAAAGAGAGGTGACACTTGTGTGATGTTTCTGTAGTGGTTTGAGGTCTTAAAGTATCATCAAATGTTAAAAACCAGCAAGGAAAATGTTCGGGTGGAATGAGGGTTGAGCGCTCAAGTCATCACCCTTGAGCGCTCAATCCCCATTCTGGAATCCAGATTGCAAATAGTTTGATAAGTCTCATGTTCATAATTTCTTGAGTTATTGTACGATTTCTGTTGTAATTTACTTCTGTGAACATTTGTAGTTTCATGTTCATCATCCATGTAGATCGCGCGCACAAGCATCCACAGTAAAATCGCATCTCTTGCATATTTTGTTATTATGTGATTCCCGTCCCCGATTCCTATTTATGTGAATAAATTAAAATTCAAACATTTTTTTAAAATCCCACAAAATATCAAGTAGAGACCGGTTCACGGACCGGGCGAGAGGGGTGCCGTAAAACCCTTCCCCTCTCGTAACCAAACCCCCGAATCCGAGAAATCTTTGGTTCCGTCAGGACTAGTGAAATCTTTTTCTATGGGCAACGAGTCATATTTTTATCGGTTTCTCGGGTTCGGACCTCAAATCCGGGTGGCGACTCTAACAATCACAATCTTTTCGAACAATCTCGGTGGGCCGTCCACAAGTAGTAGGAAAGCATAGCCACAGGGTAGGATGGCAATCGTGACCGAACCGATGGGTACTCGAACCGTAACCGCTATTTTTTCCCGAACCATAACCGAAATATTCACCGTGGGTACGGGTATGGTATGGGATATGGGAGAACCGAATGGGTATGGTTAAGTTCTGGTTTGAGGTTATAATCGAACCGTGACCCGAACCGAAATATGAAATTACATATTTACCCCTGAAATATATAGTAATTGCGTATGTAACCCTGGCTATATATATACGATTTACACCAGGAAAAACCCTAGCACTTAACATTTCTCAGCCCACCACAGAAGTTTAGGGTTAGGGAGACATAGAGAGGCGATTCTGCTGCGGCTGCCCCTCCTCTCTGCTGCCGATCATCTCCCCGGCTCACCCTCACCTACCGGTTCGTCTCTCTCACTCTCTCTCTCCCCTTGTCTCTCTCTGTGATAGTGTGATGTGATGATTTCTCTGTGATAGGGTTTGGTTTTGTTCAGTTCTTGATCTCCAAAGTCTGATCTACGGTCTACGCGATCTCAGCTAGTCAGCGATCTTAGCTTGGTTCGATTCTGGTAGTTTGCAATCTCTCTCTCTCTCTCTCTCTCTCTCTCTCTCTCTCTCTCTCTCTCTCTCTCTCTCTCTCTCTCTCTCACACACACACACACTCTTATACCTATATATGACTCTTTCCATTGGTGCCGAAGTGGTCAAAACCTGTGCAATTAGAGTTTCCATTTTGTGGGTTTCCTACGAATTTGTGCTTTGTTGTGGGTTCTCGAATGGTGTTTGTCTAACTAGTAATTAGGGTTCTTGTTTGAAAAGGGTTTGTATTTATGTACGTAGTATGTTATATGTACTCGGAAAAAATTGGCAAGTAAAATTCTATAGTTGCTTTTTGTGAAATGTTTAACATGCCTGACCAATTGGGTCGATTCTAGAAGTTTGAAAATTACTTGTTGTACAGATCAGTTACTTGTTGCATTTTTATTAGGTTCATCATGTCTGATTCACCTGTCTGTTCGAGTGCTTTGGTTGATGATTTTGTACCATCAAAACCAGTCAATCAGTCTGCCCCTCTCGATGACCATACAAATGAAAACATTGCTGGTTCAGAACAAGTTACTGAAAACAATTAGGGTGAAGCCAAATTAAGGAGCCCTTTTTGGGTTCACTATAATAGGAAACAAATTAACGGGGAGTGGAAGGCTTGCTGTAAGTATTGTTCAGCCAAAATTTCTAGAAAAACAAAAAGTGGTACTTCTCATTTGCAACAACACTATAATTGGAAACACAAAAAAAAGGATAACATGAGGCAACAAGTTCTAACAAACAATTTCACAAACAGAGACCGTCATGTGCAATAACATATAGTTTTGATCATGCTACGGCACTAAAAGAACTTGCTAGTGCCATAATCATGCACGAGTATCCTCTTTCGATTGTGGACCACGTTGGCTTTAGGAGGTATTCAAATGCACTTCAACCTTTGTTTAAGGTGCCGTGTAGGAACACAATAAAGAGTGAAATATTTAAGATTTATGAATACGAAAGGGGGAAGACAATCACTTTGTTCACTTCACATTTCCAAAAAAAATTCAAAAAGATTCTTTACCCATCTCTCATCTCTCCAATCATTAATCATATTTCTCTCTACTCATACCCCTCTATCCAATCATTATTCTCATTTCTCTCTCTATCTCTCTCCAATTATTACACATCTATCTAATTATTACTTTTTCCAAAAATCCATCCAAACACTATCTCAAAAATATTTCTCACAATATTCTTCTCAAAACTCTCAACCAAACAAAGCCAATGAGTTTGGTGGTGCACAATGCAAGCAGATTGGCTATCACAATGGATATGTGGACTTTGAGTAATCAAAAGAAAGGCTTCATGGCTGTCACGACACACTTTATTGATGATTCTTGGACTTTGCAAAGTCGCATTTTGAGGTATTTCTAACTTGCATTGTCATTTCTTTATTCCTTTATTCAATGTAAATCTTAATTTCCTCATTTGTAATTAAATATGAATGTTGCATGTTAGGTTCATATATGTGCCATGTCCGCATACAAAAGAAGTTCTATGTGACCAATTGTTGGATTGTTTGATGGATTGGAACCTTGATAGGAAGATTTCTTGCATAATAGTTGATAATTGCAATACCAATGATGCCATGATTGGACTTTTGGGGGAAAAACTTGATAGTACATCGCTTATGTTGGGTGGGGATTTGTTTCATATGCATTGTTGTGCGCACATTCTTAATCTTATTGTAAAAGATGGGTTGGATGTTATAAAGGTTGGTATTGAGAAAACCCGGGATAGTGTAGCTTATTGGACAGCATCACGTAAAAGAGAGGAAAATTTTGAAGAAACAGTCCGCCAAATGAAAGTGACTTGTACTAAGAAACTAAGACTTGATTGTGCAACTAGGTGGAACTCAACATTCTTGATGCTTCAAACTGCCCTTCTTTATAAGTGTTCAATCGGTTAAGCAAACGAGATGCTCAATATCTATCATTACCGAATGAACATGAGTTGGGGTTTGCTAAAGATGTTTATGAGAAGATGATTTTTTTTTTTAAGGTGACGGAATTGTTTTCTGGAACAAAATACCCCACTACTAATCAATGCTTTCCAAATATATGCGAGATTAGCCTTGCTCTGAGACTTTTGAGAATGAGGTGGTTATGGAAATGGCCAAAAGAATGGTGGAGAAATTTGACAAGTATTGGTCTGTGATACATGGTGTTGTGGAGGTTTCGGTTGTGTTGGATCCTAGGTACAAGATCAACGTGTTGGAGTTCTACTTCTCAAAATTGTTTCCCACAAGTTACAAGGAAGAAGTTGAAAGAGTTCATGCACTTTGTTATAAATTGCTTAAGGAGTACCAAAGTCCTAGTTCAATGGTCAAGGGTATTGGCGAGTCTTCTTCCCAATCAACTCCCATTGATATTGAGTCAATGTCACAGTATGATCTCTGTATGCTTCAGTCGAAGAGAAGAAAGACCATCGATACTGCAAAATTGGAGTTGGATCATTACTTGGCGGAGGATCCCTTGCCAAAATCTCCGAGATTTGATGTCTTGAATTGGTGGAAATCACATGAACCCAAGTATCCCGTTTTACAAGCCATGGCTAGAGATATGCTGGCTATTCACGTATCCACAGTTGCTTCTGAGTTCGCATTTAGCGCGAGTGGTAGGTTGGTGAGTCCACATCGTAGTAGACTTCATTCCGACACAATGGAAGCCTTAATGTGTGCTCAAAGTTTGTTGTGGGCTATTGAAATGAAAGGTAATAAGTTAGTTTCTTGCATTTGTTTGTTACTTTTATTTTGTTAGGTGAATCATCATCCAGATACGCCACTATATATGATGATGAAGAATCAAGAGATTTGTGCTTGACTCGTGAGGTCATTTGCATTTTTGTTTACCATTTCTGGTTGTCTTATGGTTTTAACATTTATATCGCATTATTGCCCATATTAATTGGCCTTTTTGTCCATTTAAACAGATATGAATACATTTGGACTTGGCCAGTTGAAGCTAGAAATTGAAAGGAAGCAAGTAATCTGTCTACTAGTACTGTTGATTGTTGTTGAACATTGAACTATGTTTTTTCCCCCTCTTTTCTGCTGGCTGCTGCTGCTGAATTTTATGGAGTGTTAGATTTTATTTGCTCTCTATTACTGTGTTGTTGTCTTGTTGATAAATTTGTGATTTGATGAACTTGGGATTTGATGATGAATGATCTAGATGAATTTGGGATTTGTTGATGAATTAGGGATATGATTGAACTTGATTTTGGGATTCGATGATCCCCAGAGTCCCAGACCCAGTAAACTCCACTGAATTTGGCATTGTGTAATTTATTTGCAATTGATTCGATTACCCATACCCAATCGGTTCGGTTATTACCCGAACCCCAATTGGTAAATGCCAATTTGTTTCCAATTGATTCGGTTACCCAATCGGTTCGGTTATTACTGATTGGTTCAGCTCTGGTTTCTATTCCCCCTACCCGTTCGGTTAGTGGCTCTATTATGGGTACCCATATGGTTTCGAGTATTGGGTTCGGATACGCCAATACCCGAACTGAACTGCCTCATTGCCATCCCTACGTCAAGGAGACCCAAACGTAATATCAAGCCACCAGTGAGGCATGAGTTTGAGGATTTAGTTTCTTATGCATTCTCTACTACCAATGGGGATCCGTCTACTTTTTAGGAGGCTATCATTAGTTCTAAAAAGGACATATGGATGGAAGCAATGATGGAAGAGATGGAATCATTGCATAAGAATAAAACTTGGGAGTTGAAAGAACTGTCTCAAGGAAGAAGACAGTGGGTTGCAAGTGGGTTCATGAGAAGAAAGAAGTTGTGTTGAAAAAGGAAAAGAAAAAGTTCAAAGTTCGGTTGGTAGCAAAGGGGTACTCACAGAGGAAAAGGGATTGATTATGATGAGGTCTTTTCTCCAATAGTGAGACATACTTCGATCAGAACGATCTTGGCATTGGTGGCTAGCTATGAACTAGAGTTAGAGCAGCTGGATGTGAAAAAAAAAAATAGCATTCCTCCATGGTGATTTGGAGGAGGTTATATACATGGAGTAGCCTGAGGGGTTCATGCAGCTAGGGACTCAGCACCTTGTTTGTAGGTTGAAGAAGTCGTTTTATGGGCTTAAGCAGTCTCCAATATAATGGTACAAGAGGTTTTACTCCTACAAGATTCGGATTAGGTTCACACGCTATGAGTATGATTGTTGTGTTTATGTTAGGAGTCTAGACGATGATTGTTATATTTTCCTGTTGCTTTATGTGGATGATATGCATATTGCTGCAAAGAGTATGATTGAGGTAAAAAAGGTTGAAGTCTTTGTTGGGCAAGAAATTTGATATGAAGGACTTGGGTGCTACTATAGGAAAATACTTGGAATGGAGATTCGCAAAGATAGGTCAGTTGGGAAGTTGTGGTAGTCTCAAAAGGACTGTGTGTTGAAAGTGTTGGAAAGGTTTAGTATGGATAATGCCAAACCGGTGAGCACTCCTTTGGTGAAAAATGAGAAGTGACCGGCCGTGAACCACAAGGCCTTAACTCGTGAAACACGCAGCCTAAAAAAAATCAAGTCATTGGACATCAAATTATCATTTTCTTTTTAATTATCAAACCAACCCAAGCCAAATAGGTCCCAAATAATGTCCATGGGGTACAACCATCCCATTAACCGTAATGATAAGAATACATCACCAATAGAAAAAGGATTTTCTATTTCTATCAACAAGGTTTAGTAAAATGCGGAAGCGATAAATAAAATTAGAAAACTAGAATGCAATATCCTATGGAGGTTGACCAAATAAATCCCCAAAACGCCGCCAAGAGTCCTCACCTATCGACTTTATTTACCTGAAAATGATGTTGGAATAAATCCGTCAGCTGACAAGCTCAGTGAATGGTAAGACATGTATATTAAATAAAGTTCTAAAAACAGGGATAAAAATAGATTACCATATAAACATAATTTGGCATACACGATATAACCATAAAACAATAATGAATTTAAATGGTGATCACCAGATGATATCCAACAAGAATGGGGAACCACAACCAAATAGTACCATGGCCAACAAAATAATTATCTCAAGATTGGATCCAATATCGAACTTAGAGTCACCAGGCGTTGGCAAGCCGTGGTACTTTTCCCTAAGTTGATCCGGCAAAAAGATAGCCGTTGAGCAAAAGGGTCACCGGCCTAACCCGGGTCTCTTCCCTAATGGCCAGGGTCACCTACACAAAGGAATAATTTCCCTGGACTTCCAATAATAAAAGTTCCCAATAATATCCATAAAGTTCTCACCAAAAAGAATATTTTTTATCGCGTGCCAATTTAAAGAATCAAATATAAATAATTCGCTTTTCCAATTAACAATTCTAAATTTCCACATATTAATTTAAGGGATACTGAGAAATTTTAGAAATACGTAACATGCTTAACCACTCACCTGGATCCGAAGGTAATGCAATCGGTCTACGAAAGATGAGTCTAACCTGAATGACAAATAGATCCCATGTGATTACTGTGACTATATCAAGTATAACATTATATAAATTTAGATTAGGAATTAAATTGGACCTACCTTAAGGCCTAGACCTAAATCACTAGAACCTCCAGCAGCCACCAAAATCCACCATTCATGACTCAATTCTCCACATGCACATCACCATGACACTCTATGAAGTACCCTAACCACCTGTTCGAAATACCAAGAACATTTAAGCCTACATTTTTGTGGAATATAAACTTGATTATGCTGTAAGCAAAACAAACACCCACCATCACAACACCAGATCATCACTTGAATACACAGCACACATTCTTGCACGTACAACACAATGATTCCCATGTTCACTCAGTGCAAATCCACCGATCAACCGCCTCATGGACTACCACCAAAATTTTACTGCCTAACACCTTTCCTCAACCCTTCTATCAAAAGAAATCATCTAGCAATTGGAGGATAAAGAATGACTTACTGCCTTACTGGATTGATGAGAAGATTGGGGAAAACAATCAAGAACTCGTCTGCTTGGATGCACTGATTCCTAAGCCGCTGATCTCTCTCTCTCTCTCTCTCTCTCTCTCTCTCTCTCTCTCTCTCTCTCTCTCTCTCTCTCTCTCTCTCTCTCTCTCTCTAACGTTATCTCCCCGAAAACCCTATCTTATGATTCTATGAACGTGTGTGAAAAAAAAATAACCGCACCCCTTGTTTTTAGCCAAGGGATAATTATAGTAATTACCAAATAAATACTAATAAAGCTAATTTACATGCTATCAGCCCACAATAGTAATATAATATAGTAAAATTACAAAATAAGTTTGGTACTTTTGAAACTATAATAACACAGTCGGGTGGAACCTATAACATGGGCAAAATAAATAATTACTCTCAAAATAAAATAATAAATAAACCAAATTTCAAAGAAGGAAAAATTATAATAATATTTATTAGGAAAAGAAAAGTCGGGGTGTAACATTCTCCCCCCCTAAAATAAAAATTTCGTCCTCGAAATTGCACACTTACCTCATGCACACAAATGTTAATATTTATCGCGCAACTTCTCGTTACGCTCCCAAGTGGCTTACTCAACCGCATGATTGTGCCGCACAACTTTAGCCTATCAAATCGAACACGAAATGGCTCGTGGCTCAACATCGATAAGACTGTCCAAAACGTCAAAAGGTCTACAATAACGAGGATTCAACTTCTTCTTTTTTTTTTTGTCCAAACCGAGCAACACCTTTCCAATGGGACATCTTATGAAACACCATATCTCCAATTTTAAACTCCACATCCCTCCAATGATTATCAGTATATAGTTTCTCTATTTATTTATTTTTATTCTACGATCTGAGCGGTTACAAGTCCCAACCAAATAGTGGCAAAATTTTGGGTCGCATGCCATACCTAAACTAGTCCCAAGAGTTTCCTTTCTCCAATCTCATACCAATAGATAGGGAATCTACACTTTTCCATAAAAGGTCTCCTCGCTGCCTTATGGTGCAACTCCCAAACCCGAATTAAGCTGTCGTATGCAAATTTCATAAAGGGAGATGACATCAGAATTTCCTTTCCACTCTAAGGTACGTGCTCTCACCAAAAACTCTAAAGTTTGTAGTCCCCTCCATCTAGACCTCAAGAAATAGCATAACTCCTATTTAAACTTCAATCCCCATGCTACGACTTCCACAAAAACATCTCCTGTAGTATGAGTGCAATATACATATCGCCGCTTTACCCAAAACAAACTCAAGCCAAAACTATAGAAGTGAACCAGCCACCTTGTTAATCAAATCATGAATTAACCGCCCGAATAAAATGAGGACAACATAATAATCACAAGTTTGCCATAGTGTTTGAAGTACTCCAAAACCAATCCAATTTACGGTGCAGAAGCATGTGACCAAAAATTACCATATATACCACTTATTTTTGTGCTTGGAAACCAATAACTTTTGCTCTTTAAATAAGATTCGCACAAAAATAAATCTAAAGATTTTTTTTTTTAAGAATATATTACTTCCTACATTGTGATCCTTTGAAGAAAAATCCTAATTATTCCACTGAAAATAGTCTGGGTATCAAATCATTCACTCAAAATAATTGCACGCTCAAAAGGTTCAAAACCTAGTTAGATTCATATGTATTAAAATCCTCCTTTCATTGAATAACAGAAAATATTACAATCACCGCCTTCGTGAAAAAGAAATTCGTACATTTGTCCCAAAATTTTGAGTCGCTTGAAGTAAATAAATTGAAAGTCAATATATATATACACCATCCGCTGCGAACCCTAATAAATAAAGTTTTTTTTTTTTTTCCTTTGGAAGTTGTCATTGAGTATAAACATAAATCATAAAACCATCCTAAGAATTTCAACCTTCACTAATAAATTCATCACACTCAAAATCGCAATCTTACAAACCTATACAGTTGCCATAGAGTTTCAAAACAAATTGGGTCTCCAAAAATTGTTATCAATTGTCTAGAAGTTCTAAAAGACCTCTCACCATTCAATTATCATGTCTTGCCCACACTGCTACTATAATATACTCCTAAAATACGTCTAAATAAATCTAATATATTTAGTTTGCTACAGACCACCAATGCAAAGGAGTCAGCATAGACCAATGATATCACTCCTCTCTAATAGTTATGAAGTCCTAATATGTCTCCCCAACATTGCTCATCCTTAAAGTAAGTTAAACGTCAACATGCCTCCACTTATGCCACTACCAATCATTTGACGGAATTCAAATCTGAATATTCCACAATGGACCAAAATACCTCTTAATTCTAAGAACCACTAAAGTAGGACTGTTCAATTTTGACACTTAATCAGTAATCTAAAAGAAATTGCTAAAACAAAACATACAACTAATCACCTAACAGTCTATGCTTATCAATCATCAAGTTTAGAACAAGGCTCGAGGTCAACAATCCAAAAGACTTCACATACATACATTGCTTATATTTTGATATGTCTATCTTTATCAAATAGTGTACTATCCAAAGTAATGAATCTTTCCTTATCACATGGTATTGAACTCTCCAAAGTAGCACTAGTTATCTCAAACTTAAAGCTCAATCTAACATACTTCTACCCTTTTGACGACCAAGCTTCAATAGTACACTCACAAAAATCTCACTAAATATGCAGACTTCACCAAAAGAAACTCACTGAAGTCCAAAGAAGAGAAGTGACCCAAAATCGTAAACAAGATTCATAACCCCAGAACAGGTCCAAAATAAATCTAGCTTGCAAGCAACCCAAGCTCTAATGAGTAGACTACAATAATGAATTATCATCATCCACTTTGGTAGGCAAACAGGAACTGCACCTTGAACTCCTTAAACTTCAAAGCTATTAAATTTTCTTTTGGCTTCAAAAGTATAGTTACCCAACAAATCACGCACTTGATCCCTTCTTTTATCACGTACACATCCTTCACAACAAAACATTGAAACAATTCAGGTGAACTCTCAATCTACTACTCTCCTTACCACAAACAATTAATCACTCCAAATTAGAACTCGATGTACTGCAGAAGCCTCTCAAATCTAATTCTCTAACAGTGTCATACAAAAAGAGTAGTAAGGAAACTATTCTTGAAGTCATGTAAATTTACTCCATCCCCTCAACTCATCTCCTTATATACCAATGGTGCTATTAAAAAGAATATCACATATGTCAATTTCCAACTACAAATCTAAATCTACTTAGCCACCGAAAGAAATAAAAATATTGCTAATCATCATCTAGATATGGAGACCCTTATCACTTACTAGACTCCAGTAGGGTTATAAAAGCTTATATATCCAAGAGTAACCCCTAGAATAATCCATAAAATATCAGTACTCAAGACAACCTCCAAAACTTTTAATTCACTGAACAACTTAGGGCCTAAATCCAAGCACTGAACAATAAAAATTTTGCTCCACAAAATCTTGCATGCCACATATCCTATGATCATGACACAGTCATCTGTTTTAAAAAAATAACGCGAGAAATAAATGTTTCCGAAATCTCCAATGATCAAAATCAATGATAATGCATATTCACGTGAACCTCACAGTAACAATATTTCTCATCTCATAAGTCTATGTATAATAATTTTCTATTTCCAAAAATTTGAACCACCACAATGCTAGATTTCAAATTCAACAACATTCCATTCCTTTGCTGGCTAATAACCAAAACGCACCTTAAAATTTCACTTTCATAAACCCCAAACAAGCCAAGTGCTCCCAAATTAATACACCTATAGCCATCGGCACGGTCATTACCCAGAATCCTAACTTACTAAAACTAAAATCTCTCAATTTGTCGTCAAGCCTCAAATCCAAACTAATATCACCACAAAAACAATCCACCAATTTAAACAATGAAGCCACTCCCATATCAGACTAATAGGGACTATCTGAAAGTTCATATCTAACATCTGCCCACCGTGAAACATTAGAATCTTGTCCATTCGCGCAACTATTAATCCTCCTAATAAATATCGGCAACCCACGTAGTATCATAGTATGTCCTCTAATGATGCACAGTTGCTAACTCTTGTAATAAAATGTACCAGAATGTCTACTACAATTATAGCAAGAAATAAAGAGTAATTGCGATTTACCGAAAATCCTAATAGTAAATTTTTTTTTTCTTGGCCCTAATAGTACAATCTTAACCAAGTAACTGGGCCCAACATCCATGACATAGTAAAGCATTCATCCTATTGACATACTTAAATCACACTTCAAATATTCATACCTCAAATCCTAAGTCCTTAGATTCGATAACATTATAGAGCAACTAACAGTCCAACTACATTTCACCTCCAAGAACTCGGTAAAATACATGTGATAATTCCATCGACGAATAAAATCTCTCTTCCCAGATTGTCAACCAATACCAGATGGAATCCAAAGAAAATTACATATTACCGGAATTATGTCGCTGAATCTTGCCTTGATACAATGTAGATATCGATACAAATGAAGTAACCAATGTTCTCTCAAATGCCTAAAGGACTCTGGGGACTCAAACCTCCACTAAATGCATATTATGTAACTTTTTTTTTTTTTTTGATAAATAAAAACATTTTGTCGAAACCTAAGCTCTGATACCACAATTGTCACACCCCAAAATGAGAAGTGACCGGCCGTGAACCACAAGGCCTTAACTCGTGAAACACGCAGCCTAAAAAAAATCAAGTCATTGGACATCAAATTATCATTTTCTTTTTAATTATCAAACCAACCCAAGCCAAATAGGTCCCAAATAATGTCCATGGGGTACAACCATCCCATTAACCGTAATGATAAGAATACATCACCAATAGAAAAAGGATTTTCTATTTCTATCAACAAGGTTTAGTAAAATGCGGAAGCGATAAATAAAATTAGAAAACTAGAATGCAATATCCTATGGAGGTTGACCAAATAAATCCCCAAAACGCCGCCAAGAGTCCTCACCTATCGACTTTATTTACCTGAAAATGATGTTGGAATAAATCCGTCAGCTGACAAGCTCAGTGAATGGTAAGACATGTATATTAAATAAAGTTCTAAAAACAGGGATAAAAATAGATTACCATATAAACATAATTTGGCATACACGATATAACCATAAAACAATAATGAATTTAAATGGTGATCACCAGATGATATCCAACAAGAATGGGGAACCACAACCAAATAGTACCATGGCCAACAAAATAATTATCTCAAGATTGGATCCAATATCGAACTTAGAGTCACCAGGCGTTGGCAAGCCGTGGTACTTTTCCCTAAGTTGATCCGGCAAAAAGATAGCCGTTGAGCAAAAGGGTCACCGGCCTAACCCGGGTCTCTGCCCTAATGGCCAGGGTCACCTACACAAAGGAATAATTTCCCTGGACTTCCAATAATAAAAGTTCCCAATAATATCCATAAAGTTCTCACCAAAAAGAATATTTTTTATCGCGTGCCAATTTAAAGAATCAAATATAAATAATTCGCTTTTCCAATTAACAATTCTAAATTTCCACATATTAATTTAAGGGATACTGAGAAATTTTAGAAATACGTAACATGCTTAACCACTCACCTGGATCCGAAGGTAATGCAATCGGTCTACGAAAGATGAGTCTAACCTGAATGACAAATAGATCCCATGTGATTACTGTGACTATATCAAGTATAACATTATATAAATTTAGATTAGGAATTAAATTGGACCTACCTTAAGGCCTAGACCTAAATCACTAGAACCTCCAGCAGCCACCAAAATCCACCATTCATGACTCAATTCTCCACATGCACATCACCATGACACTCTATGAAGTACCCTAACCACCTGTTCGAAATACCAAGAACATTTAAGCCTACATTTTTGTGGAATATAAACTTGATTATGCTGTAAGCAAAACAAACACCCACCATCACAACACCAGATCATCACTTGAATACACAGCACACATTCTTGCACGTACAACACAATGATTCCCATGTTCACTCAGTGCAAATCCACCGATCAACCGCCTCATGGACTACCACCAAAATTTTACTGCCTAACACCTTTCCTCAACCCTTCTATCAAAAGAAATCATCTAGCAATTGGAGGATAAAGAATGACTTACTGCCTTACTGGATTGATGAGAAGATTGGGGAAAACAATCAAGAACTCGTCTGCTTGGATGCACTGATTCCTAAGCCGCTGATCTCTCTCTCTCTCTCTCTCTCTCTCTCTCTCTCTCTCTCTCTCTCTCTCTCTCTCTCTCTCTCTCTCTCTCTCTAACGTTATCTCCCCGAAAACCCTATCTTATGATTCTATGAACGTGTGTGAAAAAAAAATAACCGCACCCCTTGTTTTTAGCCAAGGGATAATTATAGTAATTACCAAATAAATACTAATAAAGCTAATTTACATGCTATCAGCCCACAATAGTAATATAATATAGTAAAATTACAAAATAAGTTTGGTACTTTTGAAACTATAATAACACAGTCGGGTGGAACCTATAACATGGGCAAAATAAATAATTACTCTCAAAATAAAATAATAAATAAACCAAATTTCAAAGAAGGAAAAATTATAATAATATTTATTAGGAAAAGAAAAGTCGGGGTGTAACACATTTCAGGCTATCTACAACACAATGTACGAAGTCAGATGAAGAAATTCATGATATGTCGAAGGTGCCTTATGCCAGCGCAGTTGGTTGTTTGATGTATGCAATGGTGTATACGAGTCGCGATTGCGCTAGAAGGACTGCCTCCCAATGTACATTCAGCAAGTACATGGCAAATCTAGGCAAAGAGCATAAGAAGGCAGTCAAGTGGGTTTTTAGATACTTGAGAGGTACAACAAATCGTGGGACTATGTTTGCTAGGCAACAAGATCAAATTTCAATTGCAAGGTTTGTGGATGCGGATTGTGCTGGAGGTATGGATGATAGGAGGTCTACGACAGGTTATGTGTTTACACTTGCGGGCGAACCTATTTGTTGGAGATCCATGGTACAACCTCTAATGGCTCTGTCTACTATTGAGTCTAAATACATACATGGCAATGACCGAGGCTGCTAAGGAAGCATTGTGGTTAAAGGGGTTGGTGAAAGAGCTGGGCATATAGATCAAGGTGGAGTGCAGTTGTATTATGACAGTCAGAGTGCCATTTATTTGGCAAAGCATCAGGTATATCATGCTCGGACCAAGCATATCAATGTAAGATTTCACAAGGTGTGAGAGTTGATTGCTACTAGTGATTTTATACTTGAAAACGTGCACACTTTAGAGAATGCAACTGACATATTGACAAAGATTGTTACCGCAGACAAGCTCGGGCATTACTTGGACTTGGTTAACGTCTCCAGGTCCTAGAGAGGAGGCATCCCCTCAAACCAGTTGGATCAAGATGGTTATCTTCTGAAGGGACGAATATTCGCCAAGGTGGAGATTGTTAGAACTTGTGGCTCATATGGAGACATATACCAAGAGGTTCCAGAAGAGAGGCCAGATGCAGAGCGGAGCTACGCATCTAGCCCATCACAGATTCGGCAAAGTAGCTTGGGCCGTAGGCCCATTGGTTTGCGGTATGATACGGTGTTATAAGGGTATTATGGAAAGACATGCCAAGTACTCATATTAGCGTTGGTAATAAAGTAGGGATATATATACTCTCTATGTAAACCCTGTTATAGTCAGGGATGAAATCAATTTGGTTCGGTCGGTTTTTTTCTCATTTTTCAACCGAACTGAATCATTTGGTTTTTGAAAATCCAAAATCGACACCGACCGTTTGATGAACCAATCAGTTTAGCGTAGGTCAAAGCGGTTATGTTCGGTCGGTGTGTCTGTTTTTCTCGTTTCCAGGAGTTCAAGCAACAACAAAGGGAAAAAACAGGCGAGGAACCAGAAACTTGAAATTCAAATATTGTAGAACCTAAATAGCTGATGCAAATACTCCAGCAGACAGAAATATTCTTCTTCATGGAACAATATGATGATGAAGATCTATCGATTTCTGCTCATCGATCGTCATATTTGGTGCCCAAGAGAGAGAGCGGTGCGTGAAGGTGGCAGCCTGCCATAGATTGCCCACAAAGAGGGGGGGATAACATGTGGAGAATGGTGGTGATATATTTTACTAGGTCGGACTACAAAAACAAACAAGAATAAGATTTTGGTTTGGTTCGGTGCATTTCGATTTCATTTGCTCATAAACCGAACCGAATTTTTTTTTTTTTTTTATAAAATCTAAAAACTGAACCGAACCAAACCTCTTTTAAAATCGACCGAAATTGCCAAAAATGGTTCGGCTCGGTTGGTCGGTCGGCTCGCTTTTTCGGTTTTACTTTCATCCCTAGTTGCAGTTGATCAATAGCAAATACTCGCTCTCACTCCCGTGGACGTACCCGGTTTCAAGGAACCACGTAAAATCTGTGTGTTGATTTCTTTACTGTTTTTCGTATTCCTATATTGTGTTATCCTTGAGAAGCTTTGTGTCTAGAATACAAGTGAGTGTATACTTATGTACAGTGAGAGCACTTAGTAAAAGTGTACAATTTGGAGTGTCAAAACTTAACATGAAGAACATGGGATTAGTCTGATTTTCTGGTTTCTTGGCCAAGCGACTTAAATCTCTCGTGTCACTCATATTTCTTTATATAAAGACTTATTTCGTGTAGGATCTCGAATTGTCAATGTGTGTGATTTGCTGGTGTCATATTTTTTTTGCCTTTCAAAAAAAAAAAATTTAACAACTAGCTTCTGCGAAATCCAAACAAAACCTTCAATTAATTCAACCCCTTACAATGCTCATTATCATGGGTAACTGCAATTTATAGACATCATAACCAGACCAATGAGAAGAAGGGTAAGTCAAGTAAACTTAGAAGTAGTGGGACACAATGGTGCATCAGCTTGGGCAGCCATGGCCAGCTCAAACTGCCTTAGAGAAACTGAACTAGGAAAAGAGAGAAATTCAGGAGGAACTGGGAGATTCTCCCAGCTGCTACTGTCTCTGGCTGGTTTGATTGTTTCAGTCTCATCCCATCCTATGTGAGTAACATGCTTCACATCTGTTGGAAATCCTATCTCCATCTCCTTTTCTCTCTCTTCCAGCTCTTCTTTATACACTGAAAAATCAAAAAAAGTATTAGTAGAAAATAGTCTAATATACATGGAGGCAATTTTTTTTTTTTGGGCAAATTTCGAGAATTTTTGTGGGATAGTCTTTTCCAATATTTTGATATTTTTCTAGAGGATGACAATTTCGCCGAGTATTACAATTTCGACGAGGCTAGTACTCGGCTAGAATTTTTGCGGGATAGTCTTTTCCAATATTTTATAAATTGAGAATTTCGAGAATTTTTGCGGGATAGTCTTTTCCAATTTGTGGATGATTTTCTTCAGAATTTCAGGAAGTTCATTGTATACGTCAATGAGGGGTTAGAAGGAAATTAGTGGTTTAACAGCCATAGAGAGTTCTGTCTTTTCATAGACATGAACCACCGACCTCTCCTTAAAAGCGTAGAATCTGATGGGCTAATTAAGAACCACACGGAGGTAGTTATTTAGAAGGGAGAAAATTAGCCCTTCAAAGGAAGAAAACATGTTGACTAGTTTTTAAATTAAAAGTAGCTGAGCTAGTTCTCTCTCTTCCTTGTTTGCAAATTTACTTATCAATCAAAATGCTGAATTTAAATCTTTTTGTAGAATATGTCACATAGGCTATTTTCTACAAAACTAGTCAACATATTTTCAACTTCCCAACATAAAAATGAGAAATTACCATTTTATATTAAACACGAGAAATTCATAGTTCATTGACTTCATATATAGAAACAAAAATGAGAACATCATGTTTATAATTAATAATTAATCCACTTACCAAATAAGTGAGAGAAACTTTTGATACTCTTCACCAATTTGTGCACTCCACTTGAAATGTTAGGCTTTGGAATTGCTAGAAAACCCCAAGAATTTTTCATGTTCACCACCACAGATGAACTTTCTTCACTTTCTTGTTTTCCTTTTACAACATATAACTCATAAGAAAGGAAGCATATATATCACACACAGGCGCGCGTGCGCGCACACAGAGAGAGAGATCATACCTCTTACAGCTGGGTTTGATTCCGATTTCGTTCTCTTCAGTTGGTATGAGCCTCCAACTGCAATACTGGAATGGGAAACACAGCCTAGAGAGAATGGAAGAACTACTAAGGTTTCCATTCTGTCTCTCATCCTTTCATAGAGTGTGGAAGCAGTAACAAAAAAGGGCTTTAATTTCCAAAAGTTTATTGGAAGATGATGGTGTGGATACTTGGACAGGAAGATTGGTTGGTTATATTGGCGTGGGTTTTCCTTTATTAGCAATTCAGAATGATGTACGTGTGGAAAATGTAAGAGCCAACAAAGTCTGGTGTAGACAGAGAGAGAGAGATAGAGGAGATCATTTTGGGACCAACGGGTTAGCTACGTCGAAACCTCTCAAATTCTATTAAATCCTTTGTAGTTAGTTTATACGGAATTTTGCTTTGGCTTTAAATGCAGCCTCAGCTATTAGACGGTAGGATTGGTTTCTAAAATTAGTCAAGCTGCGCAAACTGACCCGGGCACTTGGTTATATATACGAGAGAGAGAGAGAGAGAGGACTAAGATGAGAGAGAGTAATGATGGAGTTGGTTAGAGACTTAGACTAGGTAGTTGGTTAAACTGCAACGCATCCTACTTTGGCTGATTGCTAGTCTAGAATGGTAATGAATGAGTTTCGAGCCCACAGAGGGCACAGACCAGCTATGTTTTTATTAGAGCTCTTTATTGAAAGTACACTCTTCCTTAGTGGGGCTGCTAAACTAAATTTCTGACAATTCCAAACACTATGCGTTTCGTATAAATTTCGTCTGACGAGCAGCGTGAAATTCTTTTTTTCTTTTTGCAGGGACCAGAAGATTAGATCTAGCCGTAAAAACAATAACAGTACTTGGATGTATAACTCACTTCCTGACATAGTTTTAAATAGCGGTATCGGTCGCGGTATCGGTATATCGGTATCGGGACATATCAGCAATACGTCGCATGAATCGGGTATAGCGGTCGTGAATTTTTTTAATTTTTTTGACGTATCGGCCAATATGGTATGGTACGTATCCGTATCAGAGTCTCCAAATACCAAGACGAACCGGCCAATATGGTACGTATCAGCCGATATTCAAAACTATGCTTCTTGGTCTTCGACCATCTCAGTCACTATGAACATCCCTAATTAGTGTAATGGAATGTGTTTATTTGAGACTCTAAATGAAAATAGGTTGGAAAAAGGATCTTAGAGTATTTAAGGTTGGGCCACAACGCACGAGGATCTCTTCACGGTTTCTTTTTAATTTCTTTTCATCAGATCTCAAAATTTTTAAATTCTCATCGATAAAATTTTCAATTTGAGTCGTTTTTATTACATGGCAGGCATAATTTTTTTTTTTTTTTTTTTAGCAACAATGTTTACTAAAAAAATGTCATGAGTTCCAAAAGTATGCGTGTTTTTTTTTTCCTTATAAATTTGGTACCTAAAATCTAATTTTATATAAAATGCCTCTTGATGGAGTATAAGATTTTTTTGGCCGCCTTAAATCTAATATGGTAATGTGAATCTTATCTGTTACCCATGTTTCTTCAAATTCACTTCAAAAGTGCTTAATGATATAATCTTAATCATATTATTGTAAGACATTAGTGTTGAGAGTTTCACTCCAATTTTTTAACCATTTAAATCACTCGACTTTCATTAAAAATCATTACTCTAACTTCAGGAGATAATTAAGTAGCAGTAACTTTTCCAATGGTTTCCAAATGGGGTAAGAAGAAGCCAGTGTCACATTATTACTTTACATGTGGCGGAGCCAGAAAACTAGTTTAGTGAAGGTACTAATTATTTTTATTTTCTCTTTCAATTCATAAGGAATATGCCTGCTTTCATGCTTCAAATGTTTTGAACGTAAGAAAATAAATTAATATTTTAAACACTACATTTGTCATTCTCACAAATACATTTAAGTGAGTGTTGATATAAATGTAATCGGAACAAGATGTTTACCAAAGTTCTTATGTAAATGGTCTTGTAGATATGTTTCAATTATTTAATTGGAAAACTAGAGGAATTTGCCCAAAAAAATTTCAAAATGAGACGTTAAACTAATTTAGGAACCGTGTATAAATAATTTCAAGAGAGTTTAACCTAAAAACTTTCTTATGTCTTAGGCAAAAGTGCAATTTCCAAGAAGTTGGGTGTGGGCCCGGTGTGGCTCGGCTACTGGTAAGAATAGAATAGTGATACATACACACACACTCAACCACACACAACCACACACACACTCACATGTGGTGGAACCCAGCGGTGGGTTCCACCGGGATGGGTCCCACCGCATGTGAGTGTGTGTGTGGTTGAGTGTGTGTGTCACAATCACTACTGGTAAGAATATTAGGAACTTTATTATTTTCTATGATACTATGATAGTAATAGAAGAAGCCAGTGTCACATTGTTATTATTCACTTCATCAAAATAAAGAAATTTCCCATTTTAGTTATTTATTGATTTATCGGCATTTTTTTTCTTAATAAATGAACAACCAAAATTTTGGTTTTTCTTCAAAGCTCTTTGGTCACATGAACACTCATATGAAAATAACTTTTCTTTTTCTTTATTTCACTGTAGTTTACCTTTCTTGGGAATGACTTTCCCGAATAACGTTCCCAACAACTGAGCGTAACCGTATGGGCTTAAATTTTCTTACAATAATACCCTAAAACTTCAAGGATCAAAATGACATTAAATGCATACTTTAAAGATTGCAGAGTCGCAGTCGTTTAAATTTGGATCCATTTGATTCACTAGCAAATTATAGGGATAAAGTTAGGACAGTGATACGGGTACAGAGGTTTTGGACCCGAAATTGTACTGATCGCACACGGGGACCCACTTTTGAGTCCCACACGAGTGATCCGAACCGTTCATGGTTGGAACGGTGGGACTTTGGTTGGAGCACTTCCAACCGTCCGATTGAGCTGAAATTTGGTGGGGCCCCTCGGAAAAATGTTTTAAGAACAATGAACGGTTCGGATCACTCGTGTGGGACTCAAAAGTGGGTCCCCATGTGCGATCGGTACAATTTCGGGTCCCTTTTTTCTGTACCCATATCTTTTTCCATAAAGTTATGCAAAACACATAGTTTAGGGACGTACCTCAATACATTTCACCCTTGTTTAGTACCACCATTTTGCATTTTCATCTTTCAATTTCCTAGTTTTAATTCAAAGAGAAATAAACTACTGGTGGTCGATGTGAAAAGTACCGATTATTCAATGGAGCACCGTCACGTGGTGCACTAAGGTGTGGTGTATTATTCAATGAACTATTGATGGACTGTGGGGCCATTTATATGCCCGTCGATGTGAAGAGTGATTATTCAATGTTTCTAGAGCACCGCCATGTAATGTACTCAAGAAATATCTTAGTATCACGTGTATTACGTGGAGGTGCTGCAAGAGCTAAATAGTAATTTTCCATGTTAATACTACTCATTGCACAATCATGTAAACAGATAAGGCCCTGGTGTTCTCCATTTTAACTCTATTGATGTAGACATACCCTCAACCGATGAGTAAATCCCAAGGAAATTTGCTTCTGCTGGTTTCAACAGTCAAACTCGAGTATTTATTGATTTCCAAGACGTGGGCTGGACTTAAACTGAAATAAGGCTAGCCGGAGGACTACCAAAGGTGGTTGTCAAGTGGTGTGAGGGTGAAACTCCCCCAACAAACGGTATCAAATTCGAATTCAGTTTGCGGTTAGTATTCGTCGTGAACCAGATGTTGTGTAATGGGCTTCGTCTATTCATCTTGCACAAGGTGGGGCTGTACTGTAGTGATACGAAATGATGCTCTAGTGAGCTTGGCGCCTTTAATGGGTGGTACTTGTTTGCTAACTGAACATGCTACGGTGGTTGAAAGCCCCTCTTTCTTGAGGCAGTTGCAACTCTAGTCATCCTTTAATTTCAACTATTTTCAAAGAAAAAAATTATAGCCGGAGGATTTTTCTCAGTTTTCTTGTCCTTTGTTTTTTTCTTTCTTTCTACTACTTTAATCAAACAAGTGGGGCGTCTAAGCCTTTGTGCTAGAAAATGTATTAGTACTTTTCTTATGCGATAGTGAAATTACTGAAATGTTTAAAGTAACATGAAAGAAAGCGATTCCGGGGTCGAATCCACTTTGAATTTGATAAATGCATTGGAATGATGTTTCACACGATGCCCTATTTGACAACACTGTCCCTTATATAGAGTGCTTATAAATCTTTAAACAAAAACTTGGGTGCGAGTAGGGTATGGCTACGTGGTCCGTTCGATCATGCATTTCTCGGTCTTCCAAAAATGTTTTAAACGTCCCAGACTGCAAAAAGAGAAAGAGGAGAGAGAGGAGGAATAAATCTTGGCCGTTCAAAACACTTTTACATAATTGATATGCATGGTGGGCCACACCACATGGCCATAAGCTACACGCACCCTAGTTTTTCTCATAGCAATGGACTTATCGTCAAAAGTGTAAAAAAATGTAGAGGAAAATTAGCTATTAAATCATGACCTTGTCTTGATGTTAGATTGGTAGTTGGGCTTTGTAGTCTTTGAACACAAGTGGGCTTTACCCACAAACTAAAAGAGAAGTGCGTTTGACTCTTGTTTGTTTAAGGAAAAAGATTGGGGAGATTTGGACCATTGGGGAGCCGCATTGGACACGGGGTGGCTGCTATGCAGCCACCGCACAGCAGCTGTTGTGCACCATCCGAGCCGTCCGTTGCTCGGATGGACGGCCCAAATTTCACCTCAACACCTTTGCATCCGAACCGTTCGTTGCCATGCGTGCAAGATGAAATCTGAGCCGTCCATCCAAGCAACGGACGGCTCGGATGGTGCACAGCAGCTGCTGTGGGGTGGCTGCACAGCAGCCACCCCAAATCCGCATTTATCCATTTTGGATTTTGCAGTTTCCAAAATGCATTTTGATGCATTTTGCCGTGATGTATTCTCAAAATGCATTTGGTCCACTAGGTATGGGCGGCGGTCGGGTGTGGCGTTGTTGTGTTGGTGGCCAGTTGTTTGACAGTCGGCTGTTTGAAGGATGGGAGGCAGCGGGGTGTAAGCTTGGTTTAGGGTTTGTAATATTTTTCGGTTTGGGTTTTAGGTGTGGTTTTATTACGGGCCGGTACAAAAAACAAATATTTATTACCACTAACTCCAATCATTCTTTTTAATTACCACTAACTCCATTAAAGTCAATCACTCTTTTTGAGGGCTTAGGCACTTAGTGTGCACTTTCCTATTATAGGGTTTTTAGTGGTTTATACACTTTCACAGGGCACCCTAGGATTTTAGGCACTTTCATAGGGTACCTTAGGGTTTAGGTTTAAGCACTTTCATAATGTATCATAGGATTTAGGTTTAGGGTGCGCTTTTCTATTATATGGTTTTTAGTGGTTTAGGCACTTTCATAGGGTACCCTAGGATTTTAGGCACTTTCATAGGATTTGAGGTTTTAAAATTAAAAGTAAAAAAAAAAAAAAAAAGAGGGGAGAGAGAGAGAGAGAGAGAGGGTGGGAATTGGGACGGCACATGGGCGGGTACAACAGCCTTTGGCCCGCAATGGAGTTTTCTATGTTTTTCGGAAGGGAGCTGGAGCGGGATGAGCAGCCCTCCACAAAAGTGGAACGGCCCATCATTACCCCTTTAGGTGTTTGTATTGGGATGCTTTTATTTTTGGTTGGGCTTGGCCCGTTAGGTGTTCCCTTTGGTTGGCTTCTTACCATCTTTGGCCTTGGAGGAGTGGGTGGCGTGGCTTTTTGCCGGTGTGCTCTGGAACCGAGGGCCTTGTAGTGAGGGGCTCACTACAGGGGTGTAGTGAGTCCATCCGGCCATCCATCTCGGTAGTGAACGCTCGAATTTTAATCCAACTAATGGCTGGCTCGGATCATTTTTGGAGTTTGGATTAAATCTGAGCCGTTGATGTCGAGATGGATGGCCGGATGGGACTCACTACACCTTTGTGACTCACCACAAGCCCCCAATTCCGTGCGCTCTTGCTCCATTAATTTTTGTAATGTTTCAAGGATTATAAACTTTATTTGCTTATCAGAAAAAGATGTACAAAATCTTTTTAGGGAGAATAAGGTTTTATTAAGGGCCACTTAGCCAAAAATTCAAAACATTTGACATTTTTAAAGGGAATGACAAGGAACTTTTGCAATCAAACATAAAAACAAAAAATATTTGACATTTTTAAATGGAAGGACAAGGAACTTTTGAAATCGAACATAAAGACAAAAAAAAATTAGTGAGATGTCACTAATTTTTTAAAAT
The DNA here is from genome assembly GCA_963854785.1 of Vaccinium vitis-idaea. Classification (NCBI taxonomy): domain Eukaryota; kingdom Viridiplantae; phylum Streptophyta; class Magnoliopsida; order Ericales; family Ericaceae; genus Vaccinium; species Vaccinium vitis-idaea. The sequence continues at coordinate 37,588,145 of OY978215.1, forward strand.
TCTAATTTCGAACATAAAATTCAAAAACGTCTCCACCCCACGTCCGGCCGAACACCACCCCACCTTTAGCAGACCACTTCCGGCAACCAAAAAAAATAGTGAAATATCACTAATTTTTAAAAATTCTAATTTCGAATATAAAATTCAAAAAAAGCACCACCCCACCTCCGGCTGACCACCACCCCACCACTAGCCGACCACTTCCAGCGACCAAAAAAATTAGTGAGATGTCACTCATTTTTAAAAATTCTAATTTCGAACATAAAATTCAAAAAAATCACCACCCCACCTCCGGCCGACCACGACCCCACCTCTGGCCGACCACTTCCGGCGCTTAAAAAAATTAGTGAGATATCACTAATTTTTTTTTAAATTCTAATTTCGAACATTAAATTCAAAAAAATCACCACCCCACCTCTGGCCGATCACCACCCCACTTTTGGCCGATCACTTCCGACGACCAAAAAAATTAGTGAGATGTCACTAATTTTTAAAAATTCTAATTTCGAACATAAAATTAAAAAAAAATACCACCCCACCTCGGCAGACCACCACCCCACTTCTGGCCGACCACTTCCGACGACCAAAAAAATTAGTGAGATGTCACTAATTTTTAAAAATTCTAATTTCAATAATAAAATTCAAAAAAAATCACCACCCACACCTCCGGCCGACTACCACCCCACCTTTGGCCAACCACTTCCGGCGACCAAAAAAATTAGTTAAATGTCACTAATTTTTAAAGAATTTTGGTAACGTGTGCCTAATGGGCACACAATAAACACACAAACAAACACAAACAAAAACAACACACACTTCAATACACCTTTTACACTTTTTAATAAACTTTCACATATCCATATACACTTTTCACATTTTTCAAAAAAAAAACCACCAACCCACTTAAATATATATATGTGTGTGTGTAAAACTGAATAGAGAATGAAAATATGTGTGGTGCGTGTTGTACACTATCTACTCCCTGAAAAAGTAGATACAAGGACTTCCCACTTTTCAACCTTGCGCTCCTTCCCCAAAAAACTTTAGGGTCATAAAGGAAAAACCTTTCGTTGGTAAAGTAAAAACTTTTCTCACGGTGCAAGAAAAGCTTTTTCGTTGGTAAGGATTCTTCTTGTTCATCTTCTTCATTTAAGATAGGGTCAGCCGGTCATCATCTTTGTTCGCAGTAGGTGAGGCTCAAATCGCCTTCTTCGTTTTCGTCGGAAAAGAGACCAGAACTCGCTCCGCTTCAACGTCTTCTTCTTTCGCAAGCGGGTAAGGCTTCGATGGCGGTCTTCGTTTTTGTTATATATTGACCCTGTCCTTATAACCAGTTACAAATAGTGCGTGTCCTTGGCTTAAAAACGAAAAAAAAAATGTTGTATTTTTCACTAATTTTCCTTTTATTAAACACACAATTGTCCAAAATGACAAATTTGGAGCTTTAAAGGGTGTTTAGTCCAGCTTAATTATTTTAAGGCCTCCAATACATTGATATAAATTTTTTGAGGGTTCAAGGACAACACTAGACAAAAATACCCTTAATTATAACAAAATATTACAAAACGAAAGCGGTATAGCCGCACAGCCCGCAAATTTCCTTTGCTGCTGCTGATTGACTAACTTGTGAAAGCGGTACAGCCCGCAACTTGTGAAAGTGAGAGGTCACTGTATGACCCACCCTCTCTCTCTCTCTCTCTCTCTCTCTCTCTCTCTCTCTCTCTCTCTCTCTCTCTCTCTCTCTCTCCTTCTCCCATGCATGGGTGGGACTAGGGGTGCCCAGCGGATCATCCAATCCGCTCGATCCACCCAATCCAAACCATCCGTTGATCCACCCAAGGTATGTATGGATGGGTAACGGTTCTTGAGACTGTTAATTTTACGGTTCCGGATCGGATTCGGTTAAGTTCCGGTTAAAACCGAACCGCCCGTTGCCAAAAAGAAAAAGAAAAAAAAAATGTAATCTTGTATCCCAGACTCCAACACATCACCCATGTTTACCCAATATCCACTACTCCACTAGGGCCGGCCAAAATCCTAAATCAGTAATCACTTTCAATTCTCAAAGTCTCACAGTCTCACTCATTCTCTCCGCCTCCCACACAAATCAAGTGTGTAGTGTTGATGCTGATATAATGAGTTTGTGTTAAAGTGATGCTGATTTTGTGCTATAAAAATGTTGATTTTGTGTTAAAATTATGCTGAGTTTGTGTAGTGTTGTTGTTGCTGCTCAAGGAAGATGTTGTTTGTGTGTGATTTGGATTTTGGAGGATGTTGCCGCTAATTTTGTGCTATAAAAGTGTAATGGAATGTGGAGGTTTAAGTTTACGGCATTGATTCTCCCAAATGGGCTGAAAAAAATAAGCTTGAAAAATGATTGGGCCGGAAAATGGGCTAGACATATGATTGGAAAATTTCCTAAATTTGCCCAAGTTAGAGGCCCATTTGTCACAACCCAATCCGTCAAATCCATCCGGAACCGATCCGTCAATCCGTTACTATCGGTTCGGATAAAATCCGGAACCGATCCGGCCGGAACCGAACCGTGGACACCCCAAGGTGGGACAATTAATTTTATCACTCTTCAATTTTGGGGTTGGGTTCAATTTTGAGGGGTTTAGGTTCTTTGGGTTAAGGTATAGTGGGTTTAGGCACTTAAGGTGCACTTTCCAATTGTAGGGTTTTAGTGGTTTAGACACTTTCATAGGATACCCTATGGTTTTAGGCACTTTTATAAGACACCCTAGGGTTTAGTTTTAGGCACTTTCATAAGGTGCCCTAGGGTTTAGGTTTAGGGTGCACTTTTCAATTATAGGTTTTAGTGGTTTAGGTACTTTCGTAGGGTACTCTAGGATTTTAGACACTTTCATAGGGTACCCTTGGTTTAGGTTTAGTTACTTTCATTAGGTTTGGGGGTTTAGGTACTTTCATAGTGTTTGAGGGGTTTGGGCACTTTCATGGGCTAGCGGGGACATTTTTGGAATATGTAGGTGATTTGTCCTTTTGGCATTAAAGAATTAGTTTGTGTCTTATTTCTATGATTGACTCCTATATCATGTCTTTGTCGAAGGAAGACCCTTTATTAAACCACTAGTACTTCATATAGGTTGAGACCAAATCACCCATTATCTTTCTGGTGATTTGAGCATTTGAGCAACAATAGCAAATAGGCAGATTGGCAACTGATGGATAGCTCAAGTGGTAATACAGATAGATTTGTAAATCCAGACGCTTTAAGTTCAAAATTTGACAATCTATTGTGTAAGGCCGCAAAAACTTTTCTTTTGAATTTTCTAGTCCTGGCGTGAAAAGCCAGCCTTTGACCGAACCGGAGAGGGGATAGATCGAAGTTCACACAAACTAGTCCAGACACTCCGAACAACAAACCAAAAAACAAAAACAAGATTGCCTACTCAAGCTCTGCCATATTATTCAAACACTTTCCTCTCTCAGCCAGCTATATTATTATTAGTGGTACCAGAAATTATACTTATTCAATGTGGAGGGTCACATGTGTGGCTTCTTGGATATGATTGTCAACCCCAACTCACTCCAACTCAAGTGCCCCACCAGCATCCCAAACACACACACACAAAAAGTAAAAAGTAACAAAACAATAGCAAAGCTAAAAGTTTTATTCAACTTTTGAAAAAAAAATATAAGATTAAAAGATCAACCAATGCTGATACATCATGACATATAAAATACAGATTTATCTGCAGCTGCAATTTTTGGGCTTCTAGAAGTTTTTTTTTATTGATCCAATGACTATCAAATCTTTATTTACAGCTCATAATTGATTGCTCTTTTGAGTGTAGGTGAAGATGTGATAGAAAGTGATGGATAAAGATACTGCACTTTTATTGATTTGATAAAAACTTATCTTCTTTAGCAATTGAATAACATGAACATGCCTTCTATTAACAATTCATTGGGCCGTTAATAAGACCATTCTTTAATCGGTAAAAGTATGTTTACTGGAAAGAGTGCAACAACACTTTTACAATAAAAATACTTTTAACGGTCAAAGAATGGTCTTATTGACAGCCCAACAAACTGAATGTAGAATTTTCCATTGAACAATTTGAATCTTTAACCCATTGATTGCGATTTCCAATACTTAGCCATCTCAAAGCCATTCTTGGAGTACTGGTAGTCTTCAATAGTCTGCTCAATTTCAGCTTGTGTGTTCATCACAAAGGGTCCATACTGAACCACCGGTTCACCGAGGGGCTGCCCTCCGATCAACACGAATCTCAATGGGTTCGACGACTTGTTCCATACGCTGAGACCATCTCCCGGACCCATCACCACTACGTGGTGAGCCGTTACTGGAGACGAGTTGAAGGAGGCAAAGACACCTTCGCCTTCAATAATGTAGACAAAGGAATTCCAAGACTGTGGAATGCTTTGGTGCAGTTGGGCTCCTGGTTTTAGAGTGAAATCGAGATACATTGTTGGCGTTCGGGTGTAAACCGGAGACTGGACTCCCATTGCTTCTCCTGCTATAACTCTGACTTCAACCCCGTCTTTCTCTGCCCTTGCAATGTCATCGCTAAGCAACTCTTGGTACCCCGGCTCGATCCTGCAGTTTTAACAAGTTTAGGACTTCAAATACTGGAAAAGAAAACCGGTTTTCACTTCATGGGCTAGTAATTATCAATGATCACAGTATTAATTCATATGACCGTTGAGTCGGTTGGCCATTGCGAATAAGCAAATCTTAATTCTTGGGCTTCTTGAAGGCTTGTTTTCAAGATGATTGCTGAGTGCTAATTTCTGCGTGATGATCTGCTGCAACTAAGGGTGAGTTTCCACTGCGGTATTTCCGGCATTCTTGGACTTCAAGTTGTCAAATCAATTGATGTATGTGAAGGGAATGACTTTCGGACGTGACAACTTGTAATCCAGAAATACCGCAAATACCGTAGTGAAAACTCAGCCTAAAATATCTAACCCCATTGAAACGCTTGTTCGATCATAGCAGTATTTTCTCTCTTTGGTTTTTTTATTCCGTCCACAAAATAACTCATGCCACAATCCCTTGCCATTGCGATATTTTCAGTATTCTTGAACTTCAAGTTGTCAAATCAGTTGATGTATGTGAAGGGAACGACTCTTTGATTTGACAACTTTTAATCCAAAAAATACCGCAAATACTGTAGTAGAAACTCAGCCTCCAATTGAAACGCTTGTTCGATCATAAAAGTTTTTTTTTTTTTTTCATTCCATCCACAAAATAACTCATGCATCATAGAAGTATTTTTGTTTATCAACTACGGAGGAAATTAATTGGAAACAGAGGGGCTGAAATGAATGATGTTTTACATTTTATCTTTTGAGGCTAGATTGATCCAGAGTTGCAGACCCCTTTGAGCTCCATCTGCTGCCGGCATTTCCGAATGAATTATCCCTCTACCAGCAGTCATCCACTGTATATTATCATTCAAAAACATAGCTATAAAAAGATACAAACAGGAGTCTGGATGAGTTCCTGATGTTTAAACATCGATTATACTCGACAAGAAAATTCCGAATTCATGAATTTCGGCTACCTGCACATCACCCGGTCGGATTGTTCCTTTATGCCCTGCAAAATCTTGATGAGTGAAAGCCCCCTGAAAATTCAAATGACTAAGTTGGGACTCCCATTCTATGACCACCTTTGTCGAATGAAATTATCAAGCAGTGAGCGGATTATACAAGTGTACGTACCTGCAACATGTATGTGACAGTCTCGAAACCTGAAAGACAAACAGGATATTTGAATTAGGATCCGCGTAAATGAGCAAGAACAGGATGTATAAGTACAAAAGCACAATCACAGAAACAGCGTGGACTAAAGCAGATGAGAATGTCAATGGATCGAACCTCTGTGTGGGTGATCTGGAAATCCAGCAGGACGCGAAACTGCAAGAAAATCAACATTAGCAGCGAATTTATTAAAAGGACAGCGCGCGTTTGGTTGATATGAGCGCGCGATTAGATTATATTTATACAACGAGAACTCATATCCCAAAGTGTTTTGTTAAAATTCTTACAAGCCGAATTTCTATGCACATCGAATATATAATCTCACACAATACTGGGTATATGAAAAATGCCTGGGAATATGAATTTAAGACTATAACATCAACAATTTGTACCAGTGAATTCATCCAATATGAGAAAAGGATCCAAGAGTTTAAGCTCAGGCCTGAAAAGGTCAAAATCCACACAATGTCAACTCTTCGAAGTCACCAAATAGACTATCCAAAGGACAAGAACCCGAATTAAAAACGCAAAAAATTGAGAATTCCCACAAGAGATTCAATACCCAGGATCAAGAATTGGAAAAAGAAAGAACCCATGAATCAAAGGCCAGAAAGACAAATAAAGCTCAAGAAAAGGTTTAGGCTTTGTTTGGAACATGGAAAATGCTAACTACCCAGAATATTTATCCTGAAAAACTACCCGAAAATGAAATCAGTAGCTCAGATTCACTCTCGGGAAATCAGTGAATCTGAGCCAGTGATTTCAATTTCAGAGTAGTTTTCGAGGTGATTTCAATTTCGGAGTAGATCCAAACAGAGAAAATCCACAGATAATAAAGACAAAATAAAAAATAAAAAATACAACCACCTTCTTTTATACCTTCCAATACTTCTCCTAACAACAGCCCCATCACCCTCGCGTTGTGGCTTGGCTAACACCTTCTTGATTACTGATCTGGGACAATTGAATAACGAAATTTGATCTGATCTTCCAGACATGATTTGGTGGTTCTTGTTTTTGTTGGCCCTGTAATGAATTGATGTACTGTATGTAATGTCTCTCTTCTCTGGGTATGTCTCTCTCCGAATCTGTTGAACTTCCCCTTTATTTATATACGGATGAATGACAGGATGTGGTAAACAGAAGAAGAAGAAGAAGAAGATTATAAAATTGAGTACGAAAATGGGGGATAAGGCTCCCATCCGGTTTGATTATAATCCAGACCGGACCCGTCTCAGCCTTTGCGGGCTCTTACTTGGCTCACAACAATAATCGGAATCGTTCATTATGTAAAACTGATTGAGAAAAATATACTAGGTGGAAATTAGCTTGATGAGATATCGAAAGCTATATGAACAAAACAGGTTTATGTAAGCAACAACGGCCCGACTAAATTTGATTTGAAAGTTACATACTCATTTTTCTCACACAAATGTATTTTGTTCATATAGGTATCCATATTTGATCGAGTAAATCTTTTTCAATTGGGTATGAAACACAATAAATTTTATAAAATGAACAATTCCGATCATTATTTTCGGCCGAGTACAAGCGCGTAATGATTCAAACTGGACCGGACTAGAGAGCAACCGCAGTAATTGGTATGAAAATTGGTGGGTCGGTTGGTTGGGACTGAGAGGCAGAAAAATCTTGAGGAGGCGTGGGAGGAAATTGTTGTAGGCCCGCTATTTCACCGGGGTCCAATGAATGATGATGTCAGCAACATCTCACTATGATGGGATCTTTTAGCCCCTTGGCGTTTGTTTTTCACAAGAATTTTTCTAACCTCCACCTAATAGGTCGAGAATAATATATATATAATGAAAAATTAGTGTGGATATTAATGCACATTCCACGGATTTTAATATACTTTTACAGATATTAATACACTTTTCTCAGATATCTACACTTTATACTTATTATCCTCTATTCTTTGGGTGGAGGTTAGCATTTTCCTTCGACGAAAACCGGAGAAAATGTTAAATATTCCTACGAAAATTTTACCGTTCGCCCAATGGGCGGATGTTAAAAGTGTTTTTTTACTGATAAGAATAGGGGTGCACATGGTCCAGATTGGATCGATTCGCTTCAATCGGACCATTCTGACCAATTCTAGAAAATTAAGAACCAAAACCTAACCAATACACATGTAAAACTTGTCCAAATCCAAACCGCAAGACTGGACCGATTTTTGGTTCAGTTCCAGTTCTATCCGATTAAGGAACACTTGATCACAATACTTTTAACCCTCAATTAATCAAACTAAACAAGAATATTAAGAACCCTAAAAAGAGAGACAACAAATGAACATGTGAGAGAGAGAGAGAACCAGAGAGACATGAGAGTCACTATGCCAAATTTTAGCATTTGCGACATTAGAAAACCGCTTGTAAAAGTCTCAAAACCGCCGGTAATAGTATTAACGGCGGTAATTACGCGAAAGTCCTACCGCCGTCTATACGGCCGTCAGGAATACATAAACGGCAGTAATTACCGTCGGTAATAATATCGTACTTTTATCGGCGGTTTTATTACCGCGACATTTTGCGTGGAGCCCCGATACCTAACCACACGACCACCCAAACTTTTCGGTTACATTATATATATTAAATTTAACATTTTACTGACGATTTTTGGGGTTACCGCCGGTAATAGTACTCTTTAACGGCAGTTTTAATACCGCCAGAAAAGTCATTTTTCCCAGCGAGTTATGATTACCGCGGGAAAAGTCATTTTTCTCGGCGGGTTATGATTACCGCCGGTAATAGTGAAAAATGCAACATGTTACATAGTTTTAATATTGGAAAAGATCAAGAAATATTGTAAAGAAATAGAAAGAGAAGAAAATATTAGCATTCAGATCGAGATTAGAGAATACGAGAATTGAGTTTTGAGTTTTCCTTTGAGTAGCAATCGTGAAATTAAGGTGAAACAAAAAAGAATTGAAATTGGTATTAGTAGATTATAATAATATATTAAAGGCCCCTTTTTATTTTCAAGCTTGGTTTACCCAAAAAATAATAATAATAATAATATATTAAAGAATACCTTAGTAGAAAAAATATTAACTTATCAAATCAAGATTCATAATTTTGTACATGTATAAATATATTAATATATATGCATATATAAACATATATAATATATTAATGTTATTCTATCCGATTCGATTCTAACTGTGATTCTTAAATTGAGAAATAGTAACCAAACCATAATTATTCGTTCCTATTTTTTAGAACCATAACTAGACCAATAAACCGTAAAACATAACCAAATAGACCGGTTTGATCCAGATCAAATTGATTAGGTTGTTACATCCGTTTTCTCGATTTTCTTGTGTACTCTTAGATAAGAATACTTTCTTATATATAAGAATAGCATTTTTTTATCGTTCGTCTAAAATTGTCGGGGGACTGCAACACGTAAAGCCTTATAAAATGGACCACGAGGTTTGACCATTGGATCACCATCCCCAATGGCCTGGCCACATTTGTGTGTTCAGAATCTTCAGATGGGTCATGCAGAAAAAAAGTGGATCCACTAGTATTTAGGGTTGGCCATTTCATCCGCCCCGTCCGAATCCGATCCGATCTCCGATCCGAACGGATCGGCAATATGGAGATCTGTTTGGAGATTGGATAGGATATGGAGATTTTTTTTGAAAATGTTTGGGGATTGGATAGGGGGTGGAGATAGGCATGTCCCCGCCCCGAATCCGCTCCGAATCCGTTCCCCGCTCCGTCCCCTCCCCGTCCCCGAATCCCCGAAATATAGGGGTCTATTCATGAATTATGAAACTTTGGGGTCTCACTAAATTTTCTCCAAATATATGGGGTTACACCAAAATTTCTCCAAACACATGGGTCTCACTGTAATTATTGTTCTAGGGTTTAAATCTACGTATTGTTTCTTCTTTCACGTTTCATTGTATTTCATTTGCAACCGACACTCTCAACAAATTGCAGAAAACCCTTCCACTCTCGATCTCACGCACAGCAGTCATGCTCGATCTCTGACTCTCTCAATTCGCGACAAAGCCAAGGCCCACGGTAATCCCTCTTCTATGTTCTCGGTGGTTCATTAAATCAATTCATGGAATGTCTTTAAAGCTTGATTTTCATGTGATGTTCGGTGGTTCATTAAATCAATCTATGGAATGTCTGATTAATGTCATGAATATACATAAGAACTCTTCATAATTTCTACTTTTCTGCACTATTTATGTTGTTCTACAAACACATGAAGTTTTACAAGCCCAGGGGTTGCCCAGTGATTGGATTTTAGGGAAAATAATTTATAATTGGGCTTCTATAACTATTTACTTGTTACTCTACGGAAAATGATTAGATCCCCGAAATCCCCGTGGGGATCCCCGTTCCCCATTTGGAGCGGGGATGGAGGATAAAAATAAATCCCCGTTGGAGATTGGATAGGGGATGGATATGAGTAAGGGGTTTGGGGATTGGGGGTGGAGATAGTAGTCTCCGGCCCCGATTCGTCCCCATGCCCATCCCTACTAGTATTTCAAAACTTTACGAAACTATTAACAGTGTATTATATGCACTTATTATATGGTTTAGATTATGTTACTTTATTGGTAATTGTAACATAGTTTTTCGTAACTTTTCAGCAATATGATTTATAATATTTCTATGATTCGTAACATTTTGGTGTGTCTCGTAATTTCTATTAAAAAAATCTTAACTTTTATTTAAAAAAAATCGTAACTTTCGTAGAGGTATGTATCATACACACCTAAATAAGGGGTGTCTATTGTAGCCTTTTCCAACTATTATATAGACTATTATATACAGAGTACACCAGTGCACAGGTATTTTGGATAAATAATTGAGTTAAATTTTTTTTATTCTTATTTAAAATAAATTGCATTTGTTACTTTTGCGTCGATTTTTTTTATATAGATTATTAGTTCAACTTAGTGAGATAAATCTAAAAAGTAAAAAATTATGATCAAAGTACAAAAAAAAAATCACTAGAGATAAAAATAATACAAAATTAACCGACTTTTCGAAGATTCTGCTAGTTTTGGATTATTTTTGTCTTTATTCGCTAGAATTTTTCGTTTAATTAATAATTTTTACCTTTTAGATTACTCTCATTAAGATGCACCAACAATCCAAAATAAATTAGTTACACAGTACATTAACGGGGGCCCCTATTGCGACAAAAAAGGGAACCAATAATCCAAAAAACTAACGCGAAACTAACAAATGTGGAAAGTAAAGACAAAAAGATAATATTCAATTACTTAGCCAAATCACCCCTTAGGTGTTGTTTGATAAAACTGAAAACTGAAAGCTGAAAGCTGAAAATTAAGTACTGAAAACTGAATGCTGAATTTTTTAAGCTAAAAAGCTGTTTGATAAAACAAATTAAGCACTGAATTAATTTTTTTTTTTTTGGGTTTTAGTTGTCTCTTGATTTTATTAATGGTCATCATGTATTTGTGGTAGTGGTGGAGTGGTGATTAGGAGGTGGTGAGGTGGCGGTGGCAGTGGAGTAATGGTGGTGGTGGAATGATGGTGAGTTGTGGTGGCAGTAGAGAATAGTGGTGCAATGTTGGTGGTGTAGTGGTGGTAGTGTGATGGTTATGGCGTGGTAGTGGTTGTGGTGGGCAGGGTGGAATGCTAGTGGTGGTGGTGAAGTGATGGCGGTGGAATGACAATAATAGTGGTGGTATATGGGTAACAGTGATAGTGGTGGTGGCGGTGTGGCAGTGATGGTGGTGGTAGCAGCATGGCGACAGTGCAATGGTGGTGGTGGTGGTAACCATCGGTGCAATGGTGGTGGTTGTGGTGTGGTGGTGGTGGCGATGTGGCAGTGGTGGTGGTAGCGACATGGCGGCAGTGCAATGGTGGTGGTGGTGGTTGCGGTGGTAGCAACCGGTGCAATGGTGATGGTTGTGGTTGTGGTGTGGTGGTGGTGGTGGCGGTGTGGCAGTGGTGGTGGTGGCGGTGTGGTGTGGTGGTAGCGGCATGGCGGCAGTGCAATGGTGGTGGTGGTGGTGGTAGCCACCGGTGCAATGGTGATGGTTGTGGTTGTGGTTGTGGTTGTGGTGGTGCTTGTGGTGGTGGTGGCGGTGTGGCAGTGGTAGTGGTGGCGGTGTGGTGGTAGCGGCATGGCGGCAGTGCAATGGTGGTGATGATGGTAGCCACCGGTGCAATGGTGATGGTTGTGGTTGTGGTGTGGTGGTGGTGGTGGTGCTTGTGGTGGTGGTGGCGGTGTGGCAGTGGTGGTGGTGGTGGCAGTGTGGTGTGGTGGTAGCGGCATGGCGGCAGTGCAATGGTGGTGGTGGTGGTGGTGGTGGTGGTGGTTGTGGTGTGACGGTGGTGGTGCTTGTGGTGGTGGTGGCGGTGTGGCAATGGTGGTGGTGGTAGTTGTGGTGGTAGCGGCATGGCGGTAGTGGCGGTGTAATGGTGGTGGTTGTGGTGGTAGCCACCGGTGCAATGGTGGTGGTTGTGGTGTGGTGTGGTGGTGGTAGCGGCATGGCGGCAGTGCAATGGTGGTGGTGGTTGTTGTGGTGTGGTGGTAGCGGTGGCGGTGTGGCAGTGGTGGTGGTGGTAGTTGTGGTGGTAGTGGCATGGCGGTAGTGGCGGTGTAATGGTGGTGGTAGCGGCATGGCGGTGGCGGCAATGCAATGGTGGTGGTAGTGGTGGTGGCGGCGGCGTGGTAGTGGTGGTGGTGGTGGTGGTGTAATGGTGGTGGTGGTGACAGCGGCGACGGAGGTGTGATGGTTGATTGTAAGCACATAGGAATTCAGCCAGAATTAAGTAGCTCAAAGCTACTTAATTTTTATCAATTTTTTAGCCTACATTTTAAGTGGTACTTAATCTGTTAAGTAACATAAAATGTGGTTATCAAACTTACTTAATAACTTATTACTTAATTGATTCAGTTTTAAGTGTTGAATCTGTGTTATCAAACAAGGCCTTACTTAATAACTTATTACTTAATTGATTCAGTTTTAAGTGCTGAATCTGTGTTATCAAACAAGGCCTTAGTCAAGAGCTTTTAAAATAAGTTCTAAAATTCTTTGAAATTAATTTCAAACCAATGGCTACATCTCTATGTTAATGATTCTATTCATTGCAACTTATAAAATTCGTCACGAGATTTGACTGGATTAGATCTTCTTCAACAATATAATTACGTTTGTGTGTTAAAATGTGCATTAGGATAGAAAGCGGGACTCCCAATTATTCTAAGACATTACTAAATTATTGTATTGTGTTAGAAGAGTTTATTATCTTTTTTCCAATAAATTATAATAATTTTTTTACAATAACTGTCAAAGTAAAAGCCACATCTCTTTGTAAATTCTAACTTAACCCTTTAAGAAATGGACAACTAGATTTGACCAGATTAGAGCCTCACTAGTTATGTGGTGAATTGGCATAAGTATACATGGGAATATTAACTCTCGGATGGTATATATCAATTGAAACGAGGGGATTATTACCTCTAGGTTTAGAAAAGAGATGTCTAATTACCACTAAGGTAAGTCATTTTTTTTTTAATTACCACTAAAGTAAGTCACTCTTTTTTGGAGTTTAGGTTTAGGGTGCACTTTCCTATTATAGGATTTTAGTGGTTTAGGCACTTTCATAGAGTACCCTAGGATTTTAGGCACTTTCATAGGGTACCCTAGTCGTAGGGTACCCTAGGAGTTTAGGTTTAGGGTGAACTTTTCTATTATAGGGTGTTAGTGGTTTAGTCACTTTCATATGGTATCCTAGTCATAAGAGTACCTAGGGTACCTAAGTCGTAGGGTACCCTAGTCGCAGGGTACCCTAGAGTTTAGGTTTAGGGTGAACTTTTCTATTATAGGGTTTTAGTGGTTTAGTCACTTTCATATGGTATCCTAGTCATAAGGTACCCTACGGTTTAGGTTTAGGGTGCACTTTCCTATTATAGAGTTTAGTGGTTTAGGCACTTTCATAGGTCACCTTAGGATTTTAGGCACTTTCATAGGGTACCCTATGATTTAAGCATTTTTATACGGGTTGGGGAGTTGAAGAGAGAGAGGGCTTGACCTGATGGTAAATGTTCCTTGAAACAAATGTGATGCATGCTTTGGGGTCGATTTCATAGAATATTTGTGGAATCAATTTGGTGATGAAGCTATTCAAAAGGTTAGTCCATTTCACATTGATATTCAAGATTGAGCAAAATATATATTAGCCATGTAACGCCCCGATTTTCGGAAGCATTAATTAAGACAATTAATTAGGATTAGTTAAATAAAAAGAGTTTCCATCAGAGTACACATTGGAAAACGTGAAGTGCAGCCCATTACAAAATACTTAGTACGGTTTGAGAAATTAATATTACAGACCAACATTAAAATAAAAGGGGTAGGTTCTACAGATTAAGGTTGAGATCTTGATCCCAATGCTCCTCTGGAGCCTGATCCACTGGAAAACCTTCTGTTCCAAAATAAGCATCGCCCTCGACACCTACACCTCCTGTTTGATCACAATCTGGCATAATACGTCCGAGTCGCAAAGCAACATCATGGTATTATACCAGGGTTACACGAAGTGTAACACCGTGAGCGATAAATCACTCAATAGCTACTCTAACCCTCCCAACCCTTGCTTAACATACAAGTACAACATATATGATTGAAAAGCAGTAATTAAAGGAATAATCAGGAAGTAAATCGTAAAACCGAAATTAATCACATAGCTGATTTCATTACTAGCCATTAACTTACATGTTCATCTAAGTTCTCAACCTAGAGAACTTTCCTCCCGGTTAACCACTAAGGAATATGACCAAACTGTGATTTACTCCCCCCTTGCTTGCCCTTCACTCGGGGGCCCCGACGGAAGGTATAAGTTATGTACTTAATCCAGCCGTCAGCCGCCTCGCAAGGATGAATTTCCCAGGGACGAAACTGTACCACTGGGCTACGTATGGCAACTGCCAGGTCCTGTAGGTATATAGCCGAAACTGGTCTATAATACTTCCACCCTTATAAAGCCTCAGAATTCAAATGAAGCAAATCACAGAGTGTCATATCCTAGGGTTTCGAAATCAAGGCAGACTGCCAAACAATCCTCCGAAACAAATCACTTGGCGGAACTGCCATTCAACAACAATCTCGGGGTAACTCCCCATCAATCAATTCCAATTAACTTTTCCATTAACCTCATCGTCTATGTGATATCCGCGTACGATCACCCAACCCGGGAACCTAGTTGTCCATTCTAACATTCAACACGTTTATGGAAAGTGCACTTAACAGTAGAAGCAAAGCGATAACGATATCTCAAGGGTCACAACCGAATATCTCAATTCACAAGTTCACGAAATTCAAGTCATAGAGAACCAGGGGTCTAAACGTAATAAATTCAAACTACAGGGGCCAAAACGTAATTTATTAAACTATTTGGGTCAAAACGTAATCTAAAGAAAGTAAGGGTCACCAACGTCATTTTAAGTAAGTATAAGGGTGTCCAACATAATTTCACGACTCTAGGGTCCTTAGCGAAATGTTACTAACTTTGGGGGCCTTTTTGTAAATAAACTTTATATAGGGGCAAAATGGTAATTTTGCCACCGCCAAGGGTAAATACGTAAAATCACCTTATTTTAGTTAGTTATGACATAACTTGACTCCAAAAGTAATTCCTTGAATTTTAGTAAGTCCAAAACTATTATAAGGGTGATAAAAATAATAAAGGGCAAAACGGTCATTCTAGTAAAAATAAATTTCACTAGTTAAAAACTTTTTCTATTACAACAATATACACTATATTCTGATTTTTGTGAACTAACATCATATTGAGGCATAAAAGAAATTTATACTAGAAGTTCTAAATTTAAAAAAAAATCTTACTAATTATTTATAACTTGTAAGTTTACACTAAAAATTATAATCTACTAATAATATAGTTTTTTTTTTTTTTTTTCACCCAATATAACTATACAAATTTACATTGAGTAAATAATCAACTAGATAGATTTATACTTGCTAAAAATATATATATATATATATATATATATATATATATAAACAATACTTTCATTGCATGGGTTATAAATCTTTTCTTAGAGAACATAATAATAATAATAATAAAAGAAGTCCTAAATAAATAAATAAATTAACATTTCAAATTTATCTTATTCATAGAAATATGCTAAATATTCTTTTGATATGAAAGAACAAATTTTTTTATACCATTTAATCTAAATTTCTACCAAACAAATCCTATTTTTCTACTTTATCAAACAATAAAACCAAACCGATATAAACTTCTCGTTTAATACCAAACTGATATTTAACAGAACTAAAATAATATCAAGTAAGTGGTTTTCCAGAACAATAATATCAAACAGATATCACAAAATAATATCAGAAAGGTCGTCTTCAATAAGAATAATATCAAATCAGTAGTCGGGCCCATAAATAATATCAATTTGGTGAATCTGGCCGCGAATTCGAAAATGGGTTACGGTTTCTCCGGTCGGGCTCGTTCCAAGCCCTAAAAAAACTACTCTAAGATACTCCAAGACTATTCTAACACATTCAAAAGCTTGGAATAGGTTGGGTACGAATTTCTACCTTGTTTTGCAAAAGATTTCGGTAAAACGAGTTTTGGCGAAAAACCGGCGGAGGGAGCTTCTTGGGCCGGCTTGGATGGATTTGAGAGTGTGTTTATGATCTTTGGGAGTAGGTTGGTGTTTGTATAACTCGAATTTGGAAGGGGTGGTGAATTTGGGTGTAACCCACTTGCTCTCTCTCTCTCTCTCTAAAACTCCATGGTTATGGAGCTTGGAACTCTTTCTTTCTCTCTGGAAATTCAGTGGTGAGGGAGGGACGAATCTGATGATTATAAGGAGGAGGTGGAGTGTAGGAGTTGAGATGGAGTGAAGAGGTGGTGTAAACCACATGGTGGAGTTATGGGTTGACAAGAGGAGTGATGGGGGTGGGTATTGGCAGAGACAAGAGGGAGAGATGGACTGATTTTCTGGGGTGATTGGTGGTGTATGGCAGTGGTGTTAGTGGTTGGAGGAGTGGAGAGTGGGGAGGAGAGAGAGGGAGTAGTTGAATGTGTATATATACTTATTTGTGTATATATGTGCATAATATACATGTGTGTATATGTACATGTATAAAAAAAATGTAATCAAGCCTTGGGGTCTAATGCGAAATTAAACAAATTAAAACAACATTAAACAATCCTAACTTTTATCAAAAATTTCGGATTGTTACAAGCCAGCTCTTTGTTTATTTATTTTTATTTCTTTATTTTTTCAATTTAGTCATCCCTTTGTTTTCCACTAAGTTAATTTATTGAATAAACTGACTTTTCATGATTTTTTACGTGATGTATTATGAGAGAATGACTTGTCTCGATTTTTGAAAAATTAAAACAGTTTTTTGTTAGTGGAACATCTTGTGTAGTCGTGTTGAATGGCCAACATCCAGAGAAGACCCTCCTCTTGATCAAAATGGTTCTCAACAGTTTGACCATAATTCATAAGTGCATACCGTGAACAATCAGTAATGGTCTATAAGATTTTAAGTTTTGAGTCTTTTGACAATGGAGATTAGACATTGCCACTTGAGCCATCTCCGATATCACCTTGGTTCACACGCGCCCAAATAGCCTTCTGTTGAGGTATTACCCAAACCCAATATCTCCCCGCTCCCGGGGCCAACTTTAAGGATTTAGAGTGCCTTAGGCCTAGACTAAAAATTGCTCGAGTATAATACTTTAAATTTTTTTCCACTAACAATCACAATACGAGAAAGAAAAAACAAAATAAAGTTCTACTTATCATTGTATAATAACAAAAAAGTCAAAACACAAAGTCTTCAAATACATATAACGCACGAGTATTACTTGAATATTACTCGTGTTGTATTTTTTGAAGCAAAAATATCAATTACACTTGTATAATCCACCTCTTCTACCGAGTCATTTTCAATCGATAACATGGATAACTCATTTAGTACGTCTTTCTTGTGACATGGTTGATCGAAGGTAAGATTTGTTCAATTTCAACTTTGAAAAGTTTATTTCTCCCATGACAACGCTAACTGGTGTAGTCTCTATACGCATTCCATGAATTTGAGAAAATATTCTCCATATGTTTGATATAAGTAAGCACTTCAATTGGTTTCTTCACTAATCTATCACAGATTCACTACTAAACACAAACACATAGAATAAAGATCATATTTTTGAAATTGGGTTCATGGAATCACTTGAAGTTGTTGTGCTTGAAGTACCTAGGAAGCAGAGTAGTGAAAAACCTGCGAGAGTCCCAAACAACGAAGCTGTTTCTGGCTCTGCTGAGTCTGCTCTCTGATCTCTCGCCTTGACTGTAGACGTCTGAGTGTGTGAGTATTGTCCCAATTTTAACAAATAATAACATTAGATTTCCAAATAAATCTTTTTTTGGATCGGTGTCTATTTTATATTGGGTCACAATGGTTAGGCCCTTTTGTAAGTAGTATTGGGCCTTTTTATTTATTTTTTTATTTGGGTCAAAAAGAGTTCTAGTCAAATCCACTTTCAGAAAACGTTGGAGTGCCCTAAAAATTAGCACTTTTTGGATGTCCTAGGCCCAGGCCTCCCCTGCCCGCTCCGTGGTGATCTTGTTTGGATCTTTTCCATGATCTCTCTACCAAAATTAATCTTGTGGAACCCTTCACCTTCGTTGATCAGCTCTTCTCCACCGAACTATACTGCTTACCGCCACCACGCTTTGCTCATACAATACAATAAATGCTCTGCTCTTAGGAACCCTACCCCACTGCTATGAACCTTATGAGGTGGAGAGAGACGTTGGGAAAATGGGTAGGAGCTTGGGTTGTACCCAATTTGGGCCAAGAAATGGGTAAACCCAAAGTGGGGAAGTATTTCGGTCCTGCATTGGAGATGACTTTTTGAGATTTTTATCCAAATTTTAAATTTGAGTCTTAAAATGAGTCGAGGTTGGAGATGCTCTACGTCTGGTGGAAATGGGTGTAGGCCCATACTTTTCATTGGTCCAATGATATGATGATTCCAGCCGCATGTCATTGTGATGGGACTCATGGGAGCTTTTAGAGCAACTTTAACCCATCTCTATTTCTACAAAATCTCCAAAATGGAGAATGAATATGACACATTAAGAAGATATTTTGTAATTAATGTCTTCTTTTCTTCACTTTTTGTACTTGGGAAAAATAGAAATGGGTTGAAGTTCCCCTCAATGTGTCACATTAGCCGCTTGGTTTTTTGGTAAAAGCAGAGCAAATGGTGTACTTACTATTCGTATTTGTAACGTCTCTTTTGGTGAGTTTAAATTCTCGTACAAAAATATAAACATAAAAATGTATGACTTTCTTAAAATATGTTATGAATTTAAAGGGTCTAGAATCTAGATTCATTTTCCGTTAAAATTGACAGTTCAACTAGGTTTCTAAAATCCATTTAAGCGCGGCAGGCCTGGTAAAATTAAAGGCACGGATATTATTTTCATTGGAGGAATGTTTCCAATAAAATTATTTGTTCTTGCATGGCCCGACTCCTTTTACAAATTAATCCCGCGGGTACATATAATTAAGAAGAATATGTAAGTTATTCATACACAGCATCTCTTTCTTTTATCAAGGTTGTACCAATTGATATGTTTCCACAAATAATTGAAATTCAATTTTTTCATTTGTATCTTCAATTTTTAAAAACTTATAAAGTTCTTCCACCAAGCACTGATCAATGAAACTTTAGTTTCATTCGGCTCCTTTATGGAAGATTGAAAAAGTCCTACATCTCATTAATATGTGAACGAAATTAAAATAAATAAATAATGGCTTTGTTTGGTTTGGTTTTAGACCAGAACTCATCTTGAAAATCTTCAGTTGGAATTAAGCAATAATCCCTCTACTGCCATCCAAATTGAGGAGAGGGATGTCTTCAACAAATTCCTTACTCTTTCCAGAGCTGAGGAAAGTCTTGCTAGACAAAAATCTAGGATCCAATGGTTGAAATTAGGGGACCAATGCACCTCTTTTTTCTTCAAATCTGTAACCAACAATAGGAACAGAAGTAAGATCACTAGCCTGGTCCTTGATGGTTCAACCATTACTCATGACATGGTTGTCATTAAGGATTCCTTTGTCACATACTACAATAACCTCCTTGGTAAGCCTCACAACTCCCATTATGATGGCTTTGAGAGAGTGAGTCAATTAATTACCAAAAAGCTGACTGATGTTCAGAAAATGTCTATGATCCAAGACATCACTTATTCTGAAATCAAGGATACAATTTTGGAGCTTAATCCTAAGAAAGCTCCTGGCCCTGATGGATATAATGCAAGGTTTTTCCACAAGGCTTGGCCTATTATTGGCTATGACATTACTGCTGCAGTGAAAAACTTCTTTAGATCTGGCAAGTTGCTTGCTAAGACTAACTCCACCATTGTTGCTCTTGTTCCTAAAATCCCTAACCCTTCTAAGGTTGGTGATTATAGGCCAATCTCTTGTTGCAACATCATATACAAGTGCATTGCTAGGATCTTAGCTAAGAGGATCCAAGCTGCTCTTCCATTTATTATTGATTGTGTTCAATCTGGCTTTGTTAAGGGTAGGAGAATTGCAGATAATATTTTCCTTACCCAGGAACTTATGAGAGGGTACCACAAGTCATCCCCCTCCCCTAGATGTGCTATGAAAGTGGATATAATGAAAGCTTATGATAATGTCAGATGGGACTTCCTTTGGGATGTCCTGAAGAGCATGAATTTCCACCCTAAAATGATCAATTGGTTGCATGCATGTGTTACCACTGCCAATTATTCCCTTAACATTAATGGGGAACCCACTGGTTACATTAAGGACAAAAGAGGTCTAAGGCAAGGGGATCCCCTCTCATCATACTTATTCGTAATTGTGATGGAAGTTCTTACCTGCATCCTCAAGGAAAAGGCTAAGCTTCCTGATTTTCAATTTCATTGGAGATGTAGCAAGTCTGAAATCATCAATTTGTGCTTTGCTGACGATCTTATGATCTTCTGCAAGGGTGAATTGATCTCTGTCACACATATCAAGACAGCTCTCCAGGAATTTGAATCTCTCTCTGGCCTATCCCCTAGCCCTGGTAAAAGTAGTGTGTTCTTTTCAGGGGTTCAGCACTCCATTAGGATTGACATCCTACAAATACTTGGCTTTAATGAGGGCTCCTTGCCTGTGAGGTATCTCGGAGTCCCCTTGCTTTCCACCAAACTTAAGCATAGTGATTGCAAAGTTGTGATTGATAGGATCACTGCTAGAACTAAGAGCTGGACCAATAGGGATTTAACTTATGCTGGGAGAGTGCAATTGATTAAGAATGTGCTCTTTTCTATGCAGACCTACTGGTCTTCCCTCTTTATACTCCCTAAGAAAGTCATCAAAGAGGTGGAAGCTATTCTTAGAGCCTTTCTATGGTCTGGACCTGACCTTAAAAAGTCTGGTGCCAAAGTATCTTGGGAGCATCTGTGCTCTCCTAAACATGAGGGTGGACTGGGCCTCAAGTCCATTCAAATATGGAACAAAGCTGCTGTTGCTAAACATATTTGGTTCCTCATTTCTGGTGGGGAACAATCTATGTGGTGTCAATGGGTTAAATCCTATTTACTAAAAGGCAAGAGCTTCTGGGAAGTCAAGGTACCTAGTGGCCCATCTTGGGTCTGGAGGAAACTCCTTGCTCTTAGGCCTATTGTCCACCCTCTCCTCAAAATGTCCATAGGTAATGGCAAGTCCACATCCCTATGGTTTGATAATTGGCACCCTTTGGGGCCTTTGGCTGACAAATTTGGCACCAGGTTCTTTTATGATTCTGGGCTTCTTAGAGACTCAAAAGTTGCAGCAATCATTAGGGGCTCTCAATGGGCTTTTCCCATCACTCGAACACTGGAGCTCATGGAGATTAAAGCTCAACTTCCCCTCCTGCCTTCTCCAGTTGGAGATAAGGATGATCACCCTAACTGGTCTCTCACTACCAATGGGGAATTCACAATTTCCTCACTTTGGAACCATCTTAGAACTCAATTCCCCAAAGTCTCTTGGCATAAATGTATATGGTTCCCTGGACATATACCTAAGTGTAGCCTAATCTCTTGGGTAGCCATCCAGAATAGGCTCTACACTGAGGATAGATTGGTGTTGTTTGGCACCAAGTCTATCTCTTGCTGTAGTTTCTGCAATGGTAGTGAGAGCCATAATCACCTATTTTTTAATTGCCCTTTCACCTCCCAGGTGTGGGATCAGGTCCTTGGACTCATTAATGTATCTTGGCCTGCTAGATCTTGGTCCAGCTGGGTTGGACACTTGTCTACAATCAGGGGCAGTACAATTAAAACTCTCATTACCAAACTTGTCTTCATAACTGCAGTCTACCACATTTGGATAGAAAGGAATCTACGCAAATTCCAAATCATTGCATGCCCTGTTCCTGTTGTTGTAAGCAAGATTTACTCAATGGTCAGGCTTAAACTGTTGTCAATGGAGGTCCTCCCTAAAGGCCCTCAATATCACTGGTTGATGAACAAATGGAGTCTCATGAATAAGGTGTTGTAGCATTGCAATCTCTCATTTGGTAACTTTTAACTTTATTTGCAATTCTGTATGGTTTACAGGTTCTCTTTACATATCAAGTACCAATCATCATTGGAGGAGGGAAACCCATATCCATCACCAAGGGTTCTCAGTACATTGGAGGGTTCTCAGTACTGCTGTTGCTGCTGCATTCCCTTTAGAAGTTTAGCAGTTACTGCTGCTGCCCCTGTATTTGCTGGCTGCTGGTTGCTGGTTGCTGGTATTGGAGGCCTTTATGCATAACAAAGCCACCTATTGCAGCATCCAGCATACTAGTAAGGGAGGTATTTCCTAATCCTTAATCTCTGAAATGTGTGGAATTACTTGCTGGGATACTCTACCAAGCTTGACTGGTAAGAATTATGAGTTGTGTGCACCACCATATCTGTGAGACCTTGTGAGTGTGTGCTTTGAGCCCCTGAGTTCTTTGAGAGGGGAGGTAATATTTAGTGGGGGAGTTTGGTGAGAAATAGGTGAGGGAGTTTTGGACCTTAGTGAGTGATCAGAAGTGTGAGGTTTTGAGGGTGTTGTAGGGTGAGCCACCTAATTTCTAGGTTACTGTTGTTGGCCCTGTTTACTGCTGTGCTCATTACCTTAATAGTGCAGTAGTTTTTTGGGTAAAGTATAGTGCAATAGTTGATGCTATTGGACCACTGATTACTGCTGTTAACATCACCTGAATTCCAACAGGCATCAACTGATCTTTTACTAGATAATGTTTGGAAATTCTGAATTTTTAATCTGAAATTCTGATTTGTTGTGGACTGCCATCACTTGGGCAGAGCTGCTGAAATTGTGAGATTTTACGTTCTCTAGCCTTTACTGCTGTTCTAATTATCCAGCGTTGTTCTGGAAATTCTGTAAATTTTGGAATCCGATACTAAACTGGCTGGTGCTGTTCGTAATTCAGTGCTTTCCGGTGCTTAATCTGGAAATTTTGTGTTGCTGTCCAGTGATATTCTGGAAATTCAATATTTCAGAGCTACAAATTGATATGTATCCAATGTATCCAGTGTTGTTTGTTTTTTGTTTCGCCTAGCCATGGGGGGCTGTCCCATGGCGCTGTATAATTCCCTTCTGGGAGGGGGATGTCCTCCCACTCCAAGCCCTTGGGTTCCTATTGTTGGTTGATTTCAAGATCTGTTTTGTTGTGATATGTGCTGAACTTTCATTGTTCAGCTGGGATGCTCTACTTTCAAACAAAATGCTGCCAAATTTTTCAGAGATTCTTGATGTTTGCCTAGCTATGGAGAAGGAGCAGTCCTTCCAATTTTCTGGATGTACCCTTTGTGTCCCAGCGGTGGGTCTTGTTTAAGCTATAAGGCACTTGTCTCATGTTTCAAGGATTCCCAACTTCAATTATAAACGGCAGCAACTAGCACACTGTGTTTCAAGCCAAATGGAAGCTGTTTGTTCTACAAGCAAAGAAGAATCATGTGTTTATTGTAGCCTTTTGGTCCCCTAATCTTTTTTTCTTTTCTTTTCTTTTCTTTTCTTTTCTTTTCTTTTCTTTTGTTCTTTTTGTCCTCCTGGGGTATGCCCCTTGTAGGCTGTATATTCTTTTGCCTCCTTTTTATTTCACGCTAAATTACCCAAAAAACCTGGTTCCTACTTTTCCAGTGAGCCCCCCACTTTTTGCCTTTGATTTTTCTCTTTCCTCTCTATTTCTAGCAATGCTACTCTAGTACATATTTCATGCGAGATGGGTCCGTGGGGTTCACTTTAAATACCCATACAAATGATCCCAGCTGTCCATTAATTTTAAAATTATTCTTTGAGTCGTCTAGAAAAAAATCAGGTCAATTGTATAATTTTAAGTACTTGATCCAGTTGTCTAACTTTCTCTTAAACTTTTGTAATTTTTAGGATCCCAAATTGGAAATGAATAATTAGAAAACGGATCAACCAGTTATAATTTTACCTAACATAATAAAGAGGCTGTTGTGGCTCATACTCCCTCCGTCCCAAATTATTGGTCCTACTTTGGAAATCCAACTTTTTATGAAAAGTACTAAAAAAGGAAAGAAGTACACACTTTTCTTTGTTAACTTTTTAAAATGACCATATGTTTTGGGACAGCCAAAAAAGAAAAGTAGGACCAACAATTTGGGACCCCGGGAGTATTTGACATTTCCCTTGCAAAAATAGCTAAGATTCCCTAATAGAGAGGCCTGTTGGGGATGCCAATAAGAGCAAAAACAGCAGTCTCTCTATTGCATGGTTTAAGGTAGAATAGAGAAAGAGAATACAAAAAAACAGCTCCAGCAGCTTAGCTAAAACACTGTGGCACAGGTATATTGCTACAATATTTTCTCTCTCCCGTACCAATGCCACTCATGTTCTACACCTTTTCTCTCTCTCCAGTACCTATATATTACTAAAGTAGTCTTTGTAGGAATAAAAAAATAGTTTTTTTAGAGAATTGAACCTTAAAATGGATAAATTGTTGGAGTATTGATGGTGACAGACTAGCTATATACACTGTACACCAGGTATTTTGGCCAAATTTTTGGCTTAGCTGCTGCTGTTGCTACCTTCTCGGCTTCTCGCTATCACAACCATCGTCATCCAAGATCAACAAAACCAGTTAGGAATTGCTGATCACTTTGCATGCTTCCCCTTTCGGGTGTCTTGACCAAAAAATGGCCTCACATTAAACGATGTTTAAGCATGAGTTCCCTTTTCATGAATTCATCTAAACATATGTAAGACAGTTCATTTTTCGGGTACAAATCAAAAGAACACAAATCGGGATTTTTCGGAGAGAAGTTCTTAACGCAGCCACACTTGGATTCGTTTCAGTGAGCATAGAAAACCGATTTTCGTTCAACTGTGATATTTAAGTAATTGAGTTGATTTGGATTCTCTATGTGTTTTTTTTTTTTTTTTTTTAGTTTGAGCTAGAAATCATCTCACTCGAACAATAGAAGGATCTTATTAATGTGAGGCATTTTCTAGTCAGGACAATAGTAGATGAACTAATTATTCAATAGCTTATAAGTAATGTTGGCTTAGGCTGAGTTTCTAAGAATACCGAAAATTCCAAAAATACCATAGTAGAAACTCAGCGTAAGCCAACGTTACTAAACAAGTTATCAAATCAATTGATGTATGTGAGGAAAACAACCTATTGATTTTGACAACTTGTCAGATGTAAGAATCTGACAAGGAAATAAGACGGAATAACACCGTTGTCCTCATATTATGAGATCTGAAGCTTCTCTGCGTTGCTTTGGGTTATCATTAGTAATATTTTTCGAGTAGCTTGTACTCGATCAATTTTCCTTGGGAGAAAGAAAAATGGATTCATACTAGATTTACATAGGGATGGCAGTGGGTTGATCGGTTCGGTTCGGATATTGCCATATCCGAACTCATTACTCGAAACTAGATGAGTACCCAGAACCGAACCGAAACCCGAACGGGTAGGGAAAATTGAAATCATAATTGAACCAATCGGGGATCGGTTCGGTTCGTGTATTCCCCGTTAAATTAGAAAACAAAATAAAACGAAATAATTATGAATGAAATTCACATATGAAAATCAGTTAAATTGGAAATGCCATAGATCCGTCAATTAAAAAGGTATGCAAATATGCATCTAGATATTTCAAATACAAAGCTAATATACATCTAAGTAGAAATTCAATGCATTCAAGCCATACACATGCTAAACTTCTGCATATGAAGGGTAATTTTGTAATTACACATATCCGGTTCGATTCAGGGAACGGTTCAGTTATCAACTAAAACC
Organism: Vaccinium vitis-idaea; assembly: GCA_963854785.1. Classification (NCBI taxonomy): domain Eukaryota; kingdom Viridiplantae; phylum Streptophyta; class Magnoliopsida; order Ericales; family Ericaceae; genus Vaccinium; species Vaccinium vitis-idaea. Next base: position 37,614,253 of record OY978215.1, read on the forward strand.
AGAACCGAACCGAACCCATTCGGTTATCTCACATCCCATACCATACCCGCACCCACGGGGAATATTTCGGTTATGGTTCGGGAAAAAAAACCGGTTATGGTTCGGGTACCCATCGGTTCGGTTGAGATTGCCATTCCTAGATTTACAACTCTGATGTGTGTGGCTTAAGTCCAAGCGAAGGGGAACGATTCAGTAAATCCCATCCGGACGGAACCCAAGACTGTCCGGACCGCTGAAGCTGCTAGCAAGAATCTTGAGGTTCTGTATTTCCCGTTTGGATGGGGCTCAAGGCCGTTGCGACGCGAGACAGAAGTATATAATTTCGTTTTGTGCAGTTGGTTTGGTAAGCTTGTTTTTGGTAAGAGAAGAAAAAACATAGAGATACATTCGAGAGTAGATTAAAGCTTGTAATTAATCCTTGTTTTTATAGGGATTGGTTCTTCCTTCTCCCATGGAGTAGGTACATAGCATGTGTATCGAATCACGCAAATCTCTGGTGTGATTATTGTTCCTTGCTTTCTTTAATTGCTTTCATTCATCTTTATTATTCGCGTGATAGATCGATTCATTGTGTCTTCTGTTTAACCGCACAACAAACTCTTAATATGGTTTCAAGTTAGAAATCTTGGGCCTAACTACTAGCTTTAATTTCCACATAAAGCTTTGTGCACTCTTGAGCTATCTTATGTACAGCTCAAGTAATCTCCTCCCCAATTCGATCAAAGGCATACCAGAGAATTCACAAGAAATTAATTTCTTGCGATTTGACCCTAAGAATTGAACCTTACTCAATTGTGTGAAACTAACTCACCAATCGACCGGTCTAATCCTTTGGTTGCCGGGGGTTATTGTTGTGCACGATCTGGGCCGTCCGTTGCTTGGATGGACGATCCAAATTTGAAACAAAATAGGAGAACTATTTGCGCGAATAGTTTGGTTTCAATCCGAACCGATGAAAACATTTGTAGACGGCTTAGATCGTGCGCCGCTGCTGTTTTGCACAAACTGTAGCAATCCCGGGTCCCATTGAATAAGATAAGAATGAGCTTATGCTGGTTAGAATGCTGAATAGGAATGGGGTTTGATAATCTAAAAGTGAAAAAGATCTGTAGGAAAACCTTCCACAGTCAACTTCTAGAAGCTCTTGGTGATCATTCCACCGAACTAATTGTGATGGTGGGGAAAAATGGATTTCCTGGTTGGCCATGTTGCATCGATTTGACTTTTTAACTGCTCAACAGATGTGTCCAACATTTTGAAGCCCACAGCTTGTTCATTGTAATACCCATAAATCATATTTCCTCTCCAGTGGACATTTGATTTCTAATTTGACAAAAAATCTCCACACCTTAATAATCTCCTAAATATTCCCCAATATCATTGGAATTCGGAAATAAGTAGTGTCTCCATTTTCTCACTCGCAAAATCTTTTAATTTAATGTTATGGGTGATTTAGGCACTTAAAAAAATATTTGGGTCAAGAAATTTTTTTTAAAAATTCACAACCGCAATAGTCATTCGATTCATGTTACGTATCATTCGATATTTCTAACACCTTTACACCAGAGAAAATTGTGGATACAAAAAGGGTATCGCAAACGTGGTGCCCAAGTCCGCCCATCTGCCGTTCAAAAGTATTTTGAACGGTCCAGATTTAAGAGAGGACAGAGGGAGGGAGAAATGAAGAAATCCCGAGCATCTAAAATACTTTTGAACGACCGAGAGGTGCGTTGAAGCACATGCAATACCCCGCCAGTACCCTAGTTTTTCTCGTTACACCATGACAATTTCAATTTAATTTTTTTTTTGGCCATTCGATATACAATTTCATTTGTTCTACATTTTTAGTTGGGCCATGATGCGGCCCAGTCCGTTTAAAACATGCCTAGCCGAAGTCTAAGCTTTGACGGCCGTTGGGCCCAATTTCTACCGGTTGATACACCGGAGGCGAGTGGAAGGTTTCGAAAGCTGCGGGGCAAAGAGAGAGATCGAGTCATCTCAATGGGCAGCGGGAAGAAAGAGAAGCGTTCAAAAAGTGGAAGACTCACAAGAAACGAAAACCCTAACCCTAAACGAAAGCCCATACCACTCGGCCCCGACAGAATAACAGCCAAGAAGAAGAAGGCCAAAACCAAGACTTCCGACAAGAACAACAGCAGCTTAGGCTTAGCAACAGCGGCTGAGCAGCTGAGTTTCTTTGTGGACCAGTATCAATCAGCCAATGGCGTTCAGCTTTCTGTGCTCGAGCTCGAATCCATCAAGCCTGGTTTGCGTTGCTTTTCTCCTTGTTTTAAAATCCAGTTACTTGCTTCCTGTTTTGGTCTCTGATAGGGTTGCAAGTAGTAGGGGTGTACACGAGCCGAGCGCCGGTTTAGTAAACAAGCTCAAAACTCGAGCTCGAGCAGAGCCCGGTTCATTTACTTGAATTTGAGAAATTGGTTTCGATGTGATATTGACCATAATGTCGTTTTCCATTGTCAATCTAAAATGATGAAATGTATTTGGTGATGGTGGTGGGGGGTGGTGGTAGTGGCCATGGTAGCAGTAGTTATGGTGGCTGGGGTTGGGATTGATGGGTGGTGAAATGTATTTGGTGATGGTGGTGGGGGGTGGTGGTAGTGGCCATGGTAGCAGTAGTTATGGTGGCTGGGGTTGGGATTGGTGGGTGGTGGTGGTGTTCCGGGTAATATCACTTAGAAGTTAAAAGATAGAGGCAAGGTGGTCTTTTTAATGTCCATAAAATGAAAACCTCAAATTCTGCTAGAGGAGTGTTGGGTTATGGTCTGTAGAAGAGAAATTGAGATTCCATTCTGCATAATCTATGCTAAGAATTTGTGCCGAATACTTCATGATCCATCATCCAACTTTGTAATATACTATAATCCATAATCACCCCAGATAATTTGTGGCAAGCCCCCTTTAACTACTCTTTGATTCCACCTTGAGGAATTCCATTCTACTAGATTTTTCTAAATGGGTCCAACTCCAAATACACATGGTAGGGGTGTACATGGTCCGGATTGGTCCGGTTCCTCAAGAATCCAGTGACCAAACCATTGCTAACGGTTCCGGAAAAATGGAACCAAAACCTAACCATTACATGTACAAAACCTACCCATAACCAAACCGCTATACCGGTCCGGTTTCGGTTCGGTTTCGGTTCTACCCTATTATCAACCAAACATTTCCATAAATTTTGAAATTGGAAAAGATAGTCACAAAATTAATCATAAAACTAGGCTGCAACTTCATTAGCATTTCAAGTCTTGAACCAAAATTAGTACTACAAAATAGTTCAAAGACTACCACCATTAAAATGGCTTCGCAAAGTGATTACATAAACTCAGCCGATAAAAAAAAAAAAACACAAGTAGAAATTGATATTCAGTTGTGTTATATAGAACTAAATCAACTGATAATCCTGGGGAGAGAGATAGTGGATGGATTTGGTGGGAAATTGAACATTGGAGTAAATTCATTCTCCATGGGAACTAGAAATGGTGGAGAAATTGGTTCGGTGGAGGCTGGAGAGTCTGGAGACTGTTGGAGTTCCAGATGAAAAAAATTTACGTACCAACAGTAAACATTAATGAAGTTGTATGTGTATATATATATATAATAAATCGGTTCCGGTTCGGTTCGAACCACGGTTTTTTTAAAAGAACCAGTAACCGAACCAAATTTAACGGTTTTTAATTTTTTAGGACCAGAACCTGACCATAGAACCAGAGAACCAATCCAAAAGGCACGGTTCGGTTCGGTTTGGTTCGGTTTACCGGTTTTCGGATTTTTCTGGACACCCCTAACACATGGGAGTGTCAGAAAACTAAATATGCAACCGATTGCACATGTCTGTTAATCAAGTGATGCTTCTATTTAAAAAAATCCTTATGATGAGATGCCAAATATGGCATGTCTGATTGACAGTTCTTTTTAGGGAAACTAAACTGTCACACATTGGATAATCTTTTGCCAGCCTGAACGGTATTTGGTTGCTTTGATGGAAGTGATTGAGGAACCATATCAGTTTCTATCACAATACGATTTCTTTACGCTTTTACTGTTGATATAATTAGTGGCAACTCCAGGAATTTTGGTTAGGGTATTAAATAAGAAACTTAAAGTTTTTAAATTTTTTCATAGTTCTATATAGAAGATAGTAATGAAAATATGGATAGCACCGTTTTGACAAATATATAAAGAAATGTTGGTCATCTGTGATGCACGGACGAGGAAAAGGACACGGACATGGGAATTCTAAAAAAATGGGAATACAGACACGGCGCAGGACACCCCCCATGTATATTTATTTATTTATAAAATAAAGGGGAGAGAGAGAGAGAGAGAGAGTCGTCATCGTTTTTGCTCGTCGTCGTCGATGGCTGGTCGCTGACTCCCATGGCTGGTCATCCGAAGAGAGGCGAGAGAGATTGTATGGCAGATTAGGGCTTTTTGAACGCTGATATGTGTATTCATAGGTTTAATCCAATAGTTTTAAGTTATAACGGCCTTGTTCGTTTCATAGTTTTAGTTTTGTTGTAGTTTTGTTTTGTAATCATTACACTCATTTCTCTCTCTATCTCTCTCCACTCATTACACTTTTTTCCAAAACTAAACTAAACTAAAACTACTAAACGATCAAGGCCAACTGGCCTTGTTCGTTTCACAGTTTTAGTCTATGTAGCACGGACACCGACACGGATACAAACACTGACACGGATACGGACACGGGACACGTGAATTCTAAAAAATGGACATGGATACGGCGGGGGACACGGCAAAAAGAAATAAATAAATAATTAATTAATTATATGTATAAATAAATCATATATGTATGCAATAACAATATATATAATAATTATATATACATAGATATATACACTTTTCTATGTATATATATGATTTATTACTAGTATATCGTATACACATACTGTAAGATATACACCCTCAACGGAAATATATATACCAGTACGTACATCCATATATATACATATACACAGCGAGAGAATGTGTATATGGGGGACACGCGTGTCCATGCCGTGTCCCCCGAGTGTCCCCCTCCAAAAAATAATTTAATTTAAGGGACACGCCACGTGGCGTGTCCAATACGTGTCCCCGCGTGGGACACGCGTGTCGCCGTGTCCCCGTGTCCAATACGTGGACACGGCGACCTCTAGAAGTGTCGGTGTTTCATAGGTTTTAGTTTTGTTTTGTAATCATTACACTCATTTCTCTCTCTATCTCTCTCAACTCATTACACATTTTTCCAAAACTAAATTAAACTAAAACTACTAAACGAACAAGGCCATTAGAATCTTTTTTCCATGTATGAGAATTCTGTCTATTATATTCTATTTATTTCGAATATTTGTTCTATTTCTTTCTATACGGAAATTCGCAGATAGATTATCGATCTGATGCAGTGGAATTAATAGCCACTGTCTATTTTTCCTCCTTTCTTATAAGTGGAATCGTTTTCTATACCGTATATATTAACTCGATTATCTCAGTCTATTGGCCTTGTTTGTTTAGTAGTTTTAGTTTAGTTTAGTTTTGGAAAAATAACTAAACTAAAACTATGAAACGAACAAGGCCAGTTTAGTTTTAGTTTAGTTTTGTAATCATTACACTCATTTCTCTCTCTATATCTCTCCACTCATTACACCTTTTTCCAAAACTAAACTAAACTAAAACTACTAAGTGAACAAGGCCATATTTTCCCCTGAAAAATTTTCAAATACACCCCGCCATGTCCCCAACCGTGTCCCCCTCCAAAAATTAAATTAAATTATTGGACACGCCACGTGGGACACGTTTCTAGCCGTGTCCCCGTGTCCCCCTGTCCTAACACTGCGATACGGTGACCTGTAGAGGTGTCGGTGCTTCATAGCTGGTCATTGTGAGTTTTTATAATTTATTCATAATAGCTTCATTTCAAATTTTATTAAGGAAAATATGTGTAGTTTGTCGTACATACGTTGAAAATTAGTTCACACAACAATAATTCATTGATCTCCTATCTAAATTGTTAAATTCTTGTTTCTGTTTTGTTCAATAAAAGAATTGGAAAAATTTTGTTTATAGTGACACTTTACCTTTTTAGTGTGTATTTTTGTGAGAGAAGGTGGAACTGTTGTAGTGATGGATTTTTATTGAAATGGGTGTTCAAAACTAAAGGAGAAATATAAATATTTTTACTATCAGTACACGCACACACAAAATTAGGGTGTTCAACAAGTGGAGCCGTTTTTTGCAATCCCTCTAGTAATAAGCTGTTATTGTGTTGTTGGATTATGCAGACAAATCCATTCTGGAGCTATCCCAAGGCATGGATCAAAGTGCAAGCAATTTAAGTGAACATATGAAGGCTGCTTTTGGATCATCCTGGAAAGAAGTGCTTTGTGAGAAGCAGCTGGTTGAAGGAAAGATTGATCCTGGAAGTCCAGGTCTTCTCGTAATCAGTTTATCTGCCTTGAGATCATTAGAAGTTCTTAGGTGTGGTCCATCTTTGCATACTTTGGATATATTGAACCTCCTAGGAATCTGTGTCATCAGATGCCTAATTTTGCTTGTTTACATAACACAGGAAAATGAGTTATTGTGGCATATCTTACTTTTTTATATCCAGTCTCTTTGAGTACTTATGGGAAGAATGTATTATGGTTTCTTCAGAAGTTTGAGGGATTTGACCACAGAATGCCATGCAGCGAAGCTATTTTCAAAGCATATGAAGATTGAGGAACAGGTAGTATTTTTGCCTTCTATGCAAGTTCTGTTTGTTATGGATGGTAGAGTGAATGTGAAAAATGAATTGCAGAGTTGTCTATAGAAGTTGGCATTTGATACTACTGTTGTATTGGAATTAAAATTAGATAGAATTACCTTAAAGATGGTGTATGTATGGATATGTACAACGAAACAGCTGTACTATTGGTCAATGTTTTGGTGATTATAGGTAGCAACAACTGCGGATAAGGTGAGAAATATCAGCAAGATTTCTGATTAGTTATTGGTAGCTCAATTAGGGTCTCATGACATAGAGACGCTTGTACAGAAGTCATGTTTGAACACTGGGCATATTACACTTATGTAGAGACGCTTATACAGAAGTCTTTTGAAGTCTTGTAATCTAAGAGATTTTTAGGACAACCCCTGAAGTACAAAAGTGGACACTCGCACCCTTGAACCATCATGTAAAGTTAGATGGCTAGTTTTTCTGCCAAAACTAACGGAAAAGTAGATTCGGCACTTTTCGATAAAATATCCTCCTAAAAGAATCCTAAATGGCTACATTAGCTTGGAGGCTATTAAAATGATATTATTCAAAATATATCTTTAATATTGAATTTTTCTGGTTGAACAAATTTATCAAGTAATTATATTCTTTTGGTTAACATTCTACTTAAATGGCTACTAATAAGTTGTTCAATCTGGAAAAGGTACAGTATTGAGAATGTAATTTTAACGATGGTGTTTTAATAGCCACCAAGGGAATTGTAAGTATTTCATATACGTTTTGGTGGAAAAATCATATAGAAAGGTGTCAAATATGCTTTTCTATTAGTTCTGACAAAAAAACGAGTCTCACTTTACATGACAATTGACAGTTCAGGGGATCTCTTAGACGGGGGTGTAAAACTGAGAAAAACCTAGGGAGGAGGCAGGATGCTCCGTGCTCGGACGCTCCTTCCTCTCATCCTTCGTGGAAGATGTTCCTTGCCTTATTGGTTATCTAGAGACTAGAGTTGAGCTCCCTGAAGGCTAATACACACTTTTGGATGTAGAGTGCCCAGAGGTGGGCTTGCCTAGAGGTGGGAATCTGCTAGTGGTAGTGTGGTACAGTGTAGGTTCACTAGGGACATGCCATATAGCGGAGGCCAGCCGGATACCCATAGTTGTCAACCGTGATGGAGAATAAAGATGGAAATTCTCCTCAAAATGGAATTCACCCACATTGAAGATCAATCCAAAATGCAACGCGACTTTCGTCATCAAACGATTACTTTACATTATGAAAAGTTCCACCCATCCTGTAATCTAGTTGATACTGGTACACTGTAACAACCCATTCTTCATTGGTTGCTGGTTGGCCAATTGCCCTATGATTGAGACACATTTATGCTTCACTATCTGATGGTACCAAATTCACCTTTGGAACCACATAAAAAATGTTACTTTGATTGATCTCTAATCTGTCATCTAACAAAGCATGGATTGTGAAAGGGATATGAAACATGCAGGCAAACCATAAATAGCCTTCATCGACGTAGTCTCTCACTTTTAGACACAAATTGTCTCTTCTACTCGTTTATGCTATTAGGAACATTCTATGGTATCATCCAATACTGTAATTGCTTTGAATGAGGAACTCGTGAACTGACAAGTTTTAGGATATGCTTTCTCTATTGTCGTTAGCATACTGCAAAGGAAGTTTTACTTGAGTAAATCTTCTGAACTAGTCTTGAGTCTGTTAACATTTTATTGGTTGTACAACTTATACTGTATATGCACTCATCTATCCTTGTTCTTACTAATTAATTCAGGTGACCATTTTAAAGAACCGTGTTAACATTGCTTGTGGTACACCAAGCAGGTTAGTCGTCTAACTTTGTTAGAATTTTCTTTTTTCTCAGAGCCCTGGCTTATTAGGCATGGTAAAAGCTACCCAAAGCATGGTGAAAGGCTACCCATTTCGTCTACGATAGACAATTGACCTTTATATATTTTTGGGCTTTAGTATTGGCTTGTGCTTGCTGTGGCCATGTTGGGAAGTCCGGTTTTGTCTTCCTTTTGTTTAGCTTAGTTCTAGTTGCCTGTATGCTTGAATTGCTGGTTTGCAAGGGTATGCCCTGGTGGTCTTGTCCCCTGTTTTTGGTTTAATAAAATCTTACCTTACCAAAAAAAAAAAAAAAAACTTGAGCTTTTATCGAGTGACTTTACTTTGAAGCAAAAGCCAGTTAGACTTGAGATTTTGAAGTTCCAAAATGTAGGTTTAAAACCAGTTCAGCAGCTCAGCTCATCGTGATGGGCCCACGTATGGTGGTGTTGTGTCCTAAGGATGTTTGAAGCCGTTTATGCTTTATATTCTTTGGTTTCCTTATGTTGAATGGTATCATTTGAAGACTTCTTTAAAGTTATGAAGTTTCTCAGAATTAATGAGCCAGTATCCATTTTGTTGAGCCTGTTTGGAATGTGCCATTGGTCTTTTTCTTTAGGTTGATTTGTACAGAAGACTAGGTTGGAGCCAAGTCCAAAGAAGCAATGTTCAATATGCCCTCTATATGCCTAGGAAGAGCTGAGAATTCAAGAATGTTCTGATAGTGCCCATGTCCTTCCCAACTTTCTAATGTTCCAAGTATTTTTTTTCTCAGAAAATGATCACCAAATGCCAAGGTTAGCAGAATTGTTGATAATATCCACAAGAACTTTGGAATGAGATTCAATCTGGACTTGGGAGTAACCATGGGTAATTCACAAATGCGTACAACAATGATGGAATGAAAACCAACAAGCTGGAACTGTGGGACATGGGTTGAGCATATGATGCCAAAAGAAAATGACCTTGAGAGTCTATAGCAATGCCTGGATTATCACAAGAAGAGTCATCAAATTTTATGTTAATTAAGGGAGGTTTAACGATGCACCACCAAATCATAGACCACTTACGAATCTTAAGACTTGGGCAAGGGCAACGTAAGTCCCCGAAGCATAAGAATATCAAGCCCCTCCGCCAAACTGAAAATATTAGCAGCCGTATGCAAATCTGTAATCATGAAAGTGCCATTAGAACGGGAACCCAGGGGTTTCCCTCAAACCTAGAAAGGTATCTGTTGAAATCTCCCAACAAGTAATAGGAGTGATAATCTGGAATCCGTGTGGACCAGTAATCCACTTGTGATTTAACTTAAGAATTAAGATCAAGTGGACCAAGCCATTAGGTTCAGATGTACTATCTCCATGCATTTCGAGAACTAGACCTTCGACCTCATCTCAAGGAAGTTAACATAGAGTTCTCTACATCAGTAATCAAATAAGGAATTTGATCCAAAAGAGGAGAAGACATAAATCCTTGACATGGTCTTCATTTTTTGAGTATAGATTGTCTTGTTTCGATTGTGCTGGAGAGTGAAATGCCGTTTATCTCTTCTATTTATTCTTCAAATCTTGTGTGTTTGGGTTTGTTTACTATTGCACCATATGACATGGTTCTCTGGGTGTTTCTCTACTTAATTTCAGGATTAAGAAGTTGATTGATGTGGAGGCACTAGGACTATCACGATTAGCTGTGATTGTGCTCGACATGCACACAGACGTCAAGGGTTATTCCTTGTTCACACTTCCCCAAGTCAGGTTGTTCCTCCTCCTACCTCCTTTTACGGTTGTCCTTTCGTATGTGATTGGTATCGGAATCATCCACAGGTTTTGTGAATTTAACATCATTCATCTCTAAGACATCCGAGTCTTAGTGCCCCCCTTCTTTTCTTTCCTTGTTTTATTCCTGAATGGAAGTAGGGCAAGGATTTAATTTCTTAGAACCTAGAAGACGCTTTTCATTCTCAGATACTCCCTTATTCCCTTTCTCCATTTTGTGCTTGGTATGGTGAATATTGTTTCTCATTTACATGTGTTCATATCGCAGAGACGAATTCTGGGACTTGTACAAGTGCTACTTCCACCCGCGGTTACTTCAAGGTGATCTTCGTATCTGTCTTTACGGCCCCATACCAATTAGCTCTTAGGCAAAGAAGGTTAGTGAGGACATCTGGTATGAAGCTCGAGGGTTCGACCATCTTGTGTTGTTTATTCAATTTTTTGGTTTGAAGAAGGGAGTTAGGCTTTGTTTGTTACGGCTTAAATATTCCCATGAGTAAAAAAATTTCCCTGGAATTTTGATTTTCTTAACTATTTTTTGCCGATTGGATTATGTGCTCAAAATATTCTGCAACTCTTTTTTTGTTCTGGTGATAAGTGCATACACCAACAAACTTCTATCCATAAACCGTTCTAAGATTGCTTCATACACTACCCCAACGTCTCAGAAATATACTAAAAAATGTTTCCACCACCGCCATTTGTGGACCATACCGTGTTATTGCAGTAATCTGAATAGTTCTTCTTGTAGGGTCGTAGAATCGTATATCCAATCACCTTGAACGGATAACGATAGGTATATCAAAAAGTGAATATTGGTTCATAGAATAGACGGTCTGATTCTGTTAATAACTTTAAAACTTAAAGTGTTCCTTGACCGTCTATTTTATTTTCCAAAATTTATTTTTTACCTATCAATATCCAATCAAGTTGATGGTTGCATGGTCATCGGGCCCTGTAAGATGAACAGTTTAGATTACTGGAAATGAAAACACGGTGGGGCCACTTTTTTGTACTCGCCGCTTGTGCCAATTTGGGGGTACTTGGGTTAGACTTATGGTACATCAATTCGAAAGCAATTAAGGACAATGTTAGAGTAAGTAACTTTCTGATGGAACTCAATGTTCCTGGGGTTTGCTATCAATGGATATGTAGAGGAGGGTCTTCAATTCTTCGACTCGATGCAGACGGAAGGGTTTGAGCCAAATGGGATGAGTTTCACAGAAGCTATAGTCCATGCCATGTATATGCCCATATGTGATGTTTGATCTGACCCGCTTAATGTGTTTAAAACGTGTTTTTAGAGGTCTACGCGAGGAATTATAAATTCAAAATAACCGGTTTTATAAAAACTATATCTACGGTTTGTATGAAAATAGCTCAGAACAAGCCGTCCCCGGTTATTTATTAATTTATTTTTATGATTCTTCCTGTGGACCATTAAAAGCACGTTTAAAACACATTGAATAGCTCGGATAATCAAAATCCAATCGGGAAAAGTAGAATGAGAGGAATCCCACACTTTTATTTCAGTCAGGAATCCACAGTGTGTGTGTGCACACACACACAAATCTTCTTATACACACCCTAAAATGCGGACCTTCCATCCACACCTTACTTTCCCAATCAAATTTTTTTTATCTGAACTGTCCAATGTGTTTAAAACGTGGTTTTATACAGTTTTTATGAAAAACTGCTCAGATCAAAACCTTCCCGGTATTTTTTATTGCTAATTTCTCAGGGACCCTTAAAAGCACGTTTTAAACATATTGAGCGGTTTGGATTGTCAAGATTTGGTCCGAAACTATTGGGTCATGTGAACCTGATACCCTAGACCCTAAACCCGACACCCGACCCAACTTCATTGAGTTACTAATATTTCAACTCAAACCCAACCCTATGGTATTTGAAAACTGCTTACAACCCTTTGGGTCGGATCTGGTCAGGTTTGATTTTTCCCACCCCTAGTTATCAAATCAATAACGTCGATGCTTGCATGAAAGAGACGTTGAATCATCAAGAATTTTAAACAGCCTTACTATGCAGAACAAAGGATTCCCCCGTAAAGGTAAACCGACAGGTATGTAAAGTACTGATGCCGCGGTAAGTCAAATATCAATTTCAAAACATCACATATGGGCCTTAGAACAATTCTTTATTAAATATTTCTGCCAATTAAGGGGAAAAAATTTACTTATTTCTATGTCCGGCAATTCTCCTTTCCCTCTAAAACAACCCACAAATCCATGAACCGAAACACAACCATTGTAATTGAGATGGGTGGGAACCCCAAGAGACTGGCCTAGTTGTTTTGGTCAGGGACTTGGGGTTTCACTCCATGCATAAGCTAGTGCAAGATTAGTACGAGGTGCGCGCAAATTTGGCCCGGACACCCTCCATTATCAAAATAAAAATTGATGTTATAAAAAAAAATTGAGATGGGTGGTCACCATGGTCAATGATTTTGGGTCTCTCTTCCCGTCAAAGTCAGTATTTATGACGAGGGGGAGAAAAAAAGTAAACAGAACAATTTTTCTACACATGACATGACTTTGTGGTCTGGGGCATGTTTCAAATATAAAGTCGCTATTCGGTAACGTCACAATACATAATAAAGAATGACTTGACTTTATGGTTCAAAAAAAAAAAAAAAAAACCACATAAGAAACAGAAAAAATAAAAGAAAAAGGACAAGAAAAGAAGGCAAGACAGTCTACCGGGAAGAAACAAATGTTCTGATATTTTAGCTAATATTCCTCGTGATGCTTGTTTAGATTTCAGAACTCTTGATGTTGCTCCAGATTGTATTATTTCGCAACTTTGTGATGATTCGAATGGAGTTGCATACCCTATTGTATGACTCCAAATTTTTATCAATGCACCTAGTTTACCAGAAAAAATAAAATAAAATAAATAAGCCACAAAGAAAGCTAGACAGTCAAACAAGGCTACTAGGAGCCTCCGATTTTGTCAAAGATGTATAATAATTCCTGTATTTGTCAAAAAGAATTTTAATCTTCAACATAATTTACAAAAAGTAAAAGAGAGTAAGGGCACAACGGGGAACAAAGTAATTTTCTTTTTCCACCAAATATTAATTTGGACTTCTCTAGTTTATCTCAGTTACTGGGGTTTCAAGTCTACAAAGGTCAAGAAAAATTTCAGCTTGCCTAGAACACATCACTCTATTAAAACACAATTGCAGGCCTTGATGCTTCTTAGCTCCCTACCGGAAAGTTGGGAAACTTTGGTGGTGACGGTTAGTAACTCGGCACTGGATGGAGTTGTTTCAATGAGCCAAGTTACAAGTAGTTTGTTGAATGAAGAGACAAGAAGGAAATCCGCCGGTTCTTCTCATTCAGAGGCACTTGTTGTGAAAGAAAGAGGGAGATCTATGGATAAAAATAAAACCTCTCAAAACTATGACAAGTCAAGGGGAAGATCTCAAAGCCGTGATAAGTCGAGGGGAAGATCGCCTTCAAAAGATGATATTAAGTGCCACTATTGTCACAAGAAAGGACACATGAAGCGGGATTGCCACAAGCTCAAGTACAAAGAGGAAAATCGTGAGAAGCATGGTGAAAAGAAGCAAGAAAGCACAACAGCGGTCTCTTCCGATGGTGAACTCATGGTGGTTTGTGATGATAGTTGTGTCAATTTGGTGAGCCAAGAGACAAATTGGGTGATTGATTCCAGTACTTCTTTTCATATGACTTCACGTGCCGACTTCTTCACTTCCTACAATGAAGGAGATTATGGGGTTGTTCGAATGGGAAATGAAGGTGTGTCAAAAATTGTTGGCATGGGAAATGTTTGTTTGGAAACAAGTGTGGGGTGCAAGTTGGTTCTCAATGATGTGAGGCATGTTCCGGATATTTGTCTTAATTTGATCTCCACCAGAAAGTTGGATGATGAAGGCTAGAAAAATCATTTTGGTGATGGCAAATGGAAGCTCATAAAGGGTTCTCTTGTGGTGGCTAAAGGAAACAAGACTTGCTCACTTTACACGATGAAAGGAAAAATTAGCAAGGAGTTTGTGAATGCACTTGATGATGACTCCTCTACCGAAATGTGGCACAAGGAACTTGGGCACATGAGTGAAAAAGGTATGCAAATTCTTGCCAAGAAGGAGCTCTTACCCGGGATGAAAGGTACCCCTCTTAAAACTTGTGTTCATTGCTTGGCCGGCAAACAAAATAGAGTTGCATTTCGTAAATTCTCTACTAGAAAGCCTAATGTGTTGGACTTGGTACATTCGAATGTTTGTGGTCCTTTGAAAGTTAGATCTCATGGTGGTGCACTTTATTTTGTTACTTTTATTGATGATCATTCGAGAAAATTATGGGTTTATGCATTGAAAACTAAAGATCAAGTTTTAGATGTGTTTAAGCATTTTCAGGCCAAGGTTGAAAGGGAGACCGGGAAGAAGTTGAAATGTGTTCGTTCGGATAACGATGGTGAATATCTTGGACCGTTTGATGAGTATTGTCGAAGCCAAGGCATTAAACATCAAAGGACCGTCAAGAAAACTCCTCCACAGAACGGAGTCGCCGAGAGGATGAACCGCACTTTGGTGGAAAGGATGCAATGTATGCTTTCACATGCTAAATTGCCAAGATCATTTTGGGGTGAGGCAATGATGACGGCGGTTGATTTGATAAATTTGTCTCCTTCGGTTCCTTTGAATGGTGAGGTGCCGGAAAAGATTTGGTCCGGCAAGAATGTTTCTTATGATCACTTGAAGGTTTTCGGTTGCCGAACATTTGTTCATATTCCAAAAAGTGAAAGGTCCAAGCTTGATGACAAGGCGAAGCAATGCATTTTTCTTGGCTATGGACATGAGGAATTTGGCTATAAATTGTGGGATCCGGTTGACAAGAAAGTAATTCGAAGTAGAGATGTTGTGTTCCTTGCAGATCAAACAATTCAAGACTTTGATAAAGATGATAAACCGGAGAAAATTGCTAGCGATCTTGTTGACTTGGAGCCAACTCCTCCACCTTTGGCACTTGGTGAAAATGAAGAGGATGTGCCTCCACCTCTTGAAGATGGTGAAAATGTTGAGGTTCCCGATGAAGTTGAGTTGGAAAATGAGGGGGAGCAACCAATTCAAGAGCCACCACCGCAACCACCGTTGAGAAGATCGGAGAGAGAGAGAGGCAACCATCAAGAAAGTATCCTCCGGATGAATTTGTGATGATAACAGAACAAGGGAGCCCGAGACTTTTGAAGAAGCCATGGAGCATGAAAAGAAAGGCGAGTGGACTAAGGCTATGCAAGAAGAAATGAAGTCATTGCTTGAAAATCGCACTTACGATTTGGTGAAACTACCTAAGGGTAAGAAAGTGCTTAAAAACAAATGGGTTTGCCGATTAAAAATTGATGGCAAAATTTTGAGATACAAGGCTCGTCTTGTGGTGAAAGGTTTTGGGCAGAAAAAGGGTATTGATTTTGATGAAATTTTTTCACCCGTGGTTAAATTTTCTTCCATTCATGTTGTTGTTGGTATGGCTGCAAGTTTGAACCTTGAGATTGAACAACTTGATGTAAAAATCGCATTTCTTCACGGTGATTTGGAAGAGGAAATTTACATGAAGCAACCCCAAGGCTTCAAGGAAAAAGGGAAAGAGAATCTTGTTTGCAAATTGAAGAAAAGTTTGTATGGCTTGAAACAAGCACCAAGACAATGGTACAAGAAATTTGATTCTTTTATGGTGAAGCATGGGTATTCGAGAACTACTTCTGACCATTGTGTGTTTGTGAAAAAGTTTCCAAATGGCAACTTTATCATCCTCTTGCTCTATGTCGATGATATGTTAATTGTGGGACAAGATTCTATGAGGATCAATAATTTGAAGTTGGAGTTAAGTAAGTCCTTTGCTATGAAAGATTTGGGACCGGCAAGGCAAATTTTGGGTATGAAAATTGTTCGTGATCGCAAGAAGAGGCTAATTTGGTTATCTCAAGAAAGCTACATTGAAAAGGTTCTTGGGAGGTTCAAGATGGATAAAGCTAAGCCCGTTGGTTGTCCACTTGCTAGCCACTTCAAGCTTAGTTCGAAACAATGTCCTACGAGTGAAAAAGAGAAAGATGAGATAGAAAAAGTTCCTTATGCTTCAGTCGTTGGTTCATTGATGTATGATATGGTCTGTACAAGGCCAGATTTAGCTCACGCGGTTGGAGTTGTTAGTCGGTTTCTTTCGAATCCGGGCAAGGAACATTGGGCAATGGTAAAATGGATTTTGAGGTATCTCCGGGGCACTTCTAGAGTTTGTTTGTGTTTTGGTAATGGGAAAACTATGTTGGATGGGTTCACGGACGCTGACATGGCCGGTGATGTTGATTCTAGGAAGTCGACTTCGGGCTACTTGATGACTTTTGCAGGGGGAGCTGTGGTTTGGCAATCAAAGTTACAAAAATGTGTTGCTCTATCCACTACGGAAGCAGAATTCATTGCAATTACCGAAGCTTGCAAGGAGTTGTTGTGGTTGAAGAAGTTCTTGCAAGAGTTGGGTTTGAGCCAAGAAAGGTATGTTCTTCATTGTGATAGTCAAAGTGCTACGCATTTGAGAAAGAATTCCACTTTTCATTCTCGATCAAAGCATATTGATGTTTGTTACCATTGGATTTGGGATGTGCTTGAAATGAAAGGTTTGCAACTTGAGAAAATTCACACCGATGACAATCCTTCGGATATGATGACTAAGTCTTTGTCTAAGGACAAGCATGAGAAATTTCGATCGTTGTCGGGTTTGGTGGATCCTTCCGAATAAGTCGGGAGGGGGAGAATTGTTGGGTCCCTCCTTATTCTAATTTTTGTGGATGCCCAATAATTTTGTGTTAGCCCAATTTATTTGTTTTGGCCCAAATGGTTAAAATTAGTGAGCTTGTGTTTGGGAAGAAGATTCTACATCTTTTGTTTTGAAGTCACATGTCTAGCACATGTCTTTGTTAGCTTCTCTTGGAAGCTGTTGATATATTGCCTTTAGTTGGAATTTGATCGGACACATTTGGAGAAAAAATCAGAACTCTCGAGAGAAAAAGACAGAACAACGGAACAGTGCTTTGTGTGCATGTGAGTGTGCTCTGCATTGGTCAAGGTTCAAAATCAAGTGAGCCATTTTGTTTCCAATCTTCTCAGCACCTTTGTACGAGATTTGTTGGGGCTGATTTTGTTACTGTTTTTGGGCTCTCCACTGCAGCAGCTTTTGAAGATTTTGTTCGCTCAAATTTGGTGAGGTCTTTCCTCTTGTTTATTGAAACTTTGTTGGAATACACCTTAGGGTGTTTGTGAGATCTTTGCATCTCTTGTAAAACTATTTGTACGAACTTTGGTGATAGTGGAATTGGACTTCGGTCCCGTGGACGTACCTCATATTTTTTGGGGAACCACGTAAAAATTGCTTGTGTCTTGCTTGCTTGTGGTTTGCGCATTTTGGTTCTTATTTGCTACGCATTTTATTTCCTCCGTGATTTACTTGTGGGAATTTTGGTACTCTATTTTTCCCAATAGCGTTCAACCTTCTCCCCTAATTGAATCCTTGCAATCTGTAATATAGGTGTTTTTTATAGCACATTAGATGTCGGTTCATGCTGGAGAGCTTTTAATTGATTTTGAGTTGATTACTTATCAACTCTTTCTGTTTGTTTTTCCCTTGCTTTTGCGTCTTCAATTGGTCTGGTGTTAGAGGCCCAATTGTGGGTTTCTTCCCCTTTCCTTTTGGACGTGTTGGATTCCCTTGTATTTCTTTGGTTGGTCTAATATATTCTTTCTTTGCTGATCATAAATAAATAAATAAATAAAATAAAACAAGAAATGATATTAACTGGTTCTGGATAACTCACATAAATATTCATGTTAGTATATTGGACATGCAAGATATACCAGTTATGCCTGACTTACAAAATGCCTGACTTACAAAGGATGTTATCCAATTCACTTACTTTTTCATTTCTGAAAAAAGATCGTGGGCGAAGATTAGAATGGGCTCACACTTAAGACCTTCACTGATATGCAGTTAAGTGTCTTAACATAACAAGCTTGACAAACCGTAACATTTAAAGACTTTTCATAAATTGACGAAAGATATAGTTCCTAAAACTTTAGCAACTGAAATGTCATTAGATGTTTGGACATCTCTGGTAATAGTGAGACGTTAAAAGCAAATTTAAATAGGAAAGCAATAATAAAATTGGACTGTGTGTGAAACTATGTTGTAGTCCATGGAACTTGTGTGCTAGGCGTAGTCAGGCCCCATTCCACTAACTCAAAAAAGTCAAAAAGCCAGCTTATTACGAAAATCAAGGCAGTCACTCTCTCACAATACATCACGTAAGAAGCCGTGAAAAGCCAATAAACCAAAAAAAAAAAAAAAAACTCCCTTAATTAGTGGAACACCCCAGTGTGTCAACAATTCTGGCCTACATTAGCAAATCTTTATAAAGAGTCAGGTCTAACTATCATCTGTTTTGATTGGCATGTAGGGCAATCTTTATCATCCACATGGGTAGTGTATAGAGTTCATCTTACTGTTCATATACTAATGCCCACTTGTTAATAAATTGGCATAAGAGATCAATAATCAAGCTTTATGCAATTTCATCGCAAAATAACATCATTTTGTACCTCGAAAATCTAATATCATCTTATTAAAAGATAATTCTAATTTGGCGGATTTAGGGACTTGGACTTATCAACATGTCTCCAATCCCTTACTGTTTTACATCACTGCAGTCGGCTAACTATCCATGTAGGGAAAAAACACATTCTAGAAGCACTCCACGTGCATCGCATGTGTCATTTTACTAGTATCCTCTAAAAGTTCGACTACGTTCAAGCTAAAATGCACAAGGCCATCTGTCAAGTCAACTGCCCCGTATCACTAATCATAGAGCGGCATATGATTGTTAATTGTTTTGGGTGCCAACTTCGTTTGGATGCTTAACTCTTGCTATGATACCTTCTCTCTTGCCCTCTTAATCACTTGTAACTGTTACAATTGATCAATAAAGTCTTTTTTGCTTTTCAAAAACAAGAAAGAAAGATTAAAACATTGAAAGATGGCTTCTTTGTAGAATAGAAACCTCCAATATAATGTGATTTAATGATGTGTTGGTTTGCAGTTGGAGATCCTCTGTTCCAAATTTCCTGCCCAAGGGCGGACCTAAGCTTGGGCTGAGCTGGACTGCAGCCCAGGTGGGCTTGCGAAAAACCAAAAAAAAAAATATATATATGTAAAATTTAGACAAAATAAGTTTAAGCCCACCCCAAAATTTTCAGCCCAAACCATTCTAATATTGGTCCAACATCACAGCCCAACCCAAAACGAAATGGATCTGTATTTTACCAGTAACATCGACCTCTGATTCCATCCCGACCAATTTTCCAGCTAGTACTACTCGATTCTGGCCATAACGGTCTGTTCTGGTGGATTTCGGGTACCAGCGCTGAGTACCGGTAAAATACAACAAAAAGGAAAAGAAGAAGAAAGAGAGAATGGAGGCGACTCAGGCGAGATCCGAGCGGGGATATTGATTTTCTCAGTGACCACTGAACGTTAAACAAAGAGAAACATTTGTGTGGGTCGATTTGGCTTGAGAAGATTCAAGAGTTTGAGTTTCAGAAGTCCCACTTGCAGAGATAGAGAGAGAGAGAGCAGCCACCGCCCACAAGGGAAAGAGTAGAATACCTGGTGCCTGTGGGTAGGTGAATGACTGCCGCGTGGGTATTAAAAAATTAGAAACCTGGAGTAGATGAGCTAAATTTATTTTTTTCTTAATCAAGTTTCGTACAATTAACAAAAATGGTATTTATTATCTGATGATAGTTTATACAAAAAAAAATCGAGATATATATAGGTAGTATCACTGAATTCGAAATGGTACCCGGTACATTAGTAGTTTACGAAATTTTGGCTAGCCCAGGGTAGATTATTATCCTGGCTCCGCCCTTGCATGTGCCTCTGTTGCAAAGGGTTGTGAACCATTAGATTGTGAATTTTGTTTTTATGTTTTAAAATTTTTTGTGTGATCCAATGGTCCAAAATCCTTTGCAACAGAGGCACAAGGAGAATTTGGAACAGAGGATCTCTGGCCGTTGGTTTGCATCATGTCATCTCCATCAGCATATCCCATTTTTCATCCCCAAAAATTCGTGTAAGAGAGAGAAGATTGGAGAGTGAGAGTGTTGGAACATAAACTTGATTTGTATTTTGGCCCAAAAAAATGAAGTCCAAGACAAGTCTCTTAAAGAAGCCCAAAGTTCAAAATATTATTGGAGGAGATATAAAAATCTAGGTTTCAGAAACTCTAGAATATCTAGCGTTTTGAAGAGATCTTGAATATTCTTGTAAAGTATCTAGATATTTTTGTAAGAATAAGTCACATGTTTAATTTTAAAATGTACCAAAAATATTATTTTGTGAGAACATAAAATTAAAAAAAAAAACTAGGTTTTAGAAACTCTAGAATGCTTAAGTTTTAAAAGAGGTCTAGAATATTCTTGTAAAGTATCTAGATGTTTTTGTAAGAATAAGTCACATGTTTAATTTTAAAATGCACCAAAAATATTATATTTTCTGACACGAATATAAAAATCTAGGTTTTAGAAACTTTAGAATACCTATTACCTAGCTTTTAGAAGAGATCTAGAATATTCTTATAAAGTATCTAGATTTTTGTATAAGAAAAATGTGGACGGCCCACCGAGATCGCTCGAAAAAGATTGTGATTTGTTAGAGTCGCCACCCGGATTTGAGGTCCGAATCCGAGAAACCGATAAAAATATGACTCATTACCCACAGAAAGAGATTTTACTGATCATGACGGAACCACAGATTTCTCGGATTCGGGGGTTTGGTTACGAGAGGGGAAGGGTTTTACGGCACCCCTCTCGCCCGGTCCGTGAACCGGTCTCTACTCAACATTTTGTGGGATTTTGGAAATGTTTAAAATTTGATTTATTCACATAAATGGGAATCGGGGATGGGAATCACATAGCAACAAAACATGCAAGAGATGCGATTTTACTGTGGATGCTTGTGCGTGCAATCTACATGGATGGTGAACATGATACTACAAATATTCACAGAAATAAATTACAACAGAAATCGTACAATAACCCATGAAATCATGGACATGAGACTTATTACACTGTTTGCAATCTGGATTCCAGAATGGGGATTGAGCGCTCAAGGGTGGTGACTTGAGCGCTCAACCCTCATTCCACCCGAACATTTTCCTTGTTGGTTTTTGATATTTGATGCTGCTTTAAGACTCAAATACATCACAGAAAGATCACACAAGCATCACCTCTCTTTAAAAATCACCAGAAAATGCTTATAACAAACTTGCTTTAGAACCAGCTTGAGCGCTCAAGGCTCATGGGTTGAGCGCTCAAACCAATTCTGCAAAACAGAGGGATCCAAATCACAAACACTATACTGACAACCTATATACACTTAACAAAGAATTAATCCATAAGCCATCACTCAAATTGCTGGAAAACTGCAAATAGGCCAAGAACAGCTTGAGCGCTCAAAGATCTGACCTTGAGCGCTCAAGCCATAACATGGCTTTCCACTGTTTAACCTTTAAACTGATTTTACTACTTCCTCAAGACCACCAAAGGCATAAAATAAAGTTTCAAAATGACAGACAGCCACTGTTTTGCTATCAAACATGAGAAATTTGAAGTTTTTTTTTATGTTTAATCACTATGAAATGGTTAATTTACATTCATGCATGTAATTTTGTTGTGGAAATAAACTGTTTTGAAAGCTACATGAACACAATTAATTTCTAGACAAATGATCAAACCAAAAGAAAGTTCAGATGTTAGCAAAACAATGGCCTGTTCAAAACTGGGCTTGAGCGCTCAAGGCCAGAGGCTTGAGCGCTCAAACCTGCTGTAACTGCAAATTTGAAAAAGGTTTTTAAGCAAATTTCAGGCCTTTGTGAGTTCAATGCAAGTATAGAGAACTTGCTTAAACTCACTAGCCTTCCTCAGAAAGATCAAAACAGTGAGTTCATCACATGTTTTTACTACCTTTTGGAAAATGTTTGAGACTTGAGCTTGATTCTGGACTTTGAGAGGTTGATTATGGATGTTCTTGGCTTGTATTCTGTACGAATTGGACAATGTAGGTGGTTGACAGATGATCAAGGGTCGAATTTCTGGGTTTTGTGGATGGTATTGTAGGTGGTTTTAATGGTAGAAGGATGGTTTTGAAGAGAGAGAGAGAGGGGAGTGGTTTTTTGGTTAGAAACTGAAGGTAAGGAGTGGTGGAATCCGTCCCTCAAACCAGGGGGCAATGGGTGGTTTTATAGAGTGAGTGGGAGGGAAGAAAGGAGAGAGAGAGAAGTGGGTTTATGTATTTGGGAGCATTTCAGGCGTATTTTAGGACATAGTGGGGTGTATTATACGTATAGGGATCGTATAAGATCAACCACAGACGCTCCCATGCAGGAAATCTCATGATGAGATACTCTGCAAGTTGCTGACTGGACGGGGGTTGAGCGCTCAAGGCTGTGGACTTGAGCGCTCAAGGTGCTCCTCAGGGGTTTGAGCGCTCAAAGCCATGGGCTTGAGCGCTCAAGGCTATAGATGGCAGATTGATGGTTTGGCTTGGTTCAACAATGCTTGGGTTGGTTTGGCACATTTTGATTGCTTGGGTAGTGTTTGGTTGGTTTTGGTCAAACTCAAATCATTTTTACCAATTCCAGGTAATTGCGATTGATCCGTTTCATCATCGGAGATGCATGAGCGTATCTCGGGTTCAAAATTGGGGTGTCTACAAAAAAGTCACATGTTTAATTTCAAAATATACCAAAAATATTGTTTTTCGAGACAAATCTCTAAGTCTAGAACCTTTGTTATAGTAGTATAAATAGGTTTAACCATTTTGTATGAGACCATAGTTTGAGCTATGAGTGTAATACAAATAAACCCCCTATTTATCCTCTTCCAAAATTTATCCAAATAAATACTAGAAACCCCAGTCTTGCAACCAGAGGTAGAGACAGACCCATTTCCCACATTACACAACCCCCAGTTACAAAATTTAGTTTGTTGAGCACTATTGGTGAATTCGCCAGAGTTGGTCGGAGCATCGCCAAATCCCACTACACCTTCAAAATCACCCCACCACCTTTCCAGAGTACTTAATCGCACTTAAGGTATTATAAACGCCCTAACTCAAGTCTTGAAACCATTTGATTTATTTATAGAGCCCAACTTACTTTTAAAATATTAGCCCAAGTAAACCCAAAGACACAATACAAATGAGCTCAAACAAAATAAAAATAACTCACTCTAGCCTCTCGGTGAATGAAACAATTCACTCCATCCCAAACAAAATAAAGTTTTCAGGTCTCTCACCTCTACGAGTGACGCTCTCTTTCTCTCTCAAAGTTGAAATGGATCAAATCTTACCTTCAATCAATGTCACAAAAGACTATCCATATTATCGATTGAAAATGGCTTCATGGAAGAGGTGGATTATACAAGTGTAGTTGATACTTTTGCTTCTCTAGAAATACAACACGAGTAATATTCAAGTAATACTCATCTGTTTTTTAGATGATATGTATTTGGAGATTTTGTATTTTGTGTTATTAATGATTATTAGAACTTTAAATTGTTTTAGCTTTCTCGTATTGTGAGTGTTGCTGAAAAAATTATTATTAAGTGTTTTACTCTTACGGGCACAATTTTTAGATTAGGCCTTAGACCGGCCCTGTCTCCACTCCCTACCCTTTTCTCCACTTAAACCCTTTTTTTTTAGGTGAAAAACTAAAAACACATCTCTAAATAGGTGAAAAACTAAAAAACACATCTCTAAACACATTTACATTTAGTACATTAGTTATTGACTTTAGACCTTCCCTTTATATACTCTTACTATTTTGTCATTATCTAAGCCCATACACTTTTTAAACAGGAGAATAGGGTTTTGTCATTAGAGATGCTCCAACCCAAATAAGGTTATTACCAAAAATTTTGCTCAAAAAGGGTCAAGAGTGGAGATGCTCTATACCAAATTTTTTTGGGTGTGATCCATGTTTTTAAATAATTGACCTTGCATACAGCTTGACCGAAAAAATATATATGAGGCCATATTTCATTTCTGTACGAGATAAAGAGGATAGGAACTATTTTTGGTATAAATTGTGAGATAGTGACACTACTACAATAATAGATAAAGGTCATGCTCGGCAAATTGAAAAGATGTCACTTTTACAAAAAGCGTGATAAAGAAACACAAGAAAAAGTTTTAATGTCGGGAAAAAAGCGAGATTTTAACCAGTGTTTTTCATGTCGTTTATACACATTTAAGATCAACCATGATTTTAGCACCTGGTGAATTCATTTGTTAAAATCATGGCTAAAAATCAAACCAAAAACTCAGCCTAAAAAGTGAAAAAGGGTAATGATTGAAGGGTAAAATGAGAAAAGTAGATTTTTAGAAGTGCAATGATTCTATTCCCTTATTAAGTCGGAATCCCCATAAGGGACTATTAAATGGGGATCCCCAAAAGGGACTATTGAAACTACTCATACTAAAAAGTGAAAAAGGGTAATGATTGAAGGGTTAAATGAGAAAAGTAGATTTTTAGAAGTGCAATGATTTTATTCCCTTATTAAGTCCCCAAAAGGGATGATTAAATGGGGATCCCCAAAAGGGACTATTGAATGGGGACGGAGGGAATAAAAAGAAGATATGGAATTTGTAATACAGTGCACTAAATGTTATCTTTCTGTGTCCCATTTATTTGTCTATTTAACTGACTGCTCCTTTGATTTCTTCTGAAAAGTGTGACTAGTTAATGGTGTCTCAACAGGATTGGAATCGTTCAATATTTTTGCCCATACGTTTTCGGCAAGTGGATTGTGCCAACAATTTGTGGAGGTCTCCTCTACCCAATCAGCTGCTTCGTTTTTATGGGAAGATCATAGTAGACAACGGTGCTGGAACTCTTGGTCGATGGTACTGATCCATGGAAATCACAGACCATTGTGACTGACCTTCTAAAGCTATTCGCTTTACCTTTATCAAAGGAGAGAAAACTAATGTTGTAAAGATCACTGACTGGATGCCCCAAAATGATGCAATTGTCAAACAAAAAGCACAAAGGTCTTTGTCGCAATTTCCTGAAAATGATTACCAGGAGTCAAACACCTCAATTTGTGAATTTCACGTTATTATGGAGCTTGCTGAGCTTGGGTTGTCTATCCTTGATCATACACCTGAAGAGATCTTATTTCTATCTGTTCAGAATCTTCTCGCATCATACTGAACAAGATTGGACTCAGGAATCAGCAGGTAATTTTTTTCCCCAAATGGGTACGATCATGTTTTGTGAGATAACTTATTGGATTAATGACTAAATCTGCATATACAATAAGGCAGTTATTTCATTATGCGGTTGTTTACCTATTCTTTTTTTTTCGCTAATGATGTTTAAAGTTGATGATTAGGCATTGTTATTGATTCAAGCAACGGATTCTGAATTTGGAGAACAAAACCAATCTATAAAATTCATAGAACCAGACCAATCCAAAACATCATCAACTTTAATATCCAAAACTAAAACCGACCCGTATTTGAGTGGTTTTGGATTGGTCTGGTTCTATGAATTTTATAGATTGGTTTTGTTCTCCAAATTCAAAATCCGTTGCTTGAATCAATAACAATGCCTAATCATCAACTTTAAACATCATCAGCGGAAAAAAAAAAAAAAAAAAAAGGTAAACAACCGCATAATGAAATAAGTTGCCTTATTGTATATGCAGATTTAGTCATTAATCCAATAAGTTATCTCACAAAACATGATCGTACCCATTTGGGGAAAAAAATTACCTGCTGATTCCTAAGTCCAATCTTGTTCAGTATGATGCGAGAAGATTCTGAACAGATAGAAATAAGATCTCTTCAGGTGTATGATTAAGGATAGACAACCCAAGCTCAGCAAGCTCCATAATAATGTGAAATTCACAATTTGAGGTGTTTGACTGCTGGTAATCATTTTCAGGAAATTGCGACAAAGACATTGGTGCTTTTTGTTTGACAATTGCATCATTTTGAGTTGTACTTCCTACGTAGGTGATTAATTAGGTGATTAATGTTGCTGACTTTTCTCATGACTAGATGTAGTTAGGAGAGACAGCATTCTGTGTTAGGAGACCAAATTCGCATTGGACAAGTGTATGAGGTTGCCTTTAAAGTTTAAACTAATTGGATCGTATTTATACATAGTAGAGGAGAATATGGAGTATTGTTAGTTGTATAATAAGTAATTTTGGAGTTCTTACATATTCGTGCTAAAAATTTGAGGGTCTTATTTTGTGGATAATTCGGGGAGGCAGTTTTGATACTTCAAAGGAAAGTCAAGGATCCTGACTAGAAGCCCTCCCTATATATATACAGTCCACTTCCAGTCAGGGCTCCCGAATTTTAAAAAAAAACGGACCTCCACTTTCCGGATCGAATTTCGACAATTCGAACCATCCAATGTGTTTAAAAAGTGTTTTTAAGGGGCCCCGCGAGAAATCAGCAAAAAAAAAAAACCGGGAAGGGCTTGATCCGAGCAGTATTACATAAAAACGAATATATACAGTTTTTATGAAAAATTGCTCGGATCAAGCCCTTCCCGGTATTTTTTTTTTTTTTGGCTGATTTCTCGTGGGGACCCTTAAAAACACCTTTTAAACACATTGGACGGTTCGGATCGTCGAAATTCGATCGGAATCTATGAGGTGTGGATTTTTTTTAAATTTGGGAGCCCTGACTGGAAGTAAACTGTATATATATACGGCTACTTTCTAGTCAGGGATACCGGATTGGAAGTTTTTGGGTGTTTTGTAGCTTTTAAAACGTGTTTTTGCATGATCCGAACCGTCCAATGTGTTTAAAAAGTATTTTTTAAGGATCCCCGCGAGAAATTGTCAAAAAAAAAAAATACCGGGAAGGGCTTGATTCGAGCAGTTTTCCACAAAAACTATACATTTTCAATTTTATGAAAAATTGATTGGATCAAGCCCTTCCCGGTATTTTTTTTGGATGATTTCTCACGGGGACCCTTGAAAACACGTTTTAAACACATTGGACGGTTCGGATCATGAAAATTTGATCCAAAACTATGAGTCTCGGACTTAGGGATCCCGGACTAGAAAGTTCCTATATATATATATTAGTCAGGATCCTATCAGGACTCCCTGACATAGTCTTACGTCCACACCTCCCATCTCCCGGCCATTTGGTCGGGATCCGATCCGTTGGATGTGTTTTTAAGGGTCTACGCGGGGATTTGTCAAAAAAAAAAAAAAAAACTCGGAAGGGTTTGATCCGAGCAGTTTTCGATAAAACTGCACATAAATACATATATCGCAGTTTTATCAAAAACTGCTCAGATCAAGCCCTTCCGGGTTTTTTTTTTAGGAATCCTCGCGTAGACCCTTAAAAACACGTTTTAAACACTTTCGACAGTTCGGATCATCACAACATGGCCGGGAAAGGGGAGGTGTGGACGTAAGCTATGTCAGGGAGTCCTGGTAGGATCCTGACTATATATATAGGATAACGATCACCTAAGGGATCCCTTATTAAAATTTGGTGCAGACCTCACCTTTCTGAGCCATATGTACAGTTTTACCGAAAACTGTTTGGATCAAGCCCTTCCGGGTATTTTTTTTTTGCCGAATCTCCGCGTAGGCCCTTAAAAATGCATTTTAAAAACATTGAGCGGTTCGGATCGTCAAAATTTGATCCGGAAAGTTGAAAAAAGGCTAGGTCCGCACCAAATTTTAAATAAGGGATCCCTTAGGAAAACGGGATCATATATATATATGGGCTTCTAGTCAGGGATCCCTTAAACTGTTTAAAGTGTGGACCTCACATTTCCCGGTTGAATTTTGATGATCTGAACCGTTCAATGTGTTTTTAAGGGTCCCCGCGAGAAATCATTAAAAACAAGGACTGGGAAGGCTTGATCCGAGCAATTTTTTATAAAACTGTACATATGTAGTTTTTATCAAAAACTGCTCTGATCAAGCCCTTTCTGGTTATGTTTTTTTATGATTCCTCGCGGGGACCCTTAAAAACACATTCTAAACACATTGGACGGTTCGGATTATCAAAATTCAATCGGGAAAGGTGAGGTCCTTACTTTAAGCAAAGTCAGGGATCCCTCGGAAATCTTCTAGTCAGGGATCCCTGACTTTGCTTAAAGTCAGGACCTCACCTTTCCCGATTGAATTTTTATGATCCGAACTGTCCAATGTGTTTTTAAGGGTCCCCGCGAGGAATCATAAAACAAAATGACCGGGAAGGGCTTGATCCGAGCAATTTTTGATAAAAACTATATATGTAGAGTTTTTTTTTTTTTTGGGTAGGTTATATATGTATAGTTTTATCAAAAACTGCTCTGATCAAGCCCTTCCCGGACATTTTTTTTAATGATTCCTCGCGGGGACCTTCAAAAACACATTCTAAACACATTGAATGGTTCGGATCATCAAAATTTAATCGGTAAAGGTGAGGTCCGCACTTTAACCAGATTAAGGGATCCCTGACTAGAAGCCCTCCCATATATATAGGGAAATCTTCTAGTCAACGATCCCTGACTTTGCTTAAAGTCAGGACCTCACATTTCCCAATTGAATTTTTATGATCCGAACCGTCCAATGTGTTTATATATATAGGCCGTTGTTGAAGAACTTTAGGGAGGTCATAGATTTTGTCAGATTGAATTTTTATTTTTGAATGAAATTAGAGTTATGTTAAAGATAAATTGATTGAGGGTTGCTTGTTCTCTTTCTTATGTGATTAGAACAATAGTGTTGTTGACAGTTCAATGAGGCGTGCAGTTTCGAGGTTTCAAATTGTATTTTCGGCGATATTTGGATCATTCGGATTTAGCTTGAGTGTGAGATTGATTTCTTCTTGTTAATAGCAAAGGGTAATGGCTAGACAAATTTTAAGACTGAAATGGAGGATTGTATGAAGGTTAATGTCGCATTGATATGGTTTTGGTTAGAAAGTAGAGACGGGTCGTTTCATATTATGTTGACGAAATAAGGTGGATTGTTGAACAAAAGGCGGTCATGTGGGATTTAGCATATTTTTTTCTTTATGAAAATTTAGGGAGGCTTAGATGAGGTTACCATCGTAGTGATAGAATTGGGATTCCAGTTAGTTTGATTTCATGTGGCTATCGAGGTAGGTAAACAGTCAAAGTAAAAGACTTGTGGAGTTAGTCAGAGGTATGGATCTGGTTCTGAAGGTTGGAGTGATGTCAATCTGGTAAGGTTGTGAGGATTTAGAAGAACAAACTTGCAAAATAGTTGAGAATTTATTTCAATCTTTTGAAGGACCTATCTTTATGCTAAATATGAGATTTATGAATCATAGTTCGATCCTTAACTTGTAGTTACTGTGGATGGGACACCAAAATTTCAAAGAAAAATTGATGTGATTATGCTCCTTTCATAGACCTAATTACGATTAAGTTGAGTTTTGAATCTTGATGATGATTTGTGTGGGATACAAGGAGATGGCCTACTGGGATTAGTCGTGATGGCGGATGAGAATCTGGTAAGAGAAATATGAGTTTATGATTAGTGAAACCTATAAGTTGCCTAGGGACGTTTAGGGAGGAGATAGTTACACTACTGTGGGTGTAGAAAGAAAGAAATGGGACAACATAGAATGTTCATACTTTTGGGGCTATTATTCAAGGATGTCTGTTGAGATAATGGGAGTCGTGAGAGATTATAGTGTCTTTCAATTTTGCTCTTAATAACATATCTTGAGGAGTTGAGATGGTACTTGCTGGATAAAAAGGTCATAGTATTTCGAAAGAATTAGGTGTCTTCTCTAGTGAAGATGGATGTGACAAAAAGGAGTGTATGAATGTGGTGCACAAAGGTGTGGGTTCTTAGTGTGATTAAAGGAATATTAATGTCATGGCTTCGGAAAGAAAGACTAGAGTGTTTAGTTAACCTAATTATAG
This sequence comes from Vaccinium vitis-idaea, assembly GCA_963854785.1. Lineage (NCBI taxonomy): Eukaryota > Viridiplantae > Streptophyta > Magnoliopsida > Ericales > Ericaceae > Vaccinium > Vaccinium vitis-idaea. Next base: position 37,644,634 of record OY978215.1, read on the forward strand.
GATGATTGACGAATGATGGTATAGTACTAAAGAGAGAGAATTTGCTATTGTATAATGTATGTCAGAGCAACTATTACCGGATAATTACAAATGGTTTTGACACCTGTGAGAACTTACCGTCATTGTTGTCACACAAGTTCGATCTATCTTGATTGTGCTGAATTATTAGTTGTTTGGTGAGTCTAGATTATACCGTACAACAGTTGATTTTCCTTGTTGATATGAGTCAGAGAGTATTGGAATTTGATTTTGGTAACAAAATCCCGTGTTGAAAAGCGAGTGCTATCATTTGTGTGGTGAGAACCTGATACGTATTCTAGACACACAAGAGCAGGTGTTGGGAGATAAGACAATCTGATTTGTGCGAATTCTGTGGAACAACAGAGCGAGGAGTCTACATGGGAAAGAGAGGATGAGACGAAAGAGAAGTATCTGGAATTATTTACCCTGTCATCTATGTGAGTCTCGACATGAATTTTATAATTTTTACGAAGAGTTTGCATTCCATGATTATAGCTACTGTTGTTGATTTGATATGTGATATGTGAAATTTCAAGGACGAAATTTTTGTAAGGAGGGTAGAATGTAAAGACCCGCAATTTCACGAGATATTTTGAAAATAAAAGTGGGGATTTATATTCTTGCTATTAAATGTTGAAAGGAGGAGTTAATATCTGAGGTTGTTTAACTTTGGACTTATTTGTGACACATTAGTAAGTTGACAGGTTATGTGTGTGTTTAGCCCTATATAGTCCAATCCTTCGAGAGCTTTTAGTTGCAAGAAAAAATTTAAGAGGGAGAAAGAAGAGGAAGGTGAAGTTGGTTGAGGATGTTGTGGGAGTCTTTGGCCATAAATTTAGTAGATGGAAGAATAATAAAAATCGAAAGCAAAAGGGGTTGTTATTCCAACTGGCGGCTGCAATCATATCTTCGTCACTTTCATCGGAATGTATAAACAATATGAATAGGATTATTCACCATGCTCAAGAGGTCTAGGATAATAATAAAATGATTGGTTTAGCATATAAACGGGATGAATGTGAAGTTGCGAGCAGAATCGCAAGGATGGAACAAATTGATGAGGACAGATTTCAAGCTTTGAAGAACAATGAGATGGGGGATAAGGTTTCCTTGTTTAGGTGTTGGGTTTCCTTGTTTTAGGTGTTTTGGAGTATTTTTTTGTTTTTTAGTGGCTAAAAAGGGGTTGGGTGGGGGGTTTTTGCTATTGGTGGCTTTGGGTTTTAAGTGTTTTTGGTTAGGTGTTGTGTTTTTTGGGGTGTTTTGTTGAGGATGGGGAGTTTTTTGGGAGATGTTTCCTGTTGACTTCTTTCCAACCTTTTGGTTTAGGTTGTTTGGCCACTGGGTCTCGAGAGGCAAATGATTGTCGTTGGGTGGGGTGCCAATCTCGTTGGGATTCCTCTCCTTGTTTTGATGCTTTTCTCTTGCCTTTTTAATCTTGTATCTTTGATATTAGATTAATAAAATCTTTTTTCGCTCTTCAAAAAAATAAAATAAAGGAGAGGTAGAGAGAGAAAATTCATTCCCCTTCCTTCCCCGCTGTAAAGCTGGCTCTCTCTTTCTTGTTCTTCCCCAAATTTCTTCCTCTCTCACACAAATTCAACACCCATACCCAAAATCCTCTCAAGCCCACCATAGATCTATCATCTATACACCGTATACTCGCCATTTGAGCTTGGAAACTGCGTGTGGAAGCTCGGGATTCAGTGGGTTTCGATTTGCAAGGCTAGGATTTTGGTTCAAGGGTTGATTGAAACTTAAACAATTGAGGTAGGGAGTTCTTCCAACTTTTCTAAGTGTTTATAGATGATTGTTTCCATATTCATGTGTTTATCTCATCTCCTTTAAATCTCATTTGAAAATCTTTGGGTTTAGGGTTTATAAATTTGGATTTGATTTTTCCTGCATGAAATTGTTGATACCCATTGATAATCTCCCTCCCCATACTTGTATTTTGGTGGTTGGTAGCTTAACATTCTAAGTTTGAACCTTATTTGTCAAGTATGAGTGAAATCCAGCAAACCTGCAGTTTTCTATGTGTGATCCTCTGTTTCTGGTTTTCCCGTTCTTGCAGGGTTCCAACCGTCTGGGCGGTTTTGACAGAATAATCTCGTTTCTTTATTTTGTGATCCTGATCCTCCCTTGATGCTCGTTTAACTCACGTTGCTCAGTTTTGCCATAACTACGTGATCTCAACTTAAGGACTCATCAAAGTACTTTTAGCGTATGATTAGTTGTTATTGATGTATGATAGGGATAATGTCTCATAGACACTCATTTCACACATAGTGGTGTTGTGTGATGGACACTTGGACGAAATCAAAAACGATATGAATGAACACTTAGTAAATTGAGGAATAAGAAAAAGTCAAATGATAAAGCATGGTGGTACAGCACTGGGGCCACTAATCGGTGCGCCGCTAGGAAGGGTCCGTAAAACTTGGAATAAGGGTTCCACGAGATCCATAAGACTTGGAATACGAGTTTCACAAGGCCAATAGGACTCGGAATAAAAGGGGTTCACGAGGCCCATAAGACTCGAAAAAGAATTATGGGCTAACTAACACACGAATGTTGACTTTATGAATGAAACGAACATGAGATAAGTAAGTTTAAGAAAATAGAGTGTAATAGGACACGTGGATCCTTGTGGGAGACGTCGGATACTTACTAAATATTTGGACACTTCGAGGATGCACCGTTCACTTATGAGATTGTTTGTTCAAGCATGTGATTGCACCTTACAACAACACTTCTATCGTCGTTCTTTCTTCTCTCCTTGATAATCCAAATGCGCATACCATCTCATTTACATTTGGAGATTGTAGAAGATTTCTTTACTGGGTTAGTGTTGCTCACCCTACATTTTCAAGTTCAAACCAAGGAACATGAGTTGAAGTGCATAGTATTTTGAAGGCATACAAGAAGAGTTACTTATTCATCTCATGAAGCATATTTTTGGTAGATAAAAATGTAACTTATTTATTTCCCCTCTTTTGACAGTTGGAAGAATGTAACACTTTAACACTGGTACTCTTGTTTTCTCATGAGATACGGGTACTGAACTTAGATAATATCGTTTGATATGTACTTGGAATATTGTAGTGAGACTTTTGAAAGGACATGTATGGATTTATGGGGCTATCCTCGTTGAGAAATGTTTTTTTGATTATGTTGAAAACCGAGGGTGTGACATGTTTGGACATGTTTCTTCTGATATTAGTGTTATTATTTGTTTGTTATTAATATGTCTCATTGTAGACCATCACGAGACCCTTCGCGCGCGTTTTTGGTGATCAGCTCGGGCCTGCTCTGTAGGTGCAACTACCATAGGACCCTCGCGCACAAGTGCTTAGCACAAGCCTACTATATAGATAGTACAATGGATTGGCGTTGATGGGCTTTTGTTTTTTGCATCCATTGCAGCATGCTAAGTATATCGGTAGTACCCATTGAGCGGTATTTTAAGCTGTTCAGAGTCGCCACTTAGTTTAATATCTATCGATGTTTGATCAAGATAAATTTCCTACTGAATGCTCTTCTCAATGAGCCCTATGACATGTATAGTTCAAATCGATTGGTTACCGCATACACAATGGGCCCGATTTTTCCCCAGATCACTTGAATAATTATTTTAAAACTATTTAACGATTTGGATAGTTTGTATGGGCCCCCATGTGGGCACCACATGGCGACATTTGTAAGAAAACTTGATTTCCCCAAAACAACATCGTTTTGGGGTGCACTGCATGGTGTGCACTGTAGGCTCCCCTCTCTCATCATTATAAACCTTAAAAATAAAAAATGATAGGTACACACCCTCTCAACCACTCCCCACCACACTCTCTCTCACATGTGTGGTGAGGCTCACCCGGTGGGTCCCAGTGGGCCCCACCACACATGTGAGAGAGGGTGTGGTGGGAAGTGGTTGAGGGTGTGTACCAATCATTGTTCTTAAAAATATTGATGTTTCAACAGATGATGAGGACCATGCCCTTATTGGTTTGGGTTCGTTACCCCCACGTTATGAGAATTTTGTTACAACCCTGCTTATAGTAGAGATACTATTTCTATGGAGGATGTTAAGTCCAATATGCGTTCTCAGGAATTGCGAAAAAAAAGGTATCCGATGAGAGTGAGGTACATGCTAAGGGTTTGCTTGCAAGGCATAGAATAGCAGAAATGGAAGAAGGCAAGAGAGGTGTTTCCAGACAAAGTCAAAAAATAAGAAAAGGGTTAAGTGTTCATTGTAAGAAGAAGGGGCACATTCGAAAGGATTGTCCGAAGTTACAAGAAAGGGAAAAAGAGAAAAGTGTTGCTGGTGTTGCTGAGGATTCAAATGGGTCAAAGAATGTTTTGTTCATGACTGTTGGGGATGTTCGGTCTAATAGCAAGTGAATTCTTGACTCTGGGTGTTCTTACCCATACCCAAAAAAAACCTTTACATGCGTGGGGCCCACTTTGAACCCATCTTAATTAACCAAACTGCATATTTTGTATTTTAAAAAAATAATGTAGATCATTTCGCAACAAAATCAAGTAAATCGAATATTGTTTAAAAATAAAATATCTGATAAACTTTATTTTTCCAGGGATGATTTATAATCGGATATTGTCTATAAAATATCCGATCAACTTTATTTTTTGCAGGGATCAACTTTATTTTTTGCAGGGATGATTTATACATTATAGACGGTTTGAATGATAAAGTGGGGCCAAGGTAGACCCCACACACCTTAGTGTTTTTTTGGTGCGGGTACCGAGATTGGTTTGTTTAGTGCCACAACGTTATAGCTATCTGACGATAATACCCTTGACCTTGGAGCTCAGAACCCTTCCACACCACTTTTCAAACTCCATTTCGCCAACCAGCAGATGATTCCACATCCACTTTGAAATGAGAGGAAAACAGCGAGAGTGACTCAATTGAGGGTAAAACTGAGATTCAATTACCTGTCGTGGCATTAACAAAAGTGGTCGTGCCATTAGTGCCCTCCTAAGTGATATGCCAGTATGGTATTAATTTTACATTCAGAAGCTCGATGGATTTCGTCATTTACATCAACAAAGACCCTAAAAGGAAAATAAAATAGGGAATGAAAACTATCTACTATATACTTGGGAGCTACAGAATATCAAGAAGTAGCTCTCTGCCTCATCCATTTGGTAGCCGACCACTTTTCCCCAGAGAGTACTTCGCATCCTCCATGAATGCTGCTAGTGTCTGACTGTCCATCCAGACCCTGAGACGTAAACAAAGTGTAGCAGTCCATCAATCATATAGCAATTACCAATGAGCTGTAGCTCAGTTGGTATCTCCTGCCTCTCCCCACGTGGGAGACCAGGGATCGAGCCCCGCTGGGGGCGTTGGAGTTTCAGGGCTATGGATAGCCCCTGTACTCGTCTGTGGTCGAACATACTAACACCCCGCTAACCCCCACTAACATCTCCTAAACTATGGCAAAAAAAAAAAAAAAAAATCATATAGCAATTATTCCCTCCATCCATTTGTTCGTTTTGGGAAATGCTAAGTACTCCGAGAATTACCCCGAAAGTGAAATCAGTGATTCAGATAAACATCCATGTGTATCTGAACCACTGATTTCACTCCCAAAGTGAAATACTCGGGATACCTAGCATTGCTCGTTGATTTTTGGAAACATAATAATTACGCATGAAAAGCTTTGATTTCTTAATAGTACCTCACTTTTTAAGTATTAAATGAGGGTGAACATTCTCCAACGCATAATTTCTTTAAAAGAGAACGGGCATTAATGGAACTTTCACAAGTCTTTTAACTCCAAATTGGATGAATATTTTGGGACGTGCTAAATTCAAAAAGTAGACAAACAAATAGGGACGGACAGAGTAACAAACAAGAGCCAACTAGGATTCAAGAAAACAAACCATGCTCCAGAAAAGCACTGCATCTCCTTTATTAGGTTTTACGCACATCCCCTTCACCATTCTTCCACCGCAGCTGCATTCGCCAGAACCAGCCTGACAAAATTACAACATTATAAGGCAGCATATTTGGAGAAAATTTGTTTCAAAGAAAAACACTAGATAAACAGAAAAAACATACAGAGATAAACTAAATCAAGAGCATTAAAGCGTTTGACATTCAAGCGGGGCCTGTGATCTCTATGCTCCAACTTCAGGGTGAATGTTAGACTGTTATTTTTGTTAATTGTTATAGTTTTATTATTAGCTAGGGTATTCAAGAATTCCCTTGTTTATAGGCTCTTTTTATCTTTTACCCTAATATCTCTTCTCCGCACATTTTCCTCTTCTTCTTCTCATTCGTTTAGGGAAAATAAGGTTTATACTCATAGTTCACAGTTCACGTCTGAACCAACAGTTAGCCATTGAGGCTAGGTTCCTCGTATTAAGACACTGTCTCAATGACCAGGCATTCGGAAATGGATTAAATTCCAGATACAGACGCACCAATTCAACAAATATTCCGGACAGTGGACAATCAACAAATGCAAATTTGATGGGTTATGGAACTCGTATAAATATGTAGATTCCTGGAGTTGAGAGAATCTTCTAAAACCAGGTTAGGTTAAACAAGGACAGGCCTAGTGTCAGTCACTGATTTAGTACCATGGGAAAGTATGTTTCTCCCCCCTCAACATTATCACTCAAGTACATGAGTACTGTAGCTACTCGTTGGCCACCACGTTTCAAATTGAACTGCCAAAAAAAAAAAAAAAACTCATGTTAGCATGAGACAAATTATAAGTACTAACTGATATAGTTGAAAACTTAAAACAATAACGAAATGCAATTCAAAGATATTTAATGCAAGAGATGCCAGATACTGAACAATTTCAACGGATAATAACTTACAGTATCCGAAAAGTAGTCATGGTGCGGCCTGTAGAACTGATTTTTCTCATACCTGTGCTTCCGCAAATGTTAGCCTTGACATTGGATCATATTAGTAATCCTTCTAATTTTAACCATCCAACAGGCAGAATAAGTAAACAACTAACCTTAAAACTTGAATAAGCTCCCCATTTTCTACTGGTACTTGAGAATATACTGAGATCCTCTTTTCAATTGCCTAAATGTGCAGGGAACAGAAGATTTTATCATGTGCACTAACTTTTGTTTTAAACAATGACGTGAGTACTACTAGGAAATAAAGACACAGCCCTTTTGAAAAAAATAACTTCATTGAACTTTCTCTAGATGCCAAAACTTAACAAATGAATGTAAGCAGTCTTCCAAAATACCAACCTGTATCACTGCGTACTTTCTCTCTTCAGGAGTTAGAAACATACCAGAGCTCGTCCTAACGTCACTTTTGATTCCCTAAAAAATCACAATGGATATTTAATAAGACACTAATTTGGGGCATTGCATGGGTAAGGAACAAATACAGAACAATGAGAGCACGTCGCCAAAATCTTAAATCCATGAGTACCATCAACACCTAACTAAACCTAAAATATTAGCAGCCAATAGTAACAACAATACAGATGATGCAATAGATGAAACAATAAGGGGAGATATTTCAACTCCTGGCTGTCTTTCTGAGGTCACGTTTGGTGTCTTGTAACTCACGTAAGAGGTTATTTTATAAACCACGAATCAAGATCCCTAATGTCTGCTTAAGGAACTCTTATCCCTTGCACAATTTATATTGCAAAGCACACCAAACTATTTAGTCTCAGAGCAAATACAAGAAAAGGCAGGTACAGATATTAATAATGCAGCTTCTTCAGAAGCACACAAAAGAATGCTAAAATGTGGTCAAATTATACATATTTCCTTGCACAAGTCTGAACACAGAACACCTTCAGGTGACAATTTCTACCAAGGGAAGTCTTAATGTAAACCTACCTCACCAATAGAAAAATGAAATTGGTTGAACGAGTTAACTAGTAATTTTCACCAAAATCATGCCAGAAAAACTAACATTACTGGTAATAATTATTTAGTTTACTATGACAAAGGTGAATCAAAATGCCAAATGCACAAGGATGCAAATGGGAAGCAAAAGAGTCTGTCCTGCAGCTGGCATCAAAGTTGGGCAGCAAAACCAGTGTCATGAAGGCGCAGAGGCACGGAGGATTGACCGAAGGCATACCAAATTGTGAGCATCTTCTGCTAATTTTATAGTCCAATTATCTCCGATTTCAAGTGTCTCAATCACCAGTAGTTGGCTAAGTGATCAACAAAAGTTTTATACATGCAACACGAGATATGCATATAACACAAGTTATAGATGAGGACCCATAATTCGAGCCTGTCGACTCGCTCTAACCGTGACTACAATTTATCCTTTAACCCACTCATTAAGTATTTGTTGGTTTTTTACAACATGATCAGATTACCATCCAGTTGAGGGTCCTAACAAATGCAAGATGACGCAAGTAGAAGCCAATGATTTGCCGAGCCGCTACCAAATTTTCCAAGCCACAGTTAAAGAACATATCCACGTTAAGACACAAGGATAAAACCATGAAGATCCGCAAGGTTAAGAAGATCCACACATGGGACCCCAGCGCATGACCAAGTCTTGCATTTAGAACAAAATGCCCCAGCATTCTCACCATAATTTTTGGGCCCCAACAGTGTTAAATGAACTCTTCAGTTGGGTATCCATATTAGACATGTTTGAGCTTGTCCCACGTTGGTTAAGTATAATGTCTAAAACTAGTATATGAGCCTGGGTGGCCTCTCCACTCATTGCCAATTGGTTTCGAGTAGGATGCTTTAACATGGTATAAAAGCTAGGCTTTCGGAGGCTTTTAGATAACACTTTGTCATTGATGGTTGGTTCCCCTTTTGTTTGTCGCTGATGGTTGATGGTTATCGTATGTGTTGAATTGTTTGTTTACCTCATCACATGCGAGTCAGGGGTCGCACGTGCAGGGGAATGTTAAAGCTAGTCCCACATTGGTTAATTATAACCTCCAAAACTAGTATCTATGAACTTGGGTCGCCTCTCCATTCATTGCCAATTGGAGAATACTCCCTCGGTTGATTGTCCCATTGTTTGTGCTTTAAGCAACAACAACAAAAAACAAAAAAAACAAAAAAAAAAAGACATACTACCAACAAGAAGTAGAAGAGGCATCTTCATAAAGTCAGGACACAAATCAGTGAATGGCGACCAAAACATGGCATAAAGTCAGGACACAAATCAGTGAATGGTGACCACAAGGGAGTGATGAGTATAGCTTTCATTAAGGAATCTCTTATTGGGGTACTTCAATGACTAGAACATGATTGTTTGAATTAGTAAACTAATCAAAAGATGATTTTTGGCGTTTAAAAATGTAAGAAGGCAAATTAATCTTATCAAAATCATGTAATACAAACTGTGTACTATGATTTGTAATTTTGTATCGTACCACTGCCACATGCAAATGTATGTTATTCAAATAGTCTTGCTAACTGTGTTATGTTACCTAAGGGTATTGTTGTACTTAATGTTTTGATCCAAAAAAAAATAGTCAGAAAGGGAGGCCTTAGTTTTGAAGAATGCATTTCTTCATGGCGACTTAGGCTCAGAAGAGGAGAAGTTTTCTCCCAGGTTTCTCATCTAGAGCAACTATCCAATGCAAGTGTATAGGTTGAAAAAAGGCTCTATGTGGGCTAAAGCATATCTTAGAGCCTAGATTTACGTTATGCTGATGAAGGAATTTGTATAATTACTGTCATAATCTGTACGTAGAAGACGTACTCAGCAATGATCCAAAGCTGTGACCTACGTTCTACAGGTTTATTTGTACTTCTATTTAGAGTTATAGTCAGGAACCGACTTCTTGCTTCACACATTGGCATAAGTCTCAGGCAGAGAACTTTTTGGATGCCCATGTGTGTACACACCTCCTCAAGAGGCTATGCCCACAAGTGCAACACATTCGACTTGCGTGCCTCTAAAGATAACACTCATTGCTACGTGTTAACATTGATGCCCATTGTAGCACATCACATCTAAAGTGCCTGTTCCAGCGCATTTGGTAGGTGTCGTCACTTGGTTTTAAGAACCAAGAAAACCAATCAGAAAATTGGTCCGGGAGCCAAGGGTACGAAAAGTGGAAGGTTTTAGGCACCCTGCTTTGCCCAACCCAAAGGTTGGCCTCCAAATATTTGATATTAGGCGTTCCAAAGGCTTCTTTGGTCTCGCAAATAATTGATTATGACCCGTTAAACAGTGAGATAAAAAAGGACAAGAAATAACAATAAAAGGGAGTCAGGGAAGGGAGCATGCTTCATAACAGAATAAAACAAACCTTTCTAGATCTAGCGGCCCTAGAGCAGATAGAACTAATGGCCGTCAAAAGAACTAGGGGCCTGCAGATATATCGCACGGCCATGGAAACTACTAATACAATATCTCGAGGCCGCCACAAATTTGGGCTGCCGCGGTTCCTCTTTACACCAACAGGAAATAAAAAAGGAAGAACAGGGATTAATGAACAAAAGGTGGGAACCCCAAAACTCTTAAGAACTCCTTCCGGTGTGAATGGATTAGGGACTCTCTGATTTTCTGCCTCAAAACTCTCTAGCTTGTGTGATTATGGCTTAGGTACCTCAAAGGTAATCTGGGTAGTGTGATCTTTAAGGTATGTGTGTAGTGTGTCGAAATTCGTAGGAGAAGGCACCTATATACAGAAGGTCAGAGATAATCATAGGAAATTGATTTAATCTGAAAAATCGAATTAAATCATGGCTCGAACTCTATCCTATAGAGTTGTAAACGTTTAGGACAAGTAGAACAGTGGATTGAAGAGTTTGAATCAAGCTCAAAAACCTGTGATGTTTATCTTGATTCTGGAAGTTTGCCAACCCAAAACATCTAGTGGCCGTATAAAGTTTATCGCCGGGAGCAAAAAGATCTAGCGGCCCTGACTCTGGACCAGAGGCCAGGTGTCCGGACAAAAACTTCTACTAACTATCACAAATGTCTCACGGCCGTGACTTCAACAGTCGTGGCTGCCACATCTTCTGGGGGAAAAATATTGTTTTCTACTTCTAGCCTCTCTTGGTGTAAGTGCAGGCTCTTGGGATATACTTCTTAGGTTATCTTTCATTCCTATTGAGTTCCACGGAGTTCACAGGGCTTCATGCAACTCATCAAAGCATACGCAAACTGTTTCATTGTTAGGAGTCGCGCTTAAACCTTGACGAAACCAAATTAGGGTATCTACAAAGGGAGCAATACATGTTTATGCCAACAGTGTGATCTCACATTGATGGTTTTGGACAGAACCAAGAAGAACACGTGCCTTGATTTGCTTGATTGATTTAAAGCCTATGTCTAGACCTTAAACACCGCTATTACAACTGTTACAAATCTTATGTGGGATGACCATCACAAAACTCATTATCATCTCGCCGTTAAATTCACCCTTGCTTTACTTGACCTTATGTTGAATATATCTGATTATTGAGTAGTTAACTATCACGGGCTTCCACTATACTTGTGAAATACTAATAGTGGTGAATCAAATCTAAATCACAACGTAGAGATTGAATAAGACTGAACAAAACAAAAAATTGTCAATTGTTCACCCCTTCTCCAGCACCCTTTCAACACATCCATAAAACAAATGTGTTAGCCCTACTTATAAGATGATGCAGATATGGTCTTACTAGTTGTTCACAACTCTACGTTTTGGTTACAACAGCCCAAATGGGTCTAGTTAGACAACGCCACACCACACTACACCCTTCATGGAATAATACTTCTTTTTTATTTGCTATGTATTACTCTGTTGGACTAGGACACTTTCGTGTACAACACTATATTTGCTTACCTCTTGGAACAACAATCTTCTAGTACCCTTTAAACCATAAGGTATCATGGCTTCAGGCAATATGATTTCCTATTAATATGTTTGTTTCCAAGGCATATGTGATAAGACACATGATATGATACCATACGCGACAATTACAAGATGGACAATGACACCATGTACATATCAAGATTAAACAACACTGCTTCAACTACTGAACTTTGAGGATGGTGGCAAGACATTAAATAATATCTTTAATATATACAGCACACTCACCTTCCCAGTTTTCGTATCCACCACTGTGGAGATCTGAAGACGGGGCTTTGCAATTTCTCTAAGGTAATCACATTCCTAGAAGGCAATAAAGTCTCACTTAAAATACAACTTTGCAGCATCAAGAAACGAATATAATTAAAAACGAACGATCTTTCAAGTTTAGTAAGAAGTTACACGCATGATATGCATTCGAAAAAAATCTGATACCATTATCTTCAAATAGCATGTGAAAGTACCACTTCCCAGCAAATATAGGACAATGCCTAAAATTTCAAGATTGATCAGGAACAACTTTTATGTTTGATTTGGCAGGAATCTCTCATGCCAATTTAAACTCTAAAGGATGGGGGGAGTCGCAATGTTTTGTATCTACTGTCTACATCACACGATTCATAAAAACTCAATAGTAAACTATATTACGTCCACTTTCTAGGGAAATAAAGTTATTAAAAATTTAGAAATTTTCTGCACCAATACTTTTTGCATATTTTCTTATTATTCCAACAGATCTACCTTTTGCATTCACACAGAAGTTTACTTGAGAATGTGTACAAGTTCTTTTTTTAGCAATTCCTTTGATCATTTTCAAGCTTCCTGTTTCTTCAAGGTTCTTCTCCAATTAACCAATTTTAGTCACAAGAAAGTTTACACATTCCGTAATCAAGGTCACTATGAGTAACCAAACAAAAGCTAGAATCAAGTCATAGTTGTCACAATCCCAAGATTCATGACTCAATTTGCGATTCAATTCACGATTCACGCACAAATGATACAAATCTATAGGTGAATCGATGCTTATAAAAATCCATGGTGAATCATACGTTTCACGAAACGATTTGCGATTTGATTCACAGCTCACGCAAAAATAAATACGAAATTATAGGTGAATCAAGGTTTATCACAATTGTTGCATTCGCCATATGAAACCACTTTTGTTTTGTTTTGACTTTTTCTTATAGAAACCCAAGAATATAAGATCATATATACTTTTAAGGAATAAAAAACCTATTGGTCATGCAATATTTGGTAATAAGTGGACGATAGGGTTGATCCAGGGTAGGGGTCAAAGCCTCGGACCATCACACATAATTGGCCATATAAGCTAGTTTCGCACCTATTAGGCTACAAACTTTTATTATGTCAAGGCTAAGTGATGTAGGACAAGAAAGAGACAGAAGAGGAAGAGAGGCACACAAGGGTCAAAACCCTAATTCTCAAATAACTCTTATTCTCATTAATCGAAGTCTGACGATTACATTGTCGAACGTCTTATTTATAGATTCATAACCCTAATGGAAATAAAAGGAAACATTAAAAATAACCTAATTAAATACAAAATTGCTTCCTATAATTAATAATTTAAATAATAAAATTACAAAAGACATTTATTGGACCAAAAAGACTTAATTGTACGCCTCGGTTCCATGGCCTTCACTTGAGGCTTCCAAAGCAAATAACTACGGTCCAACCAATCTACAGCGCATCACTAAGCTTTCATTTTTACATTGAACCTATACCAATCTACAGCGCATCACTAAGCTTTCATTTTTACATTGAACCTATACCATCTATAGGTGCATACCCATTTTACTATAGTACTTCTTTTCTCATTATGTAAAAGAATCTTTCTTATTAGACTACGTGATCATCAATCAATAATAGAAAACAAACTTGAATATTATTTAAGCTTAAATTATGCAATTTTACAATGTATCTTAAATATGTAGGTGCATAGATACATTTTGGTTAGCAGTGAAATAACTTATAGAGGCTGACCGCTACCAAGCAGGCAAATCGACAACTTCAAAGACATCATTAAAAGCTAAAACTGTCATTTCAGACTAATAAGCTATTGTGCAGCCAAAATACCAAGTTAAAAATCTAAAAGGGTCATTGATTTTAAGCAGCCTGTCACACTTGTTTGAGAAATGAGTAAACAACTCCAAATGGTCACTTGATATCTACGAAGCACCGACACCTCTAGGGGTCCCCGTATCACAGTGTCCCGACACGGGGACACAGCGGGACACGTGAGACACGGCTGATTTGAATTTTTGAGGGGGACACGGCTAGGGACACGGATGGGACACGGCAGGGGTCAAATTGAAATTTTTTTAAACTTTTAGGGGTAAATTTATAATTAATCAATACTTGGGGTAAAAAAGTGTAATTTCTTCATATAATTTCTATCATATGTATAGAAGTTTTTCTCCTCTTGTTTTGTTTATATTTTCTTAAAAAAAATTATATATTATATTATATATAAATAAATATACACGTGGCGTGTCCCCTGCCGTGTCCGTATCCCCATTTTTCTAGAATTCCCGTGTCCCCGTGACGGTGACCGTGTCCGTGCATCATAGCTTGATATACATGTTTCATCTCAATCTCAGAACATGTATATAGCAAAATCAACTAATTCCCAACTTGTCATTGGTCAATCAATTGCATAATTTTACATGTATATAGCAGAATCAAGTAATTCCCAACTTTTCATGGGTCAATCAATTGCATAATTTAACCAAACACTTGTTATATCCAAATATCCATTGAGCAAAAGCATGATCAGATTCTGCGAGCGGAACAAACATGATCACTTGTAACTGGGCAGTTAGCGAAACAGTTGTGCAATTGAACTAAGTTACAGTGAGGTTCTAGGTACAAACTAAGGAGAGGAAGTTGATAACCTCATTGATGGGTTGAGTTGGCATTAGGGTAGTATACATTATTCTATCATGTGGCCAAAAACAAGTCAACCTACAAAGATAATGATGTAAACAAGACCATGGTAGCATAATGTTAGCATACCTCTGTACTCAAAAAATTATGGAGTAGAATGATTCGTGGAGACCAGCTAATTATTTCAGGTTTGACCTGCAATCAAAAGAATATCGATGTTAATACTTGCATGTAAATGCCTATACATAGATAAAAGGAGCTCAATCCAAAGGTTTACATCCGACAATATTTGTTGCAGGATCCGAGGATCGGGATCTATGATTAGGAACATCATATATGCCAATACTACTATCCAACTTGTGACATGTAAGTCCTTTTGTAGTATCAGGGTTTAAGGTTATTAGGATTAGCCTATATAACCCCCTAACTAGTCTTGTAATTATGTACTCTTAATTGTGCAATAATACTACGTTCTCTTTGTTCTCTCACCTTTGCAAAGTAACATGGTAAAGCCCTAGGAGAGGGCTAATCACATCGCCTCTTAGCCCCCCTTTCTCCAGATTGCATCTCCTCTCTTCTCTCTCCTTTCATCAGCAGTAGTGTTCATCGCAACTATTCGTCAGGACTGTTCACAAGCACCGTTCATTGGGTATAGTTCATCGCTCTCTCAATCAATGACCACTGAAAACCATAGCAGCACTCCATTCGACCACCGGCGACCTTCGATCACACTTTAAATCGTCTGATTTGCATCAGAAATATACTGGGTCTTTCCGAAATTGGTTGGGTTTTATCTGATTGTACTCGTAATCTACTGGGCACTCTTCTATTGCACTTGAAACTCTCTGATTCTGAACGATAAAGGAATTCTGAACTCTGTTCTCTCTCAGTTTCTTTGAACAGCATTGATAGCAGCAGTTTCTGGTATTCTGTATTTCAAGTTTTTTTTCTGGATTTCCCTTTTTGCGGTTTATCATAGCTGACGATAAAAATCAGGCTATTGTATATGTTTGAATGGCAGCAAGTGCTCCTATTGGGCACGTCATGAAGAATTTTGTTGTCAGTAGGTGAGTGTGGGGGCATGTGGATGGATAAGTCAAACCACCGTCTGACCCTAAAAAGGAAGATTATGTTAGTGCCCTTGAAAAATGGACCATTGAGAATGCACGTATTGTTACTTGGTTTCACGAATGGACCATTGGAACCAAGTATTGGTATGAATTTTAAGAAGCATGAAACATTAAAGAAAGTGTGGGATTATCTGAAAAATATGTATCTTGAATCCAACCTTGCTAAGCAATATGAACTTGAGTCGTCTATTCCAAGTGTAACACAACCAAATTAGTTCGATTCAGGAGTTTTACAATGAGATGACACAATATTGGGATCAATTGGCTTTAATGGAGCCCACAGAATTGCAATCACAAGATGTCTATGTGGACTACCATGAGAAACAACTCCTTGTACAGTTTCTCATGGCTCTTCGCGGCCAGTTTGAGCCTCTTTGTGTGGCTATCTTGAACAAGTCTCCCTTACCTACATTGGATGGTGCTGTTCATGAACTGATTGCCGAGGAAACTAGGTTTAAAGTTTCGTCTGTTGCGCCTCCTGCTCAATCTGTCTTTGCGACTCCAGCTGCTCCATCTAGTCAGCATTTGGCACCTCTCTTGCCCGCTCCAGCTTCACATCTGATACAGGTTATAGGCAAGCCCAAACCTTGGGTTACCATGGATGAATGTAGTTTTTGCCATTAGAAGGGCCATTGGAAGAATGCATGTTGTAGGCTTCTGCAGCCTAAAGGACGCAACTCTTATCCTTCAACTACGCCGTCATTTTCTCGGCCACCACCGCAGAGTTTTCAGCCTCTAACAGCTTTCTCTACTGCAGACGGAGTCCTTCCTTCTCCCTTATTTTATCAGTTTCGGCAGTATGAGGCATTAGTGGTTGCCACTTAAGGAGGTCATTCACAAGCTTCTGCTATGACCACTACTCTATTAGGTTTGCATGGCTCTTATACCAGAGGTATATCTTACCTACCACATGGATTTTATATTCTAGTTGCTCCAATCATATGACTCATGCTTTGTCCTTACTAAGTCATTATGTATCCCCTGCTTCCCCCCATTAGTATTTCTACTGCAAATGGAGCCCCTATGTGTGTTGTCTCTATCGGTTCTACTCTCCCGACCTCATATTCCTTACTTTCTTGCTCTATATTCCTCAACTATCCCTTAGTCTCCTTTCCATTAGTCAAATGTCTCATTCTGGTTTTGATGATTTGCTCCCTGCTTCTGGTTGTGTTGTGCAGGATCAGATTTCCAAGAAGCATATTGGGACTAGGCGTAGAGTTTGTGATCTCTATATTTTAGAAACTTTGCACGTTCCTATTGAGTCTACTCCCACTGTCAGGTCGTCGTTTAGTTTAGATCAATAATCTTCTCCCTTTTATCTCTGGCATTCTAGATTAGGGCATTTATCTAGTGAATGTTTGAAACTTTTACTTAAGTCTCGTTGTTTGGGAAACTTTTTTGTTAGTGACATTTCTGAGTGCAGTGGTTGTAAGTTTGCAAAAATATCTGCTTTACCTTTTAATAAAAGTACTTCTATTTGTGCAGTGGTTGAGCATGTAACCGTTACTTGTAAATCTAAAAGTAGACCGCATACAGGATTATGAGCTCAAGGCAACTCAGCATGGTATCACTCTTTTCTAGGCTAACCACAACTATTATCAGGTCAGCAAAAAGGGTCAGACAGTGGCATTCAACATGCATGGCACAGTGAGACATCTAAAGTTTGAAAGCTCAGGGCATCTTATCATGTAAGAAACCAATTTCCATCCTATGAATAGCTCTTTTAGGTGAGCTCTTTGGTTGAACATACCAACCCCAATACCAAATACTACACCCCAGCCCAGAATAGTTTTTTTCTTTCATTCAGAAATGCTGCTAGCTTGATGACAATTTTTCTGTGGTTAGGATTTTTTTTGCCAATAGGCTTTGGTTTGTAGGTTCAGAAAGAATGAAACTCAACTATGGTTTGTATATTTATAGTATTAAACTGTCATTTGCAAATTGGATCCTTAATCATTTAAATACTCCCTCCGTCCCATAAAGTTGGTCCTCTACGGAACTACGTGCAATTTTCAAACTTAAAAATGTATCCACTAAAATAATTTTTCAATTTTTTTTGCACGGAAAGGATCTCATCGAAAACTATCAAACAAGATCCATATTGCACAAAAAAAAAATTCGGTAAGTACATTAGTTTTAAGCTTGAAAATTGCACGTAATTTCGTAGGGGACTAATTTTACGGGATGAAGAGAGTATTTGACTAAATTTTTTATTTGGTTTCCTAATGGTTTCATATAATGTATTACTCCAAATTTATGTTAAGGAAAAATATCCGTAATGTATCCCACTTTTTGATTTACAGGTATCAGTACTCATACCCATATAGTTTGTGATTTGGCCATTAAGAATTTGATGCAAAACTTCATTGAGATTCCCTATGACATCTGTATCTTTAATGTTGATTTTACAAACCCAATCGTGTTGTTCTATAGAAGTAAAGTTTATAATAAGAAGTTTAAGAACTATGTTGTGTTTTTGTTTTTAACCTTTCAAAAGGATAGACAATATGACAAAGAAATATTTAAAACATATATTGCAACATGATTGCCACTACTATACCTATCCTTGCAAATCGCTTTGTCCTATCATCCTGTGTTGTGTCCTTATTATGTCGTGTTCATTTCCAGACATTGTGTCTGTGCTTCACTGCTTCTTAGGCTACACTTCTCTGTCCTCCGTGATTAACAGTTTGGCATCCTCCTTTGCAAATTCGTTCAAGTTGGGAAATCTTTAATTTAGAATGTGAAAGAATATGCAATACTGATCCAAGAGAGCCCAACCCTCAACAATAAATAAATAAATAAGCTATTCCACGAACAGACAGATGGCTCTAGACAGCAGGAAGTGCTAGCTATGGTTCACAGTTAAGATACTTATCACTTTTCTTGGTTGGTAGCCAAGGTAGACCCTCTCATAGGACCACGTAAGTAGATTATGACTCAAAGGTTTGGACCCAATATTTCATGGATGAATTAAAGGCAGGGAAACGGAAGAGAAGGTCCACATGCGGTATGCATAGAAAGGAAGCCCTCTAAAAGTTAAATACGAATTGCATGTTATTCGGAGCATTTTTATATCCATTGTCATCAAGAATTGACATCATATTTACGAGCAATATATACACAATAGAACAACAACCATTTAGCCATGTAGGCTTGGACCAAGAGTGAGAACATACGTATCCAATGCGTAAA
The DNA here is from genome assembly GCA_963854785.1 of Vaccinium vitis-idaea. Taxonomy (NCBI): domain Eukaryota; kingdom Viridiplantae; phylum Streptophyta; class Magnoliopsida; order Ericales; family Ericaceae; genus Vaccinium; species Vaccinium vitis-idaea. Next base: position 37,663,694 of record OY978215.1, read on the forward strand.
GTTTCAGCTTCTTTGTCATCAGCCCAGTAAGGCATACCTGAAATGAGAGAGACAGAGAGAACGAATATTACTATAGAAAACGTCACATGAGGCCAATGCTTTGCCAGATAATTCAGAAGCATTGATTTATCTCCCTTTCAGGAGAGGGGGCCACACTTAATATCAAATCAAAATCGAAGGTATTTAATAAATGCAGCTACACTGTTCATGCTACTTATTGTGATGAAATCAATATTGTTGAAGCTGCTTTCTTGCCATGACATAACCTCTGAATTAACTCAATGAATAATGAGCAACTCCCTCACTCCCAAATTGTTGGTTCTGTTTGGATTTCAATGCAATTTTTAAACTGTTCTCTTTTTTTTTCTATAATGTATTTTATGTCCGATATGGATCTTATTTGATAGATCTCAATTAGTTCTATTATACAAAGTTTATAAAATCTCTAAAGATATTATAGATTGAAAGATATGAAGAGCTTAAAAATTGCATCAAAATCCAGAGGGAGTAATAAATGCAGCCACACTTTTCATGCGAAATATTGCAATGATTTTGCTATTATTGAACTAAGCTGCTTCGGTTAGACATCTTCAAACCAAGCAAATGGCATAAAACATATTTATATAAGCCAAATTACAAGACATAAAGATGTAGATCCTCAATACGCAATTTATTGGCGCACAAAATCAGCTATGAGAACAAACATAAGAGTCCATATGTAAATCTGGCAGAAATTTGTTGGAAGCATACCAACCTCTGGACAACTGAAGGTTGCCAAAATTCTGAGTTTCATGCAGTCTTCTGAATGAAGGGAACTCTGTGTATATATAGAGAACATAGCAACTGGTTAGAATATGGACATAAACTACAGTGTTACACAGTCTTGGGTAGAACTCAACCCCAAAAGCTAGCTTATGAAGTGAGGGTGCCCTCACGCTTATATATTTCAAATTACTTTGGTGGCCTGTGGGACTTCGCTTCACACATAGATATAGATATCTGCAAATAATTAGGAATTTGATGCCCAAGAAAACTATAACCGACAATGTAATGCACAAAGCAAATCGATTATGCAGATCCATGCATGTGAAAAACCAAGAAGGAGAGCAAAGTAACAAAAGAATCAAAGAATATAACTATTTGACTCTCCAACAAGCATTTCACGAATGCTACTCCATGTACGTATTAAAAATGTAAGAGGAGATGAATAAGTGAGAATAAAAATCCCTACAATCATCTGAAAACAAGTAGAAAAAAATTTCACCTAACCAGTAAAGGAAAATTCTGTCTTACTTTTCTTTTTTTCTTGCTGTAAATCTTTTTCTTTTTTTTTAAAGGCAACAATTTTATTGAAGAAACTTGACAATGGGTCAATCAAGTCGGGAAGGAAAAATCAACCAAACGTTGATAAAAAAATTTTAAAAAAAAAAAAAAAAACAGAAGCCACCCTTCGATCCCAACCTCACACCATGCCACCACTGCAACCCATCATAAACAACAAGGAGACACGCCATGCCATCGCCATGGCCCAGGCAACAAGGCCGAAGTTGAAACAGATCCCCAAAATGCCAGAACATCAATCCCGGTGCCTTCGTCAAATGACGACCTAACCGGAACACCCTAAACACCCTCAGAAATCATCGCCACCACCGTAACAAAAACTCATCACCACCACCGTACCAGCCTCCCACCACCACCAATGCCGCCGATCCACCCTAACACCCCCAAGTCCACCACCACCTTTGCCATTGCCGCCCATAACTAGCTCCCACCCCACTACCTCCTAAGCCACCACCACTCTGCATCGTCGCTCCACCCCACCACCCATGTCACACCGCCACCACTGCCAGGACCGCCCCATCCTAACACCCCACCCCTCCAAAGCCGCCTCCACCGCTGCCATCACCGCCCCAAACCCGCACCCACCACCCATGCCGCATACCAGTTGATGCCGGAAACAAACAAAAAAACGCGCAGATCTGAAAATTTCTGTTGGTGGAAAACGAAAAATACCAGAAAACAAGGAAAAAGAGAGGAGAAAAGAAAGGAGGAGGATAGAGATGGGGGGCAGGGACTAGAAAAAAGTTTAGAGAGAGAGACTTTGCTTGCTTTAAACCTGTGTAGTATCAACGCATGGTACAACAAATGTGGGGATCTACAAATGTCCATTCATATGTATACCGATTTAGCTCATACCAAACACCATAAACATGAGATAAAACTCAATGACACAAGTATTCTTTGAAATGGAGCATATTATGGTTGGAAGTCTCATATCAAGCCCAAAAGATCGTAATCATCAAAGTACCTTCTGCAACAACCAGAGTCAAGTGCAGGTCGAAGCATCTGACCTTCCTGAACTGAAATCATTGGGATACATGCTATGTGCGTCAAAAGGTTCGGTATGGGTATGGGGGCACATTTCAAAAACTTATTTGCACATTAGATTATAAAATATTCTTGGCTGATATGGCAAATATTGTTGAGAAATGCACATTAAATCAAATGGGATAAAGAAAAAAAATATTAAAGCCTCTCTCCCATTCACATCAAAGGTAAAAATATTTCTTTTATAATTTCTAAAATATCATAAAACATTAGAGGTATACAAGTGTCTACATTTGGTAAGGGCTTCGTAGACATATCTATCTCCCCTACCCTTGTCATGCGTATCGGTCACGGCTACCTAAGAAGCATGGACACTTCAAAGAAGGATACTTGTCTTTGTCAGACACACGTCCGCCATCCAAAACCGGCTTCACGAACAATTTCAGACTCGCGTAAAATACTCTTTTTTCATGTCCATAAATAAGATAGAAATCTAAATAGCAACATGTGTCCAACGCCAGCTTTTTGTAATTTTTCGGGCACTTCTTATTTGTCTATGACGGCGCCAAAGAAATTATATTGTTCACAACCAATCATACCATGCAATGCTTGCACGGATTGTAAAATAATCTAAAGCAATTCAAAAGGAAGGGGGGAGGGTAGGCCAGCAAAAAGGATAAAAGCAAAATCAATCGAATAATACTCTTGATAAGTTAAAAATGGAAACGATTGAGTCATACCATACGAATCTTCCAACCTTCGAATGAATGCTAGTTGAAACAAAGCTCCTGCAAATCCCAAATCCCAATTAGAATCACCAACAACTCGAGATAACCTACTTATTTGACAGGAAACCAAACTTGAAGTAAAAAATTTGTAGCAGACATAAAACAAACTACTGGGTAAATAAACCCACAAACTCAAACCCTAGTACGTATATATGTGCACAGTAAGAAGTCAGTCGGATTGATAAAAAATACCTACTATCATGCCGACAGTGACAAAAGTAAGCAACCCAAAAACCATTCGCATTGCGGCCGCCATGGCCGAATCAAAGATGGGCACGGAGATTCCTGATGGCGATTACGAAGGGGGTTTGAGAGAGAAACTATGAAGGAAGTGGTGTTGGGGATGACTGCTAGTCAGCGGATGGAAAGTACGTCTACGGTAAGTCTTGACGGTTCGAACAGAAGGTGTAAGAGAGCCGTTTTGTAAACGCCCACTTGAGATTTGCTTTTGCTTTTGGACTCTTAAATTATACTCAAAAGGACACATGAAATTAGAATAATTGTTGGCTGGTACCATGAGTGAGATTATTAAACTGTCATTGAACGTTTGATCATAACGTCAATACTATTGTTTGTTATAAAATATGAATACAAGTTTAAAATATTTTTAAAAGTTGACACACTACATGAATAATAGAATCATAGTATTAAATTAGCCAAATCTTATAATAATAATATGATTGTAAATATAGATTTATTGCTCGGACAATAGTCAAATAACAAGGTACGTGTAAGATTTCTTGCATTTTATATTCTTGTAAATATATTTGTAATATGTACATTGGAATAAAGTACTCCCTCCGTCCCATAAGTTTGGTCCCTACGAAACTACGTACAATTTTCAAGCTAAAAAATAACGTGTTTACGAAAACAATTTTTTAGTCAATATGAATCTTGTTTGATAGATCTCATCGAGAACTTTTATACAGTGCAAAAAAAAAATCAAAAATTATTTTGGTAAATACATTATTTTTTAGTTTGAAAATTGCACGTAGTTTCGTAGGAACCAAACTTTATGAGACGGAGGGAGTATATAAATACTACTTTTTTCCTTTTTTTTTTTTTTTTGGTTTGAAACATTTACAGTACCGATCTTGCTAATGGACACCCTGTAACACCTGTTCCAAAGTTCTCTCTCTTATCAATTTTGTTATCTCTCCACAATTTCACCCTTTACGGCCTTGTTCAGTTGTCAAGAAAAGATGAGAAATGATGGGAAAGTTAGCTTTCTCACTTATTTTTTAGTGTTCAGTTACCACGAAAATGATAGAATCTTGGAAATTGATTTTTCCACCGGGACTTACTTTCTAAAACAGGTCTTGCAAAATATATGAAATTTAGCGCGGGAAAGTTCTAGCCTCCCTACAAGAACTCTTCTATCATCACTCGTCCCCTCACCCTCTACAAGCACTCTTTGTGGGGGTCTCTTCGCCGGAGTTAACTCTTTGAACCTCTTGGAGTGGGACGGGCAATGATGGAGAGGACCATACGTGCCTGAGCCGCTGCCGCTCGCCGGGGATGGTAACCTGCACACGTAGACAACCACGTCAGTGCCTAGCCCGGACGGTGGTGGTCCGGGAAGACACTCCGATGATAAAGTCAGTCACCGGTGGGAAGAAATGCACCAGAGATCTTAGAGAGAGAAGTGAAGAAGTGGAGTTATGAGGGTAGTAAATGAGGAGAGAGGAATACCCATTGTGGTAGTTGTGGCTGGGTATTTATAGGCTGAGGGGCGTGCGTCCCACGCGCTTGGCGCCCCTCACGCGCCTGTCATTCACGCTCGGAATGACAGGTGATATGACCTTCACCCCAGCCCCAGACGCCATGTCTGGGCTGACGTCACGGCACGTGGGTTCGAGTAGTCAAATCAGCTCGAGACATTCCCCATCACCCACGTGCTTCTGCAGGCGGCGGTGGCAGAGTAGGTGACTGCCGCATTTAATGCCTCATCATGGACTGTGTGGCATGCCCGACACACTTCCACCGAACCGGATATATCCGAGCCCCACGTTACCGAGGTCAACCGACTCGGCAAGCGTGCGGCCCAGCCCCTCGGGCGATCGGCGCGTCGCTCGGCGGAGCTCCCGAGGGTTGTCTGGGAACCAAGCTGTGAGTACCATGTCCTTGGCACCAAGACGTTCGGCAGACATCGTTCAAATCTATATTCGTCCAGGACCCTGTATCCGCACCGTCTGCCGAGGGCACCGTTCGTTCGGCACCATTGAGGCGGATCGACCTGCATTCGGTTTTGCAGATTCTGGGATAGTGACCCTTTTAGCTCTTCATGATGTGGAGGGGGGCCCTTGCTGACCCCTATGAACCCGGCCACTACACTCTTCTCCCACACTCGTCCCCCTCCCTTCTCATTATCTCCTCTCTTACATTTTCTCTATCTCCTAAGTCTAGACTCATTGTATATAAAATATAGAACATACGTTCTTAATATTCACCAAAGAGCTCTGCACTTTTCATTTATTGAGTTTGAACTAACATACGGATTGAAGTGTTAGCTAAGTATAACTAGTTAGGCAATAACTGATGATTAATTTTGCAGGAATTGAAAGGTCTCAAAGAGGAATGTCAAAATCCATTCAGATCTGTACCACATATCCATAGGCAAGACCAAATTGTACCCACCACTTGCTCAGTATACCCAAGATAGTTAATCTTTAAAATATAATCAATCTTAAACTTTTGTGCTTAACCAATAAACATGCTTAAATTACCCCAAGATACTAAATCCAGGAGGGTTGTCATACAAATATTTATTGGGGTCATGGTCGACTCGTAGAGGTAGGCAAGGCAAGGATCCGGGGGCTGTAGTGAGTGAGCTCACTACTACATGCATGTAGTGAGCTCTCTCGGCCGTTCAATCCGAGATCAACAATCCGGATCGTCTTACACTTAAAAAAATACTTTTACATTTACTTTAACTCCAATTTATCCGGACCGTTGATCTCTGATCGGACGGCCAAGAAAGCTCACTACACGCATGTAGTGAGCTCACTCACTACAGGGCCCCCAATTCCGGCAAGGCGATGAGGGATTAAGAAGCTTACGATATTCTTTGTGGATTAGGGTTATATCAGGGTTGGGAGAGTAAAACGGGAGCAAAAGTTCGGCATTAGACATTTGGCTTGATATCATAGGTCCTTTTGTTGGGATTGGGGAAGGCGTTTTGTAGACTAATCGCATTTACCTTAGCATTGCAAAGGTTTACTTAGATCATCTCCATTTTGGCTCTTTAAAATCATTTTTAGGCTGAGTTTTCACCATTGTCTAAACAGCATTTTAAGTATTTTTGTCAATTGCCTACAGCGTGAAGACAAGTCATTCTCCTTACATACATCACGAAAATACCATTTAGCAGAAACTACAATCAGTTTTGGCTACAGTGGAAATACGGTATTTTTAGTGGAAACTCACCGTTTTTCTTACATTTTTATGACACATTAGTTAATGATAAAATATTTCATTTTATTTTACATTTGAACACTTTAGAGCAAGTGCAACGGGTTTGGTAAATGTGCATTTAAGCCATTTTACCTAACCCAAAGTAAGAAAACCATGGTCCAACAAATTAGGTAAACACTTGGGTATATACATTTAACTACAGTACTTGGCCAAAATTCCCCTTAGTACTGTTCACCAGCAGTCCTATTGTTTATTAATGTGATGCAGGGGAGAAGCTTCCTTTTAAAAAACTATTTGCAACGAAAATCACAAACAAGCTTGAACAAGAGGTACTCCCTCCTAAAACAAACTATAATGAATAAAAACTCAATTTTTCATTAATCATAAACAACCAAATTCTAATGTCACCCTACAACTTATGTTATACTAGAAACTAGGACCGAAAATGAAACAGCAAAACAGGAAGCTGAATCCCGATTACTAAAGAAAAAAAAGGAAACATTAAACTAGGAAACTAATTACTCTAAGATACCTAATTTCCTAATTCGAAGAATCCTAGCAAGACATAGAAATAAATATTCCTACTACATTAAAACAAACTGGGAAAGTAAAATCTTGATTAAATAAAACACACCTACTAAAATACTAATATGAAATAATAAAATAAAATTTTATATTTCTAAAATACTTCCAATATTGGTTTGCATCATTAATGTTAGTGTAGATAAAAAAAGGATAGGTAAAATAGATGGATTGTTGGGGTGTTGAAAGACATGTGAGTTAAATGTGCACCGTTTACTAGCATTTTTTGCGAAAAAAATTTCCCAAGTTGTTGTTGTTGCTCTTAGAGGCTCTGCTACATAAAAAAAAAACACCCTCTCAATTTTAGGGCATTTGGTAACTGTGGTTGAACAATTAGAGAAGGGGAAAGAACAGTTCTCATAGCGACCCAACCTCAAGGCACTACACTTTTAGTGCCCCCAATTGTGGGGCCTATATAATTTGTATTTGTTATCGGAACAGTTCATTTTTGAAAATATTGAGTAGATCATTCATGCAAAAAATCAAATTGATTTGATATCGGTAGCCGTATGGTTAGATACCATTTATTTTACAAAAGTGGATGACAAATATGTGATTTAGGGAATGAAATGTAATATAAATATGTCTCAATCATGTGCCTAACAATGTCTGATCAATATAATTTTTTAACACATGACATGCTTAACATTCCTCAAAAAATAAACGGTTCAAATCACAGATAGAAATTCTAGCGTGCCCATTTCTCAAACACGCCACCTAATAGAGTAAGTTCCATAATATATTTTGATAATCCAAATCGTTTATTTTGTACATATTGATATACATATCACCCACATAGAAACTCTTCCACTAACAAAAAACTGTTTTTTCCAAACACCGAGACAAGTCACTCTCACAACACATCACATAAAAAACCGTAAAAAACTACTAGTTTATTCAAAAAACTGGGTTAATGGAACACCCCTTGAATTTGATCGAGCATTGGTAGCAATATTAACATTGTACAATTCTTGAGAAAAATGAAATGTTAAAATTCTTCTTGTTAATCAATTGATTTGAATCATGCACTTAGTAATATCGGATCAATTTGATTTTTTGCAAGAATGAATTACACGTTTGAGGCTACAAAATGGACATCTCGAATGGATCAAACGCTAAGAGTTCAAAATAGTGTATACGTAGCAAGGCTCTTCTCCCTTATCAAGTAACCCACCATCATCTACTTTCACTCTCCCTTATCAAGTAACCCACCATCATCTACTTTCACTCCACTGCCGTAAAGTGTTTACAGGATAGATGGCTTGGGAGAGCAACTGCTTCAGATATACTGCAATTGCAAGTTCTTTACTGCCTTTTTAACTGATTTTTCTCCTAAAGGCATTCCTTCATCTTCAACCCTTTTCCCTCCATCTCGTCATACAATCAACAAACATCTCTTTTTAAAAAAAAAACATTTTTAGCATTAGTTCAACAGACGTACTTGCTTGTCATCTTATCGATGCAAATGCTTTCTCTAATGACTGATCACCAGAATACACAGGTAACTTTTAGATTTACCAGTCCCATGAAATAGTTATGGAAGGTGCAAAAAAAGCAAATAAAGAATATAACTCAAAGGCAGGGGAGAAAAACCACCGAAGAAACTAAAACCACCACCATTTTGCTTATGATAATAAATCAGGTCAAAGACCAACGATTTATTACATACATCTATACTTTTATACATACAGCATGTACACTAAATTCAGCCGACTACTACTACACAATTCCAGTATACAGATATGTCCTTTATCTTTAATCATCAACGATGGGAGCAAAAACTTAACCCAAAGTTGCCAAAAACTTGAAACAAAACCCCAAAAAAAAAACTTGTTTCTGTGTAAGGTTCCGTCAGTATCTGATGGTTTTTACCTTTAACTACTTGCATCTGGATTTCTAATTACAGGTGGAACTTCAGTAAACCAAAACATGCAGCAGTGCAGTTATCAACAAGAAGATTATGGACCATTGGGAGCTCAGCCTCCAAGCCGGAGACAGATAGTGGGCACCTACTAAATGTACAGATCCAGTCAACTCATCCTTTAACTGAATGCTTGAAGAGCCTGAAGAAATCAACCACATATACAAGTCATACCTAAAACAGTAGCATTCGATTTAGATTAATATATTCACAACATTTATCAGGAATTTTGTGTACTCTGCTATGATTCAGATACTAAATCTTTCTAGCTCTTAATTCAGTTAAATTGCTATTGGAAACTTGTCATTAACATTGTACAAGTACTTTACAGGCAAGACATCCATTGAATTCAGGAAATATGTATGTATAGCATTTCTCATGCATTTTGTGTCCTCTGCTATGATTCAGATATTAATTACTTCTAACATTTCTCGGCATATTATGTCCTCCATAATTTGAAAAGCCTCATGTTGGCTTTCTCCATGTGGTTGTTACTTAGCTAGCTCCAATGAGTATAAAACAAGCACCACAAAAAGTTATTTAACATGAATTGGTAAAAGAAAAAAAAGGATGAATACACTCACAGTTGTATTCGGCCCATCCAATGACCTGATTCTCAAGATCATATAAGACCAACTTATTTGAGAGTACCAAATCTGCACAATTGAAGTAAATTCAGGGACCAGAATAATTGAAAAAGACTGAGTCTGGTAGCAATAGAATCAGCAACCAGTTTCAATGAGTTCAACCACATCTTCAGCTAACACTTTTTGTTTTTTTTGTTTTTTGTGTGTGTGTGTGTGTGTGTGTGTGTGTGTGTGGGAAAGAAGCTAAAACTGAATCGATATTTCCACAGAAAACATAAAATGATATATTATTATAATAAATTTTGTAAAAACACGTGATGTGCAACAGCTATTGATCATGTAAATTACTCTAAAACTAGAAAAATGACCTTCAAAACCAAATACTGAAAAATTAGAGGCATGGGCCTGGACGCTGAGGCACAGGCGGCCTTGGATACCCTGAGGGGAGGCGCAGTTCTTGAAGCGCACTTGGGGGGCGGGCCTTGCCTATTTTTTCCAGATCCGTTTAAGATTCCATCCCATCCATTTATTTATAAGGTATTATGGGCCAGGATGCACTCAATAGAATTCTCCAAATTAAAGAGGCTTACATCTTTAACCCTAGCTGCTACAAACGATTACAGATTCTGAAGGAGGAAGGGGTGTTTTGAACTGGGAAATCATTAAGGTATGCTCTGTTTTTCTACATCAATTTCCTTCTTGGATCTTCTTCTGCGATCTTCCCTCCTCTTTTTTTATGATGGTATGGTCAACGTTGAAGACTATGACGAGGATGATTGTGATGATGTAGAATTCAATCCCCGTCCTAAGAAGCCTTGTGGCTTCTGCTATGGGAAGTAACTCCACATGTCTATTGAGTGTCCAAGCCAGAACATGATGCAAACCATGTAAATATGTATATAGTAGAGTCATCTTTAAGGTTCTTTAATGTGTGTGTGTGTGTGTGTTTGTATAGTAGATTAGTAGGGCATTCAAGGTTCATTTGTAAGGGGCGTTTGTGTCATTTCCATGGTTGATATGAACTAATCAAGTACTATTTTATTTATTACCAAAATCTTCCAAACCAAGTACTATTTTATCCACCCTTCATAAAATGTCACAACAATGTGGGTCCACCCTCGATAAAAAATACCATCTACTATCTTCTCCCCATACTATTTAATCCACCAAAATTTCATCCCGCATCCAGTCGAGCTGTTAGAGGTCATGCATGCCATGACGGGGGGTACTACATCATTTTTTGGGCTCATTTACAGTTAAAACATTGAAACGGTATGTTCTGTGATATTTTATGTTTTAAAAGTACTTGCTTATGTTGAAAGTTTTTCATATTTAGAATTCTACTTATTTTTCATAACCTGAGCCTCACTATGATGAAGTGCGTGCCTTGCCTCAAGCCTCCCACAAAGGCTCCATGGGAGTAATGGGACCATGGCGGCAGGTGCGAAGTCTGCCTAGAGCATTTTAAAACACTGAGATTACCATATCAGGGTATGAGTTCACTTTATGTTTATTTATTCTGCATATTCTTTCTTAAGACATTCGTGAAGGAAATGTAAATCATTAGTTTGCTCTTCTGAAGCAAGAAACCTTACCCTAACGGCACTATGCAAATTCAAAGTTTTTTTCTTTCAAAAATGAAGGATCATGCCTAGCCAATCACAAAAATAAAAGAAACAATCCCTTACTATTCTTACTATTCAAGCAATAGTACTCGAGACTAACAATCATGTGGAATTTTTTGGTGCTTACCCCCCAAAAGGGTCATGTTCATGGTATCTCTGGATTGAATCCCACTGTTTTGCCAACCAAAACACCATAAGCCTTCCTGTAAACATTGAATTAGCATTGAAAAGTAATCTGCAGGATAAACATCCAGGACCATTAAGTGTGTATTACACTGTGTAATCAAGAAAAGGCAAATAGCACAAATGATAAATTGGATGAGACAGAATAAGATGTTTGCCAATGTCCAGGAAAGATTACTTCCTCTACCATGGCATCTAACACATCGTCCCAAACTGGCACATATTTCATAAAACTTCAATTTTGCATAATTCTTAATGATCGTGAAACAGCTGAATAAGTCACATTATTGATGACAGAACGTGATCACTTCATTCTTTGGGTCTTTTTTCTTGTTTTTCTTGCAATTCATTCTCTGTTAAAATAGGTAATAGTAATCCACATGCACCTACTTTCTTCAGTACCAAACGAGGATTGCAGTCTTAAAGTAAAGGTTTTTCTATTGAATTCAGGCCATAAACAAATTGAAACTTTTAGAAACGGGTATGTAAGCGAATCCACTGATTCTGCTGCCACCCTGGCATACCACGAAGGAGGGACGAGAAGTCCATGCATCTTTATTTTTGTATTTGGCCATTGGCTTGGGCTATGTGACACATGTTACATGGGAAACCTGTGACCACATGCTCAAAGCCATCATATTCTATTACACCAACCCATCATTTGCATACAAAGGACATTTATGCACACTTTTAAGGTAATCAATTGTATGAGATGATAAGCTACATTCCAAATCCCGTATTTTGTTTACAAATCAATATCATAGGTTGCTAAATTTAAATTGCCACCGAAATCATTTTCTTATCCATGTCATTGATTGCGTAAGAAAATAAGCACCTAATGTTATTCTAATGCGAGTTTTGTAAAAGCATTGCCATTGACATGTAAGCAAAGCTAACAAAATAATTGTGCTAGCAGGCATCTTACGGAACACATGGATACTTACAAAGGGAAATAGATACTCCCGTGGATAAACCGTCAAAGTAAGTGAACTTTCAAAATGAAGAGTGACAGGAGGAAAACCATCATCAAGGCTGCAATGTATAGCAAAAACCAAAAAGAAATCATGTAAAACTTCTATTAGACAATAGTTTGCAACTATTTCAAGAACTCATAATGCAGGATTCAAGTAAACAACTCTTCATCAACCATATCTAGAGAGAGAGAGAGAAGGAAAAGCATCATCAATGCCGCAATGGTTAGCAAAAACAAAATAAAAAAATCATCCAAAACTTTCGTTAGACAATGACTAAAGACGACGCTAAAGTCACTAATCTAGTGTAAAAATATGATGTCCCGATTCCTCCCGTCTAAGAAGCACGGACACAGATATGGGATACAGACACATCATTTCTCAAAAAATTAGGACACAGATACGTTGAATAAAATAATATATTTATTATTTTTAGTAAAATTATATAAATGTATTTTTTTAATAGTAGAACTTCATCCCATAAACAAGTAAAACAAATTGGATACATATCTTTTCTTTGTCGCCAATACAATGAAGAGCCTTAAAAAAAGCTTTGGTCCAAAACTAAACATTAAACATATATTTCAGTCCACAAAAATGTCCCTAGTCCACATAAATGGCCCAACTTTAAAAACAACAATAACAACAACAATAACAGAACCCATCTAGTCTCCAATCATTGGGGGTAAGGGCGGGGGATGATTAGAGACAGACCTAACCTTTGGCAATATGCACAAAGTGGCAACTCTCAGAATACCACTGCAATAGTGGCCCCTCTAAACCTCCAAGAACCGAGGAGCTACAAAGGCATTTTGCTGCAAAACCATGCCCCCAAATCAAAGTCAAAAGACATCAAGGGGCAGGGTTAGAGACCCAAATCAATTTTTGTGCTCATTACCATGCTTCCTTCATTCATGGTCCAGAGCATCTCACCAATGAGCACAACCCAACTTTAAAAAAAAAAAGTATGGCCCAAGTCCGAAAGGTCGGCAGTAGCAGCAGTCATCTCTCTCTCTCTCCTCTCTCTCTCTCTCTCTCTCTCTCTCTCTCTCTCTGGGTCCGAGAGTGCGGCAGACGTGTCCATCACGTATCCTGATAAAAAAATTAATGATATAATAGTTGGACACTGTCCAAGGCGTGTCAGACACGGACGTATCCATGTCCCAAACGGGATATGGGTACGTCACCCTCCCCAACGTGTCGGAGCTTCTTAGCCTCTTGTCACGACAAACAATGTTAAGTAAAAATTTGACCCAAATCTAGTGTAAATTAATAGAAAATTAAAAACACAAAACCAAAAACTCGGCAAAAAGTTAAGCCAAATGCACCATTACTCTACAAAAATTTCACAAACATGATATTAAATAGCAATAATAACAAAGACGTACATGTAGAAGATGAAGACTAAGAAGCATTGCAATGGTGAGTACTATTATAAGCAATGAAAAAGTTCCATAATGTGTATAATCATCGAATCCTTTTTCTTCTCCTAGAACATATTTACCCATACTTGGTATGATTTTGTATGTGGTATGGCACACCATAACACGGGTACACTTTGCTTGCTATGAACTACTTCAATCTCTTCGCTAATGTGTTTTGTGCCAACACAACAATCACATATATATAAGCCAATCAAATCCAATTCAATGCATCACATCCTTCCCCAATCTCTCTTTTAAAGAATAGTTGATCACAAATACTAAAAACTGATCAGTCTTACGGTTATCCAAAATGAACGATGTAAAAGAAGCAGGGAAATAAAATTAAGGTGTCTTCTCTTGGTTTTGAGAAGAAAGGAAGGTACTCCAGATTAAGGTGTATAACTAAGATTGTCACTAAAGAACCAGGCCACGAACAAACTACAGTTCTGTACGAGATTTTCCGACTGAAGGGTTCCATAGCAGAAAAGTCTAATAAAAAGTGCACTCTTTTAAACTTGCTTATGTATTAAGGAACACTTTTGAGACAAAGGTTAACATTTAACCTCATCTTAGGATCTGTAGAAATATTTCTCCATCCCGAACGGAGTAAAAAATAAGAAACTCACAAACAAAATATCGATAAAAATGAGACTGCACACTATACCTTTCTGAGTACTGAAAACATAAATACTGGTCATGAAGAGTACGTAGTTTCAAATCAGACTGCCAAGAGAGTATCTGAAAACAATTTCCAACATGTCAGAATTTGAAGGGATTTCAAACTAATTTAATATCATGAAACAACTAAAACAATGTAAGAGAAGATACCGTTTTTATTAGCGGCTCGTAAATAACTTGAGGAAGATAAGCCAAAGTTGTACCACTGTCAATTATTGTCCCTTTCTTGTTTCCAAACTCAAAGACATCTCCTGTAAGATTTAGAAACTCACGACCAACTTCAACTGCCGTCATATTGACATTGTAATGAGGCCTAAGATATATTATACAAAGTTTAGCTTACTGCATGCAATATCACTACAGGATGAAGTAGAAGAGAAGCTACAAAAACGCATCAGATACTTTCATGAAGACAGAAAACAAAATGCATGTGGCATAGCCAAGTAAACTAGACATCCAGAGGAAACAGCATCCTTCTTTATTGCAAGTAAGTCACCCCAAACTGAGTTTTTATTGTCTGTCAGTATATTTTTAAGCCCTTAACAACATCCAATTCGGTCTCTAAGATATGAAAATGTGTACTTCAATCAGTACCAAACACATAAGGTTATCCAGTCACTTACATAGGTAATAATGAGAGAGAATATTATCACAAAATACGTTAAGTTGCCACACCATTTGAATGACGTGTTTTTGGAGATTGTCTAGGAAAATAGATTCATTCTCTTTAGGGAGGTAATGAGCTAGGCAGGATATATATGCTTCAACTTTAAAAGTTGTAGCCAATGTGAAACATGCAAAGATGTCAAGTAGATAATTGGATAATTACTTTCAAGATATAGGTCAGGTACATACACCATAACAATTTGGTATCTCAACTATTGGATCTTGTGCTATACTGCTTTTCAGCAAATTCTAGACACTTCAAGGTTTAGGTAAGAAGTCAAACAGATCTACTAAATCCTCCATAAACAATAAAATAGAAATAGAAAAACCAACAAAACTAATTAAGACAGAACAGAAAGGTGCGTGTATGTTGACATTTACACCCCTAAGTTGTGTTTGCTTAGTCTATTTATTACTCCCTCCATTCCAAATTGCTGGTCACTTTCGGGAATTCCAACTTTTTCATGTAGACATGCAATAACTGCATTCAATAAATGCATTCACAATAAACAGATTCATTAATTTCCAATAATGCCCTTATATTTCAACTTTTGAATGAAATGATTGTTGTTGGTAAAAGGGTTATTTTGGAAGATTGAATAAATTTAGTTTTTACTTTTCAAAGAGGACTAATAATTTGGAACATCTCAAAATAGTATAAGTAACAAGCAATTTGGAATGGAGGGAGTATGTTACTTGGAGTTTGATACTTGTTATTCATGTACAAGGGCTCAAGATCGATTGTGCCGGATTCGGCGCTAAATAATGACGTCTTGAAGGTCCAAAGTTTGGGAGGAGGATAGGAGTCGAAAATGCCTTGAGCTTCCAGACTGCAACACACTCGTTCAAATTGGTTGATTAATGCGATTTGAACCTTGGTAGCCAGGCATCCGAACGCAACAGAACCGAGTCTGGACAGGCATTTTACTTCTGTTGGAAACGTCTATGGGTCACCAACCTGACGGGTAGGAAACACGATTGTTTTCCATGCCCCTGTATAAGGAGGAACCCTAGGTCGTTCTGAGGGTTATCAAATATTCAAGGAGGCAAGAGAGAGCTACAAAAGAGCAAACCCTTGAAGACTGATGGCTTCCACCCTTCACGAGTCACAGACACAAGGATTCACTCTTCCATGGCCAGCTAAACTCCTTGTCTAGGGTGTAGATGAAGCTCTTACTCCGAGTGATTTCCATTACACATTAATTTTCTATATACAAATCAGGATTGTATGACAAGTATGAAATCCGTTTAATATCCGGATTTTAAGCACAACCATACACTTGAATTGTACTAGTAAGACGATTCATGCTAGGCGGAGATAGTCCATTGCCTTATGCCGGTTGTGATTCATAAATATTTTTAGGTGATACTGAGAGGATTTGCAAACCCTAACAATATCTGGGAGATTTAAATAATTAATTGCAATGACGTAGTAATTGTTATGAGGGAATTGGTGGATTCAAAACCCTAGATCCCCTCTCGATTCATTAACTCACGTTAGATTGCTTTAATTCAGTTACAATAATTTTAAGAATCAATATCAAACTCTCTTTTTGTAAATTAATCTGATTATTAATTGAAAGAGAGGTGATGTAGCCTTTCAATCCCTAAGGAACATAATCAGATACTTGCTACTGCTCTCTTTGGTAGTAATAATTATCTTGTTTGACCAAATATTTAGGTGCGGCATCATAGTGATCAAGAACTGAAAAGAAGGAGAAATACATGGAACAAATAAGGTACATAACACTCATCCAGATCACAGAGGAAGCAAATACATACTGGTTTTGCACCAAAGGAGTTGTGTTAACTTTTGGTTCCACCACATGTCCAATCACGAAAATACCACCACCATTAACACCATCCAAGCAATGTGCAAACATCTTTTTCACTCTTCCAGTTGAAGCTAGTTGTGAGAGCATGGATGAATTTGACTTTCCAAAACCAAGTATCCCATCAAGTGCTTCATCAGATGAATCTAGATCCCCAGACTGTCTAGCACCACACCTACTCAAAACATCAGAAATACTATATCATAAATCATCAACAAGAATGCATTATCATTTATTCCCTAGATGTACTAAAACTTTTGTAACTGAAAAGGAAAAGCGTGCCTCCTTAACTGCGATATGAGTTCCCTAAAGAATTTACGAGAGATGAAATTTTCATATACGCCCTGTTTGTTAGAAGGATATGTATATAAGGGGAGAAGGGGGATATAATAAGAGGAGGATATAGAGGTGGATATGATTAGAGGGGTATTATTTTAGAAGGGAAGATTAAAAATTACTTTGTTTGTTTTGTTGTTGTAGAAGTGGGATATAAGAGGTTGGATAATGTAAAATGTCCTTTTTGTCCCAAATAAACAAATACTAAAACAAGGAAGTGGTGGGCCTTTTCCTTCTACAATAATGCTGCAGTGGAGGTACAGTGGGGATACTCTCTCTCACTCTCGCCACAGATTGTACAACGTGGCAGTGAAGGTGGGTCCAAGGAGGGGTGAAAAGGTAAAGGGCAGCCGGATATATTATAGAGAGGGTGGGGTGTGCCTAAAATTAATCCCCCTGCAAAGGGATATATATATGCTGGCTAAATTATATCCGGGAAGCAAAACTCAAACAAACACAGGATATACTTAGCCCAGATATGCATATCCGGGTTCCCTCTATATCCCACCTCTATATACCTCAAACAAACAGGGCGATAAAGATTGGCACATATAAGAGAAAGAAATGTTTAGAAGCCTAGTCCACTACAGGAAACCTTGAACGGTAAAGAAACCAAAGAAGATTAAAAAAGGAAAATTTGGAAGCTGCGATGATGAAATCCATCAGAAACCAGACCTAAAAAACTACAAGATTTCATGCAACATCAAGACTCGTTAACTACCACAGTATGAGAAACTACATTAGATCTGGGCATAATATCCACATGCAGCACTATTTAGAACCAAATACATGTATATTTAAACAAGAAAGCAAGAAAAAAATTGGCTTGAGCAACGAAGCTAAATAGAAGTTTCAACATAACAATAGCTAATCTTCAATTTGCACAGCACAAAGATGAGGTGCACAATCAGAATTTACTAAAAGTAAAAGTACCAATGTTTTTACTTCTCAGTATCTCCTATATTGTATTTATGATGGTGCTATATTAGCTGTTCGTTGATGGTCAACCATTAGTCATCACTAACATCCATTGTTGAATTTCATAGTCTATCTTTGAGTTTCCATAGTAGCTTCAACATGATTGGAGTAAGGGAGAGAGCTACAAAAGTAACAAACAAACAGACGTACACAAAGGAAAAAACAACATAATCGCACATTTGCGCATACAATTATGTGCAACTTACAGAGGAAAAACTTATCTCAGACGAGAAAGAAATCGAAGTGTACAACCCAACACGCTCGCACACAAACAAATTAAATTAAATTAAATACTGAAGTAACTAACACGGAATCTAGAGGTATGAGTTTCTGTAGGACTCCTTGACATGTGCAACAACAAAAAATTGGCTCGAGGAAGAATTATACTATAGAACATTTCTTCCCTTTGGAACATAGGGAGAAATGAAAGATCTCCCCCTTATCATGTTATTTTCACCAACATATATGAAAGGTCCCTCTCCAAGCCGTAAATACGAATCTCACCAATATAATAAGAATTTTCAAAGACAGTACAACAGCGAGAACAAAAGAAGTACAGGTGAAAGAGGCAAGTCTGGAGGTAGCTTGGATCATTTGATTCCTAAGTTGTCATTTGCTGCTGTTCTTTACCACTTACGGTGAGAAAGGAATCCAAGAATTTTCAAGCAGTCACATGGTGCTGAAGATGGGGTCTGCGAGAATTACAACTGATATTAGGTCGTCTTTTACTTCCTGAAGAAATGTGAAGAAAACAGGTGCTCATAGGCTCTATTATAGGGAATGGCAGGTCAGGTTCATGAAAGAGTGTTTTCAGTGTGTTGAATACTTTGTCTTGTTTTTGGTTTGTCACAGTGGTGTTGGTGGTACAAGCCAGGTCATTGTAGCATATGCTAGTAGGGTCTATATTTTGTTTAGCTTGGAGTACTGGGGAATGCCCCTTAGCTCCTATATGAGGTTTGTTTCAATAAAATAACTTACCAAAGAAAAAAAAATGTAGGTAAAACGATATCATAGCTTCTAAACAAATGGTGTTATACCTTGTCCCATATTAGTTGATTATACCCTCCAAAACTAGTATATGAGCCTGGGCGGTCTCTCCACACACTGCCAATTTGTTGAGTTGGATGCTTTAACAGGTTATCAGAGCTAGGCTTACATAGGCTATTAGACAAGACTCTCTTGATTGATTAGAGCTCAAAACACATCTACTTTTGAACTTTCAAGTCAAAATACATGATTTAACCATCATTTCTTGTGTGCTAAGTAACTTTTTCCTTTTCCATGGAAATTTTTCTTTTCCAGAATAGTTAACTGTGACATTGTACAGTATTTCTGATGCTGGAGAAAAATTGTAAAAGATCTTCACAAAACTGGAATGGTG
The DNA here is from genome assembly GCA_963854785.1 of Vaccinium vitis-idaea. Taxonomy (NCBI): domain Eukaryota; kingdom Viridiplantae; phylum Streptophyta; class Magnoliopsida; order Ericales; family Ericaceae; genus Vaccinium; species Vaccinium vitis-idaea. The sequence goes on from OY978215.1 coordinate 37,683,388, forward strand.
GTATAGAATGCTACGCAAAAGAAAAGACCCAGTTTTCAGGTTTATTACCGAATTGGGCTTATCTTCAAGGGTCACGGTCTTACTCCTGTATCAAGGCATCAATACAATCAACCAACTAAAAATACTATGGGCCTGCAGACAACATAATTTTATCTTATACGTGTATGCATGTGTATAAGTTTGTACATATTGCAGCCAAATTAGGAAAGATTGATATTAAAAATTTGTTTTCAGATTATGCAAACTACCCCAAAGACCAAACATTGTTCTTCGACCAATAAAATAGGCCGTATAACATCCCTCTAGAGCTAACTCAAAACTTGTGTTCCCCGATAGACTAGCTGCCAGCCCAACATCTAGATCGTGAATAGATGGCATCAGCAGATGTGAGAACTTCGAAATTTTCAATGTTTTTGGAGATGATAAGTTTCTAATCTACTCTGACTTTCATGCGTTTGGGGAGGGAGGGGGGCTTGAGAAGAACTCATACACCAGACAGAGACTCCAAGAATTTAGTATTATCATGGTTTTTTTTTAACGGCCTAGTATTATCATGGTTAGGTCATGGTCACATTGACACAAGCACTTAGGAGATTCACAAAAGACTTTCAAGTAATGATCCTTAAATATGAACACTAGTTTTGAGTTTTGTGCAACATGCTCATACTATGTGGACGTCACACACTTGTGGAATCCACCACTTAGCCAACAAAAAAGTAAAATAAAATTTAGGATGCAGAATTCACTCCAAATGAGTGGAAAGGTGTCAGTGTAAATTCCCTCGTTTGCATATCCTTTGAATTAAGCCAGGACTATTTCGAAATGAAGCATGCGCAACCAGCTGATTGTACCCATGATTATCCAACTTTAAGGAGATAAAGACTCCTCCCGCCATGACCAATTCGAAAACAAACAAGAAGCAGAATTTTGAACCGCACTTGCATTCAACCTTTCCTTCAAACCTACCTATGCGAGCGAAATGCAAATCCGACATAAGATATTTAAACGAACGTTGGGAAACAGAACCGCATTGTCAAGCATCTGTTCAATACGCCCAATGCCTAGATAGGTACTCTTTACATTCTTCCTTTAACTTAGACCAAAGTGAGGTCCACCGACCATATTTTCTAAGAATGTAAGTAACCAGCACAAATTGCAATAACTGCAAAAAAAAACCTACAACTTTCAGAGTGCAATAAGATGGTTAAAGTGTAAATACATTAATGCTAGCTGTACAACACATTACACCACAAGAAAATATTTACACGTAATTCATACCACTAAATTCGAGAAATAAATGGGAAAAAACAAGAACCAAATCGAAATGTTACGAAGAGAGAAGGAAAGTTGAAGTATATGTGAACGCTCAAATTGCATGCGATATGCATAAGAGTTGTGAGATGTCATGATATGTGTAATTTAGAATGTCAGGTATGATGCCTAGATTCCCCAAAAGTGCATAAATTCTCCACCAAGTACATAACAACAAATACTGCAATCATGATTTCCAAGTTGATCGGCTAAGTTACTAAACATCGGATGTTTAAACCAAAACCAGTATATATCCACATTTTTAGATATCAAGAAAGATAAAAGATTTATGAACATGACATGTCTTGTGGCAGAGTACACTCACAGAGACATAAACGTACCCAAAGATGACACTTCCATTTGTTGATTTAGTTTGAAGATCTCCAGACACTCGATCATATTGGACAACGTCCTTAACAAAGTACCCAAGACTAAAGCTTCCATCCCCATATACTTCAGTATACAAACAGGATACATTAGCACTACAATCGGACGCTGGACCTCCACTTATCTCCACACAAAACGGTTGATCACAAGAAACTAATGTTCCAGTGAGGGAGTCCTTTGGATCGTACAGTGTCAGTTCCAGCTGTCACAGAACAATAGTTTCTAAAAGTTTGTCAAAAACAATTATCAAGGAAACAAATTTTAGATGTTTGCAAATTTGCTACTGATAACAAGAACGAAGACACTTTATGGTAAACAAGAGTCATACCCCATGGTAGCCATTTTTTGGGCACTCTGTGCACTGAATGCAATTAACCCACATTATGTCACTCCCAGTATCTACTTGCACATAGTAATCCCTAGAAGGTGTCCCAATCCCTATCCTAGCATAGTAAAGCCTGCAAAATTTCGGCATTTGAAAGAAAAATAAGTCAAAATAAACGGAAATGCAGCAATTAACTAAAGAATTGGTTAAGTGAAATCTACTTGATTTACCAAATACAGAATGAGTCGGCACTACAAGGGTTGAGAGGCCAACTGGTTATGGTACATACTAAAGGGCAACTTCTGGAGGAGGGTCCAGCTCCACAGGTTACCAGAGTGATTAGGCCACTTTTTCTAATTCATTAAGCCGAGCAATGCAACTAAGAAAACCTCTTGATTGAATCACCTCATATACTTGTTTGTTGTGCGGCAAACAATGAACTCATTTACCCAAAAAGAATTGTGACGACAACAAACATCAAAATAAGATGAACCAAAAATGTAAATAAGTGTTTGTAGAGTGCGTGTGCGCTGCTGCACAGGGCCGGTCCAAGGCTATCTAAGGCCTTCGGCGGAAAATTAACATGAGCCTTTTTAGAAGTTAATTTTAATTTCAATTTAACTATTGAAAATGTATTTTTGTTGCTTCTTATGCAAAGTTACATATCCAACTTTTAAAATCAAACTGTTTCCTATTTTCTTTCAAATCGATAATGAGGCAAGTCCACTTGAACCTCTGCATAAATACACTCAGTATTCAATGCCTCTAGCTTTATGTAGACAGCTATAGTGCCATTTGATTTGGTAGTTTGACCAAAGGATTTGAAGAGATAATTTGAACAATTCTTTGCTTTCTGTAGACAATAAAGTGATAGTCAATTCTATTGTCAAGAAAAAATAAAGTATTACCAAAAGAGCAATAGTTGCTCTGGCAAGGTAAATCACTCAATTGCAGTTGTCTTTCACCCTTCTTAGCTAATTATAGCAAGGAAAATTCTACCGTCAGCCCAATGGACGGATGTTAAGGTTTAAAAAGAGTTGAGTCTTTAAAAAGTGGGAACTGTAGGGCGCAAAAGTTAACTTCCGTGGAAGAGTCTTGCCTTATCGTCAGCGTGCAAAAGTTAACTTCCATGGAAGAGTCTTCCCTTATCTTCAGCCCACAATAGAAGGACTGTGATAGAAATTTGGAGGCAGCCTTGGCCTTAATGGCCTGCCCGTATGTGCGTATGTGTAAGAGAGAGAGGGGGGGGGGGGGGGGGGGGGGGATTACCCGACAGCATCGGGGCGGCCGGTTCCGCCAATGGGGAGGTCGACGCCAGCGAGCATTTGAAGGTGACGGAGGCTATCATGAGCTTTTAGGGCACTGAGAGAACGCTCCATGCCCGCAAATTTGTAATTCACAGTGAATACTGCTCCTCCACCTCCTTCGTCAATTCCACTGGACTCCTCGCCGCTTGCGGCGGTGCTAGTCGGAGAAATCACAACCAACAAAGACAACAACAAAAACGAGAGTAATTTGACAATTTTTGATATGGCGGAAATTGCGGCGATGCCCCCCTTCTTTGTAGTCACCATCATCGCATAGAATCTAATGCAAGTGATCAGGGGACACCACCATGGACGCGAAGAACAAGACGAGGGGGAACAGAAGCGGTGGCGGAACCCTAGGAGGCCGGAAAGGGTGGTCGAGGCCGGAGTGGGTGGCCCTTAAATTTCCTGAAAATTAATCATGGACGTGTGTGTAATGGTCAATTCTATTTGCAACCCCTTGTTTACGGCTGGCTGCTAACCTAAAACTCACTGGGATAAATCTATTCTTTTTCTTTGTCAAAACTACTTTTTTTGTTCAAAACACGTTTTTCTAGAAACTGTTTTTTTTCCAACATACTACGTACTATTTTTTTAGAAATTGTTTTCTTCAATAACAGTTTTCCTTTTTTTTATAAAAATAAATAAATAAATAACTGTTTGTGTGAGTAATTTTTTTTTTCCAAAATACTGTTTTTTGTAAAACTGTTTTTACTCAAAAAAAAATTAATAATAAATTTGTTTTTCAAGAACTTTTCTTACTCAAAAAAAAATTTCTCAAATAGTTTATTTTGAACTGCTTTTTGCAAACTATTTTTTATAGTTTGAAAAAAGTGATGCGACAAGTATGACTATCCAAGTTTGAAAACGTGATGGGTCAATTGTTTTTGTTATCGACAAAAAACACAAATATGAGATTTGACGTTACTAACTTTAGCAATCTCTAAATTGGTAACTAAAAATTGATGCGGCAACTTTTGATTACTCGATTTTAATTAAGCCATAAAGATGCTCAATTGGTGATGGTCATGACAACAAAAGGGGAATGTTCTAACTCTGTTTGGTTACTGAAAAAATAGAGGAAAAAAACAAAAACAAAATGAAGACCACTAGATTGGACATCCAGTCCGTCCTTCTGAATTTATCAAAAGAATTGGGAAGTTATCTTTGGAATCTTGTTCGGAAGTTTTTAGAATGAGGATAACAGGTAATTGAGAAAATAAAAGGTTGCAAATAGAATTAACATTCTATTCTCTTCTAAACCCTCGAAAATGTTGTCAAAAGTGTTTATTAAGCTAATTATATTCTCTTCTGAGAGCATCAATATCAAAGTTAACAAATTAGAATTTAACTAAATATAGAGAGTCAAACCCCTCAAAATCAGTCTCACCAAACAATTGATCAAATTTATTTTTGCTACAGTATCTACTCAAATCTGGTGCGGCACTATTCACACATCAAGACTATTCAAGCACTGTTCACTTCTTTTTTTTTAATACTTTTGGAGAGTAGGAATAGAAAGAAAGAATAATTTAATATAGTAAAGTTAGAATAGAGAGCCAGATTTTATGAACTTTTGTAAAAGTGACTTGCTAAATTGTAAAAGGTGTTTTTGAAGTTAAATTTAGTGTAAAAAAAAAAGGGAGATGCTAGGGGTAAAAAAAAGAGAGGAGATGCTAAGGGTACCGAGACGACTCCTTCCTACAGAAAATGTATTGACCAGCCTCAAGTGGGTCTACACAAACCGTTCATTCATCTTAAAATGGATTTTCGGAGTGGCTCCATAAAAAATTAGCCTAATCGGACATGCATATGTGCTTGATCCAAAATCTCCCACAAAAATGAATCAACCACTTACACATGTCCGATTGAACTGATTTCTCGCAGAACCACTCGGAAAATCATTTTAAGATAAATGAACAGTTCAGATCAATTGTGTGAAACCCACAAGTGAGTTCCCGAGATCGGTCGGTACATATTCTGAACCAAGGGGTCGGCACCCCTCAACTTTCCGGAAAAGGATAAATAGACAGAGAGATAGCAGAAGACTGGAAGCGTCATTTCAACATTGTAAATCAAATAACCAGATTATACAAGAGGACAATTACAGACTTGTATACTTTGTATTTCGTTTATGAATCAAAATTTTAAACAGTTCTCAATATTGAATGATCACTTGCTACTAAGTTGCTCGCTAAAAAGTGAAGCAAAGCAATATGTATCTGTACCGAGCAGCAAAATCTTCTAGCTTGCTACAAATACACCGAACCTAAACAGCTAAATTAAAGAAGCTTAATCACTTCTTCAGGTTCCCAAAGAAGAAACGCCGAGAGGAGATTACAAGAAGCTCTGATAGCCATATGTACCCTCCTTGGTTTTAATCAGCCATATTTACCTTTTCCCCCTTTTTCGTGTTTCCATTTTGGGTAAGCGAACCACATATGCCGAAACAAAAAGGCCAGCAAGTAGTGATTGCTTGAGGGAGGCAGCCTGTATCTGAAAAATGGAAGAATATCACATGTGCATACAGCAAAGAGAGAAAGTTCTGCACAAGGAATTGCCAAATATCCATCAGCACGGGAAGAACAAGGATTGATCTTAGTATAAAATGTATACTGACGAAAACGAAGCAGTCGTGAAATTCATAGGTTTAAGCACAGCTTGATTTATAAGACATTACAACCACAAGGTGATATAGACAGTGTTACAGCCATAAACCGATGAAGATGATAACGATCACAAAGATAGAGCAGATGCAAACCCAACATGTGGAACACAGATGAGTACCTCACAGTAGATGAGTCGTCTCATTACAACGTCATCTACTTCCTCGTCAGATACTATCTATTTTATTAATAATTTTTGCAACGAATAAAACAAATGTCAGGAGGGGCAAAAAAAAGTGTAAGAGAAAACACAAACAGCTAAAAGCACATCACAGAATGGAAACTACACAATCAGTTAAAAGCACATCACAAAATGGAAACTACAAATGCAAAACTGCAACCTACATATTTATACCCCCCCCAAAAACCAAGATACATTACCCCGCAGCAGAACATGAATGCTTAATACAGACTACGTAAGGAGATCTAATCTATTGATTGGATAAGAATTAAAACATGGCCTTCCATGTCGTGGTTTGATTTCTTTAAATTAATGATAAGTATTATGTGAAAAGAAAAAACTCAATCCACGGAGAACTCCAAACCTGCATGAAAAAAGATCAAAAGCCTTGTAGTTCATAATATTTGTTAAACATAGAAGGCTAAGAAGTTCATGAAGGAACTCTATCATCTAATCCTTTCGCCACTCATCAGCATGGATAACTAGCTACTATAAACCAGTTTTTCTTGTTTTCCTAGTTACAACAATCAAACCAGCAAAGGTTTTCTCCAACTCCAAGTATCAGAAATTTATTTGGCTCTAAAACAATTAGAAAACCCACAGGGCATGTTTGGACTTGTGTCTAATACATGACAAAAAGTTTTTTCTATTTTCCTAGTTACAACACTCAAACCTGCAAAGGTTTTCCTCCAATTATCAGAAATTTATGTGGCTCTAAAACAATTAGAAAACCCACAGGACTTGTTTCCAATACATGACAAAAAGTTTCGACCACATCTGACACTGAGAAACCTTACTAGAAGTGTCTGTGCCTCTTAGCCTTACCACTTGTATAATCAACTAGTAGGAAAAGAAACCTTTACCCCAAAATAAAAATGAAGAGTTATTCCTAGATAAATAAACAGACTATAACTTTACCCCATATGCAGTGTCGTAAAAGTCGGCAGTCTAGGCGCTAGAAGGTGGTCCAATGCCTAGATTATGCAGCCGACTAGTTGGCACTAGACGCCCCTTCTCCGCCCAACTAGCACCTACGATTTTTGCAACATTGCCCATAGGTGTTGAAATCCTTGAGGACTAAACAACACACAAAACAAGCCTATTTCTCAAATTTGCATTACCACGAGCAAAAAATATATATTTTGATCTATTAACAGTTTTAACACAATTTGTCTCTGCTTCAAAATATAGAAACTACAAACAAGGAAAAGATTGAAACAAATGACAATAATGAAATCATGAACGACCAAAAGAACTATAAACATGCCCACCTCTTTTATTCGCCTCTCCAATCTATCAATTCGCTGCGCGATACATATAGTTTTGTCTTTTGTTCCTCTGCATCAATATCATTAACTACACCGCGGCATCTTGGAAAGCCACAATAACAAGCAAGTTGCTCATCAATCGAAAAAAATCTGCAGTATCAAACAAGAAATTCAGGACTACTTATAATAGTGGATCTTGTGGAATCTGATTTAATTCAAGTGGTCTGGATGAAAGAAGAACTTCCCAACGCAAGGATCAGACCTTATGCACAGCAGATGAGAATTAAAATACGAAGGCTAGGAAATACCTGTAATCATATGTTAGTTCTTCCCATTGCTTAATATCTCTTTTGGCAAATATTATTATATTCTCGTCACCATTCACACTTATGACTCTTGAGTAGCAATTAGGCTGTAGAAAAGAATAGAATGAGTAAAATATCAGCAAATAAGCAAACTATACTGCCATGCCTTCATGTAGAAACGGACGTAGTTGTAAGCAGAATATACAAGGAAAACAAGTTATACTACCATTTCTAACAAAAACAGATACAGATTAGAACACATAATGCCAAATAAAATTTCAAGTAAGAAGTCATGAGCAAAAAAATTTGTACCGTGATTTGTAACTTTGACTACAGCAAAGACATTTTTGAGCATTCAAGAAATTCGGATCACTACTACACCTTATACAACATAGGGCACCTATCTTCAACATGAAAGGGGCACAACCCGACTCTTTGTAAGACTATCAAACTAGACTAAAGCCCAATTGAGATGGCAAAAACTATGACAGGATTTGCATCCGAACATCAGTCATTGGCTATGCAATTCAGAATACTAAATATTGATCCTATTCCAAATTCCCAATATAGTATTGACACCACAATGAAGGCAACAAATTAGATAATTACTTCTATTGTGTGCAGCATATGAAGAATTTGTTGTTTTGTGCATCACCCAATGAGACAATCTGTCTCTCTCTTGAATTAACTACATTTCTAAGAACCAATTGGCTTCGATCTCACCAAACCCACCAGATACCAGAATACAACCAGCATACAAAAGCTTCAGTAAGACCACTGCAATAACTCAAAGAATCAGTGGTCAATCAAGAAACGCACATCTTCTCTGGTAAGAAGATAAACAGAAAGCCCCTCTCGCCAAAAGGCAACAGTATCCAAATGAAGTTCCTTCGAGGCAAAACCACAATAAAAATGCAATTCAGAAGCTCCTAAGTTCCTTTAATTTATGTCGAACTATTCTTGTCTGTCACGCATGAACCTGAAGGTTTGAGTATACAGGTATACTTCCAATGATAATTGGCAAAGGTATGCTTACTAGTTGTACAAAATATGCAAAAGAGCATCCATCCAATACAGAAGGGTGGAAAATAAGATCATCTACAGTCCAAGGCTTAAGAGTATCCCCACCATCTACTATGACTTCAGCTATCAATTTCGTCAGTTTGCAGAAATAATCAATTGCAGTAAATATGTAGATCAAAAACAGGTACAAACTTCAAAAAAAAAAACTCTGGTGAAGAGCAAATCTCACATACAGCTCTTGGTTCATTTTGCTAAACGTTTGTTAAGAAAATCCACAATTCACTTTACTGAAAACAGATCATAAAGGAACTTCTCAACTAGCTGAATCTAGGAAAAAGATCTCAAAGACAGTGTAATAACCAAGCAAGGACGAGAAAAACAGCAGCGATGATACATACTTCACAGGAGTGATTAATTAAATGAGCAATGCTTCCAGCCCTTGTGGCATCAATCACACGCTCATCATCAATACGGAACATGTAAGTCCCGGCTCCCTGCAAGAGAGAGAGAGAGAAACAAATTGTCAAGCTCTTTTTCTGGAATCTTACTTTCTCTTTCTGAAAGCCTTAACCTAGATATCCAATTAAATATAAGCTTATCCCATTCCTACATTTATGCTGTTTTTTTTCCTGTCTTGCAAACATGACTTGTAACAACAACATAGATATCAGATACACAACAAATGATTGTAGATAGGAATGTGGTTGTTTCATTAATAAAGATCCCCTACAAACATATCTGAGACCAATTAATCAGCTGCAGCATGAGAAATTGGAAACAAAACTTTTAACCAGATTGCACAGCAATACAAACAGTTGATTCAACCATAAAACGCTTACCACTACAAATTTCTACATCTGCATCAGTTGTATATGTTTGGGGTTTCAAGAGTTCCCCCTACAAAAAATAGAGATGCACTGCTGCATGGCATTTTGTAGCAAACAAGATACCATCAAGCACCGTTTGTCCAAAGACTCCAATCTCCAAAGAGATCAAATAGACACCTATTGATACAAAACTTCCCATGTCTTCAAAAAAGGTATAACAATAAATAACTAGCAACCATTACCAGTAAAGCAAACAATATAGCTATTGGTAGAAGCTATGAAGCACCAACACTTTGCTAGAGGTCATGTACCATTGTGAGACACTTGTCGTACAATAGCACTCTACAAACACATCCCACACACTATCCAGACCTGTGTCCATAGCTATTGGTAGAAGCTATGAAGCACCAACACTTTGCTAGAGGTCACGTACCATTGTGAGACACTTGTCGTACAATAGCACTCTCCAGACACATCCCACACACTATCCAAACCCGTGTCCGTCACTCAAATAGGAATTATCCCATTCTTTACTGCATCTTTCGGAACACTCTAAAACATGCTCTGGACACTAGGACACTCTTGTGAAACTCTATGGAGACTCGCAAAACACATTGGGGCAGTGAAACTACAAAGTAAGCCCTAATCAAAGCTCATAGAAATCTTCTTTTCGGGTAATAGATGATGGTTTACTGCTTATAAAGACACGTGTAGATCATGAAATGCATGTAGATGATGCAACAATTTTTTTTGGGGGGAACACTTCTGTAATAATATAATGATACATATGATATCAGGCATTTATGGCGTTCTAATTAGAGCCATATTTCTATTAAAATGTGCCCCACTGTGACATGCCAACTATAATGAACTCCATCCCATGAATATAGAGTCTAGGTTTTGTTATTATTCTACTTTTTTACCACTTTATTTATACATGTAGTCGAGGAAATGGATTATTTTACTTCACAAATGGGCATGATGGATCATGCATCTTTATCTGGATATGTAGAATGGCCTGTAGATTCACACCCGATATCTTTCTACCAATACTAGAAGTATCTACATAGGTGGCTATGTTCCATTTGAAGGAATAACATAAAATTGTCTGTCCAAGAAATGACTTTGTGGTTGACAGCAACAGACTAAAAACCCCGTATATTTTGAACAATGAACTATCCAAGGTTTAAATCCTCTCCCCTTTTGCTAGTTGAAGAGAGATGTTTCTTCATTAGTTTTTTTCAGGCCTATAATAAAGAAAGGGGAATGGCTTGGCTATCTCACCCAGTGAAACCAGAGAAAACCAATGAATGACAAAAGGACTCTTCAAAAAGGTATACATAATAAAAATTTAGGAGAATTGTTTGTTTGATTAGGGCTTGTTAGTCAGTGCTTCTTAGAAGTTTTTTTTTTTTTAAGTTTTTTATTCGTATGATTGCTCCAATTCCACACAGTAATTAATGAGCAAAAAAAGACATGCAAAAAGAAAATCATGAGCACATACAAAAAGGACATGTTATTGACTTACCACTAACGAGTTGTATATCAAGTGTTCTCTTCGGTCAGCTACGGGGGGTCTAACAAGTTCACCTGTGTATTCAATCACCTACCACGCAATTGAAAAAAAATTATTTCAGGCAATTCCAATTGTGAGGATCTTTATTTTCAATCAATCAAATCATTTACCATGTCTCCTGCTCTGAGTAGTTGCTTTGCAAAGATTCCAAATCCATGTATTCCAGATTTCCCTGCAGCCATCAACAAAAAAAAAAAACCAACAATATAAGTAACCTTTGGTTATCCAACAAATTTAAAGAAAGAACACATAAACGCCCCCCACCCCCCAAACACACACACAGAGATATAAAGGCTAAATAAACATAAAGACACGTCAAAAGTCCCAATCAAGGTTATCATTCCTGAAACCTTTAAGAATATTTGATGTTTTGCAGGATTAGCAACATTTTAAATTATGAGAATGGGAAACATATCACAGCAGGAACTAAGCTAGAGAGTAAACTAATATGATCTACATAACATAGATAAGCAACAAGCAACAATGGATGCCTCCCTTCCCAACTTATGCCTCAAGGAGTATACAACTAACAGAAAACTGTTGTCTAGTGACCCATAATCAATTACCACCTTACAGAAGTGTAGATTATGTGCAACATCTTCTTAAACTAAGATACCAAATGACTTTTGGAAGAGAAAAATAGAAATGAGAAGATACAGATTCTGATACGAACAATTAGTACCCAAAGTTTATACCACACTCGTATTTAGTATTAAAAAGTGCAAATTTGGTGGATTGGGCTTGCGTATGTTGTCTGATGAGGAGGTTTCAAGCGTCTTGCATAATTTAATCAACCATCATTCCAAAGATTACTAAAATGTGCCTTGGTGGAGGGTTGTGGTTTGCACAAGATGGTTTAGTACAAGTACAGCGTGATGGGACCACTAAGACTAAATAGTTAGGGGATCTTATGGAACTGGGAATAGGGAGAAGAATACGGTTGGCAGGAGTGTTTAGTCATGGTAGATTTGAGGATGAGAATTAGGTTTAGGCATGAGGTGATGGATGGAAATATGCCTTAATCAGTGGTTTTTTTTTTTTTTTTTTTTTGTAGGGGGAAGTTTTAAGAATAATAGAATATGGGGAAAATTTTGGAACCCAGCTTTACCAATGCTCTGCTGAATTGATAGTAGTAAGCTGTCCAAAATGTTACTTGCAATAGAGAGGACAGGAGATAATGGAAAGCTAAGTCAAGGAGAGGGATTCGACATTAGTTTTGAACATTCTGATTGAGAAAAAAGTGATGATATTGCGCACTAAAAAAAGATAGAAGTACAGTTCAGATGGCATATCACAATGAAAGGGACATAATGTAAGTTCAGCTACACACCCAAGAACATAATGCAAAAATCTAGAAAGAATATAATAAACATTTGCAGGTACGTGGAACATCCAAACAAACTTATGTAATCCAGGAAAAGAAAAATACACATCGATCGTCCATGTGTCAGGCACTGCATGCAGGCTTGGTATTATAAGGCAACCATAGAAGCTGTTTGCATCAAGCAAGCAGCAAAAACATTACCAAACTTTTGAAAAAGGAAAACAAAAAAAAAACAAAAACTTTAGACAGCAATATTTAGTATGTGAAGTAAACTTGAGCTCTGCTTGCAGAAATACTGGAAACAAGGAACAAAATTTTAGGACTTGCCACTTCCACCTAAATCACATTTGAAGATTATGCTTACCAAATGCCAGTCTCTTCCGAAACGTTTCCCTCATGTATTTGTATTTCTCAGCCATAGAATGTATGCTCTTGGGAGCATCAAGTTGACAGTTCTTCAGCTTTTGAAGACAAAAGGAGAATTTAGAACCTGCAAGTCCAGAAGAAGAAGAGAGTGTATAGCCCAAGGCTTCATGTTGGCAGCATCCACCAACCAAGTAAGGCCTGTTCTCTACGAATAAGCGCTTCGAGGATGCAGCAGCAAGAGCTTCGGGTTCTTTCCGCCCTCTTCTCCCAAAATAGTTATAAGGCTCTGCCCAAAGGAGGGATGCAACAATTACATAACCTGGCTATAAGCTTACAAGCATAATAGAGAAGGGCCAGGTGGCATCAACTAGATTCATAAGCCATGTACTCTTGCAATTTGAAAGAAAAGAGAAAGGGAAGAGCAATCGATTCAGATAGGTATTGCATAGATATAACAATGAATAAAAAGACAACACACCACTGCGAGCACAACCAGATGGATTAGATGGAGGACTGTAATCAGAACACTGTGGCGCAGCTTGCGTAATTCGATCATCTTTTGCTGAACGTTCAGTAGATGGTGGCCTGTGCTTCTTGCAGAATGAAAGCAGCCGAATGCACTGTTCATCCTCATCCTCATCCATGGAAATGAGATGAAGCCTGTCCTCGTCTTCAAGCTGGGCATTTAAATAACAAATCATTTGAAAATGTTCCATGTTATCAATATATTAACTCGGATTATAAATCAAAGCAAGAAATGTCTTTCAAAATGTACAAATCATGCGTTTTCGCCCATAAATGAAATACAAGAATACCCCAAAGAGAAAGGGAAGAAGGTACCTCGGCACAAAATCCGGCAGCACGTGCACAAAGAGGATGATATGCTACACGACATGTATTATTTGAACACTGTAATTGCAAGTTGGCAGCAAGTCATTATCACATGACAACATATAAAAACTGTCTAAAGAGCTTACTTTTATAGAGAAATGATTAATTAATCTTAAATCACAAAAACAAGCCTCTAAGAAAATGATAGCAGTGGAGATGGATTTTGACCCTTCTCCGTACAGCTGGGGCCGGGTTAACACTAAATTTTCAGCAACCAGGGGTGGGGCGGATATTCAATCTACAACCCCGAACAGAGCCAAGACCGGCAGTTTTAAGACCCACACCCCACCCTGGACTCGGTTTAGGGTTTCCTTATTTTTCTACTCATTTTCTATTGCAAATGGAGTAAAAAAAAAAAAACTGAACTTGCGCTGGCAAGCAGTTTTGATCTGCCAAACCAGCGGATGTCATAGGAGATGTTGCAGGTGAACATCCCCATTGTATTGAAAACACCATGATCTTTAAAGAGTCTGTATTGATGGAGTGCTTGAAGATGGACAATGAAGAAGAGTTATCAACTTTTCGGCCGCCCATGTGGGAGCATATGGTGTATGTTTGATGAACCTTTCCCAGTCAAGAAATAGATACAAATCGAGAATGTTATGTGCTCACATTGTATTTTGCAATTTATATACTATGTGTTATAACATCAAGGTTCAATCCAGTTTGGCCCGACGGTTGAAGCACAAACCCTTTATTGGGCCCCTTTCTGGTTCATTCGATGGGCCCCTTCTCAACACATGATTAAGAGGGCTAGTCGATGGAAATATTGACCTAGACTGGCTAAGGAGTTGCAGAATCATGGACGACAGGACAATTGTTGGAAAAGACAACAGTTGTGAGCATGGGCTGTTTCGAAATTGATGATTCCAATTGACCGGCTTCGAATCCAATCAGATTGTTGGATGCTGAAGTCTTGCAAAATGCAAAAGGAATTAGAAGATTAACACAGGGTATTGGCTGAGAGGTCGCCTGCTGTCATAGCTATGGATGCCAATAAACCTAGTTCCATGGAAGCATAGCTTAGTTATAAATACTGTTGAGATGCTATGATGCAAGACAGGAATGGTTTCCCCTCAGGCAGAAGTTCATGATTTTGGGCTTCAGAAAGCAGACTTCGAAGTTGGATACTTTCTGGATAAGAAACTTCGATTCATGGCTGTTAAAAACATAGATTTTCGAATTTGGGCTAAGCATGAGCTAACTGAGGTACTATCTAATGAAAAGGGTTTTTTACTCCTTCAAGTTCTCCAATGCTGGTGCTAGTACGCAAATTACTAATTTGGGGGCCTGGGTGTACTTTTATCCCACTATTTTTGGTGTGATTGCAAAAAAAAGATATTGAGCCAAGAAACATAACAAATATAACCATGAGCGCACCAAATTTAATATAGTTCAGCCTCATATGCCAACGTCTAAGGCTGCCACATCCATCTCTTTTACTGACATGACCATCCTTCTCATTTACTCCATTTGCGAACAGATGCCACAAAAGTATGGCCCAAATCCATGACCATTGATTGTATCCCTATCTGGTTATGTCATGCATTAAGAATGGTGCAAATGGGCTGCCATTTCCTTCTCCTCTTTAGTCATTTTTCTTTGTCGTTTCAATTATCCAATATCCAATAACAAATTCCGTGACACGGTGCACGCAGACGAAATAGTAAGAACACTAATTGATGGTACAATATATGGTGCATAATCTTATGCACCACCATTCCCCCACCTATTTTACTGTTCAATGATAGAATAATGTACTGAAAAATAATCATACGAACACCATTTTTTATCCCATGTGTCTATTTTTCCTTCCAACGTTTTGGGTTCAAAAGTGTAAGCTCCCCTGGCGCCTAATTATGTAGCAACAAATGGGACCCAAAAATGTTGAATTAAAAAAGGGGTCATGCTAACGGGTGCCATAGTGCACCCGTTAAGGGTACAAAAAGTACACTTTCGTGGGTTCCACTTGTACAAAAAAGTACACTTTAAAATTACACTTGTACGTTAAAGTACACTTAAAGATGTACTTTAAAGTACAAGTGTACTTTTAAATTGTACTTTTTTGTACTCTTAACGGGTGCACTATGGCACCCGTTAGCATTTCCCTTAAAAAAGTACCATTAATCGCAAATCACAAATACAAATGAACAATAGGAGATAACTAACAAAAAAATTCAGAAATGATCTTGCAGCAATCGTACAGCTACATTCATACCTGGATACAAGCTCCATAAGACACACCGCAAATGCTGCACAAAAGTTTCCAGCGGTCCTGAGTAGAGACGAAACAGAAGTGTTAGGGAGGAGAAGAATCTTGCTTACCCTCGAACAGAGAATAAATTGTGTCTTCTTTTCTTTCCTGACTCCTTGGACAAGGACGACAAAGGTAAATCCCTCATGTCATATTAGAGATGGGGTAACAATTAAGGTCATCTTTGGGACAGTAATGGTTTTGGTATTTGTGTTCATGTCATATATCTTGTTCCACAACGGCAGTTTAGTCTTTGTGTGTGTGGAGTCCACACACCATGTGAGTGTCTTTGTAGTGTAAGTGTGGTTTTTTAGGGTTTCTGTTCCTTTCTGCTCCTTGATCCACTCAACTGCAGTTTTATGTACCATGAATTGTATATGTGATACTATTTTTCAGTTTTCTGCTTTTTGTTACTTCGATCTTGACTTTTCGGCCTTGTGTTGATGCTTATTGGGCAGCTGATTTCACTAACCACAAGTCCACCTCTGCGGTTTGTATTTTCTAAGTGATTTCACTTATTTTCCGGAGAAGCAAGAACAATCTGTTATTCTCGCTCCATCTCTCAAGTAGAATATCGCATTGTGGCTAAGGCTGCTTCTAAAATAGTGTGGCTGCAACATGAGTGTCACCCATCCTTCTTCCATGCCTGTTTACTGCGATCACAAGAATGCTATTTGCTCACAATTCCGTTTTCCATGAGCGCATGAAGCATATTGAGATTGGATGTCATTTGGATCGTCAGCGTCTTCAGTCAGGAAATATTAATCAGCTATTTATTTCGTCTTCACTACAACTAGCTAATTTATTCATGAAGAGTCACACTCCTGCTTGCTTTTGTTTCCCCCCTTGGCAAACTCTCATGCTCTCTTCCCTTGCATCCTGAGTTGGGTTCGGTCGTGGGCTGAAGGTATAATTATTTGTATTTATGTACTTGCCATTTATCTTGTTCTATGAGTAGTTCATTCTTCAGATTTCTAAGGGTTACTTAACGTTTGGATATATACCCTAATGGTTACCCTGTATTGAACTTTTATCACTGTTATTAGCAACGTACTAACTCTACTCTCATTTACAGTATACTATTCATATTGCCTCTCTTTTTTGCTCTGTGTTGATCTTCACCATCGCTAGGGATATCATACATACTCTCAAAGAAAAAAGGCCTACAAAGTAAAATTGAAACTCGAACACATCAAAGTTAATTATCCTTTCCACCCAACATATCTAAAAATATTCATCATACTCAAAAGAGTTCGTAATAACTGTAACTTTGATTCTGCAAATGAATGTGTTAAAAAAAATCACTACTTAGCGTAACAATGGCACAAAAGATGAAAAGATTTGAGTGGATTCAAAAGACCATCCTTTCAAAATGCTTGCTAGCAAAACTGGCGTTCAAAGATTTAATTCAGAATTTTGAATCTCAAAAGGCTACAAATACAAATATTGAAATAAGATTTTAACAACTCTAGCAAATTTGAAAAACCCTAAATTCTCGCTTTTTAGGTCTTATATCGTCTTAGATGGCCCTGTATCATCGATACCATTGGAAAGCTATTTCTCCGAAAACAAGAGTCAGAAAATGTCCTTGTAAATGTCATTGGAGATCAAAGCATAAATTACCTTATTGATTCTACTCAGCCCATCAATCGGCTCCATTTTCTTGATATCAGATAAGCACGTTTCTGAAACACAGTAGGCCAGTCAACAAATATGGTACAAGTGTACAACATGCAAAAGAATAAAAACAAGAAAGTACAAATACGCTTAGAATCCTACCTGGTATCCATATTGCACAAGCAAGGTGAGCCCAGCGTCCATCTGTTGTAGGCTTCATAGCACCCCCTGGAAAAACAATGGATTCAGTATTCAATGACACCTACTAACAGTGGGAGTAACAAAAAAGTGGAAGCAAAAAAGATATGGTTATAAGCAAATATTGTTTCTTTTCGTCCGAAACTAAACTACCTATAAGGGGACAAAGGCAGCAGGGAGGGGGAAAGTTGGGGGCCCCTGGACGGCATAAGTTACATAACCAAAGCACCCCATCAACAGGCTCTAATTCCCCATAGCATTTAGCATGAACCTGAGAAATGAACATTATTTATAAGGTGATCAAGAAGAAGAATAGCTAGCAAGCAAACTTCTTTCAACGACAACAAGAACAGATAATAGAACTATTTTGACAAGCTGAGACTAAGATGCATTGAAGAATGCTCCTCCCACTTTAGCAGCACCAGGAACTCATACAATCTTGAAATTAGCTGCAGTTCTCAGACAATGATGCAGCAAATTTCTAACTATTTGGCATATGAGCACCACAGATGCACAGCAACTTGGAATTGCATATTCTCGTAAGGACTTCACTTAATTTCCTAAAACTCAATAATGAACATGTTCCGTATAGTTTACATTGTAACAAAACATGAGTGCTAAAATAATGTGGGAAGTTGGGAAAGTACGGCCCTGTAAAATGCCAGAAAGGATAGCAAATTTCGTCCACATTGTGAGTGCTAAAATAAATAGAGTAAGGCTTAGGACAAAGAATCAGGAGTACGCAATAATCGATCTCTTAACACTTGAAATAGAGACAACTAGAGGAGACGGATCTATGGCCAACTTAATGTGATTGGGACTAGGGCTTGTTGAGTTTGGTATCTTATTAACAATGACTGAAACCTATAATACTAAAGCTGCACACCAAAGTATCTCATCAACAGGATCTATATCTCATAGAACCAAACGGATTTGTGCAACTATTATACTGATTAAACCATGAGTAGCACTTCGAAATACAACCATATATATTTTCTGAAATATGGAAATAAACATAGGCGATATATTGCGCCAAACATTAGTTTGAAAACACACCAAGATTGTTGAGGAAAAATATGCAGGTAAAATATTGTCACACACATCAGTAGGATATAAGTTATAAAAATAAACAATTTTGATGATGCTGAATACAAATTATGAATTTAATAACCTTTCAATTGTAGGATCCTGTATGACCGAAATATGCATTTGCAATAAGAAAACACCATAAAGTCATGCAAATAAGGCCTAACCATCATTCTGCATTTATCGCACTGCAGAAAAAGATTATTCTCGTACTCCTGAAGAAAACAAAAGAATATCCATCAGTATATGGTCCTTTAATGACAAAAACACTATAGACTAAGAAGGGGGAAAGTAGACTAGAAGAGGAAGCAAAATGCAACCGGGAACCAAAACTAAGTTCTATGTAAGAATGAACACATTTCTTCACGGTAAAATGAAAGTTTACTGAATATAAATCTGGCTTTTCACCTCATCCATGTGGCAAACATTGCACTTATCAAGGTCTTTCCATTTAACAAGAACAGGTCTGTAACCAGTCGGCAGGTCTTGCAATCTTTGGGAAGTCACCTTAGACAAAGTGGATTTTGATAACGGTTTGGAATTTGATAATTCCTGTAATTATATAGACAATGTTTTTAGGACCAAATAGGCAAATATAAGAGCAGAATTACATGTTTGAATTGACAAGTACAAGAATAGCTCCGACTAGTGCTCCAGATTAATGAACGAAATCAAGCAAACCAAATATGACCAGCAGTAAGTATGGCCCCTAATTATATAAGATAAATAACCATGAGATCAGTTTTTGTGCTTAGCCTCTTTATCTACAACTAAAATGCACACTACACGCATATCCAGGTCAACTAAATTTCTGATCAGTGAAACATAACCATGGATCATATTGAGACCATGACAGAATACTCCCTCTTTCTATCAAGAAACAAAATAATAATATGAATGTTTCTTGTTATTATTGAAAATGCGATGCCAGATAGAGTTGATAGCAGAAATGTCCACTAAAAGGGATAACACCATTAGTTAACAACATAAAATACAAGGGTCGACCCCGATAGGAATAAATCATGGTAATATACATGAATTATTATTCACTTTCTTCAAATAGAAAAGATATTTCTGCATAAAATGGACGTCTGATGTGTATTCATACAGTACACTCCACTTTCTACAAATGGTGGGGTGATCTCCAACTCAATATATGGGGTACATAACCAGTACCTTCTCAATTTGTCTAGTATCTCACACAGAGCTTCAAAAATTTATAACTGTCCATGAAACATAGGAGAAGATCATCACTCCTGTTCAAATAATGTAAACTACAAAGCATGCTACTCGTTCAAAATGCGAAAAACTTAACAACCGCCCAACTCAACTTGGGCAGGACAAGTTCAGCCAGCCTCCAAAACTTGAGAAAGATCACCCAAACAGCAAATACCTGAATTGTTCAAATTCCAGAAGCATGGAGAAGGAAAATCCTATCACCACTCGAACAACTCTTTTAAAGTCTGATATGGCTGCATACCATAGAGGAGTGGATAAGAAGTACAGACATCTTCCCCAAGGGAACATGTGCATCACTGAGTCGCAGACACACGTCAGAGACAGACAGCAGAGATAAAGATATGCATAGAAAATCAATGTCTCCGCATCTGTCCATCTTTAAATTCTTTTTCAGACAGACTCAGGAAAACACGGTATTGACACACACACTGCGGGGAACTGGATATGGCAGATAACCACGGTTATTTTGAAACATTTTGAGTGACGGGGCAAATAAATAAAAATTAACTTTGAGGCTTTATTAATTATTATTAATAGACAAGAAGAATTGAGTTCCAGGCTTCTATTTGTCAAACCAAGACATAGAGAGACAGGAATAGTAAAGCCTAGCAGTTGCATCTGGTTGACCTATGGCTTCAATCAACACTGACAAACAAAGACAAGAAAGTATGAGATGAAGGGGCCTCTGTACCATTTTGCAATCTTCACCTGAATCAGCATTTTGTTCATCCTCTTGGCTTGCACTGTCGCAATCATCAGCCTCCATTCCATTTTGCATCCTTATCATTCTCCTTGGAAGCTTCTGTTCATTGAGATACCTAATAAAGAAACTGAAGACTTAATCTTCCTTACCAAGGGAATGCTCAAGTAGAAAGAAAACATTGATTATAAACTGGTGACAATAATAGTACAAAATGACATCGTTCTCTTTTTTTATATTTACTGGAAGAGTAATAAACTAACAACTATTTTTGCAACGTTCAGTTGACGAAAGTAACATAGCACTAGCAGTAGAACCAGTGGCCTGGCAAATAATCAGAATGCAATCCAATTTAATTTTCTCTCGCTAATACCAAAAGAACATGCAACAGTAACCAAGAAACAGGTATCGAGTGCTGCAGAACAAAATCCTACTAACGAACACCGTGATGAGGAGAAGGCTAAGGAGACAAATATGGGCAGGAATCTACAAGAAAGAATAAGCCTAATTATATGATGCACTAAAATAGCCTAAAGATGAGACACAACGAACTTGTCGAGAATCAAACAACTGTGTCGTTTTTCCATGTTAAAGCCTAAAAGCTCTCAACTACAAGTTCAAAACTTTGGAACCTAGAGAACAGCTCGCAGAATAAAGTAATAAAGTACTTATTAAAAGTGTCTACCTCCTTTTGTACAACTAGCTCAAAACATTTGGGCACTTAAGATATGAGAATACGGAGTAATGACCTAAAAATGAGCCCTAAATTACAGCTCAAGGAATACAAACCATCATACAAGTACAGCCTTCGTGTTGGATAAAAAAAACTGATGGGGATGAGAGGATGGCTAACCATACTAAAGGACTTGCAAATCAATTAATATATGCACTTGCATGTTGTAAGTAAAAAGAAAAGGGATACACAAGATAAAGAAACAAGATTTCATGAGAAGTGCAAAAAGAAATCAAAATATAAGCTCACATTTTCGCTTCTTCCAAGCTTTGAACAAATTTTGGTTTCTTGCACTTCAGGTGGAAAGAAGAAAGGAGTCCTTTAAGAAATGGAATAATTTGCTTTGTATTAACCCTGTAGAAAGAAAACAAACTGCTTTAAACCTAGGTGAGAGTGCACTAAAGCGAACTATTCACTTCAGAAAGAATACAAGAGTACAAGGTGAAGAAAACAATTTCTCAAAATTCTAAACAGCATGCCTTGCGAAGTCATGGGTACCAAAAAATTGCACTGGAACTGATTTCCCTCCTGAAGTTTTGTTCAAACCTTTACGATTTACAAGACAAGATTCATTCACAACAACTGCTGGCCACGTAGCATGACCTGCATCAAAAATGGAAAATGTTGATCAGTAAACAAACAGTAAAAGCTTACAATTGCGCATTAGCATAAAATCTGTAGAGCATGACAGTGACTTAAGAAGTTTTGGCAAAAGAGATTTTTACTACAATTAGTGGGGGACTGCAGTATTAATTAGGTATTGACATTGCATGGCTTACAGCATATTGAAACCAACTAGGGCATCTATGGCTACCATTATAATGATTAATCAAATAGTACTTCTCCAGCTAGGGATAAAAGTTTGCAAGCACGGATAATCTAGGATCAAATGAGCAGGGTTGTCTTGGTATGATAAACATCCTTACTTCATTTTGACATCAATTAGCATAAAATATACATTAAAACAAAAGACCCATTCAAAGAGCATAGGCTTGTTTAAAACTAGTGAAGAGAATTGTAATAGCAATAATGTCAAAAATACATTTTCAAAATGCTTAGTGGAAAGACACTACAAAAAGTTGACAAAGATCAGCAGAGTAGACAAAGAGAAAGACTGATATCAGAAGATACATATCTTTCAGTGTGCCTGCAAAGGTAAAGCAAACACAATGAGATAGGAAGATTGCAATTAGCACCAGCTTTCAGCTTGCAACTGTGTAGCTTAATTCACCAGAACCACAACATCTTAAGTTAGAATCAGCTCATGATTCAGCTCCTTTGAGATTTTGAAAAGGGTTGCTCTGCCAATAACCATGAATAACATATATGGTAGACTGCTTGTAAACTCATACAGACACAACCACACAAACCAAAGCTAGCATCAATTATATATAGCTATCTAACATCAATTATATGTAGCTACATATGCAGATACATATTGACATCCAGGGTAGAGATCCTTCATACATATAGCAAATGATTCAAGACATAGAAAGCCAATGTATTAATTGGATAGAAGCCTACAATGTCATCATAAGGACCCATGTTCGACATATCAATAATATGCATTAACAAAACAAGGCTGGATATTGTCTTTTGTAATCCCTCCTTACCAAAATAATAAAGCAAGCAAACAAGGAATGATACAAAACACGGATGGTAAACCTCTGAGGAAGGATACTCCATCGTAGAGAACTGAGCCTAAATCTTTTACTGTTATCCTCTATCAAAGGAAAATATGCTCAATCAAGAACATAAGTCCCCATGCCCATGTAGCAGTGAATAATCCCTGATCTTCATGGCAGCCACTAGACATCCTAAACAGGTATTTATCATCCTTCACACGATTAGCTCAATTCCATTAACATTTTGAGATGCATTCATTGTCTTGCAATATATCTTGCCATATACCACTCAACCTTCCTAGCAAGTCCACTTCAACTATACATGTCCTGTGACTCCTGTCGATACAGTGTTTATTGATTGACCAACATCCCAGTTTACAAAAGGTGGATGGCATTATCTCAGTAGAGTAAAGCTATTTCATCAGAACATATTCATTGGTTACAGATGAATGAAATAGAAATACTATTTTTCTGCTCCACTGCAGATTAAAACGGAATTTTGTCCTTCTCAGTCTCCGTCCTTGCAAAACCCCCGGAATATCAAGCATCAAATGCATGTCAAAAGAAATTCAAAATAACTTTCACGCATTATGTGGAGTAGCCACTATTTAATGTGTAAAACAAGTAATTATAAAAGACAGATGATACTAAAGAGAGGAGTAATAGCATGCATAAAATAGGAAGGAATAAACTTAATTGGCATGATTGCCTTTTACGGAGAG
This sequence comes from Vaccinium vitis-idaea, assembly GCA_963854785.1. NCBI lineage: Eukaryota > Viridiplantae > Streptophyta > Magnoliopsida > Ericales > Ericaceae > Vaccinium > Vaccinium vitis-idaea. Next base: position 37,707,319 of record OY978215.1, read on the forward strand.
CAAAATTATACAAGTGAATTCATTGCTCCACATAAATAGTGAACTCGCCAGGTATATATGGAAAAGATTATGTGTTCACCCGCATGGATTTCTATAAGAGTATCCTTGATATGTCCATGTGGTACATTTCAAGGAAGTAAGGAACCATTCACCGTGCACATTTGACATGCTTTAAGGAATATTCATGCTGATGTATTTGTGCAAACAGGGCACCATACGAGTACAAATATTGTCAATAATTCTTTTTTAGTAGACATGATACAAAAAAACCAAAAAAGTAACTTTTAGGTATCTCGATGCAATCATTTTCCAAATATCCGTCTTTATACTCAGCTATATGCCTATATTAACATCTATATTCTCTGCACTTAAGCCTAGAACTATCTGTGTTGAGGATATTATTAGTTGTGGTCAGGATATTATTAGTTATTCTATCTCCCAAACAGCTTGAGCTTCTAGGCGGCAATAGATCATGTGAACACAAAATGCAACGCCGACCTTTGCGGCCAGCTTATAGAGGAAGTCGTGGCCACACATCACGAGTGTTGAGGATATAAATAATCAAGTTAACCATCTAACAGCTCAAGCTTTTAGGTGAGTTGGTGGGAACCATGTAGCCTACATAAGCCCTTAGGTTAGGAATGGATGAAGTTAATATAACATGGCATGTTCGATAAAGGTCTTCTCCTACAAATTGAGGGGAGCAATAGAAAAATGCAAACAAGAAAGTAAGGGAGAACATGGTTGATGAGATATTTTCCAGCAATTAGCAATTTGAAAGTGTGAGACTAGAGACTCAGCTCACAAAGAAGCACGGTGCATCATTAGATGCATGTTTATAAAGCCTTCATTTGCCAAATCCCTCTAAGAATAACAATGTTATATTCATCAGTAGCATTTTGTAAGCAAATGCTTAAAAAGACAGCAAATTCTTATTTTAATACGCTTTCATGGTTCTCAGTAACAAAACCTTGGGTATACATTACATGGGTGGGTTCAATGTGGCCCCGCCATGGGGGATTCCTACGTCATCAAAAAAAAAAAAAAAAAAGAGTTAACAAAACCGTGGGCTTTGGAGGAAGAGGAATTAGGAGAATGACAAGAAAATCTTTCTCGCTCTCTCACCCACCCAACAAATTAGAACCTTCAGGCTTCAAGATCGATATGGATTCCGCCTGGTATCACATTTCTTGTGGCTCTGTTCTTTTCTATGTCTCTCTCTTCCATTGATGAAAGAAGAAGGAAAGCACAGAATAATATATTTGTTTTATTTCACCCACCAGGTGATCAAAAACATTCATGTCACAGCAAGTTTCCATCTATTGCAAGAAATGCAGCAATGGATCTCAAACCTCACTAATGATTTGATTAATTCAGATTGGACTAATTGAGATCTGATAACCATTTCCCAGTTCACGTGAAATGTGTGTAAAAACGGATCTTTAAGACCTGAGGGATTGCAAATCAAGTCATATAAAACTCCTAAGGGTAGAGCGTAGCACATCATAAACTTTAGCCATGCAATTGGATGTATCGCAAATGTTTATTCTAGTATAGAAGTCCCTTACCAGCAATTTTGGCCCATATGATATCCCCAAGTGCAAGCTCATGGCATTCATCAAAACTAGCAGCCAACGCAACCATCTCGTTGAATTCAAGGCCATCTGAGTCTGAAGTTCCAATCTTGTAGCTCAAGTTTAACCGGAGCATCTCGTCACGAGAAATATAAAATTTGATACTTTCGTTGGACATAATGATATCCTCTTCATCACCATCCTCGTATGAGACCTGCATCCCATTAGGTACATAACGGTATTGCGTCACAAAGCTTGAACCAAAAATATATATGTAGGTAAATGCACAATGCGTGAGTACAGTAGTCGTACATGATATTGGCCAGTCTCCGCATTGTATCCATCCACACGACCGGTATACCAATCACCATCCAAAGGCCAGTAAACCTGTTTGCATCAAACTGAACTTTAGGACTAATGTGGACATACATGTATAGTCGAATCAACTGTCTATAAATTACAGCACAAGTTCTCGCCTTGCATTGTAATCCAATGAAATTCTTGGAATCAGCTCCATCAAAACTCAACCTGTATACAACACACAACTGAGATTACCCCACATTTACTACATTATCAGCAGTTTCATATCTACAAAAAAAATTACGGAAAGAACTGATAGGATTTTCAACCCTTGCCTTTTAACTCAAACTCAAAATTTTAGTAATACCCTCTAAACGCACTCCACTCCTTTATACCACATTGAGTTTTGCTTAGATTTTTACTCAAATCAAGGGGTATTCAGATTTTGCAAGGCTATTTTCTCTCTCCCAAATTTACAATCATGCCATTAAAGATGCTTTTTACTCCAAAAGAATCTTTTTTTACTTCAAGTTGTACTCGAATTCTAATAGAAAAATAATGGTTGGAGATGGTCTGAGAAAGTACATACCGGACCCATCTCTTAGCAGCGGAATTAACCATTTGGGAGCGATCAAGGTTTTGCGAACTCCCCGAAAAACCACCAGTTTTTCTTCTCCTCGAACTACTGATACAATTATTCTTCAACTTTTCGCCATGGCTTCTCAACCGAGACACTTGCAGCTGCGCGCTTAAATCAGCACCCAAACCCATGGTGTTTACACGGGCTTTCCCCTTGTTCTTCTTGTCACTGTTGTTCTTCTGCTTTTTCTTCTGCTGCTGCACGCTCCTATCAACTTCTTCTTCTTGTTCTTCCTTAACTCCTACCAAGGAATCAGGTGAAAGCCTAGGCCTCTTGGGACGACGTCGTCTGGTGTAGAACTTAATCAGAGGCGGACGTGTGGGCGGCGGTTTAATATCAGAAGACGTGTGGCGGTGGTCTTCTTCTTCATTATTCAGGTGGTGATGAGGTTGGGTTAGGGTTTGGTCGAGGAGAGGTGTAGTGGCAGCCGTCTTGAGCGTAGTCGTCATTTTTCGAGCTTTTACCTTTTTGGACATGATGCCGCCATTTATACATGGAGATGTGGCGGAGTACACTTCGCACAGCGGGACGTACCTCTTCGGAGTGCCTCCCGCCTCAGTCTCTTCTCCTTGCCGCTCCTGCTCCGCTAGGCTTCGCTTTTCTGTTGTTTCTTCTTCTTCTTCTTCTTCCCCTATTTTGTTTATATAATCGTGTTTGGCGGTCTGTGGAGCCAATGCCATGGAGGGTTTTAAGGGAATTTAGGGATTACTGAGTAAGAGAGAGAAACCCCAAACGATACTCTCTCTCTCTCTCTCTCCACAACCGATTTGGCAGCGGAGAGGTGTAGGAATTTCTGGCGATGAGAGATTGTAGTATCTGAGAAAACACGGATTAGGGTTTTGAAGGAAAGGGATTGAAGAACGAAAAAATGATGTTTTGTACGAGTTGTACTCTCTCTCTCTCTCTCTCTCTCTCTCTCTCTCTCTCGCAATGTTAATTCTTATCTCTCCGGGTTGAAATTTGTGTGGGAAATGGAGATTTGGAAGGGGGATTTTCTGGAGGATGACACGTTAGGGTTTTGAAGGAAAGGGGATGAAGGACGAAAAGATAGACCTTTTTATTTTGGTTGTTTTTTGGAGGGAGGGTTTTCCGCCAAATGTTTTTGCCTTTTTCCCGCCGTTAGCAAATGCAACCGGAACAAAGGGAGTGGTAACCGTCCACTCCACAACTTTGCTTCTTCAAGGACTTTCAGTATTTGACATTGCCAAATTCCAACCTGGGTTAAGTTAACCCTTCAATGGGTGCTCGAACACCCGCACTTTTTTCTAAATTTTGGATTGTGCCTTTTTTTTTTTACATTTTCAGTGTTTGATCGTGAATGATGGTGTGGGTACCCACCCGCCCGCGGAGGAGCGCTTACGCACACAGGGTGGCCAATTTAGCAGAGTGTTCCATTGCGGCATGTCTTTTCATCGATTGGGCCCCATTGCGGCGCAACGCACTTAGTTTGTTTAGGAGTAGCCACTAATTTTATGAAGAAAAAAAATAGCAGAGATTCCCTGGATTCGAGTGATGAGTCGTTGTTTTGCGTGCTCAACTGATGGCTTGCAAAACAAAGTAACTTCACACCGGTGTGGTGTCTAACCAATACTCCTTTGATACCTAAGTCAGTATAATACTTGAGATGTGTGTATTTAACTTGAGTGAAGACCCAGATACCTTCTTTTTAAATCAAAAGAATGTATTTATAGCCATATTGGAGGTACAGATCTCGTTTGATAGAGAAGGGATCTCAGAAGATCCATAACTGCCTTAACTGAAATTACCCCATTCGAATTCTCAGAGAAACTGCAACAATCGTTGTTTGAATATCTTGAGGGAGGCGGGGTTATCCGGTTTCTTCTCGTTTGGAGATAAGAGACAAATCAATGGAACTTGAATGTAAGGAAAATCCTACTCTCTATTTTCGTTGCAGCCAGTTAATTTGGTGACTTAAGCTAAACGAAGCAAGCAGACCATAGCTGGGTAGACCAGGCTTTAGTGGGTGGTCGATTTATGTGTTTATCAGCTAACCAGAGTTGGGCAGACCAAGCTCTATAGGGTGGTTGATTTGTGTCTATCAACTCCTCCCCTGTTCCCGAGCAAAGTGGCAGGCAAGTGGGAGAAAATAAAGTAGTTGTTCAAAGCAACGGTTATCGCATCGTTTTACGCACTTATTACTCGAGTAAGGATTGTCGCGATCACACTGGTGGACAAGTGTCTATTTTCTAGTCATGCAATCACGTTTTTCCTTTTGTGGCCAACATTTGGTTTTACCAAATACTTAAATGTTGGTCTTCTACCTTTTTTGAAATTCTCCAAAGAAAATATCGAGGTTAGAGGCTATCAAGAGTCTTACTTCAAGAGGTTTGGTACGATGCCTGCGACCTTAATTTGTGTTGTAATTTAGGATGCCCGAAGCGTAGGACTAGGCTTCGCGTAGCATAATACCCGGTAAGACTGAATCCACAGAGACCGACTGCACCTTGCATGAAAGTTGACTTGCGAGTGAGTTTTTAGCCTTGAAGCGGCCAACTAAGGTTGTGATTTGATTGGTGGAATTCTCTTAACTTCAAGAACAATTTGTAAGGTTTACAAGACTGATTAAAACTAAGGCAAAGTCTAAGGGATTTTAACAACCACAACTAAGATTAATCCGTTCCTCTCTTGATAACTGCCTCGGGACATCATCAAATGCTCCCAAACGAAAGATTTGGATATTAAAACCAATTTACTAGAAAAGGTGTTTAACAAAAATTAGGGTTCTACGACTCATTTGGCAAACGTTTAAATTGACATTGCCCTAATAATCACAGGTGCCAAGTATAACAAACCCTTGGCTACGTGAGATCAAAGGGATTAACAAACCCCAACTTTGGTACATAAAATAAACCCTAAGGCCTTGATTGCCTGTGGTATAAGAAGGGGTACTATGTTATACCCCCACCCATTATCCAGATCCCACCGTTTAATCCATGGTTTGGGAAGAAAAAATGGAACCCGTATGAGTTAATACCTCCACCCTTTTAATACCCCTCTGTACCCATTCCCCCTTATTAATTAATAACACCCCCCTTTACTATTTTATACCCCCTACCAAATTACCCTCGTACCCCCACTTATCCCCCTTCTCTTATTCGATCTCCAGAAGCCCTTTGTGGGTCTGGCGAGTGGCGATTTCCGCTAGGCCGTCGTATTCGTCTTCTCTGTGAACTCCGACGACCGAAATCTGATTTCTCAGGTAACTCTACTGGTTCGACCCTGCTAGGATGAGTTGTTTTTTTCATTTGATTGAGTTATTTTTTTGGATTTTTGGATATGTCTGCACAACGAGATGAGTTTTTTTTTTTTTTATATACAGTCATCTAATAAGTATAGATGAGTTTTTTTTTTTTGGATCTGCTTTCTTATCACCTGTTGGTAGATCTGTTTTGTGAATAATCTGTTGATAGATCCGTTTTTTTCGTGAACGTAGATGAGTTGTTTTTTTCGGTCTTCTACGTAAAATGTTTTAGGAGGAACATACTTGTTCATTTACTAATGGAAAAAATATATATATATTCTCCAAGTTGTACCCATGTATTCAAATATTCAAGAACAAGTGTTGGAATCATTGTTTCGTTGCTTTGATAATGAAAAGTTATGGCCTGCTCATCACGGGCTTGTTTTTCCTGTCTTGAATATGCAGTTTTTAATGGATGAGCAGGCCATAGCTTTCCATCCGTGTTTTGGATGCCCAAGCTTCAGCTACCAACTAGGGGCTTGCCTAGCGGAGAGCACTTGACTTTGCCTCAATGTGAGGCTTGCTTTGACATTATTGATGACACCGTTTTTACACGGTTGAGAAAAGAGTTCGCCGTACCAAAGCAAGCAACGCAATTTTCCGGGCAGTTTAAGTTCACTAGGAAAGAAAAAAAAAAGCAAAATTAGAGGTATTGAAGAAAAGTCGATGAATGTAAGGAATTTATACCACTGGTCCTCAACGATTAGTAAAAATGCATAAATGATAAAAGTGCAACATTTGTCAATAGTGGCAAATGTTTGAAACAGCTTAGTTAGAGATTCTTACAAGGTTTTGCTCCTCAGAATTGCTCAAAGTTGTGTTATTCTATGAATTGATGCTATACGGCCTCAAGAACAACCAATATAATTAACAAAAATATTAATTAATGACCCATCTATTACTAAAATTTGGTCAAGTATATTCGTGGGAGTATAAGGGAGGCAAAAAATAACAAATTGAAACCAAGTAATGCCAATATTGTTGTAGCAACTACATATGAGCTTTCCCCTGATCATTCTACTCTGTTATTTGCGATGATCTTCGTATAATAATCCAATTGTTAGTTTCTTAGAATAATCCATGGTTGCATGACTGTTTTTTGCGTGTAAATTATTAAAATGTGAGTAATAATTTATGTTTGCAACCCAATGTTAGGAGGGCAAGATTAAATCGAACACAGTTGAAGAGGATAGAAGAGGAAGAAGCATTTTTGGCTTTTCACGCGTTTATTACTGCAGCTTTAGGTGTGTTCCGCTTGTACTTCTTTGTTACGAGTACGATTGTGGAGCCCCGTCCACAATTGGCTCATAATCCAAACCTTTACCAACGACAAGTGGATAAAATCAATAGCCTTGTCAGAGGCAATGTCTTAGATTGCCACGAACAGTTGAGACTTGAGAGTAAATAGGCATACCTTTTTGAGGTTGTGTTGTTTAGTCCGAGGTGTTGGGTTAGGGGAATCATGGAACGTATCTCATGAGGAGAGAGTAGCCATTTTCTTGTGGATCCTATCCCACCATACAAAGCAGAGGCGCACTAAGTTTTAGTTTTGGAGATCGGGTGAAACAATTAGCAGGCATTTCAATGTTGTGCTTGTAGCTGTGTTACGACTTCACATGATGCTCCTTGTAAGGCCTGACCCAGTACCTGCTGACTATCACGATAGTAGATGGAATTGGTTTCAGGTACATTTGCGCTGTTATGCTATATTTACTTTCCATAAACTCGTTCAATAATATCCAATACTAAACTCTATTATTCGTAGAATTGTCTCGGGGCTTTGGACGGGACCTATGTGCCAATGTATCCCCCGACAAAAGATAGGGCCTGATATAGGACCAGGAAGGGGGATATTGCAACAAATGTTTTTGTATATGTATTGTTTGGTTGGGAAGGGTCTGCCACTGATTCTAGAGTCTTGAGAGTTGCCATTGGAAGACCACAGAGTTTGAAAGTCCTCCACGGTATAGGAAGTCATCCCCATACTACAATGATATGTGCATCTTCTTTGGCAATGATAGGGCAACGGGGGAGTTGGCGGAAGACCCGTCACAAATGGTCAAGGCAAGTGTACCTATTGATTTCGAGATGGACAATGATGGAATGGACGATGTGTACATTCCATTCTTTGGTCCAGAACATGGTGGGGATTCGAGTCATGGCTCGACACCACCTTCGTCCATTCCACGGAGCTCCACACCTCCACTCTCAAGTCCCCAGACCTCCACACCACCGGGCTCCACTCCCCGAAGCTCCTCACCACTTGTCACGACTCCCCCTGCCAATTCGAGAGTTGTTAAAAAGGGAAAGAAGAGGAGTAGTTTTGATGACTCAATTGCGGAGAGCTTGGATAATTGGTGCAAATCAAGTTCAGAACATATGGGTGAAATGGTGAAGGCAATGGGGTACTATAAAGAGCTCTCTGCTCTCCGCAAGCGTATTCCAAAGGAAGTAGAAAAGCTGAATCTAAATGAAGTGGAGAAATTCACATTAGGTGCCATCATTGCTCAAGCGGAAGAGGGGGTTGACACCTTCTTCGGGACAACTGATCACAATAAGCAAGCATGGGCGGAGGCCGTGCTTCATGGTTTGGTGTACCCCCTGCAGTGAATGTGAGGTTGTGTAGGTCAATTTTTTGGACATGGCCGAATTTACAAGTAGCATTCATGTGGGTCATTATGTATTTAGGTGGATGTAATAATTTTTAACTTGTAGTACTTGAACAACTATGTTGATGTTTGTGTGTAATTTACATGTGGTTGCGTATGCTATAGGAAAACTTTTATTTTGAGACATCGTTCATGTAATATATCTAAATGTGGCAGGTTATGAATTCACGTGGATGGTTTACATTGCTGATCTTTGTTGGGGCAATGATGAGTAGCATGTTGTTAACTTGGCGGGGCAGCAAACTTGCAGCCATGAGTAACCTCTGAGCCTTGTGTGTGTGTGTGTACGAGTATCACATAAACTGCCCAGAAAACACAATTCATGTTGCACATTCATATGTATGTAACTATTAGTGGGGTAATTGGGGGAATTTGTGAGCTGTGATGATGAAAGTATCTGAGTCATTTATATGGATCTTTGTTTGTGGGCTGTGATGATGAAAGTGTCTGAGCCATATTGGACTGATAGCACAATGTATGATGACCATTTGTGGGTTGTGATAAAATCTGAGCCTCCAACTGTGTTTTGTGGGCAGTTTCTGTTGCTAGTGTATCTGTGTTTTTGTGAGCATTTATGTTGCTACTGTGACTTGGTTTTGTGGGCAGTTTATGTTGCTATTGTGACTGTGTTTTATGGGTAGTTTATGTTGCTACTGTGACTGTGTTTTCTGGGCATTTTATGTTGCTACTGTGACTATTTTCTAGGCAGTTTATGTTGCTACTGTCACTGTGTTTCTGGGGAGTTTAAGTTCCAACTGTAAACTGTGTTTCTGGGCAGTTTAAGTTCCAACTGTAAACTGTGTTTTTTGGACAGTTTAATTGTGTTTCTCTTGGCAGTAATTTGTTGCTACTATGAGTGTGTTTCTGGGCAGTTTAAGTTTTATATCTAACTGTGTTTTATGGGCAGTAGAACTGTGTTTTCTGGGCAGGTTTTGTTGGCACTGTCTTACTGTTTTTCTGGGCAGTTTATGTTCCAACTGGTACTGTGTATCTGGGCAGTAGTACTGTGGTTTCTGGCCAGTTTTTGTTGCCAATGCGACCCTATTTTTCTGGGCAGTGTATGGTCCAACTGGATTGTGACTGTGTTTTCTGGGCACTTTTGACTCTACTGTGACTGTGTTTTGTGTGCACTGTGAGTGTGTTTTCTGGGCAGTGGTTTGTGGCCACTAGATTGTGACTGTTATGGTAAAATTTGTTTACGTTTGTGCTTAAATTTGTGGTCTTCAATGACATTACCCTGATTCACTGCGGTATAAGAAGGGGTACTAAGTTTTGTGGGTATTTTTGGGCTGTGATGATCAATGTCAAACATTAACACAGACTTAGGAAGGACAACATTAGATGGCCACATGGCAACTAATTTTGCAGCCTCAAACTTGTGTCTTATGAAAAGGTGAAAAACACCTAAGTATCCGAGCCCAATTAAGTAATACACATTGACTAAATTTATTTACATGTACTTGATGAAAGTAGTTGTCGGTTTGTTGTTCTTAGTAGGGATGAGAGGGAACAATAGCTACTACGTTGTATTTGCTAGGAGGACACCGAAAATTTATGCAACTTGGCTAGCTTGTAGCCAACAAGTGAATGAATTTTCCAGAGCTATATTTGAGAAACACACATGGGAGGAGGCGAACTCTGCTTGGCGAGCATATTTTCAAAACCTTGGTGGGGAATGTCCCGAGGTTCCAAATGTACAAGATTACCCGCCACTGCTTCTCCCAATGGAAGACGTCGATCATGCTGAGAGAATTGGCAGTAGGAACCAAACGTGCTTTCAAAAATTGCAATGGTTCTTATTCGGTGCAATTGTAGCATCTGGGATCTAGTTTGCAATCATAAAATTACTTAGTTTGTAATTTAGTTTGTTCTCAATATGTGTAATATGTACAACTTATTTGCAATGAATGCAATTCACGTGTGATACTTTGAAATATGTAGAACTTATATAATGTCTTTGTAAGCTACTATTGATAATTTTGTAATGAATGCAAGTGATGGTTAAAATTTGAATTTATTTGGGAATTCAACAAGTTGTGTTCTTTTTATATGTAGGCCATTAATTTTTTTAAAAATTTCTCCAAATTTAATTGAAAGTAGAATGAAGTAAATCATTTAAAAAAAAATGTTAAATGGTAGCTAACCAATACTATAGACGGTGTTTGCATTTACAAAAAAATTACCAAAATTTAAGTGTAAATAAAATACCAATAAAACTATTTCTACGTTGCATTCCAAAAAATATAGCTCCTATTTGTTAACATTCCAATAATAAAAATTAATCTTCATTTTAGAAAAAAAAAATTATTACAATAAATAATTATTGTAATAAAATCGTGACATTTATAATTTATTTATTTATTTTTCTATTTAGTTCATTAATTTAATGTGTAATCTAAAAAGAATAATGCACAAGGGCAAATAGGTCAATTGACAGGTTTCTATATCATTCACCCAACCTTATACCCCCATATAAACATCAAAATAAACCAAGTATTATTTTATCCCACTTTCATCCAAACCAAGTACAATTTAATACCCTCCATAACTATCACATCAATGTGGGCCCACCCTTACTAACTAATACCCCTTAGTATTTAATCCCACGAAAACTAATCCCGCATCCAATCGGGGCCTAACTCTTTGATCAACAAATGATGTGTGCTTTTTAATGAGAAGAACAGATTAAACCCAAGTCATGGAGTGTTAATCACCCTATGACTTAGACCATTTAAACTACTCACAAACCATAGTATAAACTAATTAAGACTAGAAAGTTAAAAGAAATAAAGAACATGACAAACTTGAAAATAAAAACTTGACTTCTACAGAGATCCAAGTAGTAGCTACAACATTAAAACTTGAGAAATTAACTAGACATGAAAGCTTACATGAGTTCTTGAAGAGAGAGAGAGAGCTTACAACAATGGACAAAATTTTACTTAAAGCTAAAGTGGTGCTAAAAAAGAAGAAGTAGTAGTAGTAGCAGTAGTAGCAGTAGAGAGAGAGAGGTATACATACACAAACACCTTTTCTCTTTTAAAAAATCCTAAAAGTAACCTAAAACCAAAACTTTCAATAAGTGAAAAGTAATAAAGCTACTTTAACAAGCTGTTCGGGTCTTGTATCGATACCCAAAAGAGGGGTATCGATGCCCAAGTACAAAAAATTCTCACGAAGAGCCTAGGTATCGATACCACCCAAAGGGGGTATCGATGCCCAACTGTATGTTCATCTGGGCAACAAAGAGGCATCGATACCTATTGTCGCGTAGCATAATATCCGGTAAGACCAGAGTTGAATCCACAAAAACAAATGCACCTGGCATGAGAATTGATTTGCGAGTGAGTTTTTGGTCTTGAAGCGGCCAACTAAGGTTGTAATTTGATTGGTGGAATTCTCTTAACGTCAAGAATAACTTGAAATTTAAAAGATTGATTAAAACTAAGGCAAAGTCTAGGGGATTTTAACAACCACAACTAAGGTTAATCCGTTCCTCTCTTTTTGAACTCCGTTCCTCTCTTGATAACCACTTCGGGACATCGTCAAATGCTCTCGAACGGAAGATTTGGAGATTAAAACCAATTTACTAGAAAAAATGTTTAACAAAATTTTGCGTTCTTTGACTCATTTGGCAAACGTTTAAATTGACATCGCCCTGAGCATCACACGTGCCAAGTAGAACAAACCCCACCTTTGGTATATAAAATAAATCATAACTCTTTTATCAACAAGAGATGTATGCTTTTTAACAAGAAGAACGAATTAAACCCGAGTCATGGAGTGTCAATCACCCTATGACCTAGGCTATTTAAACTACTCACAAGTCACAGTAGAAACTAAGACTAGAAAGTTAAAGGAAATAAAAAAACATGACAAACTTGAAAATAAACTTGATTTATACAAAGATCCAAGTAGTAGATACAACATTAAAATTTGAGAAATAATTAGACATGAACTGATGAAAGCTTACATGAGTTATTGGAGAGAGAGAGAGCGCTTACAACAATGGAGAAAATTTTACTTAAAGCTAAAGTAGTGCTAAGGAGGAAGAAATAGTAGCTAGGCTCTACGTGGGCATCTTTTGTACTTGGGTATCAATACCCAATAGTCTGTTCATTTGGGCAACAAAGAGGTATCGATACCTCTTTTCATGGGTATCGATACCTATGCTTTTCTTGACTTGTTCTTCATGTCTTGGTCACCCCTTTGTCCTTGCATGCTTCCGAACTTCTTCCAAAGCACTTCAAATCATCGTGTGGCCTTTGGGAGGGGTGACACTTGGTCTCGTGGACGCTTGAATACTTCCGGATTCCACCGGGAGTCTTTGTAGCATTGGACAGAGCTTTAGCCTTCTGGCTTGATCTTGTGACCTCTATACTTTCCGAGCCGTAGCTAAATCTTCATTCATTGGCTCTTGAGGCTCAATAGTGGGGTGCCATGGGGCATTTGGCCCTCGGATTCTTTGGGATGTTTCTCAATGCGCTTCAAAACGCGCTTTATTCACTTGTTTAACCTGAAACTACAAAAAATAACATTACACGCCCGTCAGTCATATAAAGCAAGGCGTGTGTGTGATCAAAACAAGTGAAATAAGCCTTAATATTTACAATATCTATGGCTTATCATACGATTTCCATTCTTCTTTTGTCTTTTGTTGATGATTATCTCACCTAGTGGTGAGTTAGATTTTGCAAAACATTGCCAAGAGGATTTTTGGTACAACAGGGCGCTTTATTTCGTAGCGAGAAATAATCGTAACCCTAACTTGAAGATTTTTGCGACTGTTACCCTTCTTTGAATACGATTAGAGTGCTTTGCTTATGTAAAACCATTTGTTCATATTATTGAAACTTCTGGTATGAATAAAATAGAGTCTTTTGATGTTGTCGAAATTTCTAGATTATCCTTCAAATCCTTCTCTACCAAAGACGTAGACGAAAAATCGTCTCGTATAATTCATTGTTCTAATATTTCGTCTATCCTTGGGAAACTTTTCTCAAACCCCTCTTCTAGGCCTCATATGAGCATCACTTCTCACACTCGTTCTCCAATAGGGTTTTATCCTCGTACAAATTTTGCCACAAATAGTTGGCCTTCTACGATTAATGAGGATGATTTAGCCCATACGAGAGATGAGTATGCCATGCCCTTTAGTGTTATTCTGCACTTGCATTCTGATGATGAGAGAGCTTATTTCCTTATGAAAGATGAAAAATGTTTGTATAAGGTAACCTTTGAAGGAGGATGTGAGCACCCCTCCCGGCGGCGGGAGCCGCTATTGTCATACCCTCAATTTTCAACAAAAATAATAAACCATTTATCATAAAAAAAAATACATAGATGCCTTACGTATTCATCTACAAAGCAAAGTCTATGGTGTACCTATTTCCCATGAGAAATTATAAGTAAAAGAGTTAAGTTATTACAATTTTCCGAGTCAAAATGAGAAAGAAGAATTAGAGTATCTACCAAAAAAATATTGTTTCATGAGATGAATGAATAGCTCATCAATGTATGCTCATTTTCACCGAGTCGAGCAATCCAAGCACATCAATTCATGCTATGTGATTAGTACTTAAAAATGATAGGATGAGCTACATTAGCCCTGTAGGAAAATATTATAGTATTGCTAATACAAATGGAATGAAATGAGCACATGTGAACGATACAAGGACAAATAACGGACGATACCAATATTCGTTCGACTTAAAGGTTATGTTCCACTATGTCCATATACATATAAAGATCTATATTTATCATGTCTATGACCATAGAATATTTTTCGTGACAAAACCCTTTCCGTCTAGTCCATTGTGTCAACGAACATTTCATTTATAATTCGACAACAAAAAATTTATTCACATCACTCTCTAACAAAATAATTCTTTCATCGTTCTTTCATCTCAACAACATCCTTTCATATTCTCATATTTGTTCGGGAATTATGGGACTCATATTCCCCTGCCAAGATTCACGGGTCTGATACCTATATCCAAGAATACACCAAATGGTGGTGATAGTTACCTAGATTCACGGGCATCGTCACCTATGCGCAGCAACACACCTAACGGTGGTGCTAGTATTACCTTTCAAAAAAAAAACTTTAAGAGTGTACTATTCATTTTCTCAAATCATCAAGTTTTTCCCATTTCTTTCAAAAGAGTGTCTTTCTATAACGTGTCGTTTCATTCTCATTCTCAAAAAGTGTCTATATCCATATCACAACCTCACCAAGTGTCAACCGAATAATTTAGAAATAACTGTATGCGTCATACACTTCTTACAGTCAATGATACGAATGCATAAATTCATCAGGCAAGCATTAAGAGGTTCACAAGGTGGAATATCATGTGTCAAGCGTACGTTGATACTCGTAAGTGTCATCACATTCGGGAATTTATCAACGACATGAGTTTAGAACTAGGCACGACAATCCGAAAAAGTTAGATGCACAAACTGTGGATACTTCAACGGTACAATGAGACAACTCAACCGAAGGCCAAAGGGGAACCAAAAAAGAAACCATATCAACAAAACAGGTTGAGAGGAACATACTGTCAAAGCCGTTCGGACGGAAAAAACCAGAGTGCAGGACACGCACAACAGTTTGCAGAAATTTACAGGGTTTTCAACCAAACTCAAAAGAAACATGATCGAAACAGGGTATTTTCATCAAAAATAACCCCAAACACTAAGTTATTGGTGGATTGCAAACAAATCAAGAAGAATACAATCTAATGAGAATCAAACAAGGATTAAGTGTTGACTAGTTTATTTGACCAAGACCATGGGTTTTGATAGCAAGCAACCAAATTACTAAAAATCAATGATGAAAACTAGAAGTAAATACTACAACTCAACCATTAACACTTATAAATAGGAGAAAGAGACTCTACCTCAAGGATTTAGCTCCAATCAAGACCCAAATGCAAACCATAGCTCTCCAAACCAATACCCAACCGCAAATCAATCTTCCAGGGCGAATGCAAGTGTAATAAAAGCTCCAATGGCATGAGAGTGAACATAGAAGAGTGGATCTACAATAATTTTGAGTGAGGGAGGTGAATTTGGTATAAGGGTTTTGAGAAAAATCAAGGGGGGAGAGACGGACGAGGGGCCGACTATGAGAGGTGGGGGGAGTGGAAAATTATTTTCTCTCTCCACCTCTTCCTTGTTTACCATCAACTAGACACACACCCTTCCAAGTTCCAATGTGATACAATTTAACCCAAAGCCAAACTATCTCTCACATTGACCCACATTCTAACACTCAAGTGTAATTTCAAAAAATTCCCAATTAAATTCGAATTTTTTTTCGTGAAATTCCACGTCTTTACAACTGTGGTCCCTAGTGTTATGGACATAGTGCTTGATCATGGCCATAGGTCTCAATTACTGAAATGATGATACCACACTATGCAAAATTGTCAAACACTAAAAAATGAGTACTTAACAAAGATTAGAGTCGCCGCTTGGTTATAGGTCCAAGAACCATAATGACTCTACATAGAAAGGCCCGATCCTTACATCACCACAGATGGGTCTAGGGGCTAAGGTACCGAGTGGGAAGAGGTTAGGCACTCACTCCGTCCAATCAAATGATTAGCCTCTGCTCATCACCATTGGTTTTTATTGTCTCTACCCTAAATGAATGAGACTCAATGAAATAGATAGATATAGGTTGTATGAAAATGTTTTGAAAATAGTCTTTTGCAAGAGGGAAAAACCATTTAGAAGGTATATCCGCTAAATGCAGCCCATCAAAAAAATGCATCATGTAGTATGCAAAGAGTTAATTTGCCGATGCGAATAAAGCCGTTTGGGAACCTACTTATAGGGGGAGTTACTCTAAAGCTAAACATGCAAAAAAATAAAAAAACAAGAACAAAAAACACACATGAATTAGGAAACTAGACACAATAACCAGATTAGGAGACTTTCCTAATTAGGAAACTGGGTCAAATTACGAAAGTCATCCGATTTAGGAAACCAGACCACGTTTTGGGAAAGTAACCCGATTAGGCAACCATATGCATATACACTACTCATGGGTGGGCCACAAGGTCAAAACAACTAGTTAAATGTGCATCATGCTAATATGTGATATACAAGGAAAAACAGTAGTTTGGCATGTTTGAGATAAACGAGCAACATAACTGCCAGGGATAGATGATATGCACGGAACAATGTGGATAGCATAACGACAAGGGTGAAAATGATAAATGTCCACGCAAACAGCACAACGACTATAAACATGGCATATGCGAGGGGTAAAACGGACAACACGATGCGAGGGATAAAAACGTAAACATCCATGTAGACAGAGTAACGATTTACGTATAAGTGCAGAGAGACATGCAGACTGAGTAACTACTACGTGCATGGGAATACTTTATGCATGCAAGGGCAAAACTGTTATTCTACATCATCAAACCTTGAGCAATAACTAAACATAAGGCAACTATATTGAAACTGTGAAACCTCAAATATGCATGAGCCAAGCATAAAAATAAGCCCTAGACAGGTGAACTAACATACCTTGAACAATAACTAAACATAAGTCAACTATATTGAAACTGTGAAACCCAAAATATGCATGAGCCAAACATAAACATAAGCAAAAACAAAAGCCCTAGGCATGTGAACTAACCTAGACTATAAAGAAAATAAAGACTATAGCCACGTATTGACTCTTGCAGAGTTTGAGCTGACCGCCATGAGAACCGGTAGAGTCTAGACTAAAGAAAACCTTGAACTTAGCTTGAGTACTTAGCCAAAGGGTGAACCATAGCCTTTTTGCCAGTGCTCAAGATTTATGAATGGCTATTCATAATGATTTGACATGGTTGGGGTAAGGGGGCTTATACATGCGAATTTCAAGAGCAAAACACAACGGTTTTTCGATGTGAGATTGCACAAAACATGGGATTTTTATACACAAAGGCAATGGCCAAGAATCTAAAAGATTCTCGGAGGAAGGTCGGACTGGCCTTAAGCCAGAGCCAAGCCAACTCTTGGCTCCGTATCCAAGTGTTTTTGGCTGATTTTAGAGGGAAAAATGAAGCGGTTTGGGCTAAAAAAAAAGAGGAAAAAAACATGTTTTGGGCTAAGAGGTGGGATTCTTTGGGGAATAAAAATAATTTGGCAAATAATAAAA
This sequence comes from Vaccinium vitis-idaea, assembly GCA_963854785.1. Lineage (NCBI taxonomy): Eukaryota > Viridiplantae > Streptophyta > Magnoliopsida > Ericales > Ericaceae > Vaccinium > Vaccinium vitis-idaea. The sequence goes on from OY978215.1 coordinate 37,724,924, forward strand.
AAAAATCTAGCGCGGGCACCACACATTTGAAAAGGCTGGGCAACTAAACAAAAATATTTTGAGAAGAATCAGAACAAACGGACTAGGATAAGTTTACTCGAGACATTTGTGCATCAAGTAAGCTCCATGAAAGAAATTGTAATCAATAGCAACATTGTCATCATTTGGCGGCGGCTCTGCAAGAGGCCTAAGCATTACAGACTACCAAGATCGGGTGTCACAAGAGTATCACCTTTCTAGTGTCAAATTTGGCATGTGATGTCAAATCTTTTCATTTGTTATTTTACTACCAAAACTCAATTAATATCGTTAAATAAAAAGTTAGGCATGTTGGTTGGAGTGAAAATTTTACAGATGCCTGTCAAATAGACACACAAGCTTTCAAACAAATTGACATCCTAACATTTGAAGCCATTGTTGGAGATGCTCTTATTGACATTGTTAATATGATAACAAACAAACACCTAATTTGATAATAGAAGCTCGTATTCTTGAGAAAGATAAGGAACTAAACACATGACGGGAACGAGTCCTTCAGATAACTCAAATTGGCTAAAGTGAATAAACTAAGCTTTCCGATGATGAAGCTAGTTACTGAAAAACCCTATTTTGCTAGCAACCGAATAATCAAAGAATAATAGGAACGAAAAATAAATGATGAACACGCGATATACGTGGAAAACCCCGAATAGTGTAAAAAACATGGGAAGGAATCAAAACACTAAAAATAACATTGTGTGATTACAATCGACCTATACTTACAATTGAAACTCCTCTAAATGCCGTGCACTTTGTATAGCTACACACTCACGGTCACTCGTTATAAGACACATTAAATTCCTTCCACATCCTATACAGACACTCTAAAAAGATAAGAAAATAAATTACAATTTAATAAATGATGATACACAATAGGTGTTATTGACATGAAAGTGCCAACCAAAAAAGGAGCTTGGCCTATGGAGCTTATAGTTACTACCCCTAGAGTACGGCTATAGCAGAGCCAGAGAACAACAAGGAATAAACCTATTCTTGAAGAAACTTCTTTCAAACTTGTTCCACAAAAGCTGACTTAAGCTAAATTGGTTTTCACTTGTTAAGTCAATAATAAGAAGACAGCTTGTTCCACTGTTTTTTTGAACTTCACTGACTTATTACACACAATGAACTGTCTTTATAAAGAGTGGAACAACTTGGCTTTTTAGGGAGTCGAACACATTGGCTTTTGACCTATTTGTGAAGCTAAAAAGGCACATTGTCTAGGATTATTTGTTGAAATATTTGAAAGGCCTAGAAAAAACACGTCCGCTCAATCATTCCCACGACTGTCCTTACTTCATTTACATTGGTGCTTGCTTCATTTGCACTATCGTTTATCCATTTCTACACTTGCATCACGGCCACGGAGAAGGTCTTCAAGAGTTTTACAAAGATGCAATTGCATAATGATACCATTGGTTGCTTCATTGCTCCCACGACCTCGTGATCATAGGCATGCGTCCCAAATTCCACATCGCTTTCTTTTAGGGTCTTTTCCACGCCAAAAAAGGGAAGCATTTCCTTCCCTAAGCAATCTGGGAACTCCCTTCCATTCTTGTTGGTACTCTGCCCTATCCTACCAAAAGGACACATATTTCCCCTCAAATAGTGACGACTTTCCCTATCAGAAAGCATCACAAGCTCTTGAATATCAACCATATCTGATATTCTCCAAAGAAGACCTCTTATTTCCATTCTAAACACTTAGTCCAAACTCATACCAAAGCTCTGCCAAAAGTCAAAACAATCTCACAAACACATCTAATAGCTAAGGAAAAAAGGCGAGAATGGTCTCGGAATCCCCTAGATTGCACTTTCATTATCTCTGAACCCTCTTCCTTGCATTTCCATTGTTTTTTAACATTTATGGGATTTATGGTACAATGCAAAATTGCGGCCACCACCTCATAGGTACGACCGCGAGTTTGTTTATTTCTAGATGCACGACCTACTTTTTAAGGGATTCGACATCATATTTAGCAGCTCACACGACCATTTGTTATTTTTGGCGGGTGTGGATTCTATTTCAGGTACGAAATAGAGTTTCAATTTATTTTCTCTCTATGTGTTTACTATTTTCGCCATTAAAAAGAGGTTTAGTGACAATATACATGTTGTATTTTATGCATATCAAAAACCTATCCAACAACCCGTTAATGAAAATAGTAGAGGCAGGGTTGGTCATTGGGCTAGGCCCAGGCCTTTTGGCCCCAAAAATAGCACCCCAATATTTTTTAGTTTTAAGCGAGGTAGGGTCTTTTGAAACCCAAATAAGTGGTCCAATTTGGTTTTTAAGACCCTTAAAATATGTTATTCTCGAAGCCCAATAATACACACAAAGCAATGGCCCATTGAGTGGGTGGAATAAGCTGAAGAAGAAGGTAAATAAAAGGAACCCTAAAAAATATCAGACCATGAGTACACTTACCTTAAATCCCCAAATCGAGAACCCTTTACCATTTACCCTTGCGGCCTTGCCCCACCAATAATTGCAGACGACGTCAATGACTCCCACCCACAAGACCACAAATCGGCACGACTCATGAGCATTGCGAGCACTATGATTGAAGTTTCAAGGAGAATATTACTCTGTGATCTCTAAATTGCAAAGAATATCTAAAGTCTCCAAACAATGATTTGTTGGTTTATTTAATCTCATCGATGACTGCCACCCATGGGACCACAAATCGGCACAACTCACGAGCATTGCGAGCACTGCGATTGAAGTTTCAAGGAGAAAACTACTTTGTGATCTCTAAATTGCAAATAATATCTTGGGTCTCCAAACAATGATTTGTTAGTTTATTTAATCTCATCGTTGGACTCATGTTTGAATGTGTGTTTGTGTATATTGAATATTGTTTGCATATATTAAAATATATTTTGGAGACTTTGTATTTTGTGTATTGATATTCACGTGTTCTTAAGATGATATGTATTCTGGAGACTTTGTATTTTGTGTTCTTATATAATAATTAGTACGCCTTTATATAGTTTTGCCTTTATCGTATTGTGACTCTTTTTTTTTTTTTTAACTGTCAAATGTGAAGGGTATTATTTTTCGATTTTTTTTATTTATGGTTTTTTGGTTTCCTTAAAATCAAGTGGCGATTCTCAAACACACAAAAGTGCATCGCAATGGGCACTATCGACAAAATCACATGCTGCAATGGGTGCCTAAACACATCTTACTACACTATGTATCAAGTTGACTTGCAAAATTCAGAACAATCAAATCATTTTTTGGGGGACCACACCCATTGATACTGTATCGATAGGGGCATCGATGCCTATAGTCAAGTTCTTCCGTTTGTACTAATGGGTACTAGTAGAAGAATATAGATTTCTTGCAAACTTTAGAAAAGGAAAGTTCCAAGCACATACATTCAATGTTTCATCTGTAAAATTTGAATGGTAATAGCTTTGCATTTTGATTTATTATTTTGAGGTTACGTTATTTTGTCACAAGACCGGGCTTGACTTTTGAAGGACTTAAAGCGACAACAACAAAAAATGGGCCCTTTACGAATTAAAGAGCATCAATAAGATATATATATATGTATATGTGTGTATATATATATAACTTTCCCTAGACAAATGAGCATTCAATAAGAAACAATACCAAATATGATAACTAATTCTTCCGTTTTTTTCTTCTTTTTTTTTGTGTCAGATCCAGACATAGACTTTTTAGGAGTCATGGTGAATTAAAAATCGGCAAATTCCAAACATAATCTCGTTATTAACACTATGAATTAATTATCAAAGAGGGCCTCTGTTATTAAAAGTCTAACACTATTCCCAAGCAATAAAAAAACCCAAGAGATAAAAATTTCTCAAACTTTCCCTAATTCACTGATATCCCATATGGTCCTACCTATGTAGGAGGGGAAAAAATCATGTTAAAAGGTAAAGAGGTAAAACACAATATCATAAACAAATCCACTCATATTAAAGAAAGCCAGTCATCAAGCCCATTCCAAATTAAATCAAACAAATCTTCTAAACCTCATGAACAATACAATTAATTTCAAAACCCTGGAAGATAAAATCAATAACTGAAATGAGTTTGAGGTTTGTGAGAAGGAATAGCATTGAGCACTAATCGAGCCCCAACTAATTCTAAAATCCCACTCTGTCGTGACTTTCGGACTTCGTCGAATCATCTGATCCAGAATTCCAATTTCAAGAGGAATACGTAATGGTTTTTTTTTTTTTTGCTCAATGTTTACGTAATGGGTTGGGATGCCCAAAAGACGAAAGTTACTCTTTGAAAATAATAGAAGGGGCTTCAATGATTCAGAAACTATAATTATGCCACCGAGAGTTTTGAGCTACTTTCATTGGATAATATTTATTGGGCCTTCGCATTTAAATTGAGGTGGGCTGTTGGGCTAATTTTGGGTCTAGGAATACATAACACTATTACATATTAGGGGTTCCTAAAAATTACGTATTTTTTGTGGGCCTAAAGCCAAGGCACCTTGGGCTTTAGCCCAAGGCCGGTGTTATTTTGCCAGTATCTGCACACACCGCAGCATTTGGTGAGGCCGGAGATTCTCGGGGCCTAAGACAAACTTGTAAATTTGGCCTATGTTTTATTTTAAAAAAGTAAAAAAGAAAACTCACATCAAAGTATAGTTACTTGGTCCCATATTTTGTTTGTTTTTTTTTTCCATGATTCGTTTCGTTGTTTCTGATAAAACTAATTTTTGGTCATAATATTTTTTTGCACCAGTAAAAAAAAATATCCCTTTGGAACTTTGAGTTTGTAAGAGGGGAAACAATATTGTTATAGAGAAGGAAAAGAGAGGCCTGATAAATATTAGATGGGTCATGCTAACGGGTGCCATAGTGTACCCGTTAAGGGTACAAAAAATACAATTTCGTGGGTCCCACTTGTACAAAAAAGTACACTTGTACGTTAAAGTACACTTAAAGATGTACTTTAAAATACAAGTGTACTTTTTGTACTCTTAACGGATGCACTATGGCACCCTTTAGCATTTCCCATATTAGATAGAGTAACTAAGTGTTTCCACTAGCCTATCTAGCTCATTAATTGTATAAGTGATAGATTAATATATATTATGTTAAACGGGCCACAGAGGTGAAGTAAATAGAGCCTTCTTTTTTTAGGTGATCTTCCTTTTACATGGTACATATGCTACATCATGGAATAAATTTTTACTGTATGAATTTGGACATGAGGTCCCACAACAAACGCGTGTCTAGTTAATGAAGCTTTATAATCCCCCATAAAACACTTATTAATAATCCTATAAACACCTGTTCATAATTCATCTGCCCGCATTTATTGGTCTATTTTAAAATTTTGTCATTTTTATTGCTTTTACATCTTTAAACGTGAATCTAAAAAAAAATATATGCAATAAAAATATTATTTGATAGATCTCAATTAATTTTATAGTACAAAGTTCGTAGAATCATGAAAATCATTATAAATTAAGAGAAATAAGAAATAAAAATAGTACGAATTTTTAAGAAACAAACCAACAAATGCTGACAGAGAGAGTATTTAAATGGAAAAATATTAATAGCTCCCGAAGTACCGCTACGTGACGTAAGAGTCCAACAATATTGCTCATATTAAACAGTGGTGAGGTCCACAATAATTCGGAGCACTACCATGAGCCAGAAGGGCCTCGGAATATCACTTGATTGTGGTGGAGCCCACGCCAACGCTTACAGAGGGACGAGCCTCGGAGCACAACGCGTGAAGAGGGAAGGGTTTCGGTTGCAACATTATACTACTGGATACACACTAGGGCTGCTAAAAAGAAATGGTGAACTGTGAATCCGGTCCGAACTGAACCGATCCGCACGTTTTGGATTTTAACCGTGGATTAATGGTCCGAACACGGATTAAAAAAAAAAAAAACCTGACTCGCGGTCCGGACACGGATTTTGATTTTGAAACCGTGGATTAACCGATCCGGACCGTGAGATTTTTATTATACATGTATTTTTTAAAAAATAAATATATATGTATTTTTGTAGCCTACTTTATTTGAAATTCCAAAATGATATCTGCGTTTTGTGCTTGTGACTGTCTATTTATATGTGTTTGTTGGCATGTTTAACAAGTTTGATGTTTACACTTTACAATGCTCAAGCTCAGATTTATAGCCTACTGTGTCTTGAATTCCAAAATAATTTAGGGTTTGGTTTTTTTGCCTATCTATTTTGATTCCATAATAATGTTCAAGTTTAGATTTGTTCAATAAATTTGTTGGAATATTTAACAAGTTTTCATTATTTCTTTCCAGTGACTGCTCTTTCTTTGTTCTTCTTGATGCTTTAGATTCTCTTCTATTAATTATACTATTGAAGTGTTTGTTTCAATGTTGAGTTTGAGTTTTTAAATGAGTTAATGATTTATTATTATTATTTTTTTAGAATAAGTTGAAGATCGTGGAGGATCGGATTGGAACCGAACCGTGAGACTTTTGGATCGGACACGAATTTTATTTTCAAAAACCCGTGACTCGTAGATTAGTATTGAATTCATGCCAATCCAGACCGTGAGCACCCCTAATACATACGTTGAGCACCACGTGATGTAACATTATACTACTGGATACATACATTGATACATACGGATACAGACACATACAGTTATTAGAGAGCGCGTGGACTCGACCACTTGTACGTAACTCACCCCAGTCGTCTCTCTAAAACCCTAATCATTTAAATACACACACACGAACATTCATCGCTTCGCTGTCTCTCTCCGCAATCTCTCTCCCTTCCCTTCATGTTCTCTTCTCTCTCCTCCTGCCTGTTTTCCTCATAGTTATCCTACACAATTCAATTTTCCTAGTAAACCCTAAGCGAAAAATTTATACCAATCCTTCCAATTCAATTGGGTTACAGGGATATCGAATTTTACGTCCCATTACTTCTCTTGTACTATTTTTGTTGTGTTTTTATTCTTCTATATATTACTTAAATATATATTCATGTATTGATTGATACAAGCGGAAAAAGAAGTTGAAAAGGAATGGATCTTCATAGTCTTGCTGTCGTACTCCAAGCTGCACTTAGCCCCAATCCAGATGAACGCAAAGCAGCTGAAGAGAGCCTCAATCAGGTACTACTATTGATTTCAGTTGGTCAGTATTCTTTTCCCAATTGATTTGATAGTTTAAACTAAATTACAATTGATTGTTAAATGGGTGATTGATTGATTGTTGATTAGAGTTATGATCGGTAGCTGTGATTGATTGTTTTCGTCATTCTATTTGATGCTTGATTCCGTTTAGCCAAATACTATGTGTACCAACGCCTATGGTGTACCAAAGGGTCTGGGGCCACTCCGGGGTTGCCGTTCATCAATTTTAATATATTTGTTCAAGTTGCCTTGCAAAATTCAGTTCAATCGAATCATTTGTGTGGGGCCCACACCCATCGGTACACTATCGGTAACTATGGGCCTCCGTACCTATAGTCAAGTTCTTCCGTTTGTACTGATGGGTAGAAAAGAAAAGTTCCAAGTTTATACCTTCAATGTTTCACGAGTAAAATTTGGATACTATAATAGCTTTGCATTTTGATCTGTTATTTTGGGGTTATATTATTTTGCCAGTATCAGTACACACCGCAGCATTTGGTGAGGCTACTGCAGATTATTGTAGATGGGAATTGCGACATGGCTGTACGACAGGTTGCCAGTATCCATTTCAAGAACTTCATAGCCAAAAACTGGTCACCTCATGATCCTTGTATGCTCCATTGCTCCAATCCCTTTTGTTTTTTTAATTTTATGGATCAGTGCAAGCGTTTGCATTTGTTTTTGTGTTACAACTGCTAACTACTGTATGCATTTACGTACAAACACAGATGAGCAATCCAAGATCTTGCCCAATGATAAAGACATGGTCAGGCAGAACATTCTTGTCTTTATAGCGCAAGTCCCTCCTTTGTTGAGGTACAAAGTTACCGCCTCTTGGCCTACTCTTCTTTTCACTTCTCCATTGGCTCCGTGATTCCCTCCGTGATTCCCTCTTGTTATGTATCTTATATTCTGTAACAATGTAGTTCCTTTTGAAACTAGTCTAAATAGAAGTCTCCACATCATTTATCTCACCTATGTCATTTACTCAATTAAGTTCTGTCTCTGAATCTCAAGGTTCTAAAACTCGCTAGGCTCTCCTACGGCGGTCGGGCACCTTTTAGCTTCCAAGGCTAAGCAGTCGGCGCCTAGTCGAGCTATTCGGTGAGGGGCGTTCTAGTGCCTAGGCAGCGAGTACTCTGCCTTCCAGACTTTCTTTTAGACTGCTAAATCTTCCACTCGCTCTAGACTAAGTGCATGTCTCTTACCATATATTTTAACACAACTCAAATCAAAACTTGAAGAGGAAGCAAATGAAAAATCCTAGTTAACTGTTGCTTCCCATACGTATATTTTTTTGTCATTTAAGAACAGAAAATACGAAAGGCAAGTTTCAAATAAAATTGTTCAGATTTGAAATTTTGAATACAATATGTGGGATATTTTTACAAAGTGAGTAACAAAATCATGTGCTCATTGCACGAGACGAATGCTTGTTCTTGTTACATAAAGATAGATATGGAATTGTGGATATTACATCAAACCTTAACAAATTTTTTTTTGTTTTTCTTTTTTGTTCCTTCCTTTTTTTGTGCAGAGCACAGCTAGGTGAGTGCCTCAAGACTATTATCCATGCAGATTACCCTGAGCAATGGCCTAGTCTTTTACAATGGGTGAAGCATAGTTTACAAGATCAGCAAGTTTATGGAGTTTTGTTTGTTCTGAGGATTCTTTCTAGAAAATATGAGTAAGTGTACCTCGAATCTTAAATATTGATTGTCTTTTGTTTCGTGTAGCTGTGATAGAAATGTCTTGTTGAATGAACCTCTGTGTTAGCTGTCTTCAATAGGGGAAAAAATGCATTTGTATTTTTTAGAAGTTGCAATTACTATTGTATTTGTGTCCTTAAGGGACAACTTTCCCTATTTGTTTCTCACGAGATCACAATCTGCATGGTAGCTTGAGGCTATAGTAATAAACCATGACTGTAATGAACACTTGTTGAATACCCCAGGCATGCATCCTTATTTACTTCAAAATGCTCCATACACGTACTCTCCCTCTTTCAGTCTTGCATGTTGTTTAATGTTTGAGGTGAGGCTTATTAGTGCACACCAGCAGAAGTTCACTTGAACTTGCAAAATGATTTCATCTTTCATGAGTTTTATACCGATGCAAAAGAGAGAATAATTTTGAGGAAAATTTCTTTAATTTCTAGTCAACCACAACCCAATCATGTTTGATAGAATAAAGTGTTTGAAAACTTTATTGGGGATGTACGATGAGTTCTGTGAAGTTGTTTTTTTGGTCTTGTTTCTAAAGGTCTATGGTGAGAAGGTCTCTATCTCTGCCGAATTGGCTTTTTTATCGCAACAACCCCATGTTAGAAGATGGAGCCTTTCTAGTTTTTTTCTGATGCGTTGGAAAGGGAAAATAGCTCTGTATCTCTGCTCAGTAGCCCTTTTTTTATGGCAGCAACTGCATGTTAGAAGATGGAGCCTTTTGAGATTTTTCCGATGCGTTGGAAAGGAAAAATGACCTTGCAAAGTATACATGGGACGTGTTTGTGATGTTTGGCCTGTATATTTTCATCTACGTGGACCATTTTTCTCGAATGTTTCAAATTGGTGAGAATATATGTTACAATAGAACCTATATCATAATATAATTAGGATAGTTTAGAATGTTGGATTGTGTGGGAGTAAGTTGCATCATCTAAGATCCCTGGTAGTATCGTTGTGGTTTTTAAAATTGGCTAAATAATATCATCATTAATTATGATTTCTTACCTTTGTTAAAGGAAGTTGAATTGTACTATACACGTCAGTTATGTCTTCACATAAGATATAGTAAATAGAGCTTTAATTTTAAATTATGACAAAAAAAAGGGCTAGAATTTGTTGGATAAGTACAAAAGAGAACTTTCGAACGGATTGGTGGAATCCTCTAATATATTGGGTGAAAAGATGATGAACTTGCATGGTGTTGGCTTGAGGGATTGACAGTTCAGTTCTACCTCAGGCTGTATTTAGAGGTAGAAAATAAAATTGGGTGGCTTTTACCGCTCACACTTAAATATCTAAGATTAAGTCGTGGTAGAGATTGATGGAGCTTTGCTGAAAGTAATTACCTTGCTTTCGAAGGCTTGGGCTTGTAAGTTCATTAGGGCTTTGGAGTGGTAAATTCACTAGACCTATTCCCTTTCACTGATTTATGTTTGTTGTCCTCAATTGTGATAAAGTCACTTGCTACCATGGAAAACTGGATTAGACGCAATATGGATTGTCGCCTGATTATCGCAATGTAGATTCATGGGCAACTGCGCTCCGCACCAAATCCTATCTTCTCAAGAAAGGAGCACACCCATCCAAATTGACATGTAGTGTCGGCCATGGCTTTGACCTTAGCTTTTGCACTAGATCGTTTAACAACTGTTCACTTTAAGGTCTCTTGAGTAACAAGATTTCCATCAAGGAAGGCATATAACATGTAGTGGACTTTCTATCAGGTGGTTCTCCCCAATCAGAATTAGTAAAAGTCTCAACTTGCAAATGACCATTAGTTTAGTAGAACAAGTCAACGAGCCGCACCCTGAATGAGCCTTGTGGTACTTGACCATTCTTAGAATAGCCTCTCAATATGGAAGACGAGGTGTTGACATAAACGATTGGGCATACTTACAACAAATGATACATTAGGATGTGTAATGGTAAATATAATTGAACTTTCTAACAAAGCGACGTTTACTGACCGGGAAAAAAAACAATTTCCCCTAAGCAACACAGTTTTTTATTGGGATCCTAGGTGCATCCACAAGTTTATATCCTTGTCTCCAAAGTATCTAACACCTACTTTCTTTGAGATAAACTAGCTCCATCTTTGGATATGGTTACCTGAATGCCCAAGAAATATCTCTACTTTTCAAAGTCCTTGGTGAGAAGCTGGAGTTGTAGGAAGTTGACGTAGTGAAATATGCATGGCATGGGGCTAGATAGAACGCTTGAATCCGCAAGAAACCTTGAGATCCACTAGGAAAAGAGAGAGAAACTCTGATGTGTGATTGGTTAAAAGTTTAATTTGTGTGTGTCAACTCATAATTTCAGCCCCTTTGGGTTCCTTCCCCATAGTTTGAGTGCATTAGTGTTGCTTTTTTGTGCCCTTTTTGGCACTTCAGTTAGTGGGTGTGTAGTGTTGTTACTCCAAACGGGAAGATATTAAAAAAAAGGGAAGATATTAAAATTGGGGAAAAAACTCACCGGGTAATGCATTGAGGCATGATGGTTGTGCACTTAGGGCACGGCAATTCACTATAGCATGGGCAGTAAAATATTTTATGGCACTTGGGTTGAGGAATGGGATGGCACGATTGCTTCCAATTGGTGTTATATTCTACTGGGTATTCATTAGTTATTTATATGAAGGTAATAAATTCTTACAATGACTAATAGGCCCTCTCTCACTACTCTCACTAAATGAATACATACATAGATATATGGGGCCGGTTCCGTGGGCACAAATTTTGACACTCCATCTCAGCCCTTAATTTCAATGACTGAGATTAGAATCTTAAAAGTGTACCCCTCTCCCCCATTCTCTATCTCCTCACCTATTCTCTCCCCCTCTCATCTCCCCACGTAATCTCTCTCTCTCTCTCTCTGGCACCTCCATCTCTCCAGCGACCCTCTCTATTCTCTCTTTGGCACCTCCATCTCTCAGGCGAACCCCTCTCCGGCGACCCTCTCTACTCTCTCAATACTCTCTCTCTCTCTCTCTCTCTCTTCTCGATATATATCTACACCCTTTTATATTCTACGCACATGAGTCGCTGATTTTGGATTTCTCCCTGCCTTTTTCATTCACCTATCGTAGATTAGATAAAATTGAAAATTTCAAGAAAAAATTTCAGTTTGAATTCTGCTGTATTGTGTTGTCTTGAAATCGATGTTTCTGATGGGGTTCTTTATCTATGAGAAATTTGTAATGGGTTTTGGTGATTGTCTATATCTAATTAGGGGATTGTATTTGGAGCATGAAATGGGTTTTGCTCGACATTGATTGTTCTGAAGTGGGCTGCTTTATAGAAATTGGCTTTTATTTTTGGAACAGAAGAAATTGGATTCTATAGAAATTGGCTTTTATGGAAGATGTCGACGACGATTGTGGCTTTTAGATTCAGATACAGTTTTAGGAGTGCTCCATGACCAAATTGTGTTTGTCTATCAATGTTTCTGAAGGGAGATTGCTGGGGTTGTTGTGGGGGGGGGGGGGCGGGGGGGGAATGGAGAGGGTATACACTTTAAGATTCTAATTTCAGCCATTGAAATTAAGGGCTGAGATGGAGTGTCAAAACTTGTGTCCCTAGAACCGGCCTCTAGATATATACATATATAAACATACATAGATATAGACATGTGTATATATACATATATTTATATGTATATGTGTAGGAATGACATACCCCACCCCTCAAACTCTATACACTTTAAGATTCTAATTTCAACCATTGAAATTAAGGGCTGAGATGGAGTGTCAAAACTTTGTGTCCCTGGAACCGGCCTCTAGATATATACATATATATAAACATACATAGATATAGACATATGTGTATATATACATATATTTATATGTATATGTGTAGGAATGACATACCCCGCCCCGCCCCTCAAACTCTATCCCCACCCCTAACCCGACCGGGTAATGGATGGGTACCTCTGCCCCGCCCCCATCGGGTAGCGGGTTTAACCGCCCCGCTCCAATTTTTTTTATATATTAAAAAAAAAAATTTTGATTCCAAAATTAGTGAGCTCAAATAATAAAAGTTCACAAAATAACAAATATAACTTAACCAACATCTACTATCTATAAAGAAAATTTAAAATAATTGGTATATATAATGTGGAATTCTAGGGGCAACGGCAAAAATATAAGAATACAAATAAAATTATATTTTTCAAGGCGGGTTCGGGGCAAGTGTCGGGGAGGGGTTATGTCTACCCTAACCCTATCCTAATCCGGTCGGATTTTTTCAATTCTCCCCCTACCATCCCTATGTGTGTCTATGTATATATGCATGTATATGTATATGTATATGTATATGTACCTTACAACTACAACCATCTCATTAATGGTGGCTTCGGTGACCATGCTAACAATTCTTCCACGTCAATCCCTTTCTCCCGGATTAAAGAGAGTTGTAGTAGCTTATTGCACAATTGATCCAATCAATTTCCCCCCGTTTTGTCATAGTTTTCTAATTCCCTAGTCTCTACCGATTCCTTGGGTGCATAATGAACTTTTAAACGCTGTTAGTGAGGTTGATCATGGGTAGGTATGCAACATGAATGCGTTGGTTGAGAGGATGAGGACTGCGAAAGGTTTTGATAATGGGTGGGATGAACTTTTGTACACACCCATATTTTGAGTTGCTTGATTATGTCCTCAAGATCCAGAAATTGTTGATCGGTATGCAAAATTATAAATGGAAGACATTTCATATACAAATGTATTTATGTCAAAAAAATTACAAAAGATGGGTGAGGCGTTTATGTATGTTGTCAACTATCGTGAGCATAAAGTATGCCTTCACTGCTGCTGCTGGAAAGCCCATAGGATCTTACACTTTTCCCTTCATATTTACTTGTAAACGACGTAGATATTATAAAAGTAAATTAAAACATTTTATATGGTTGGCCGAGCAAGATTAGTTCTCATGGACTATCCCCCCTTCCATCCCGTTTGTTTAATGTGCCTAAATCTGCCGCCTAGCTTATGCCAGTCCTATGGGCCTAATTATCCATCTGCAAGCCCTGAAGAAAACTTCTTGGGCGACCACCTGTAGTTTTTATTTTAAAATATGTGCATGTTTGTTAACATATTCTCGTAGTCTATGCATTATCTATACTTGTAGAATGAAGTGTATTTGGAGAAAATAAGATGTAGATATCTTCACCTGCAATATACAGATGATGAAAGTCGGTGATGGCTTCTCTACTTTGTTTTATCTTTTTCTACATCTTCTACCCACGTTTGAAAACAATTCCCCTTTAAGTTGTCTATTTTCCTATCCTTTTTATTCTTTCCCAGCTCTTTATGATCTATTTTATGAAACTGTTTCATATGGTTTATATCTCCTCTGTTATTTGATTTCTCTATTGACGTACACTTATGCTAGACTCCTACTCTTACTGTATCATTTAGAAAATTTGTGATTTTTTACAGGTTCAAGTCGGACGATGAGAGGACACCTGTTTATCTGATTGTTGAGGAGACGTTTCCTCATTTGCTAAGTATATTTAACAGGCTCGTTCAGATTGTCCAACCTTCATTGGAAGTTGCAGATTTGATGAAGCTGATCTGTAAAATATTCTGGTCATCGATTTATGTATGTTCTTATATGATAGTTCCATAGAACTCCTTGATACAAATGCTCCCGTTCTTTGTTGGATGGTGCATTATTTTTGTTAACAGAGATAAAATACTGGTTGTATTCAAAACTTTCACAGCAAAGCATGTTAAATATATGTTAGTTCTTGGAATTTGTTCTCTTACCTTAGTCAATATGTGGCTATGTTCCATCTTCTTTTTGTTAGTGACTTGACAGTTCTTAAATGAACCATCATATGGAAAAACCACTACAAGGTTGGCTTGAAATTGATAGTACTAACATTCTCAGCAGAGAATTGGGAAAAAATTGAAGTTCCATATCTTTACCTTGATCTCTTCTTTCAATTAGAGTGTAATTCTTTATTATTCAGTTCGAGAATACCTTTTGATCAGTCATTTGATATCTTGTGATCTATATTCTTTTCAGTTGGAGATCCCAAAGCAGTTATTTGATCCAAATGTCTTCAATGCGTGGATGGTTCTTTTCTTAAATGTATTGGAGAGGCCTGTCCCACAAGAAGGTCAGCCCGTTGATCCGGAACTCAGGAAATCATGGGGATGGTGGAAGGTGAAAAAGTGGACTGTTCACATTTTGAACCGCTTATACACCAGGTGAGTTATTAGCTATTGAACTTATTGACTGTACGTGGCTTTAAAAAGTTCAATCTCTATTCAGCGCTTTCCCTTTTATCCCTTTGATCCCTTTTATTGTAGATTTGGAGATTTGAAACTCCAAAACCCGGAAAACAGAGCTTTTGCACAGATGTTTCAGAAGAATTATGCTGGCAAAATTTTGGAGTGCCATTTGAATTTGTTGAATGTTATCCGTGTTGGTGGCTATTTGCCCGATAGAGTTACAAATCTCATTTTGCAGTACCTAAGCAACAGGTTTGTGTTACTTCCATTTACTTTAATTACACGATCCCTTTGCATCATTTTCTGATTCGCTAAATGAATCCTGTTTTGCCATTTTGCTCTGTCATGGACCATAATCTCTATTAGATCTACTGAACCATATCTTTTTATAGAGAATGCATTCCATGATAACTTGGGCCTTCTGGTATTGTATATCCTCGAAAAGCCTCTCACCCGAATCTTTGGGTTGACAAGTATTTAATTTACCATCTCAAAGAATTCATTGTGCATGTGAACAAACCAAGTAGATACTTATTTCAGAATAAGTGGAAAAAGATGAAGTTAACAACAATTAGCTTCAAAGCAAGACGGGTCCATCAAGGATTTTACTTCTTATAGCTTCTATACTCTTGAAGTACCACTTGGCGGTCTTATGTGTTGATGTTCCAAAGGCAACAGCTAAGTAAAATAGTTGGAAGATATTATGGAGATGCTCAAATTCAATGTACTGCACAAAGCCAGTAGCCTGAAAAATGATTCTGTAGCGGATCCAGGAACTTTAATTACAGTTCCTGGCAACGAGATTACCTGGGCTGTGACTATTGAGGCCAACTGCTGGCATTTTCAAGTCAAGTAGTATAACATTTTAATGTAGGACAAGTGAGTGCTATTCCAGTAGGCAGTCTGTATTGGTTGTGCGGAAGATATACCGCATGATGTTAT
Organism: Vaccinium vitis-idaea; assembly: GCA_963854785.1. NCBI lineage: Eukaryota > Viridiplantae > Streptophyta > Magnoliopsida > Ericales > Ericaceae > Vaccinium > Vaccinium vitis-idaea. Next base: position 37,740,999 of record OY978215.1, read on the forward strand.
GTTCCTGCAGCCTACATACCTTTTGTGTATACAACGGTTCAGCTCCAAGCTCCTAGCTCCTATCAAAGTAGCCATGTAAATTTGCGCTGATGATAGTATGCTTATGCTATTGTAGCAAATAAATCCCTCACCTTAAATCTTCCATGGATTCTGTGGGAGTTATCTAGCAATGTATCTTTTGTTTGATTTATGCCTCTTAAGCATTGTCTCCTAATCGATTGAGGTTGGCCATGAATCCTCTTCCATCAATCCTTTTCCCGTTTTGCTCGGTGTAGGGCCATTTAGTCTGTTGTGGGAACTGGAACCCTACAGATTTTCACTGCACTCGAAGGCAAGTGCAAAGCAGTGCTTAAGGATTGGCGTACTGTCATAAGGATCTTACATGGATTTGAGGTTACGGCTATCAGTTACCTAACGTAGAGCCCTTCTCCTTTCTCATGGCATGGGACCGTTTGTATAAAAGATTTTTGTAAAAGATAACTAAGAACAACAAGTCGGAGTTAAAGGGCCTTCCTTAACATATTGGAATATTGATGCCCCTATCTTGCTTTTTCTTTGTTAGATAGTTATAAGAGTATTAACGTAGACCTGCTACCATCATCCTTTGCTTGATAGAATGTGCCAATTGTACTAGCTTTTCCCGTTTTTGGAATAGCCATTTCCTGTTGTAAGCTTGGACGAGTCTGTTCTGGACACGCCCACTACATTCTTGGTGCTGTAGGTGAAATGCTTTCTTCCATTCTGCCAATTATTCTTCGCGTTGCCAAGGAATTACACTGCTTCCATATCATGCTTTTACACCATTACTATCATTCTGGTTATTTTATGATGTAAATCATGGTGGATTATCAAATATGCAGTGTTTCGAAGACCAGTATGTACAATCTGCTGCAACCAAGACTTGATGTTGTGCTTTTTGAGATAATTTTCCCTCTAATGTGCTTTAATGACAATGATCAAAAGCTTTGGGATGAAGACCCACATGAATATGTGCGGAAGGGGTATGGTGAGTCACTATAATCTAATTTCATTACCTAAAATGTCGTTGTTTGCTGCTTTTTGGCAATAATTGTATTTGTTATTCGATGCAGATATAATTGAAGATTTGTACAGCCCTAGGACAGCTGCAATGGATTTCGTTAGTGAGTTGGTCAGAAAGCGCGGGAAAGAAAACCTTCAGAAGTTTATACTATTCATTGTGGAGATCTTTAAGAGGTAATTAGGTTTTTTTTGTGAACTATTTGAGGTAAATTGGTAATGTTTTGTGTTTAAGCTCATTTTTATTTTCTGTCCAATCCAGATATGATGAAGCAATAGGGGAATATAAACCTTATCGACAGAAAGATGGTGCTCTCCTTGCTATTGGGGCACTGTGTGATAAACTGAAGCAAACTGAACCTTACAGGTCTGAACTTGAGCGTATGTTAGTTCAACATGTTTTTCCTGAGTTCAGCAGTCCAGCAGGCCATCTTAGAGCCAAGGTGTGTTTCTCTTTTGTACTTCTTCTCTTCTTCCTTTCAAAATGAAATCTTGTGCTTCTTAGTTTAGATACGTTGTTTTATCATGAATGCAGTGGCGGAGCCAGAAATCAAAATTGGAGGGGGCTGAATTATGAAAGAAATTTTGGTTTGAAGATTTTTCATGATTAAATCCACTTATTCGAGTTTTTATGGGATAGTTTTGATAAATGAAAAAATTAATCTCGAGTATTGCTATTATCATATCATTTGACGAACGCAATATCATTGTTGCAGGGTATAATTCACCATAATTTAGTGTTTTTGGAATGAAAATTGTTCTTACATTTTAATTATTGTCGAAATTTTATAATTATTTTAAAAATACCTGTAAAAAAATATGCAAAATATACTCCAAAATAGGAATTTGAATGTGGTATTGAATTATTCTTACCATTTGTTTCCTTAAATAAGGGTTCTTCCTAAGTGAACCAAAGTTGTTAGCTATTAGTATCTGGCATTGTCCTTTTCCTACACCTGCATTCCATTTTCTGAAGGAAGGGCATGAATTCAACTGAATGTTTTCCGCATTGCATGTAGTCTGGATTAAGTTTCATTGAGTGGTATATGTCCTCATTGATTTGTTCACATTCCTATGCAGTCTATTGTTGAAACAGGGACACTATTAATCATAAAGCTAAAATAATTTTTTAGTTGTCTAATCAAACTAGTTAGAGGTTAAAAGTATGGCTGATCAACAGCGATGTGTAGGACTATTCCAGATTGTGTTTTGCCTATAGCTTGGTTGTAAACATATCAAGAATGCATCACTGTGCATGGGCACCTATAATGTTGGAATATGCCTCAACCTGCCTGTGGGAGAATTTGGTGGAGGAATGTGAGTACACGACTCCTAATCCAACCTAGGGCTAGTCCTTTTCTTCTACCAAATTTGGAGAATTTGGCGGAGGAATGTGAGTACACGACTCCTAATCCAACCTAGGGCTAGTCCTTTTCTTCTACCAAATTTGGCTTATCTCGGAAGATATTCCTTTTTGAAGAAGCATTTGGTTACCAATAGGTGTGTATGAAGGTTGCGCTGTTTGGTTGATGGTGGCTCACAAGATGGTTGACAACCTTATCCGAAAGCGGAATTCTTGTTCATTCCAGTGTCGGGGGGTTATGTTGGAGTTTTTTCCTTGTTTGGTACGGGTGCTTCGTGGAAATGTGACAGGCATCTTGTATGGGGTGTTTTGTGGAAATGTGGCTTGGGGACGAAGGCTGGGCTGCTCGACCCTTGATATCTAGTCATAATATTTTGTGTTGATTTTTTGGATTATATTCATCGCATCTGTATTTATAGCAGGCATTTTTGTATCAGCCCTTTCTTTTTATTTTTGCTTGATCTGTTCCGTCTTTTGTACGTGGGATCCTATTTGTCTTGTAGTTACCTTATCCTCTGCTAAGTGTTTATTGTCATGGAATTTTAGGCGGCGTGGGTTGCAGGACAGTATGCCCACATCAACTTTTCGGATACCAACAATTTTCGTAAAGCATTGCATAGTGTTGTTGCGGGGATGCGTGACCCAGAGCTTCCAGTTCGTGTAGATTCAGTCTTTGCTTTGCGTTCTTTTGTTGAAGCTTGCAAAGGTTTATATCTTCTTAGGATCCTTACTTCTTTGCAAAATATATGATATTGTGGTTTTATGTCTTGTTGATTCAAATGCCTGTGGTTTGAATAATTGGATATCATCTTTGTTGAACAGATTTGAGTGAAATCAGACCAATACTTCCTCAACTACTTGATGGTAGGTGTTTATGGAGCTTATTCGAGGATATTAACGATATTTATGTAACTCCTTTGATGCATGTTTCATTCTTATTTCAGAGTTCTTTAAACTTATGAATGAAGTTGAAAATGAGGATCTTGTGTTTACACTTGAGACTATTGTGGACAAATTTGGGGAGGAGATGGCACCGTATGCTCTTGGATTATGCCAGAATCTGGTAATGATTTCTCCAATTCTCTTTTAGATTTACTCATGTTGCATTTTCCTTGTTTAGAACTTTTATTTGCATTTTAGGCTGCAGCATTTTGGAAGTGTATGAACACTGCAGAAGCTGAAGATGACTCTGACGACCCTGGGGCTTTGGCAGCAGTTGGTTGTTTACGTGCCATAAGCACAATTCTTGAGTCAGTGAGCAGGCTTCCACACCTTTTTGTCCATATTGAGCCAACAATGCTCCCGATTATGCGCAGGATGTTGACTACTGATGGACAAGGTATTTTTGCCAGTTTAAGCATCTTTTTATTTTATTTTATTTTATTGCTGTAAGATGTTACCATAGAGAGCCAGAGCTGTAATATATCGTACAACTGTTCTCAAGTTATTACAAATGTCGCCGATCAAAAAAAAGTTATTTCTAATGTACCTTCAAACGGTAGTCAGGATGTATCAGTGCTACTCATAATATCCACCGTAACAGTTGAAAGCTCAGCATTCCAAGTAATCATTTTCTGGATGTTGTTTGAAGACTTAATATTATAATGCCCATTTTGTTCTGACATGCTTGTGTTGATGGCCATCAAGACCGTAACAAACAATGTCTTAGACAGTGATGCTGTGGGATTTCACTCCAAACATAGTAGCTAAGGTGGAAAATGTGACAAACTAGCAATTTTGAGCATATGTAAGACAATATTTGGATGTTCAATGGGATGAGAAGAAAGACAAGAACCTTATAGTGTTGTACAAGCACAATTTGCAGTGGTCCCATGGTGCAATGAAAAAACTTCCACGCTAATTATGTGTTATTTTTTTGATTGGCTATAAGAAATTAAATTGGTTTTTATTTGATGGGAGACACAGAAGTTTATAATCATGTTTACTTTCATTATATCTTGTTCTATAGTCTTAAGCAGGTGGCATGAAAGGGAATTTCTTGATCTCCACGGGGAAGGCTTTCTTCTTGTTCCATTTTTTAGATATTAGAGGCGCTGATGCCATGGAAGAGTCCCTGCGTTCGTTATATCCTTTTTTTTCTAGATTAGCGTGTGTGTATCCGGCTAATATTTCTTCTGTATTTTTGTGCAGAGGTCTTTGAGGAAGTCTTAGAAATTGTGTCATATATGACCTTTTTTTCACCTACAATTTCCCTGGATATGTGGAGTCTTTGGCCATTGATGATGGAAGCTTTGGCTGATTGGGCTATCGATTTCTTTCCAAGTACGTACAGTACATCGTCATGCCTCAGTTTGGAGTCTAATATCATCGTTCCAGTTTCTGTAAATTAATTTTATTTGTTTCTTATCCAGTTTCTGTAAATTAACCTTTATCTATTTCACTTATGGCTAGATATGTGGGTTATATCTGCTAAGTTTTCTCTGTTTTTGTGTTTCTTATATGTAAATCATCCAAGGCTGAATGTTTACTGTCCTCTGCCGAGGGTATGATGTCAGGATGTGTTATTTACAGTCAAGAGAAGTGGGTGATCTCTTAAAAATCTTACCCAGACCAGAAACATCAATAGAGCTTCTCAAAGATGTTTCTGGGACTAAGGAAAATCTTTGTGGTGGTTCTGCATATATTTGTCTTGGCATTTGGAATATGTCGGCTCACTTAAACTTTTGGGTTTACCTTCCATTTGTTTGATTAAGTTCTGACGCAGTTTAGTTGGAATTTGGGGATTATGAGAAAATGCACCAGACATGAAATCAAGTTGATTGCCGAAAACATTGAAGAAAATAAGTCATTGATTGATGAATTGGCAAGTTACTTTGATCAAGCAAACTAACAACTTACGGTTACTGAAACTTCTATGGAGTCATAAAGTGAACAAAAGAGAGGTCATTGATTCAACTTCCAAATAAAAGGGAGAATTGTGGTATACCTCTTGGAATTTTATGGAATTTTAACTTGCTGGTTCTTAAAAGAAAGATTTCCCTGAGCTGGGTGGGGTTAGATGGTTTTGACCTTGGTCTTTGTTGTCACGTGACTATCAGCTAGTTTTGCTTTGTATTTTCTTACTTTTGTCATATGGAGTCTTCTGACCAGCTTTCTTTATCTAAAGAAGACTATTCATATTATTATTAGAGGAAAAGTGATATTGTATTACAAATATTACAATTGCTTTCCCTGTTCGTTCAGTTAATTTGGTAACATTTTGTTCCCTTTTTTTAAGCTGCTGTTGCAGTTGAAATGAGAGTGCATAGTTGGCATTGTTGGAGAAACTGGCTCACATGTAACAGAATTTTGATTTGTCTAAAAGACCAAAAGCATTACAGTGTTGTTATATGTAAATTTTGTTGGATAATTGCTCTAAGATGGGCAAGTGTCTGTTTTGGCATTCTCTGCTCAATCAAATGACATTCACGATACAATATAGATTAAATTTGTTACTATAGATACTTTTTTTGGAGTCTGTTGCTGTTTTTTCTTGCATATTTGAAGTCTAAATTATGTATTTCGTCCTGGAAGCAATTCTCTCTCATTTACATTGGTGGTTGTGGATTTTCATATGTTTGTGTAGATATCTTGGTTCCGTTGGACAACTATATCTCCAGGAGTACGGCACATTTTCTGGCCTGCAAGGAACCAGACTACCAGCAAAGCCTTTGGAATATGATTTCATCTGTGAGTTGCTCAATCTTTATAAAACTAAGCTTCCACTGGCAGCTGCTATATTGCAGTGATTATGTAGATATAATATGTATCTACGTAAAAGGCTTGTCGGATACTTTGTTGTTGTGCTTCTATACTCTGCTTATTTTGAATTTTCTGTGTTTCCTTTCTTTGACAAGGATGGATGCATTTCTTTTTGTTTTTTGCGTGTCTTTTATTGTTTTTATCTTTAACATCCAGATCATGGGTGATAAAAATTTGGACGACGGGGATATTGAGCCTGCTCCTAAGCTCATCGAAGTGGTGTTTCATAACTGCAGAGGACAAGTTGACCACTGGGTTGAGCCTTATCTCAGGATCACAGTTGAACGGTTGCGTCGAACCGAGAAACCATACTTGAAATGTCTTTTGATGCAAGTGGTAAGCAACATGGAGCTCCTCTCTTCTCAAAACAAAGGCCTAACATAAATAGCCAACATTACTCAAATGTCTGTTTTTCTAGACTACTCTGTGGCTATGGTTGAGCTTTCAAATTTTCAGTCTTTTCATTGTCTTTCTTATGTTGTGCACATCGGGGTTCAAGAAAAAGAGTTTGAAACAACCATCAGACTGGTCCTACCTAAAGGGCCGAGTGTAAAGCAAATCAATTGAAGTTCATGATACAAGTTATTCTCTCTTTTCCTCTCCTTTTCTCAGCCAATTATATTATGTTACTGGCTTTTCAGAATGACTTGGAGGTCCTAGTTAAACATGGCTTGCATAAAGTTTACTGGGAATGTGCTTTTGAACCCTGTTATTGTAGAATTCCCGCTGAATATTATGTTATGAGGAGGATCTAATTTGTTTTGCAGATTGCTGATATTCTCTACTATAATGCACCTTTGGCTCTAAACATATTGCAAAAGCTTGGAGTTGCTACGGAAATCTTTAACCTTTGGTTCCAGATGTTGCAACAAACTAAAAAGAGTGGGATGCGGGCTAATTTTAAGAGGTGATGTTTCATTCTTGTATTTCTGGTTCTATTGTCAACCCCCGTATTCTTTCTTCCAAAATCTTTTCCCTTTTGTATGTAATGCATGTCATGTTGTGTTGGACTGTTGGTGGTGTTTGCAGAGAGCACGATAAGAAAGTCTGCTGCTTGGGCTTGACCTCGCTGCTCCCACTTCCTGCGGATCAATTGCCAGGGGAGGCTTTGGGACGTGTTTTCAGGGCTACTCTTGATCTACTTGTTGCCTACAAGGAGCAAGTAGCAGGTGGTCCATTGTTTTGTCCCTCGCCACTTCTTTCTCTCTTCCTTTTTTTCCTTCTGATTTTTCCTGATGAGGTCTGATTGCATAATTCTGTTTCACATGTTAATCTTGAGCACTTTTTAGGAGTTGTTTAATGTAGTTCTACTTTTTCTTTTTTGGGAAATCTTATTTTGCTTTCTTCAATGTGGACAGAAGCTGCCAAGGAAGAAGAGGCCGAAGAGGATGAAGATGATGATGACATGGATGGTCTGCCAAGTGATGACGAGGAGGATGATGGCGGCGATGGGTCTGACAAGGAAATGGGAGTTGATGCTGAGGATGGGGATGAAGCTGACAGTATAAGGCTTAAAAAATTCGCTGCACAAGTGCGTAACAGTGTCTTCTCTCTTTTGAAATTACATCCCGTTCATCATCATCATCTCTTTCTAATCCTGCATTTTTTTTTTGCTGTCTCTTTTAATCCAGCAGATGCTTGAAAATGAAATCATTTTTCACTTTTTTCTGTCAATAGCAATCATATTCAGCGTACATCAATTAAGGGGAATAATGATGGAGGAATCCATTATCTATATTACTCCCTCCGTCCCAATTTTATAGTCCCTCGTTTTATCCTAACTGGATAAAAAAACTATTATATCTTTCAATCGGTAATACATTTTATATGCAATATGGATCTTGTTTGATAGATCTTGATTTAATCTAATAAACAAAGTGTTCAAAATCACCTAAAACATTGTAGATTATAAGATATAACACTTTGAAAAGTGGCACGAACTCCCAAAAGGGACTATAAAATTGGGACAGAGGGAGTATCTTAAACTATAGAAGTCCCTCTCCTCTTGTGCATGGCTGTGCATTTTTTGTTATCTCACTATGATGAGGTATGACCTCCCACAACAGTTAATAGAAAACGGGAAACAGACTGGTAACCGTGAGGTAATTTAATAATGTAAAACTAAAAATAAAAGGACTCCTTGGCAACTGAGAATACAGCACACAGAAAACAAGAAGTGGGCTGGTGGGGTTTACCTTTGAGTTTTAGGAACATCTAATCTTACCTTTGAGCATTGGAAACATCCAATCTCTTGAATTTGGCTGTTTAATGGTAAATTAGATGCGCCAATCAAAAAAATAAATAAATGGTAAATTAGATGCGCGTTTTTATCTTATTTTGTAGAATTTTTGTTTCCTACGTTCGATGCAACATTCATGATTAAACATTTATTTTTTGATTCACTTACATGTCATGCATCGAGTTTTTCGCCTGATTGATTAGTTTTTACATTTTGGGTCTCAGGCAAAGGCTTTCCGGCCGGATGACTCGGATGAGGATTCGGATGATGACTACAGCGATGACGAAGATTTGCAATCGCCAATCGATGAGATTGACCCTTTTGTTTTCTTTGTGGATACTGTTAAAGGTAAAAGGCAAATGGCTCGTGCTTGATTCTTGTTTCGTATTAAATAAAAAATTGGCAGTTCTTATTGGATGGTGTTTGGCTAATATGGAACATTTTCCTTCTTCTTCCCAAAATTCCAAATCAAGCATTGCAAGCATCAGATCCGTTGAGGTTTCAGAACCTGACGCAGACGCTAGACTTCCATTATCAGGCGCTGGCAAATGGTGTTGCTCAGCACGCTGACAAAAGAAGAGCAGAGATTGAAAAGGAAAAATTGGAAAAGGCATCTGCTTCTTCAATGGCTGCTGCAACTTCCTCATGATTTCAGCTGCTGAAGGGCATATTATTGTTGGCTCTTGAGTTTTGTTTTGGTCGCGCTCTCTTCCTCCCAGTCGTTTTGTGCCCAAATTTGGGATTTGATTCTTTGGTTGCGTTCACCGGCGGTTGAGTGAGTCCCGAAGTGTCTTTGAGGTTCCGAAGAGAAGTTGTGGAGCGATCAAGTAAAGGGAACTCTGATGCTCCTGAGTAGGTTATGTCGTCATTTGGGGAGTTGGCGGTTATTCTTGTATGGCAACAGATGCCTTTACCTTGCGTGAGTTGGCTGTTCGTGATGGATCACAGACGTCCATGTAATTGTAGTGAAATCAAATTTTTGATTCTGTTCAGGTTTAAGATTGGTTTAGAAACCCTTGAATCTCTGCTTTAAAAGAGATGGAGGGTTACAGGGGGGGCGATGATGTCCTGCTCTAGTTGATGGCGGTTGCATTTTGTGTTCGCTCTTTTTTTCCTTTTTTCTTTTTTCAATGTTAAAGCTGAGAACTTAATTTTTTTTCCCTTGAACATATGTTTTCGGTCAGTAGTCTATTATGAATACGTCATTGGTTTCTTTCGGGGTTCGGAGGTTTTGATCGCTGCGAGGTGCTTGCTGTAAAAACCGTTGTTCATTCTTTATATTCATGAGGATTATTGCGATTCTCCGTCTCGTGCTTGGCTTTGTTCCTTTTCCAGTACTTCTGTTGGATGAGAAGAATTTGGGTGTGTGTAGGGTACCAAGTGGCCTCCGACCGTTCAAAAATATTTTGGACGGTTAGGATTTTGAATAAACTCTTCCAGGAAGAGTTAATTATTTAAAATCTATACCATTAATTACTGAGATAAACGACTGTGATAGGGTGTTATGTATACCACGTCAGATAGCACGTGGTACCCTTCTTGCATCCAAATTCTTCTTAATAGTAGGTATATCATTAGCATAGCATAGGTTGGAGATAAAATTTTCTAAGACAATTTAGCCTAAAGTTCATTCCAAATCTACTACTATAAAATAATGTTCTATCTATTCCTCTCTAAAGATAATATTTGACGGTCATTCCAACTCGCCATTATAATGTTCCTGGAATTAAAATATTCACGATGTTCATTCCAACTACCCTCAAAAGATATTTTGTTGCACCCTTCGTCCACTTTAGTTACACCCTACATGGAAAACGATTGTACTTCTCAATAAATTCATTGCATCCACGGTCCTCAGCAAATGTGGTTGCAGTGTGGTTAAGTCACACTTTCTAGAAAGATTTTTTTGACCATTGCACTATTCGTCCACTTTTGTTGCGCTCTACGTGGAAAACGGTTGCACTTCTCAACATATTCATTGCACCCACATTGGTCCAATAATCCGAAAGTGTGACTGCAGTGTGTGGTAAAGTCACACTTTCTAGAAAGATTTTCCGACCATTGTACTCAACAAATTCATTGCACCCACGTTGGTCTAAATTCAAGAAGGGTGTTTGTTTAGGTCACACTTTCTGGGATGATTTTCTGATATTGTGTGTGAATACTTAATTAAACAAAAACCTTGTTATTGACGTAGCATTCCTGTAATGCCCCACATTTTGGGAAACGTTATTTATTATTACAATTGAATTACTTAAATAGAAATAATAATAATATAAAGTTTATAATAAATAATCTGTCCTTCACAGATTACAGAAAGGCAGACCGGGTAAGCTCTACGGCTTCGTAAATTCCTCTGCCTGGTTGATCTCCATTTCGGCAGCTCCTCCGGTTCCGTGTTCTCCGTAGAAGTCCTCCTGTCCATGGTGATAATCTAGCATAATACGTCAGAGTCGCGAAGCAATATCGTGATATTATGTCAGGGTCGCACAAATGCAACACCGTGAGCGTGGACGCTCAATAGATACCCTACCCCAACCTTCTACTAGCAATTCTAGAACAATATTGTAGGTGGCAGGTAAATAGTAAAATCATGTATTTTCAAATATCAGAGTTAAATCAAATCAGAGTGCAGCTTTACAAAATCAGTGTCTCGTATCATTTTTAGAATTCAGAGTGTAGTATCAATATTTCGTATCAATTTCTCATCACAACATTTTTCTTCAAATTCCATCTATGTCAACATCTCACAGCTCTCGAAAGTTATTGGCCCGTTCAATCACCCCTTTCTAACGGTCACCAACCTTTCCGTTCGAAGTCCCGGCCACCCATAACACTAACTACCTGCAGGTTATGAAGTCCGTTCACTCCGCGTCACACACAACGTAGTCCCGGTTTTCTCATAGCACCGAACTTAACAGCCTGTTTATAAGATCCGTTTACTATGTGTTCTACTGAGTGAGCTTTGACCGCCAAATTCTCCCCGCGGAATTTGAGGTGGGACTCTAAACAGCACTACCGTATAGTTCCATTGAGCTTTGACCACCAGTTCACCCCGGGGAACTGAGGTGGGACTCAAATGACAATATCGTCTCAATTTTCGTCACACCATCATTTTCATTCTTATCTCTATTTCTCCTTTGTGAAAACAATCGTTCATTTCCTCGAAAAGCGTGTTGTGTCGTACCGTCTTGGAAAACGTGCACATTTCCATAATTTCATAAAAATCCTCCGTTTAAAATCGTTTCTCGATAAACTTTCCGTTTAAAATCATTTCACGATAACCGTGTTACTTTAGGTATAAAATCTCGTTGGTGACTTTCTTTAGGCAAATGAGATAACCAGGAGTGTCCCAGGCCGGATGGCCACACGAATGCAGTTACTGTCACCATTCCTTTCTTAGACAACGCGAGACTCATCTTTTTTGACAGATCCTCAAGGGTGTTAGCCTTGGGTTATCTCAACAATCCAAGTATAGTCAAAACATTTTGAAGTCGCTTTAAGAAAAAGTTTAGTCGGTTACTTTCCAAAAATCAGTCGGGCATTATAACAGCGTAAATTTGAAAAGTCGATTTTCATTCGGGCATTATAACTGCATAATTTGGTTTTCCAAAAGTTCATTGGGCATTATAACGGTGCATTTTGATAAGTCAATCTCAAATCGTGCATAGTAATGATGAAGTGTGTTTTTCAAAGTCTAATATTTCATTAAACCGCTAATTATTCAACATAATCTCGTTTAAACATAATTTATCACATTTAAGCATAATAATGACATAATTAAAATGAACTAGAAAATGCTAATCTAAGGTTAAGATAAAATATTTACCTTAATTTCGATGATTAGTCAGAAGCTGATAAACTAATTGGATTCCGGGGGAGTAACGGCTGCTCGAACGCTTTCTAGCTAGCTTACTCTATTTTTCTAAGATCTAGGGGTGGTCGAGGGTGGTGGAGCGTGGTGGTGGAAGGTTGAGTTTCAAGAAGAACTTGAAGAACTCGTGGTTTTTCTTCTTGAAAAACTAGTTTACTACAAAGGTGGTGAGGAGAGTTTTTGGTGTGAGAATGCAACTTATGAGAGGACCTATTTATAGCAAAACAATGACGCTCCTCTCCCTCCCTCTTGGCCGTCCCCCCTCTCTCCCTCCATATAGTCCAAAAAACTTTATTTTTGTAGCCTTTTTAGGCTATAAGATATGATAGGATGTGTTTCCACTTAGGGTAAAGCTTGTGGACCAAGTAAGAGTTTCTAGATACGTAGGAAACAACGTAATATGTCTAGGTTCGTTAGGTTGGGGTGTAAATGGGTAGCTTTTGGTACTAGTTATACACACGAAACTAGCCACGGGGTGTTATATATATACATCTATACATATATACACATAACTACTTTATAGTAAAAGTAACTCTATAAATAATAGCCTTATAAAGCTAGCAATAATAGGATATAAAGTGTCCCCCCATTAATTGGGAGATAAGTTCCCTTCCGTTTGGGACAAAAATACTCCGTAAGGTTGGTTTTGTGCGCGAAAAATACAAACTAGTGTATCACAAAAATAAATAAAGAATTACTATTTTTAAGAAAATAAACAAGTATGTTAGGAAATTCCTAGATAGCCTTAAGAGAATCCAAAAATATAATGCTTCGGGACTTAGACGAAAAACGGCGCCGAAATGTGCGCGAACGCACGTACAGATACACGCCCGTAAAATTATACGGCGAGGGAAGCAATTTCTCTTCCCTTTCCTCCCCCCAAACCGACCTCTCTCTCTCTCTCTCTATCTCCCATTAACTCTAAAAAAAAACAAAATAGGAGTAGTAAAAGGTGAAGTCAAAGTTAGTAGCAAAGTCAAATTTTGCCACATGGTTAATTAGGTTTCCAAAATTGGAACATAGGTCTAATTTAGGTATTAAATTGGGTGATAAGGAGACAAAATAGGAGTTGGGGGATTTGTAAGGCTTTCCGAACGCAATACGGTGTAGTACCCGGTGTGCACGCGTTAATTTACGACGCAGAAAATTAATAAAATGAATTAAACGAATTTTTATTGAATTAATTAAACTAAATAATAAATTATCTCATTTTAAAATATTAAAATGTAAATACTCGAATTAATAAATCGAAATTTACAACTCCCCAGTGAAACTCTCTGTAATTGCACATTGAAATTATGCACCGAAGTTATATCAAATCGTGAATACAAATACGTAACAATTAGGAAAAAAATTACTCGATTAGATCAAATCTGGATCCTAAGACCTTCTGCTAGAGGCTTTACAAAGCTCGAGCCCATAGATATTTTTTTTTTTGGTCATTTGTCATTCCTAATCTATTACATGGGAGGAGGGAGAAATGAGACTCGATCCCGGGATGCACTGTGGGGTATCCAAGAGCTATATCACGTGAGATATCGTGAATACAAATACGTAACAATTAGGGAAAAAATTACTTGATTAGATCAAAATCTGGATCCTAAGACCTTTTGCTAGAGGCTTTGCAAAACTCGAGCCCATAGATTATTGAGCATTCTGAACAAAATCAAGACACCGGCTTCCAAAAAAAAAAAATCGAGCAACCACATGCAAATTATTGGGCATTCTTAACAAAATCAAGAGACCCGCATTACAAACAAAAAATCGAGAAAGCCCATGTAAATTATTGAGCGTTCTTAACAAAATTGAGAGACCCACATCTCACAAAATAAAATAGAAATTGAGAATCCCATGTTATAAACAAAAAATCAAGACCGGCCATGAGGGAATTCAGAAAGGCATCGACCAAAGGGAGAGAGAGAAAGAAAGCAAACTTGGCTTTTGGTTGGGTGGGGACGTGTAGACTGTAGAGCAGTCGAGGACTTGAGGGAAATAGAATGAGGGCAGAAATGTCTCCAAACAAATAAAGAACTCTTTTTCTATTGAGCGTTTTCCTTGTTAAGTAATAATAAGTAATGGGGGAGCTACTTGTTTTTTTTGTTCTTTACTCTTCCTTGTAGATGTTGGGATATTTTCAAATATACAGAAATATGTACTTAAAACTGTTTTGGGTGTTTTATATATATTTATGAAGTCTTGAATTGCCTTGTTTATTTCGATCGGACAGTCGTAAGACTTGTGGTAGCGATCGTGTGGTGGAGATCATATCCTATCAACGAGGAGGGATAAATAGATTGATAGAATGGTGAAGAGGTGTGATCCGACGGTTTATATTTAAACCTTGAAAGGCTGTAATAATAACTGCCATATGGCAGTTATTGCTGGCAGATTATGGCAGTTACTTGCTGGCAGAAAGTGGCAGTTAGTGACTATTAGATTCAAATCCTAACAGTCACAATTCTTCATTTGAAAAGTCACTTCTCTTCCCTTCTATAAAATGGCAGGTTAGCAGCCATTTTAAGGACAGAAACTTTCCAGCAATCTCTCCTCTATTCTAAGACTCTCAAGTACTTCTCGTATAGTGTTTTTCATACTTTTCCTGAGTTCTATCGTCCTGCAGAAAATAGAATTCAAATTCTTGTTCGACTAGAAAAATCTGAAGGAATTCGGGCCTTCCTTCGTTAGTGCAAACGCAGCAAGGCATTAGGTTAAAGTCCTAGGCTTCATTGTATCCTGGAGGCGATTCGTTAGTAACCCAGTACACATCAAATTCCCAGATTTGGTGGGGGCGAATTACGTCTTAAGGAAAGCGTGTTTAACGTGCCTTGAAGCATTCTATTCTTTGTTCTTCTTACTACCAGATTCCGCACAAGTGTTCTAACAGTAGACTGGAGAGCAGTCGAGGAATTGAGGGAAATAGAATGAGGGCAGTAATGCCTCCAAACAAACAAAGAACTCTTTTTTCGCTGAGCGTTTTCCGTGTTACGTAGTAGTAATAAGGTGCGAGCTACTTGTTTTTTTTGTTCTTTACTCTTTCTTTTTTTTGAACGGATTTCTTTACTCTTCCTTGCTCTTAAATTTTTCAGCAAGCATTTATTTTTGTTATCAAACCAACTTATTTCATTTTTACTTGACCTATTCAATTTTAAGTGTTGAATTGGATTTTCAAACAAGCCCGTATATGCTAATATCTGGACGGACGAGTACCAAAAGGTGACGATAAATTAAGGGATCAAGTTGTAGGGTTTTCTAGATTAATAGGTAAAGTGAAAAATAATGATAGTTGAAGGATGTAATGAGAAATTAACCCAAAAGATTAGGCCAGAGGGAGGCAACGGTATCTCTTGCAGGCTGCAGCCATTCTGGAGCTGGAAGCCTCCATTCCTAATTCAAGAGAGAGGATCCACTAAATATCTTTTTCTTCTTCTTCTTTTTCTCCCACATAAATTAAACCTCTCAATCGAACCTTCCTAATTCAAGAGAGAGGATCCACCAAATTATGGCAATGTGGGTCTCAATGTTGAAGAAGATGCGGTGGTGCAGTCTGATCATGGGGATCTCGAACGTCTTCGTTATAATTCTGGGTTCAATTTTGATAGATCTCGTGTATCCAGATTGTGGGTGGGATAAAGATGTTCTCCTTCTTGTTGCCATTTTGGTGGGTTCTTGTATTAGGATTTTCATCATGATCCGTACGGGCATTGCGCAGCAAGCTACGGCCACGATGATTATCAACTCTCTGGCGCAGAGCGCCGTCCTCGACGCTGTTATACGACATGAGAGACGGGTAGGTACCTGTTTTCTACTTATTTGCTCCTAATATGTAAATTTTAATGCAAATGATATGAACCTTTATATAGATGTTACGAACTTATATAGAAAACGTTATAACTGTTTATGTAAAATGCTATGAATTCGAATAAAGTTTAAACATATTTTGAAGTTGGGTAAGTTTTCTTGAAATTACACCATGGGCTTGGCGGGCTTGATTGGTTTGCAAAAAGGAGGGTAATTACCAATTCAAATAGGTTTCTTTTTTTGGGTCCATCTTCTCTTAGTCACTGCATTTCAAAAAGGAGGGTAATTTTCTAAATTTATATCGTTTTGAAGAGTATTGATTGTGTTCCCTTAAAAAGTTAGATTTATTAAAAGGGAATAAAATTTGTGATGGAGGGAAAATTAAGTTTATGAGAATCTTTTACAAGCAAAGTTTGCATTGTATTTTTTATATATTATTATGCACACATGTTTTTTATTCTATTTAGAAATGGTCTGGTATAGAGAGGAAGGTTGCTTCATCGGTCCATAAAGAATGTTTGCCATCGTTTTCACTATAGCACAGTGTGTTAGTAGGTTTATCTTGACTACGAAAATGGGGTAGTTTCAACTCATGGTGCTGGTACACTTAGTGTTTATTGACTAAATCTTTTTGCTGGCTATAATATACTTACACAACATGGTTATTATGAGTGCTTAAGCTTTTAATTCCGAAATAATAAATAGACACATATTTAAGTGTTTGTCACTGTCATTCAATGATATTCTATTTTGGTCAATAAGCTCGGTAAATTGGTAACAACATTATGTATGTAGTTCTAATAAGTATCGAAGGAATTCACGTCTCTGTATAGGGATTTGTGATAACCCATTGAGGAAGCTTATGCGTTCTAATTAAGTCAAATGCAGTCTATGAAGCTTGAACACTTTGTCTAAAGTGATGTTCCAGTGTCAGCAATTGTCACGTAATTGAGTTTACTTCAAGATGGTGTTATTAATGGCATGTGGAATGGCAGACATCGATCATGAACCAGACTAACAGACTACGTAGACAACACAATTGACAAAAAAGAGGAGCAGATTAGAATTGAAAACAGAAAAGCAGGAAGGCCCATGTAGAAGAAGAATTGAAAGAATTTTATCTTCAGCTTTCGCATTCAGCTTAAAAAAAATTAAAAAAAGTATGTGCCGTGTGGTGGACTGGTGGTGGTAGACGCACCTATCATTCTTATCAGTATGATACATAGGTTAAATACAGATGGATTAACTGGACAGTCAAGGAAGGGTACATGGCTACAAAGCCGGGTTCCTGTTGTGCATGGAATGTTGTTTTTCCTGCCTTTTTCTTCTCTAAGGTCATTTTACTAAGGTCTTTGTTGTCTCTTGTATCTTAACATACTGAATAGATCAAGAAATTTAATTGCTATCACTTGATAGTTAACAAAATGGATTCAGTCTCTGTTACTCTATACAATTAAAATCTTCTAACTGTCCATTTGCTGGAATAAATTATCAGGTCAGTACAGGCTCTCTATGTTACATGGACTCGGGTACGAGTATTGGGTGCGGGTGCATGTCCAAGCGTCGGACCTTCCTAGACTTAAATCTTAGGATACTGAGATATGTGTCCCACAACGGGCTACGGGTACGGGGACACATCCTTAACACCTATTTGTAGTATATATTGCATGACTAGAGCAGGTTATATATCGTAAATTATACTTAGTAATGTATTCAAAAACAAGAAGAGTTAAGAAAAATGTATTTTTTCTATTTCATGTCCATGTGAAAGTCTAGGAATATCGCTTTTCCAGCTAATTTAGTATTCTTTTTCTGTAAATATCATACAATTAGAGGATCCGAGTGTCCAAAATGGATATGCGTGTCGGACACAGGACACGGGTACTTCAGCCAAAATGGAGGATCTGTGTAACATAGCAGGCTCCAATGCTGGAAACAAAACACCTTTATTTTTTTTTCATTTGCTATGGAGGTGGCTGTTGAACCAACTTTTGGTTGATAGTCTAAGCGTTTAGGCTATTCTTAATTATGTGACATTCTATGTCATGTTGTATTTATGAACTTATAACTATATGCCCCATGATCACTGTTGCCATAATTCAAGTAGATTATAGAATGCAAGTTTGATTGTCTTTCTTGATGAAACAGATAAGGTATAAAAGGTGGCTCTTTTGGACCCGCTTCTTAACGCTGATTACAGTGCAGCAGTTTGTTGCATCAACGTACCTGATCTTCGTCGTGGCTAAACATTTGCATCAAGGCAAAGCATCAACTGACTGTGTATTAGGTAATTGGATGGTCCTTCGTTTTCTCATTGACTTGAAGTACGGGTAATATTTATTTTCGTTACTTTTGTTTATTGAGAGTCTTTTGTTGGTATTGTTGAGATTCATTTTGCATGTCCATACCTTGAGAACTCCTTGAACACTTCCTGCAGTGTTTTCCCTGTGGGACTCTGTTGTCAGAGAATAAGTTGGACATGATCTGAGAACGTCTCTTGTTTAGTGGTGATAAAGGGACACCCCTATAAGAAAATTGTCCTGAAGCAAAATGGCCGTGTACGCAAGTTGGACATGATCTATGGTATCATGAAGTTTGTTGAGGGAAGGATTACGTTCCTTCGCCTCACAACTGTATAAGCTATCTGTATATCATGGACTCGGGTGTGGGTATTGGGTGCGAGTTTATATGCAAGGGTCAGACATGTCAAACCTAGAAAAGATGGATCTGCAGATATAGATCCAAATTGAGATACAGCTATGAGGATATGCTAAATAATTGCTTAGAAAGATGTTTTTGTTGTTGCTAATATGAAAATTTGGATTTTATATCCTTTTTTTTTTTTTTTTTTGCAGGGCATGTTTGCAAGGGTACTAAGTGGCAGCAAAGTATACTTGTCCTTTTCATTATCATGGTGTTTTATGTGGCGACAGCACAATGTTTTACAGGATCTGATGTCCTAAGATGGAGGTCCTTTTATACGACGGAAGACAATGCATGGAAAACTCATTACATGGAGGTATTCGACCATGGAATTCGAGAAGCTTTGTGCTGTCTCGGACGTTCAAAATACTTGTAGGTTTCTATGAATTTTAGTTGTCCTTGCAAATTTATACTTGTTTTAATCATCTTTGTTCACTTTTCTTTCTGAATCATTCAGGAGTGTGTTGGAGGAAGACGAAGTTTACTCAGTCGCACAATTATTGGGTGATCTGGTAACTTATCGTGCAGCCGGCACTGGACATTTTGAACTATTGGCAGGTTTCTCAATCATGTGTTGACATTGTTACACAAATTGGTACATGATATCCAGCCATTAATTTAAGGGATAAGTACAGATTAACTCCCTACGGTTTGGCCTTTGGCAGATGACCTCCCTGAGTTTTACTAATGACCGATTCGCCTCTTATGGTTTTGGACTGAAGTGCTTATGTCTCTTTTTCCATCCAAATTAACAGGTTTTGTGTTACAGCTATGCAAGGGAAAACGATCTATATTAAAAAACTGCGTGGTAAAAGACAACAATGCCCTCATTGTCCATCTTCTTCCCCAAAATGCCCAAATCCTTAGATTACACCTTATTACATAAAAGAAAAGAAAAGAAAAAGAACAGCCCTCTCCCTCACCCTTCGGCCCTCTCTGCACACCACATCAATTCTGATACCACCTTTTTTCCTTTTTCAGATATCGAGGAGCCTCTCTCTCTCTCTCATCCATGGCCGCCAAGAAGAAGACTTATAAATCAACAATGACGACCTACTAATCCCCTCTCTTTTCCATGACTCAGTCCTAGCATTCCACTCTGAAAACCCACAAAAACCCAAACCCATCTCTCTCTCGGTTTTTCCACTTGTATTAGTACTCCTACTTTCCTCAAACTGCTGCCCACAATTTTGGTGAAATGGAGAGATTTTGGTCATTCAGGACCAATTTTGTGGTAATTTTTGGCCAGGGAATATATTTGACAAACTGTGCACTTACGTGGGGCGGAACTTCTCCGAGGTCATAGCTCAGGGAGAAATCATAAAGGCCGGTCTGAAATCCGAAAGACTTATAAAATCCTATGCTCACATAGCAGAGAGTGGCATATCATTCAGTTGCACTTCTACTTTCCCAAATATTACAGCGGCAAACAACTGCCAAAAAAAAAAAAAAACAATTGCAAAATGTGCGTGAGCAGCCAGTCAAACTAGGATTAACTCGATCATTTAGCTAGTTCTTTGATCAAATTTGATGAAATGACTTTGGATCCTAGCAATTCAAGTTAGATTAGGGGTAGGTTATTTCACTGCAAGTTTGATGGGAGAGAGCAGCCAGTCAAACTAGGATTGGTTGCTGGATATTCTTTCGCTGCTGGCAAACTCGATCATTTAGCTAGTTCTTGGATCACGTTTGATGAAATGACTTCGGATCCTTGCAATTCAAGTTGGATTAGGGGTAGGTTATGTTCACTGCAAGTTTGATGGGAGAGAGCAGCCAGTCAAACTAGGATTGGTTGCTGGATATTCTTTCGCTGCCGGCAAACTCAAACATTTAGCTAGTTCTTTGATCACATTTGATGAAATGACTTCGGATCCTAGCAATTCAAGTTGGATTAGGGGTAGGTTATGTTCACCGCAAGTTTGATGGGTCTAATGGTGTGTTTGGATTTTGAACTTGTACAGGTTTGTGGATGGGGAACAATTAGATGGGCTACGGGAAGGGGGACAGAAGAGGCTAGGGATAAGATGGGCTAGAGGTGGTGGCCGTCAATGGCAATGGCTTAGGGAGGGAAGGGGAGACATTGGCAGTGGTTGGTGATGGTGGTGTGAAGTGGAAGAAGGGATTTAGGGAAAGGAAAGTTATCAGGTGTTTCTTTTTTTCGAGTAAAGAGGATTCTTTTTTTCTTGGCCATTGGATGATGGTCTCCACGTGTCATGTTATCAATAGAAAGGGCATTGAAGTAATTTTAGATTTTCCGTCAAAGGAGTTAGAGTTGCAAAAAAGTCCATAATCACGAGGAGGCGAATTGGTCATTAGTAAAACCCATGGAGGTCATCTGCCGAAGGGCCAAACCATAGGGAGGTAATCCGTACTTTTCCCTAATTTTAATGTACTACTACTCTCTTGCACGTAGCCATTGAAATGGATGACTTACACCGTTGAACAAGGCTATTTTGGTTATATTTGTTTTGTGATACAGTATCTTTGTCCTTTTGGAATTTCGCGTCGGGTCAAATTCCAATGACGAACCACATTGATCCTAATTAAGCGTATTCGTTGACAAAGTTGGAACTTTAGTTTCTTAACAAAGGCTTGTATGTTGGATTATTGCTGGAACTGCAGTTACTTAGTCTTAGCTATTATATTGCTACTTTAATTTTGTTTTGTTTCTTTATGTCCCTGTTCTGTCCACCAAAAGTGTGCATGTTATGAGTTGCAGTACAAATCATAATTGAAATTGTAAAAAAAATGAGCTGCATTAGATATGAGGAATTTGTACTTTTTTCAGCTTTGCTGTCTGCTGTGCTTGTTTCCTTTGGGTTCACATATTCCATTTCCCAAGGTGAGGCTAACTCTTTTTAGTGTTTAGCATTTCTTAAAAAATGTTTTAAAAGCAGTTTAACTGGTTGCTTTTATTCATGCAAAAATTTGGAAAATAAAAGACATTTTTGTCTGATCGGCAAGGCATATTTATGCTATTCCCAAAGGGTAGTTTAGTTTTTCTATTAACTAGGCTTATTAGGGGTTCTCTTTTTCACCTAGTTGTAAATTTGTGTTTTGCTTAGCAATAGGCATTATGTTTGTTGGTGGTTGATGTTTTTGTGTGTTTTTTTTTTTTTTTTTTTTTCATTCTGAGTCACCACCAGCATAACCCCTGTACACCGCTGCTGTTGATGAAGTATTTGCGTCCCTTTTCAACTCCTCTTTCCATCTTGTTGATCTCTCTCCGCAACTCTTGTTTGAATCTCTTGTTCAGAAACTCTGGTCTTGATCAATTCTCGACTCTATTTCATCTCATTTTGAACCCTGATCGACCTCCACTAGAGCATCTCAGACCACCAGCGCACTCACCCAACATTCGCCGAACACCGTCGAACCCACCCTGAGGCTCGCCGACCACTGGCGAACACTTTTCGACCACAGGCGACGCTATGTTGCACTCGGAACGATCTGATTTACATCATATGATGTGTTTTGGATATCAATCTGGAATACTAAATGTTGATTGAGTTCGTAGGATCTCTATTTGACTTCGCCGAGCCTCCGTTTCACCTCTCCGGGCCTCAACCTCGGTGACCTCTATTTGATCCCAAAAATTCATAATTCATAATGTAAAACATCAAAATTTTGAAGAAAAAAAGTGGACTCCCAAAAGACCCATGTAACCCCCATTGATGGGGATATGGGCGGGGAAGGATTCGAGATAAACTTAACCTTTGGCTTCGTATTCTCAAAGTGGCTGATCTTAGAAAGTTTTACCTTTGAAATAGTTGCCCTCCTATACCTCTCTAAAAATCGAGGAACTCAAGGGACCTTATGCCATGGAACCATGCCCTCAAATCAAAACCGGAAGGCATTAGAGAGGGCATGCCTAGAGACCAGATTCAATTTTTGTGATCGTTACCTTGGTTCCTTTATTTAAAATCATGAAAAATGTTTAGTGATGTTTCTTTAGATAATCAGTTTACTAAGTTATTTTCTTTGATCCCTTGTTGAATATTAAATGCCTTTGTTTATTCCATGAATTTATAAAAATAAATCTACACAACACGTCCCTAACGTGTCCGTGAATAATGTGCAGTATTTTATTCAGAGTCTGATTAGATAACATCGATTCACCTTCCTTTCTTAAACTTCTGCACATTCTCAGTTTCTTGATTGGGTTTCACAGAATCTGGACAAGTTCCTTTGAAGTAGAAATAACTCTACAAATCTTCGTTGAGCAAATCTTCATATCTGCCTTCAAGAAACAGAATCTTTCGGTCAATACTTCACATTTGATACTCTTTCAATGTGTAACACTGCCATCAATCCTTTTTTGATACTCTTTCCGTTTAAGATCAACATCTTTTAATATTCATGACCGCAGTCTTTGCAGGGCATTGTGGAGTTGATTCTAAACATTCCTGAAACTTTTTGTGCAGTGCAGTGAGCTTTGTGCTCGCTCCACTGGTTGAGTTTAGATTGCTTTTTTTCTTGTAACATTTCTTGTTCAGTCAAGTAAGCTATAAGCTGGCTCATCAACAGATCATGAGCTCACAAACTTGAAAATGATTGATTTCGAAAAGTAGGAATTACTTACTACTAATGTCCAAAATATCTCAAATTTTATTTTAATGATCTTTGAATACGATGAATCCAAGAATGATTAACTAAAGATCTTTCTCAATTGTCCATATTTGTTTATCACGGAACTAAAGGTTTTTTTGGTTAAGGTTTGAGGGAGGTTTTTTGGGTAATGGTTGGAGAGAGATAGAGAAATGAGACTAATAATTGGAGAGAGAACTTATTGGGGACCAATGGACCATGCTAAGATCGAGGGGGTAGTTCTGGAAAGCCAAAGTGAACAGAGTCTTAGTGTACTGGGTCTTAAACAAGTGTGTCAATTACAACCCACTAATACATAACTTTTTGAACAGAATATATTTTGTCCTTCCGAGGTATGTATCTTCTTTTCTATGTTATGCTCAACTGCTTCCGAAAGTAACATGTAAAACAATGACGAAGTCAGATGTCTACTTTCATTGCTGAAATTGTCCCACCTCAAACATCTTCCTTTTTGTTTCATTTTCCAGATTCTAGTTTGTATGACATGAAACATCATCTCTATTCAGGACTAGCTTTATTTCAGAGGCGTGGTGAATCCCCTAAGTCATATGAAGAGTGTTTAGAGGCACCTGAAGACCGGATTCAAGAGGCTACTGATTATTATCCATTTGCTGAAGCTGCATATACGGTCTTGTTATGGAACATCTCCTTTAGTATTTCAGTGTATAGTTGATCATTTCAATCTTACATGACGCTGCGCATGATTCAGGGTCTGCTACTTGATATTGGAAGAAATCCTGTACTATTTCCGTGTGTTTGGCTCTATAGGCAAGGGATTTTGACTCCGTGGACTCGTAACAGGTTGGCCATCTATCAACATTCTTGAATAGTCAGACGTGTAACAGTAGCGTTCATATACTCTACACAGGCTCTGTTTGTTTGGACTGAATATTTTCGCCAAAAATGTTTTCCCAATTTTCCCTCATTTATTGGCACATAAAATGGGGAGATCACTTGCAGGTAAAAGCAAAACAACATAATTGACTTATCCCACAAGTCTTTACTATCTCCTCGACTGGTGGTCTTCTGGTTCCGTCAATCATTTACACCCTCCAGAGTCTCGATGCATGTGCTGTATCAACATCTCCATACCAATACTGATTATGCTAATTATCTCTCTCCTTGTTTCTCAACGATTTTGTATTATTCCCGTCACTCTCCCATTGTGCAATCGTTTCTACTTACAGATTACCCAGTCTATTCCTCTTCTCTCACTCATTTATTTGTCTTAGTTTTGTTTGCTCAATCTCTTCTCTCTGTCTCACATATTACAGTAGATATCGGCTTTACTTCTCTCTCTATCTCTCTCTCTCTCTCTCTCGGTAGAGAAAATGACAGAAAGAGAGGAAGATGTTTCTAACATCAGTTCGGTTATCTTCTTGATCAATTTCATGGCAATGGTGTAACTGGGTCTTAGGCTCTTACGTAGCAATGATGGACAAAGCATGGTATGGTGACTTTTTCCTGTTGAGTTCAGAAAAAGAGACACTTTTTAAGATTGTAGCCAAGCACATAAATATAGAAGTTCTTAAGTGTTTTACACGTAATCTCATTTTAAAGAACATATTGTTGGATGAAAAGTATTTCACTTCAAAACAAATGGAGCCTAATTAGTCAAATCCATTTCCTGGCCTGTATAGTAAGCTTATTTCTTTCTTCCTCTCTTTCTCTCTCCCACTCATTGTTTTGTGCATATTCGTTGCATGTAACTAATGAAGAAAGTTGTTCGCTGGCGTGCCTGTGTAAATGTTTTGAGGCCTCAGTTTCTTTGAAAATTTGCATGTAGTTTTTTGGGAATATCTTGTACTTAAAATTACCCTTTTCTAGGTGCCCGATGCTTCAAGGTGATAACTGGTGGAGAGGTCATGCAACAGCCTTTCTTAATAATGTCAATATATCTGCAGAAGCACTTAGACAAGGGCGCGTTAATCAGGTTAGTAGGGGCATGGTCTTGTGCTTTCATTATGCAGTCTCTGGCTCAGGTTAAGTTGATTTCAGAAAATGTTGCGTGTCCACCTTAAGTCCCAAAGTGGTGGCTGTTAATACATCTTATCTATTTGACTGCCGTTTCAATTGTTATTGCATGAATGTTTTTGAAATGTTCAAGATTGAAGCCTATGCTTTACTCGTCTATTGGGGAGTTGTTTCCCTTGAAATTTTGTGGTTTAAGATTATCTAATGCTGGAAAAGGTGCTACTGTATTACTTGTAAATGATCAAAGCATCCAATTATTCTACTGGAGAAAAGGTAACATGTAATAAGACATTTGTCAGGCATGCTCATTACTCCATCTGAATTATGCGCACTGAGAGTAAGAAGGTTAATATGGAAAACAACTTGCTGTGCATGGAGATTGTGGGGGTTTGAGTTCTTGAAGGCTTGGGATCATGTGGATTCGATCCAACTTGACACGTGGAAACAACTTGCATCACCATCCAATTGCCAATTATGAACAGAGGACAGTTGTTGCGAGGCTGGAAGGGCTGGAGTGGAAAGGGCCCTGTCACACGTTCCTGAAGAGCTCGGTCATCTCGCGTAGTATTTAGATGGGCTTGGACAGATTTGAATCATAGAAATTTTCATGGAAAGGAAAAAGAATGTGGATTGCAGATAGTGGGCTGGCCAATTGTGGGTGTGGCGAGCTCTTTGAAGGCTTTATGGGTAATAATACCCCATTGCCTAGGGCCCTGCCATTTTCTTAGCTTGGTCATTAGAGAGTCAGGGACAATCTAGCAAGCTCAAGGGTTGGGGTTCATGAGTTTGCCTTGGCGGGTCAGAACTGTTGATATGCTGATGATTCTATATTTGGATGGTCTTCTTTAGGATGATGCCTGATCGCTGGGTATCTTCTTTGCATGGTTATGCTTTGACATATTTGAAATTGGAGCTTATCCCACATAGGGATCTACTATGCCCCAGTTACCTTGGGAGCGGCAATGGGGCAGATCGGGGCAGAATTTCTCTTTCTCCATCCCCAAACCAGAAGATCTTTTATACCTTTGAACCTGTCTTGATCCTCATTGAGGAATTTTTTGGGCATCCAATCAAGTTCCTCCGCCTCCCAATCCAGCCTTCAAAAATCAAAGTAAACTCTTTGTAGCAGCGCCATCATAATAGCAAAATAATATTTGAAAAGGCATTCATTTTTTAAAACATCAATAATGTTGAAATAAACAAAAAAGCATTCACATCCATATTTAATGCACCACTTTGTTAATAACTAATTACAATATCACTATCTTTTTGGAATATAAGGCCAAATGAATAGATCCGAGGTCGAGGTCCTGAAAGAGAGAGTTAGAAAGCCTTGGAGACACCTGTGGTAGTGTCTTCAAGGACCCTTTGAAGATTATTAAAAAATAACGGAAAGGACTTAGCATTTTCGTTCCAAAAAGAAGAAGAAACCTATCCAACAATCCTCATTATCCTTTTATTCCTATAGTCACGTGACCGGTGTGTTACACGGTCTTGGGTAACACTCAACCCCAAAAGCTAGCTATTGAAGTGAGGGTGCCCTCACGCTTATATGCTTTATACTACTTTGGTACCCAGGCGACGTGGACATCGCTTCAACCCTCCCCCACGTGCAACATTCTCACTCGGAAGCACCTACCGCGTATAGGCTAGAGACACGTACCCTACCCATATCTGATACCTAGCTCCGATACCATGTTAAGTTACTAGTTGTCCCAAAAGTTTAAGCTGTTAGGAAATGGGCCGGGCCCAACAATGTATATCAAGCTATCCAACACTGTGGTCACTTTTTTACGCTTGTGGCCTTTATCCAACCGGTTCTAGGAGACCGTTTTATGAAAACTTTTGCAGTCTAGGAAGGTTCCTTGCTAAATGGGGGATCCGGGTCGAGAGCGGATCTCCCATGCAGGGCTTGGGTTTTGGCCCTTAAGATGACTTTCTCCTGCCCTAGGATGTAGTACCTGTTGGTTCTAAGCTAGAGCTAAACCAGGTTGGCAAGTCCATAGCAGGGCTGCCTTTGGCATTCAGGCCAGGTCTGACACATTCCTCATATATACGTGGCTAATGGGCATTAATTAATACCCTCTACGTCCCATATTTTAGTCCATTATGAAAAGTCAATATCACTTTTCTGGTAAAAAACTAAATTACATTTGTGTGCGATTTTTCAATTTATTTGCACCTAGAGAATGAGTTGAGATTTTAACGTTGGTGCAGAAAGAAATTGAAAATTTTATGCATGAAGGTGCCTTATTCTAAATCTGAAAATGACTCAATTTTTTGTATCATTCCTCTTAAAGAACGAGTTGAGATTTTAAAACATTGGTGGAATAAAGTTTCAAATTAAGTCTAGATGTAAAAGTTGCTGCACATGTGCATGAATATTGAATGTCTACGTTCCGCCTCACATTTTCTACTTTCCATGCCCCTTCCTTGTTTTTTTCGCTTGATTTTATGCGTTTTCTTTCTTTCATCGCGTTATGTCCTCGAGCTTTTGTTTGTTTATTGTCTTTCTCTTTCAGGGAAAGTATGAAGCTGCATACTTTCTCCTAGTTCTTCATGAACTAAAATCTGTTGTAATTGCTGTACGTGGGACTGAGACTCCTGAAGACCTCATAACTGACGGGTTATGTAGAGAGTGCACCCTCTCTGTTGAAGACTTGGATGGGTTGCTAAAGCAAGTCTCTCTCTCTCTCTCTCTCTCTCTCTCTCTCTCTCTCTCTCTTTCTCTCTCTCTACGTGTGGGGAACTTGCAGCAAGTGTGACAATTGTTTTTGCACATGTTCTTTACGTATGGTGTTTCTGCATTCTTTCAACTTGTCTCTGCATATCCATGTGAGGGTTCTTATGAATTATGATTATTGCCTTCAAAGTGTTTTAGTTTGAATTACTCCCTCCGTCCCGAAAAGTTGGACCCTTTTCGGGATTCCAACTTTTTTTTGAGAAGCAATTATTACATTGTCCTTACGTTTTCTTTCCAAAATTACCCTTGACATTCATTATTCTTGGTCGTGAGATTTTTTTAAAATTTAAGTCAAACCTTTTTTCCGCTTGTACTTTCCTAATTTTTTTTTTTGGATGGCTTTACTTTCCTAATCTGGCTACTAAATTGAGTGTGCACTTTCCCCTTACAAGTCAAAACAAAATCCTCTCCGCAAATTTTGGCGGTAATTAAAATTGTTTAAAAATTTGCTAAATTAAAAAACAAGCTGTTGTTTTCCTACCAAAAGCTGATTTTGCACGTTTCCTTTTCCTACTGAAAGCTGATTTTGCACGTTTTCCTAGAACAGTTGTTAGTACCTTAAAGAAAAGAAGACAAGGGCAAAATGGAATGATTATCAAATTTTGGGCATTGAAATTTGTTAAGGGACTGCCAAAAAAGGAATAAGGACCTAACTTTTCTGGACGGAGGGAGTAGTATTTATACTTCAGAATGTCAGACGATATCAATCAAGTTGTTTGATAGTGGTATCAAAATATTGTAGCTGTTTGTGGCAGCTTATATATTCCTCAAGCTACGCGGATCACTTTACAGATTGAAGTATTTGTAATTGTGTAGGCTAAATGGTTTGATAAATAATAGAAGGCTAGAAGCCGTTCTGCTTTCATAGCTGGTATGAAAATTAATCATGCATATGAGGCTGCTACTGCTACATAAGTAGTTGGCAACCTTGCATTGATAGCTTCTGTTGTTTATCACGTTACTTAGATGCGTTTTGTTCCTCCATAATATTTTTCAAGTTGATGAGTTTTATTTTCCTTCTCAGTAGCAATCATATTCATCCTGATGTAAGGCAAAGAGTAATTTCATCCATGCCACACTATGGACATTCAGGTGTAGTCGAGGCTGCACGGAATCTCTTTATGCAGATTGAAGGAAATACTGGAGATGATGGTAAGACGTTGAAACTTTTGCATAACACTTGTTAAAGCATCCAACTCAAAACCAATTGGCAATGAGTGGAGAGGCCGTCCAGGTTCATATACTAGCTTTGGAGGTTATAATTAACCAACGTGGGACAAGTTCTAACACTCCCCCACATGTGCGACCCCTGACCAGCACGTGGCGAGGTAAACAAATGATTCAATGCATATGACAACTATCAACTATTAACGACAAAAAAAGGGGAAACCAAATATCAACGACATAGAGTCTTGTCCAAAAGCCTCCGAAAGCCTAGCTTTGATACCATGTTAAAACACCCAACTCAAAACCAATTGGCAATGAGTGGAGAGGCCACCCAGGCTCATATACTAGCTTTGGAGGTTATAATTAACCCACATGGGACAAGTTCTAACAACATTGATCTATGACCACAAGAGAAGTTCTGAATTTGTAAGGGAAACAAAGAAGTAGGGTTTTGGATCTATGATGAGGCAATGTTCAATGACACTTCTATGTTTTGGGGGCTATAAATAGTACCTTATGGATACACAGACTTCTTAAAACCTTTCTGTTCTCAGATATGAGAGAAAGTGTATAGGGTGTTAACTCACCCCAACACAAGTCAATATTATTTATATTAATGTGTACCACATTACATGACTAAGATAGGTGATGTGGGACAAACATCTCAACTACTAATATAAGCTTATTCTAACACTCCCCCTCAAGCTGGAGAATAAATATCGAAAAGTCCCAGCTTGTCACAAAGTACTCCAATCGTGGCTTGAACAATGGCTTAGTAAATATATCAGCTCACTGGGCACCGGTAGACACAAATGGAGTAGCAATCACACCACCAGTCAACTTCTCTCGTACAAGATGACAATCCACCTCAATGTGTTTTGTCCTCTCATGAAACACCGGATTGGATGCTATGTGAATTGCAGCTTGATTATCACAATAAAGATTCACAGGCACTTGCACAGGGAATCCTATCTCCTCAAGAAAAGAACGTATCCACACAACCTCACATGTTGTGTGAGCCATAGTCCTATACTCTGCCTCTGCACTAGACCTCGCAACTACTGTCTGCTTCTTACTTTTCCAATTAACAAGATTCCCACCAAGAAAGATACAATATCCTGTAGTAGACCTCCTGTCAGATGGTCCTCCTGCCCAATCCTGTCAGATGGGCAATAGGACGATCAAGGTCGTCGGGATCGCGCAACGGAGAGGAAGACGAAGCAGTGGGCGAAGGTGGGGCGGTGGGCGGAGATGGCTCAGATGGAGGTGGAACCTGCTGAGGTGGCACTGATGGATTTTTAGAACGGCGATGATATACTTGCAAAGATGGTGATGGGGGGACGATACTTGGGGGAGCAATATTAGACGGGACACGTATAGGACACACAGACTCATATGCAAGCAAATCATTGGGAGAGACAAACTCCGAATAAAAAGGAAGTGACTTATTAAAGGTGACATCAGCACACACAAAATGACGACGTAAAGACGGAGAGTAACACTTATAGCCTTTTTGAGTGCGAGAGTAGCCAAGAAAAATACACCTAATAGATCGAGGGTCAAGTTTGCTCTGGTCAGGATCCAGAGCATGGACATAACACGTGCACCTAAAAACCCGAGGATGTAATGAGTGGACTGGATGACCAGGAAACAAGACCGTATGAGGTATCTCACAACCAAGGACAGTAGATGACATACGGTTAATCAGATAACAAGCGGCAAGAACCGCATCAGTCCAGTAAGACTTAGGAACCTACATTTGAAATAGCGATCTGGGTTGAGATGTACAACCCTCGTTTTAGGGTTTCGAACACCACAGATGGGACTTTTTGATGTCGATTAAGGGTTTCAGAGGTTGATTCGAGGGATTTTGGATGGCGGCTGTGTGGATGACGTCTGGTTTTAGGGTTTTGGGTGGCAGCTGTGTGGATGACGACTGGTTTTAGGGTTGACAAAGGAAGAAGATGAGATGACGTCAGTAAGGTTTGGGTGACGACTGTTTTTTTTGGCTAGGTTGATTGATAAAATTAGGTTAGGTCAGGTTTGGGTTAAGGGAGGCTCTGATACCATGTTATCAGATATGAGAGAAAGTGTATATGGTGTTAACTCACCCCAACACAAGTCAATATTATTTATATTAGTGTGTACCACATTACATGACTAAGATAAGCGATGTGGGACAAACATCTCAACTACTAATATAAGCTTATTCTAACACTTTCTAATTCAGAATAACTTCATAGACAATTAGACAAATAACAACATTCCTATAATATTCCTACTTACCGTTTCAGCAATTGCTAAAGTTAAAAATGCCCAACTGCTGAAAAATTAAAGACTTCAACAAAAGCTAAGGCAAGACATTAGCATACTCCAAAGCAGATTACGTGGGGCCTGTATGGGCTTTGTCTTGAATGCGAGCACAATTTCATCATTTCTCGCATCTTGGAATTTACTTTTCCTTGTACATCTTTTGGACCGCATCATTCTCCCCTAGTCGATTGGAGAAAATCCGACCTCATGTCTTGGAAGTGTTGAAGTATGTGAATGAGTGAGTTTTGTGAATTTGCAACCATGTCGGGCATGAAAATCTTCAAGTTGATGTTACGTCTTTTTTCTTTGGATATCTGAATAACCCCCATGGTGGTTCAACTCCATAGCATTGAATTTGTCAAGAGTAACAAAATCAATGGGTAATGTGATAAAGCTTAAGTTGTTAGGAAATGTGGCCCAACATTGTCCCGAAAGCTTAAGCTGTTAGGAAATGGTCCTAATAATATATATCTAGCTATTCAACAAAGATAAGGAAACTTTTGCTTCATTCATTGCGGCTGTAGTGTTCCCAAGAGTCTCTTTACCACCAAGAGAATACATCCACCAGTTTTGCCCAATGTTGCAGCAAGAATGGAAGTTTTCTAGTTTGTTCTAAATCATGTGACTCAGCCTTCTTTCGTAGATGTTTTGAAACACTTGAAATTGCCAGCACACATCCAAATTCATCACCTTCCAAAAACTACAAAACATGCAGGTTGCATGTGTTTTTGGCTATGAAATCCTCTTTCCCGCCCAAGCTCATATTGGATCCTAGTTAAACTAAGAATTTGTAACTTGCATGTGTTTTTACGTCTTCTGCTTTAGTATCTTCCTTTACAACTTGGGAATCTTTTCTGAGAGTTTTAGGAGCAGGAGCATACTATGGCCTGGTTTATTCACTTCATTGTATAAAGCTTGTATGTAACACAGGCAAATTGATAGGGAATGGGGCCGAGTACCATTCGTTACTGCGATCTATTTGAATAATTTTATATGATCTGGCAGAATGTTGCTTTATTTTGTCATTATCTACCTAGATTTAAGCCTAGGGTTTACTTAGTAGTTTTATTACTCCCTCCATTCCAAATTGTTTGCTCCTTTTGGGAGTGCGTGCATTTTACACGCAAAAAATAATGTGTTTATGAGAGCTTTTTTTTAAAAAGAATTACGCCAATTTTTTCTTCTCAATGAGATCTTTAAATTGGTGTAAAGTTTGTTGAAAAAAAATTAATGCTTGTACATTATTTTTTGCGTGCAAAATGCACGTACTCCTAAAAGGGGCAAACAATTTGGAATGGAGGGAGTAGTTGTTATTTTTGAAGTTACCCTATATTTGAATCTAACTTATGGTTATCCTTTTCTTATCTTTTCAAGAGCCTATTTAAGGGACTCTAAAGTCTAAACACTACATTTAGTTAGTTGATAAAGTATATTAAATTTTGATTCTGGTAATAAGTAGTAACATTTACTTCCCTAGGCACTGCAATGTCTAAGGGTCCTCATTACAGGCACTGGGATGCCTAGAGTTCCTTTTTATTTACTATTTATTATTTATCATTCTGCATCACAATTCTAGTCCTACTGCAAGCATTATTGTAGGTTGATCCATGTGCATATACTCATTGTTAGATTCAATGTAGACATCAGGTTCATCGACTAGTTGGTTTCAATATTTATTAAATATTACATTGATTAAAACACATTAGGTTCATTCTATCTAGACTACTAGAAATGCTTTGTGCATGGCCTAGAAATTTGGATGCGATCTTACATTCTGAGAAGAGCTGATTAGTGAATGTTAAGTAATATAGTCCCACAATATTTGGGGATGGAATGAGTGATTACTTAATATAATGTTGGGACCTCCCCACTTATTGCTAATTGGTTTTGAGTTGGACATAAAGTTTCTACATGGTATCAGAGCAGGCGATAGATCATGTGTTCTGTGCTCGAACCTCACCGCCTACCTAATGATTAAAATTTACAAGTGTGGCCCGTTTATAGATTAGAGCCTAGCTACACGTGAAAGGCGTGTTGATAATATAAATAATAAAGTTGCCCCTCTCTAACAATTTAAGCATTTAGAGAGAGAGGCAACTTTATTATTTATATTAATAAACATCCCCATGGTATCAGAGCGGGGTCCAATCCATTCCAAATTTTAAAAAATTACAACTCACACCCCATGATGACAGACCAACAAAAAGGCTGCACGATTATAGACCCAAAAAGAGGCTACACATGATAAACCTCAAATGCGATTGCGCGTGTGGGGGATGTTAAGTAATGTAGTCCCACATTGCTTGGGGATCAATGAGTGTTCACTTAATATAATATTGAGACCTCTCCAGTCATTGCCAACGTTATGAGTTGGAAAAAAAGTTTTCACAGTGAATTTGAGTTAACGAGGCTGTAATCATCTTGATTGGGGTTGTGTTCCTTGCAAAAATCGCCTAACCCCTGCGAGAGTGAAGTCTCTCTTTTCTTCTCGTTCTTTCCTTTCTTTTCTTTGCTCACTTGCCATAAGTACCATTCTTTTTTCCCTGCACGAAACCACCATGATTCCTATTGTAGGTAGCAATACTCAAAGTGCCCTAAAACCATCCAACATTTTTCTCTATGGAAAAACTTTGCTGCCCCCAAGGGCCCAAGCCCTTAAGCAAACTTGGAACTTTTCTATCAGCCAATGTTAACTTTCTTAAGTGAGATGGGATGGAGGCGGTTCTTCACCTTCTCAACCATGTCCACTTTTTGAGACAATTTCTCATTCATCTCTTTATGGTTTTTGTTCTTTCTTTCCTTGGCTTAAACTCCTTACTTAGGATTATCTAAACCTACTTGGACTCACTTAAACAAGTGTTTGGTTCCTACTTTAATTTTGACTCGATAATGATGAAAAGTCTTGAACAAATAGCCCTTTTTGAATATTTTGATCCCTGCATGATTTGATTCTTGCTCAAACTTGTAAGTTTTGAGACTTTTTTAACATACTCCGTTTTGTTTAGGCTAATTTTCCCCATCCCAATGATTCGTAATGTGAAAGGATATGCAGATATGTCCTCTGAGTCAAGAGGATTCCTTTCTTCGTTGCTCGGAGCTGGATGTGAGTGTAATGGGTATGCCATTCGCATAGTGGGGCATTCTCTTGGAGGAGCTATTGCTTCTATGTTGGGACTTAGGGTAAGGGTTCTAACACTTCTATTATGTCCAATAAACGCTATTTTTATTCACCCTCTTGCTTCTTTCAAAAATTTTAAAATTTGTTCTACTAACTTATGGCTGTGTTATTGGATGTCCTAGTAGATATGGTCAGAATAAAACCTTTTAATCATGTGAGATTAACTTGTCGAAACTTTTTACGCGTCATTTATGCTTGTCATGTCATTCATAGAGGTAGATGTCAATTAAGACAAGAATTTAATAACATTAAAGCAGAAAGGTGACTTCGCATTAGATGAATGCGACTTTGGCTGTGGACTTTGGTAGGGGGTCATATGTTGAGTGTTAGTGAGTACGGGTAGTTTAATCTTTGTCATCATTTTGTTCTCTCTCAATATGTTTTTAGCGTTAATTGACACCCTTATACACTTTTTCCTCTCTAAACTTCATGGTATCAAAGCATGGTTAACCCTAACGCCAATCTAGTCTTTGTTCTATTTAGTCTTTTTGAACACCGAGTTAGTCAGCACTAGTTAGGGGACTTGGATTGCCTGACTGTGTGTCAGCTTTATAAGTTAGACTGCGTACCTTTTGCAGTTTATTGTATTGGTTGTTATATGGTCCTAAACTTGTATTGTGTGAAGCGCAAAATCACAAATCTTGTGTGCGTAAGCTAGGGACCGTATATTCCTTGTTTTTTTTCTCCAGTGAGGCACTTGGTTCCCCGTTCTCATAAATGAAAATTCAGGTGAACTTACCATAGCTGTGCACAGCATTTGGTCTTTCCTGGAGCCTTGACTGTCTAGCTTCACGAAAATAGAGCTGCACAAATCAAATAAGTATCAGAATGGTATTTTAACTTTTTATTTTTGGGTTTTTTGTGGGCAGTTATATGGTCGATACCCGAACTTGCATGTCTATGCCTATGGTCCGCTTCCATGCATGGATCCAATTCTGGCAGATGCAAGTTCAGAATTTATTACCAGGTAATTGTTTGCAGATCCAAGATTTTTTGGCCCTCATATTAATGTCATCAATTGACCTTAAGTGTTATAATTTGTCCAATTCATGTGTATGGAACTGTTTGTCTGGTGAACTTATGCAGCATAGTTTACAACAAGGAATTTTCATCACGCCTTTCAGTTGCATCAATCATGAGGCTTCGTGCAACTGCCCTTACGGCACTGTCACAGGAAACAACTGATTCAAGAATAACTTCAAAACTTGCGCGTAGATTTCTCTTTTTGAGCAAGTATGAAAAAAATAAGGTTGGGGGAAAGATTGAAGCTTCACATCTGACTTCAAGTGCCATGACAACAGAAAATAGTAACCTCCAAGCTTCACATCTGGTTCTATTCCCTTTGTGTGCAATTTGTTTATAGATCTTTATTTTCTCTTTTGTTGTGAATGGCGGGAATCAGACTCTGCCTTTAAATTTTGGGAGTGTTTAGTTGACTGAGTTGATGCTGGAATGGAACAGTCATTCTCTTGCAATACATAGTCCCATGTTTGGTTCTTTAAAAAATAGGGAATGTGCACTACAAATGGAATCCCCGTTCACCAATTTAGGAGAATGGCAGTTCCATTCCATCCCAAATTCATTTCCAGCAAGCCAAACACTATTTTAATGCTTGAGGAAGGCGTTTCTGCTAAAATATTATTCACTGTGACTGCAGTGAGCAGGGGACAGGATCAAAATTTGTCCGTATGGCCAGGTGTGGATGTGATAGATACTTCTGATGATGAAACTAACCATATTGATTCACCAGATGATTTCACCAATCCATTTTGTGCTGCATCTCCTGTCAACGTAAACTTACCACCTGGTGATCCAGTGACTGAGTTTATGGATACAGTGCCATCATCTGTGAGTGGACCAGCGCGGGATGTTCCTGAGATGTTTTTACCCGGCCTTGTTATACATATATTACCACAGGAAAGCAGCTTTCAAATGCCTCTATCAAAATGGTGGAGAACCACCAAAGAAGAATCTTCTAAATATAAAGCGTATGTAGCCGACAGAGAATCATTCAAGGATATCATTGTTTCACCATCCATGTTTCTTGACCATCTACCTTGGAGGTAACCGAGCCCACCATTCGTTCTTGTTATAGCTGCTGAGTTTCTTCGTAAGTTATTGATATAATTCGACTCTCATGCCACATTGTTTGAGTTCTTGTCCTACAGATGTGTTCATGCCATGCGGAAAGTATTGAAAGCCAGAAAGGCCCAAAAGATAGACGATGGATTTCAAACTGTATGAATTCAAAATGTTGAGAACACCTCTAAAGAAAGACTGGCTTACATAATTCGTCGAGCAACATTAGCCAATTTTTACATGCTGATTATTTAGACCTGATGCGGCGTGACTAATTTCTGAAGACTATGGTCTACGAATGACCATCATTCAATAACGGTATACTCAAAAGCATTCAGAGGGACAACTTTGCAAATAGCTATCCCGATGTTTCCTGGAATACAAACAGGATCACTGCTTGCCTCATTTACAAGAAGCAGCTCTGTAACGGCGCGCCTACATCTAAAAGACAGTTTGAGAACTCTGTATACAAGTGGCTTCACTCTACGAATTACGTAATTATTGATGTATGATTTAAGTGTACTCTTGAGGAAAAAATAAAAAATCAAGTTTATTATTGTAAGTTACAAAAACGGTACCCTCGACTATGTACAGAAAAAAAAAAAAAAATTATGTTTATCTTTTACCTTCACTTTTTAACATAATTTTTTAAAGTCACATGCAAGGGTGGAGGGAGAAAAGAATATGGTAAATTGTAGAAAAGAAAAACTATGTCAAAAAATGATTAAGGAAATTGCTCCAAAAGGGGAGTGCCGAAATCCTCATTTATCCCTTAAATTGTTTTTTTTTTTTTTTCTATTTATCTTTCCTTTTTTGTTTTTTTATACTTCCCTTTTTTTCTTCTTTTTATTCTGCACTTTCCTCATTGTTGCACCGTTCTATGTCATACGTCGTGAGAAAAAAGTAAAGAGTCTAAAATCTTATGTGACATGAGAAATAAAATGAAGAGTCTAAAATCAAGACGGTGTTCCTTTTTACTATCTATTAGGATAGTTTTGTGTTTGTGAATATGTGCAAATTTTGATGAGTTATTTGTTCTTTTATAGGTAAACGGGATTGTTTTACGAAATCATCAATCTTTGCGTGTCCAGAGTCAATATATTGGTTTTTTTTTTTCAAATATTATTTTTCTCAAAATATGAATAGAATGTCCATAATGATATGCATATCGAAAGAAATGAAAGAGCAAATTTATGTCTAGATTGTGAATATCCACTCATCCCATTCATTGGTCTTCCTCAATTTATCCCCATTAGCACCCGTCTTACCCTTGCACTATCAAACCATTAAGATGCCAATTAGGAGTAACTTTTTATGTAAAAAATAAATAAAAAATAGACGAAAGGCCCCGTTACTATATGCAGGTTTATATGCATATTATTCCCAACATTCTCTTCATGTTTGAACGAAAATAATATTTAAAAAACTATTCTAAGCGACCGAGATTTTTTTTTTTTTTTTGTCAATCAGCAGCTAGTTTATTGATTACGATAAATGCGAAATATCAAAAAGAGCTTCCCTACTCACCCAGTCCGGACAAGTCCCTTCCCAGGTTGTAGGTAGCTCAATAGATAGGGCGTGCTTGGCCACTGCATGGGCCACCCTATTACAATCACGAGGAACAAATGAAAACGAAACATCACAAAAGGAACTAGAAAGTCTAATGGTATCTCGAATGATCACCGCTAAGCTTGATTTGGCTGCCTTCACTCCTTGGAGCATCTGTACAATACATTGTGCGTCTCCTTCAAAAGAAAAGTGCTCGCCCCCTTTATCTTTAGCCAACGTCACTGCCCATCTAAACCCCAAGGCCTCCACGGCTTCAGCAGACTGGATATTTGAGATTGGGATAGCAATAATCCATTTCACATGCCCAAGATGATCTCTAGCCACAAGCCCAACACCACCTCTCTTTCCCGACCCATCAAATGCTCCATCAGAATTAATCTTCAACACACCGTTGTTTGGAGGACTCCATTTACTAACTGTTTCACCCACTGGTTGTCTTGGCCCTCTTGTTTTCGCCATGGCTGATACAAAATCATGAAACTCATTAGTCGCTTGACTCAAGATTTCCTGCTCACCAATCCACTTCCTATTGAACACCCAATCATTCCTAGCCTTCCAGATATGCCAGCAAACAAACGCAAATAGGCCCAGAGACTCCTTACGATTCCCTCCATTAGAAATAGATCCTATGCCTGTCCACAACTCTCCAAACTGGGTAGTACCCAAATTTTCCGATCTGAACCGAAAAGGTGAGAGTAACCACACTTTACAAGCCCTATCACAAGTCAGCAATACATGAGTTGTAGTCTCCTCCAACAATCCACAAACTGGACACTCCGTCGGCACCGGTACTTTATGTTGGGCTAACATTTTGTTAACGGGAAGGATATCGTGCAAGCTCCGCCATAGGAAGAGTTTGAGTTTGTTAGGGGCTTGAATGTGCCATATCCATTTCCATTTACCTTCATCAAAACTGCTGCCACTAGTTTGCCCCCTGTCAACAGTACGGTTTGGAGATTGCTGTCCCAACTGTTTTGCAATGACGTACGCCGACTTGACGGAGAATTTTCCATCCGGTGAACCCCTCTAAATACGCTCATCCATCTGATCAGTGGTGCTCAATGATAGGCACAATATTTGTTCAGCATCTCGAGGGTTAAACACAGCCCTTACCAATGACTCATTCCATGCCTTGCAATCATGGTCAATAAGCTCACTAACTTTCTCACAATGCACATTTTCCGGTCTAGGTGATAGGATTGTTGGTAGTAAAGGATCCTCAAGCCATGGATCATTCCATATCGCAATTTTCGTACCCGTAGCTACTCTCCATCTCCATCCCTTTTCCACCACCGCCTTACTTGCTAAGATGCTTTGCCAAGCCCAAGATGCTGTAGGTTTAGCCCGTGCTTCCAAAAAATTTGAATTAGGAAAATATTTGGATTTAAAAACCTTGTAGAAACAATGAATCCTCCCCCTTAAGTAACCTCCATCCTTGCTTAGCTAGCATAGCTAGATTAAAAGCTTCTAAGTCTCTAAAGCCCAATCCTCCCTTGCCTTTTACTTGGGTCATCTTATCCCAACTCAACCAGTGGATCTTTCTATTCTCATCATCTCCATTCCAAAAAAATTTAGCAATCACCGAATTAAGTGAGTTGCATAAACCCTTTGGAATCTTGATACAAGCCATTGTATAAGTGGGCAGCGTTAATAGGACAGATTTCGCCAATACCTCCTTACCTGCTGGATTGACATGCTTCCCCTTCCAATTCTTAGCTTTATTCATCACTCGCTCCTTAATGTACCCCAAAGCTGCATTTTTAGAGCGCCCAATAATGAAAGGTAGCCCAAGGTATCTCCCTTCTTCCGAGCTTCTACTAAAACCCAAAATATTACGGCATATCCCTTTACAATCATCAGTCGTGTTGGGGCTGAAAAAGATCGATGATTTATGTTCATTCACCAATTGCCCTGAAGCTTTCCGGTACGTATCTAGGACACACTTAACGACCTCACTATCTCGGCTTGTGGCTGCGCAAAAAATGAGCGAATCGTCCGCAAATAGAAGGTGTGAGATGGACGGCCCATTCCTGCAAATTTTGATGCCTTTAAGATCACCACACCTCTCCTTTTCTTGTAGCAAACTAGACAAACCTTCAGCACATAACAAGAATAAGTATGGAGAAAGAGGATCCCCCTGACGAAGGCCCCTCTGGGGTTTAATAAAACCATGATGTTGGCCATTAACAGTTACCGAGTATGATACCGTGGTGATACAGTTCATAATCCAGCCCCTCCATTTCTCATCAAAACCCATCGACTGCATAACCTTCTCTAGAGATCCCCCTGACCGAGATTAATAAGAGGTCAAATGAAAAGTTTAGAGATCCGGGGTGGGTGTTGTCCCTTTATCCATGTTGTCCGATTACAGCCGTCCATGCTTGGCAATGGATGGCTAGGATCACAGCTTCTCCAAACAAATCCGAACCATTCGCTACCGATCACATCTGGGCCGTCCATTGACGAGCATGGACGGCTCGGATAGGGACAACATGGATGCTGATCCATGTTGTCCGATCACAGCCGTCCATGCTCGGCAATGGATGGCTCGGATCACATCTTCTCCAAACAAATTTGAACCATCCGCTACCGATCACATCTGGGCCGTCCATTGCCGAGCATGGACGGCTCGGATGGGGACAACATGGATGCTGATCCAGCATCCATGTTGTTCGATCACAGCCGTCCATGCTCGGCAATGGATGACTCGAATCATATATTCTCCAAACAAAACCGAACCATCCGCTACCGATCACATCTGGGCCGTCCATTGCCGAGCATGGATGGCTCAGATGGGGACAATGTGGATGCTGTCCCTTAAGGGACATCACCATCCCCCAATTCAAAGTTTAGATAGTTAAGAAAGTCAAGTGTAGGATTTCGTTGTTTTGAGGGGTAATTTGAAAAATGGTGATAGTTTAAGGTGAGGATGTAATATGCAATTTTTGCCTTCATGAAATTCAATTCCAAAGGGCAAAGGCGAAAGAAACTTGTTTTCCGGGCGGCGTTCGTACTAGGGTTTATCTATCTATCGAGCGACAAGTTCTGTTCCGTCAGGCGGAGAAAGCTTTGATACAGCAGCCGTTGCTGGTTCTCTCTTCTTCGCCGGATATACCAGAATCATGGCGACCTGTTCGTCCTTGTCCTCCTCCTCCTCCTCTGCTCTCTCTTTCTCCGCACATGTATCTGTGCGCGTATGTATTTTTTTCGGCTGATTATGTCTCAATGTCTATTTGTTTGTGTTTTTTGGTGTTGCAGCAATGGCTCGGTCGTTTCTGCAAGTGGCATCCACGGAGGAGGTTGCTCCCCAGCTTCGAGTGGTTCAGATCGAAGGACTGGTACTCTCTCTCTCTGCCCCTTACTCTGTTGCGTTTTTGAATAACTCAGCTGTCCGGCTAGCTTATGCGCACCTCGATTGATAGTCATGGGACCAATTCCCCTTAAGTTAGTGGCCCCAATTAAAGATAGAGCTCCGTACGGACTGGCCGTGAAGGAGTTGTTAGCACCTGAGTTTTGAACTGAGACCTTAGGATAGCCTTGGTCACAGACAGTGGCGGAACCAAGATTTTGATTTGGAATTTTTTTGGGTAAAACTATGGAGAGAAAAGTTAAGTATGAAGTGAGTGCAATATTGATGTTCGTTTATGTTGAAAATGAATAAAGGCTTGATTCAACTCTCCTTGGGTCTTTAAATGAAAGCTATTGAGATAGTTTTTTCCGATCAGAACCATTCATCCTTTAAATTGTTGTTTTCTTATCATCTCTTGGGGTCTTTAAATGAAAGTCATTGAGAGAGTTTTTTCCCGATCAGAACCATTCATCTTTTAAATTGTTGTTTTTCATTTGAGTGAAAAATCAAGTTGTTTGGGTACTACTAATAAGTGCCTAATCCATAAGTATAAATTAGCACTATTCACGAAATCGGTGCCACTCCCCCACTCAATGTAGTTCCACCCCTGATCACAGACCAACCCCTTTATTTGAATCTGTTGCTTTTATTGCCTTCGGTTGTAGATAGTTCTCCTTTTCTGCGGGCTCTGGTAACTTTTTTTTTTCCTTTTTTTTTCTCGTAATTTTTTTTCTCATGCAATTTTATGTTCTTCCATTCTGTTCTTGATTTGTAAGAGCATCTACAGCCCTTACCCTTTTTGTTTTGCAAACTCAAAATATGAGTGTAAACCCCTAGAATTACCCTTGACTCAAACCTGTATCAAGTGAGTTAACTCAAAATTTAACACAAATCAAGGTAGGCTCAACTTTTTACTCAAATTTTGCAAGGCTATTTTCCCCCTCTCAAATTTGCAATCTTAATGAAGCTTTTGATCAAATTTGAGCTTAGATTTGGTTGCAGTACAATCATGCTATTAATGAAGCCTCAACTGAACGTTTTTTTTTTTTCAAGTCTGAACTTTGTACCCTTGACTATTGTGTAAATAGATGACTTGAGAAACAATCAAGTCTCGCCTATGAACTTTCCCCCGTATGGAGCGAGCTTCGTATCTGATAGAGTATGTCTGTACGAAGTACCCTATGAGGTATCTGACAGATGGCTCTTTGACTGGTTGATGGTTAGGAAACCCTATTTTTAGTGATATAGAAGGGGCCTAAAAGCATCCTAAATACGCCGAGGTTCAGTTGGAGAGCCCTAGCGTAATTTGAGAAGTGCACATATCTAGCCTAGCTTTCACTGCCCCTTCATGTCACAATAGAGGGCACCTGAAGTTCCTATCTAGCATTCTCCTGGCACGTAGAAGTCAAGTTCCATCCCTTGCCTACAACGGGGCTATAACAATATTCCCCTAACCTTGATATGATGTTAGTAAGGCTCTCGCAGCCCACCCCTTATTATACTACTAGATATACTTGCAAATCTTTATGTTTTCTCTTGTTTTGGCTTCAAACATAGATTAACTTTGCATAAAAAAATTGCATTGGGATTGGTTTTGGTGATCATATGTTTAGTTCCTCTTGTTCCCCACTGCAGTGTAAGCAAAGGATACACTTTTCAGCTCTCACCCTGTTTTCATAATTTAATTTCGGAAAAAAACTCCCTTTGCATTTCTCTGAGTTCCTGCGGTATATAAGGTCCACTCAAGTGTTTTCACGTTTTTTGTTGAGAAAAAGGGCTTGACTTCCTTTGCTGTTTGCACTTTTTTTGTTCTTTGTTTTCTTTTTCTCTGTGAAAGAAAATCACACAGTCCTTGTTCATGGAGGTATTCTTAATGGTAGAGTTGGTATGTGAACAAAGAATACTTGAGATGCTGATCACGGAAAAAACAGGATGTTGATAATCTATTTATGGAACCCAATAATGTGACTTTGATGCATATGTTTGACAGGGGGTAAGCATTATCTAGAAGAAAGAAACAAAAATACATAAGTACAACTACAAGGGGCATTACTTTGGTACATACACCACTAAGGGATCCCAAAACAAAAAGTGAAGTTAATCTAAATAGAAACAAATCATTGCATTATCGCAAGGTGTAAACAGTAATTTTTCCCCCAACGAAACGTTTGCAAAACCTGGATCAATACGTCCTAATGTGTTAGTTCAATTGGGAAGATTTTAAGTACATGTACATCAAGGCCTTAGATTCAATACTTATCTTGCAATTCTAGTCTTGAAACTAATAAGTTGAAGTTTCCCGGTTTTTGACTTTGTATTGTTGGATAGAATGAAGATGCCTTCAGTTTTCTCATATTGCTGTTGATATTGTTAAATACAGGTTATACTAAAGATTATCAAACATTGCAAGGAGTTTTCCCCTGCTCTCGTCACAGGGCAACTCCTTGGCCTTGACGTTGGCAGTGTCCTTGAAGTTACCAACTGTTTCCCATTTCCAGTACGTGGGTGTCATGCCTTTCTTCAGTCCTTTTTTTTCTTTCTTCTAATTAGAAATGGTGATTTATATTTGAGGACAATAAAAATCTGCATTATTTTTCATCGAAGTCCTGTTATAGTTTGTTATATTTAATATTATGCTTGTAACAAAAATGACAGACTCGGGATGAAGAGGAGGAGATTGAAGCAGATGGTGCCAATTATCAGCTTGAAATGATGAGATGTTTGAGAGAAGTTAATGTGGATAATAATACTGTTGGATGGTGAGTTTTGTTGCATATTTTGCATCTGTATAAACAGTTAAGAAGTGTGTAAAGAGATTTATAAAGCTTTAATATTTGTTTATTGTAGTTGTCTTTCCTTTGTGATTATTGTTTTTTTTGTTTGTGTTCTCTTAATGAAAAAAGATTACCTGTTTGATGCATCCAGATTTACTGTTTTTGGCTTGATGATATTTTGTTTATTGTTGTTTTGTCGGCCTTTGGCCACGTAATAAGGGAAAAATTAGTGGTTTTCAGCTTCAATGTTGGCTCTTTATTATTTTAATGAATCTATGGCTGTTTGACGAGAATTGTGCCCGAATAAATTCTTGTAGCAGA
Source organism: Vaccinium vitis-idaea (assembly GCA_963854785.1). Classification (NCBI taxonomy): domain Eukaryota; kingdom Viridiplantae; phylum Streptophyta; class Magnoliopsida; order Ericales; family Ericaceae; genus Vaccinium; species Vaccinium vitis-idaea. Next base: position 37,785,851 of record OY978215.1, read on the forward strand.
TTAGATACTGCATCAAATTTCCGTACATGCTTGGAAGAGTACATAAATCTGTCTCTGTGATCTGTAAATGGTTGGTAAGTTCATGTTGATTGATTGGGAAATTTTCAGGTATCAGTCAACGCTGTTAGGCTCTTTTCAGACTGTTGAACTCATTGAGACCTTTATGAATTACCAGGTATAGTAATATTTTCTTATTTGCTTTAACACTCCAGTTGTCCTTAAATGTTTCATTGTTAATCAGATGAGTTATTGAAGTTCCAGTTTGAAAGTTAGACGATAGGCTCTTTTTGAAAAGGTTGCGCCCTTTATGGCTCTTTCGTATACATGCTTACTCTGACTAATATCAGATGTAAAGTGTTTGTAAATATTCTAATTAAGATGTCTGGTTCATTGCAGAGCTAAATAAGTATAAAGTATAAACTTAAGATTAAAGCAAAGGCTATAGGTGCCATGATCATAAATATCCTTTTGGCTATCAAGATTCTAGATAAAACCCACGAAAACCAAAGTATAATTCTTTGAGAACCCAAAGAACTCTCACAAACATAGAAATCTAGAGGTTTTTCTTTGGTCGAGGAGAAGGAATCAGAATATATAGAGAATCTCAAATACCTAAGTTATCTGTGCATGTCCCACTTTTGGAAACCTCTGACTTGGGGTGCTATGAGTTGAAAGTAAACATCAGTGAAGGGGAAAACAATTCTTCCCAAAGATTTTGGAATTTTCATTCATATTCGTATTACTCAAGTTTGAGAAATAACATGATGTCCCAACAAGTTTCCAACATCAAAGGGAAAAGAAGAAAGAAAGAAAAAGAAAAAATTGGGCCCCAAGAGTTCTACACAGGTCTTATATGAAGGTGTGAAGCTTGGTTCTTTCCGGTTTGAGCCATGGCTAAATTTCTATGTTCACGTTTAATACTTTTACAAGGCCCTTCATTAATTGCTCCTCCTCTTATTTTTTTCATGATTCGGGGCAAAAATGTTTTGCGAAAGTGAAGCAAACAAGCTTGGTGGTTCAATAATATGTTAATAATTCTTCAATGCTTGTTTGTGCAAATCTGAGCATCGCTCAAGTTGTTTTGCTTTCCTGTATAACTCATCTAGATAGTTAAACGTACATTATTTTCATACAAGCATGCACAGGTGTATGACTAGATAGTTGACGAGTGTAGGCTTTCCCTGTAATTGCCCCCTCTCCATGCACGTTCTCCTTTTTGTTGTTTGACATCAGGACATGTTATTTTCTTCATGCACTGATGCACTTGATTGTATTTCCCATGTCGTACGGTTTGTGGTTTCAGGAGAACATAAGACGATGTGTTTGCATAATTTATGACCCTTCGAAGTCCAACCAAGGTGTCTTAGCTCTCAAGGCGTTGAAGCTGTCAGATTCTTTCATGGATCTTTATCGAAATAACAATTTTACTGGAGAGAAGTAAGGTTACTTTTGTTGTGGTGATAAATATTGGAAGAGACCTTATATATATTCTTATTCAATTTGCATTTTTTTCTGTAGGTTAAGAGAGAAAAATTTGTCATGGATGGATATCTTCGAGGAGATACCTGTATGCTTCTAATGCTTTGGTTTTCTTCTCGTATTATACTATTTCATATGTAATCATACTAGAATACTAGCATCTTTCCTTGTCATGACTGCCCTCTCCGTTCTTATATCCAGATTCCATGGTTCGTTTGGTTATTGCATCGCACATGATTGTTCAATTGTTGGATCTTCTTTATCATGAAGCATGTTGCTTATCGTCTTTGAGATTAACCTCTTTTGGAGTTGTTAGCAGACTTGTAAATGGACAGTTCTAAATGTAGCCATTTACTGATTAAAAACACTTCATGATATGGAAGAAATCTACCACATTTTCATTAGGTTTCTTGAGTTCTTTTATGTAGAGGCCTCCCAGACGCCACACTGGTTTTGTGATCCTATTAGATCTGTGCCCTTGAGTTATGAAACTGTGCCATCTTCAATCACTGTTTTGAATATCAAAATAGTTGATTGTCTGTGGCATTTCTTGACGGTTGAAGAGATTTATAGTAACACGTGTTTTTTCATGCCATTTTATATTTTTATGGTACCTTTTGTTTGTTGCAGATCAAGGTTTCAAATTCTGCTCTTATCAGTGCCTTTATGACAGAGTTGGAAGCTGATACACCTGTGACCCAGGTAATTTCAACTTTCTTTGCTCTTATCAGGTTTCAAATTCTGCTCTTAACCTTGATTTCTGTTTGTTAGTAATAATTGTTATCTCCATCTTTCTTTGTTCTATAGTGTGATTTTGATAGGCTACAGTTATCAACTAATCCATTTATGGAAAGGAATGTTGAATTTTTAATCGAATGCATGGATGACTTGTCAATGGAACAGCAAAAGGTTGGGCTCTTTTTTTTTTCTCTTTCTTTTGGGTGCTCTGTTTTTATGTTGGCTGTTTGCATAAAAGACTAGCATGTAATTTTCAGTTCCAATTCTACTATCGGAACCTGTCACGACAACAAGCGCAGCAGCAAGCATGGCTTCAGAAGAGAAGGTAACTCAAATGTTTTTTCAGATTATAGATGATCTTTCCATTCTCTGCATCGTATCCCTTACTTTCATTGTTTTTATGCTTCCATGCTCCATGAATTTCTTCTAGGCTTTGAAAAAACTACAAATCATTTAGTCACTCTGATCTCCTAATATATTCCCTCCATATCAATTTGTTAATTTTGAGAATCCAACTTTTTAAGGGAACACAGTAATTGCACCTAGAAATATTCAACTTTCCACCATATACCCTTCAACTTTTTCGAAAAGTTACTTTATTTTAAAAAAGCTAGGGCAAAAAATGAATTTGATTCATTCATAAGTTAAATGGACATGTAAAAGTCTAAAAGTGGACAAACAAATTGGGACGGAGGGAGTATCTTTTTAAATCAGCCACTGGGATAGTAATTCCATGTCTTGTTACATCTTCATTCTTCACTCTGTTACATCTTCATTCTTCACTCTACCACATGTAAATGTTAGCTTCATATCTAGAATATGCACAACTTAGTTTGGAAGCAAGTGTTTCAACATTAGGTCAAATTTTGATCATCAATGAGGTTTTCTAGTGTAATCGGGTTCAAGTTGGTGAGGAAAGTAATGGTTAGAGTAGATTGGTTAAACGAGAAACTTGTTTGATAAACCTGCACTGAGAGGTTAACACTTAGTCACTTAGTTTTAGTTGCACGAGGGTGAACATCATACGAGCTGGCCAATCTTGTTTTTACTTTGTTGCAATTTTATTTTGGTGGGTGGTCTATTCCTAGTTTGTGTTACAAAGTTGTATTGTGGGCATTTTGGATATCTTCTGTGTTACTTTGTTGCTAGGAAGCACAGGTACTGGTACGCGGTACGGGTACAGGTACGCGATACGGCAAAAACCTAAAAAAGTAGGGTACGGGTATGGTTGGGTACGCAAGTGTAAATTCCCCCCCCCCCCCCCTATTTTACTATGTTCCATTGCACAAAATGAATACCCAGGAGATGAGAGTTGCAGGCTTGCAGCAGTTCGTGACTGTACTCTGTAGATCTGTAGAGATGAGAGGAGAAAATCGATTAATACTACTTGAACATCACAGACTTGAAGGATAAAGTCCTTTCTTTTTGTTACTTAAACATCACAGAAAATCGATTAATATGCACGCACAGCTTGGGATGATCTGTTCGTTCATGAATGTGTAGATCTGTTTGTGACAGACTTGAAGGATAAAGTCCTTTCAGTTGATAATATGTAGACTGAGAGAGAGAGAGAGAGAGAGAGAGAGAGAGAGAGAGTACAGCTGACTCTCTAGTCTCTACAGATCTCTGTCCAACTGCAGCACGAGAGGGAGGGAGGGAGAGAGAGAGAGAGAGAGAGAGAGAGAGAGAGCTAAGCTTCCGTGGCTGTTGCTCGACAGTAGAGAAGCTGTTGCTGCTGCTTCTAAGAACCCTAACTGATGAAACATAAAACACGTCTATTGTCTTAAATTGGGTGTCAAAAGTACACATGAACCCCTAAAGTTTCAATAATTTTCATTCGGGCCCCATAAAGTTTTGAAAATTTTACAAAATGGTCCAAACGTACCCAGCCAAGTACCCAATCGGAGTACCCAGGAGTACCAATGCCGTACCCGAACAGTGCAAAAGTACCCGGTATGTTTTTGCCGTATCCGGTACGTATTTTGCCGTACCCAGCCGTACCCGTACCTGTACCAGTACCCGGTACTCGTACGGCGACATTTTTGGAGTACCCGTGCTTCATAGCTTTGTTGTGTAGTGAACAATACTCTTAAGAACATATGTGAAATGATTGTTGAGTAGTTAACAAAGATGAAAGCACGATTTCATGTTTTAAATGCAATTTGCTGTTTGGAAGATTAGTTAGCTCTCGGGTAGGTTTTTTTTTTTGGATTCGGTAAATAAATTCATTAGCACCAAAAAGGGAACAACCTCAATGGGGCATACCCCTGAAACAACAAACAATAAATCAAGCCCAGCCTACCCTAAACAGATACTAGCCTACCCTAAACAGATACTAAGCCAAGTCTGGGATATCAAACCAAAAACCCAAACTCCACGCTTTATACACAGCCCAGAGCAACCTCAAACTATCAAAGTTTTAGACACAAGAAAAGGAATAACAGTAGAGCCAATTGCTACACATCAGAAAAGATTTTACAAGGAATATGCCATGCGACACAGATAGTCTGATTAGTGACAGATTTCTTGACCTAAGTCCAATAGCAGATTTATGACCTCAAGTCACTGATGATCGTTTCAAAAACTGCCTCCGCCCCTTACATTTCCTTTGAAAAATTCTTTGATTTCTCTCCCTCCAGATATATGGTATAAAGTGCCAGCAAGAGAATTTGTACATTAAGTGGGCCAAACCGTCTATTCTCCTATGCAATTCCATACAATCCAGTTCCTGAGACAGCGCACCAGGCCTCCTAACAACATAATTCTTCTCCATGGCTTGACCCCATAACTGAGAGGAAAAGGGACAAGTAAAGAAGAAACGATCATGGTCCGTCCTCAATCCCATCGTCACAGAAGAACACAACAGGCATCATTCACCAAGTCCCATCTTTGAATTCTATCCTTACTGGAAAGTCTGCCCCAAATGGCCATCCATTGGATGATAGCCCAGCTATGAACAAAATGCTCAAACCACACAATATTGCACCAAGATACTTCAGGCATATGGTTTCTGAAAGCCTCCAAGCCGACTTCAAGGAGTATTCCCCTTGAGCAAAGACCAAACAACTGAATCATTGTGAGCAGTATTAGGAACCAAGGAACTGGGAATAGACTCCATAATTTCTCTGATAATGGCATTCCTTCTTCTTGCCCAAACCAAGAATTATCCATAATCACTTCAGCCACTTTGGAGTTAACTCAGTTATTACTTCTTGACAGTTTAGAGTCCATTCTATCACCAAACCTGGCCTTAAGAGGGCCTAGAGGATGCCAGTGGTCCAGCCAAGAAAATGCGTCATTTCAATTACCAATTTTATGTTTGACCCAGGGTTGAATCAAACTCCTGATGCCAAAGATTTTCCTCACAGTCCAAGAGGCATGAACTGGAACCTTCATATACCACAGACATTGTTGTCATTAATGTTTCGACTCTCGAGTAGTTTGGCCATAGATGGCGATGTCAGAAAGATGTTTCTAAGCCGTCAAAGAAAAGATGGATTTCATGGTGGATGACCATTATTCAATCAATTGCACTTAAGGTGGGATAGCCCCTGTCAAGTTCTAATAGGACAGCTCAAGAAAGCTCTCACTGTGCAAATGATGGGAAATGACTTTCTTTTGAAACGAAAAATGAATACTAACCTAGAAGGTTGGGATTTCCTTATTCCCGGGAAGCGTCAAACATAGGGAAATACCAATCATTGGGGATCAGTGGCCTTTACCTAGATACTCCACTTCCATGGGCTGGCTTTTTTACTTATCTCATCTTGCAATACAAGAAAGTTGTATGATATTGTAGGTACATGGAATCAGGTCTTCAGGACTTCAGGCATCAACTACTCTCGAGGAATTAATCGTTCTCACTTCTCAGCATCAACGGGTGTCACTCAGTCGCATGACCCCAGAGGTTCCACCGAAGCGCAACCCACTTCTGAAATCACCGCCAAAACTTGGGCTCGGAGCATATCCCAAGTTGCTCAGAAAGAAAGGAGGATCGTGGAATGTAGGCTTGAGCTCAAGGGATTGTCTTAAGGCCGCTTTAGGGCTTAGACCTCAGACCAGTCTTAGAGAGAGAGGGAGACTAGTAGACTGAAAGACAACTCCTCGGTCTTTGCAGCATACCTATTACCAGATATCCATGCAGCCCCCAAAGTCCCATGAGACGAAACCAATCGATCACTGACCTATGGTCCCAGACTTCTATCTCGCTTGCCACTGAAAGTGTGATGCCTGTCCTCTGCAAGTGGGGCTAAGGCCCCAGTATATCATTCTTCCCTATTGTTCTGACCTCATAGGTTTTACGTAGGGTCTCATAGGCCTGTGATCTTCAGACGACCAGTCATTGAGGACCTTCCACATGTCCGTAATCCAGCTCCAGCTGGACCACATGTCTGTTTACTGATCTCATGTGGCTATAAGCCTATAACTAGTTTTATTGTGTTATTTTCACAATGATCTTATGCTAGTTAAAATCATAGGGACAGGTTGAAACTAGCCTTGTTGGGCATGACTATAGGCAATGAGAGAATGCAATACCAACATGGAAAATGAACTTACTTTACAAAAGGACATGGAGGTGGGCATGGTGATGCATGCATTATGTATGGATGCATATCCTACTATTTATTCATGTCAAAACATGCTTTCATATCAAAATAGGTTCTTCGTTTTTCTAGTCGATTTTTTTGGGTGGCAAAATTACAGAATAGTAAGTGCATAACGAGGAAGATGAAATTGGTCATCTTTCGTAGATAATGGGCATCTTATTGTTAGATTCCTTTCCAGATTTCATGAGCCTTGTGTAAGAAGATTTAAGCACTGGAGAATGGAACAAAAGAATCAATTAAGAATTGGGTCAAACTAGGTTTAAGTGGGTAAATAAATTTTAATTTGACCGGTGAATATGAGGCTTTGATGCGTGATCGGACTTTGCTTTTGTATATAGGTAATAATATTCTTTTGTTGCATTTGAATCTTTTATGTGTTATTTTTGACTTCTTTCACATGTTCTGTAGGGCTGAGAACATGGCACGTAAAGCTGCCGGGGAGGAGCTGTTACCAGAGGAGGATCCCTTGAACCCCATTTTTAAGCCGATCCCTGAACCTTCGCGGTTGGATAGCTTTCTCATAACAAATCAAATTGCTAACTACTGCAATCAAATTAACGGGTATGTTTCATTTTTTGAAGATGGTAATCATGTCCGTAACAGAAATGATTGAGATAGAGTTTTTGGCTAGGGCTGATTTATTTTGAAAATCTAATCTGGTGGAGGTTTTATGGACACCCCACAGGTCTATATGCATGTGCTTATATGTATTGTATGTTTTCATCTGCATGCATTTAAGTACCTTGTTTCATCTGTCCCCTGAAAATTCTTAAACGTATAAAATTCTCCATTATAAAATTGCTCCGAGTATATTTAAATCTGACATAATGAGACGACACCCGAAATAGGTGCTGTTTGATTAGAGTTTGAGTGCATTTATCGCATGTGTTCCCAAAAGGTAGAACCTAAGGAATTCACTTGGTGTGGAGGGCTTAAATTTGGAGCAATTTGGGTTAATGTCATAAAATTTAGGGGTGTACAAATAGAACTACTTGCATCACGAGTACGAATATATATTATAAGTGCATTTGATGAGAAATAAATTGGCAGCTATCTCTAGGACTATCAAAATGTTCATCTGTTCTGTTCTGTTCTGTTCTGTTCTTGTATTGGATCTTACTGCTTAACATGTTAGATTAATTGAATCCCCAAACAATTAATGTATTGATATTTTTTTACACCAACGCTAATTTTCAACTTCATGGATGGTACATCTCAAAGGAAGAACATATGAATAGGAAAAAGCATTCTTCTCCATTATTTACATTGCCTGCAACTTTCTTGGCCAGAGAAGATCATTCTCTATCTTGTGGCCTTTTGGACCTAGATTACCCTTTTGCTTTTATGATTTCGCTCTGCAGTTACCAAGAACCGGGTTGAAAATCCTTCTTATCGATTTCAGTCTGAAATCAGTTTGTTTGTGGACTGTGTTGTTGCAGGGTTGCTGGACAGAGTTTCAGCAAACTGTATTTGATGAAGGCCTTAAATGAGAGTTGATAATCCTTAAACACGCGTCGTGGAGAACTTGTGCCTGGTTGCTTCTTCTCCAGCTAGCGAACCTTTCTCATTTTTAGTTTTGTTGGCCTTTTGTGAGAAGAATTATGCATTTTGCTCTGTAGGTCTTAAAGAACCTTATTTTTGTGGTACTACTTATTCCCAACAGGTAAAAGTCGCGGCCAATCTGTAATATGGTCTGAGGAGATTTCAAAGGGATATGAAACCCCCCGTTAACAGATTTTCCGAAATATTTACCATGAAAACATGCTCCGTTTGCTAGGTTCATTTCCCTCCTTGTGGCCTCGGGCCATCGCTGTATATCGTCACTTTCTCCTTTCGCTATCGTCTTCAGTGTATTATTTTTTGTTCATCAATTATTTATCGAGTTAAAAACATGTTTGGTGTAGTATTTTGCCAAGGAAATATCACGGAAAATAACTTCTTGAAAACATGCTTGGTTTATACGAATGTCGTTCCACACGACCACTCTGTCGAATCCTAACACCTACACTTCCAAAACCTAATCAACCCCACAAGCAAATACCCGAACCCTAGAATCCTAAAACCCATAAATGATAAATTGAAGGTTCTTTGAAATTTAGGTACTCTAATAGAACCAGTGAGTTTCCATTCTCAAAACGCCCCTTGCCTGAAACTCACAGGGTTATTCAGGGCTATCTCATCGATTGTGGCTCCTGAACTTATCTTCCTTCGGCATGGGCCGGAGGAAGATAGATCTTGGTTACGACCGAATGCACTCGTACAGCTAAGAAGTTGTCTTATCTAATCAGGAAATGACCTTGTTTAGGAAGTTACGCTAATATATGCTGAAAAGACACAATATTATTCCATCCTTCAAATTCTTCTCTGAGAAAATTTTAGGTGCGGACTGGGTAGGGACACGTGGTGCCCGGCACCCAATCCGAGCCGTCCAAACATGTTTTGGACGGCTCAGATCCAAGGGTGGCATTTTTGTAATTTTTGGGTGCAAATTTACCCCATCAGATCTGAGCCGTCCAAAATGTGTTTGGACAGCTCGGATTGGGTGTCGGGCACCACGTGTCCCTACCCAATCCGCACCTAAAATTTTCTCCTCTTTTCTACTTTGAAGTATGACTGATACACATCAAACATCAAAATAATTTTTTTTTCATTGTTTCTTTGTAATTCTTTCGTTATTATCATTGACATGTCGTAATACTAATAATGAAAAACAAGGTTATAAATATAATTTTTTTTACTATATTTTTCTCTTGGGAGCTTCTATTCGCAGCCCATTTTGCCTCAATACAGCCCATCCAAAATAAATACCAAAACCTTCCTTGTGAAAAGACCATTTAACCCCTCAAATTACTTCATACCAACCCACCCCACTTTCTCCCAATTGCTACATACAACCCAGTGCACTTTCCTATCTTCTTCTTCCTTCACTTCTTCCATCGTTTTCTCATTCCCACAGTGAAAAAATCCCTCCTCCTCCTCCAGCCATTAACCCCATTGTCCTCCCTTGCCCCTCATCTCTCCTCTCTCTTAATGGAGAACCATGTTGAATCAATGGAGGGATTTTCTCCCTCACTAGATTTGGGAGAAGAGGTCCAAAGAGTATTTGAGCAATTTAGAAGTCCAAATTCACCAATGGATGCACAAATCCAGACCACGGAGGAGTTAGAGGAAAACATGGAGGTGGAGAGTGAGCCTAGTATCTCGGAGATGAAGATTTTCAAGCAAAAAACGACCCAAGAGATAACCCATTGGTTTTTCGATTTTTCAGCCGTTGTTCATTCGAAACGATACACACAGTCCCGAAAATCTCACTACATTTCGGTAGTTAATTCCCGAAAGTGTTACAATTTTTTGATAAATTTATGTCCGAAATAATTTGCAATTTCCGGTAGTTATGTACCGAATATTAGACCTAATTTCGGGATTTTAAATCCGAAGTGTAAAAACTAATATGAAATGAAGATTGATGGATGTATTATGTTGTAATTTTAGTACTTAATTCATGGACTTTGTTGATGGATTTTGTTAATTCAAACAGGTGACCAATTTTGCACAGAAGTTGGAAGTTTCAAATGGGAGTTAATACCCGAACTTTACTCATACAACCGAGAGTTTATATCCGAACTTTGGGCAAAATTTCGGTAGTTAATATCCAAACCTCAATACATATCCAGAACAAAAATTGGTGATGGTAGTTAATATCTGCAATTTTGGACATAATTCAGCAGTTTGTATCCGAATTATGTGTATAATTTCGGGAGTTAATATCTGAACCTCAAACCAGATCCAGAGAGCAGAAACATAATTCAGCAATTTCTATCCGAATTATGGGTATAATTTCGGGAGTTAATATCCGAATGTGCGAAAACCAGAGAGCTGAAATTATACATACATAACCAAAGTGGGTAGCGGTAGTGATGGAGGTCGATCGGTCGGTGAGACGAGCGAAGAGAAAGGTTTTGAGGGAAGAGCGTGGGTTTGAGACTGACTAGGAGCGTGGGTTTGTGTTGGGTTTTGAGTGAATTGGGAGAAAAATAAGAAAGGGTAATTTGGGAAATTTTCCGGGTTACATGAAGCAAAAATGAAAATTTGCCACATCAGCTGGGTTGTTTTTAGCAAAAGGGCTGTATGAAGTCCAAAATGGGTTGCGAATGGACTCACCCTTTTCTCTTTTACCATTGCTCGTGGAAGTTTGATTTGCCTACATGAGTTTAAAATGACAATTTAAAGAAACAAAGAATAAAAAGATTGGAAGTTTTGGCAAGAAATTAACTAAAATTAGTAAATACATTATATTTCCCAAAGGATTTCATGTACCAGTACAATAATATGCCGAAAAGAATTTAACTTACATTTGAATTGTGAGTATTGGCCTAACTTTTTGGGACTGTTTGGCATGGTCTTTTTGGTTAATTTTTTTTCTTAATTTTACTAGATTTGGGTCATATTTCTACATCATATTCTTCGTCTCAATAAAAGAAATCGAAAAAAATATTAAACTATAGATTAAAGTTAAAAAAAAGTTAATATAAGACGGCAAAAAAACCCAAAAAACCCCAAGAGAGAAAAAAAAGACTGACTTTTTTTGGTCTTTTTAACTTCGGTCTAGATTCTTATGCTTTTCTAATTCTTCTTGTTGAGCCGAATGATATGATGTAAAAATTATATTCAAGGTTTCTAAAATTAAGAGAAAATGCAAAACGACCACATCAAAAAGTCTCCGAAAAATTAGGCCAAACTCAAGATAAAACAATGGTACCATGTACGTAGAAATTGGTAAAGCCTGTTAGATTCTGTGATAGAAAACCTCCCTTCAAATTATAAAATACGTTAACAAAGTATAATTTTAATGCTAACTTAAATTAAGAGTGGTACCCTGTTATCTACCCCCATAGATGACAATAATAATTGTACAAATTTTTACGCATGAACTTTTCAAAAAAAAAAAGAAACACTTACTAAGAAACAGCCTAAAATAAAATACTGGACTATTAAATAAAATACTGAACTATTATTTGGGATTTGGGACGGAGTACCAATTTTAGTAGGGACATTGTCCATTGATGGACATTATTGTTGGCACGGGTCTAGTTCACTACAACAATTTTCCCCATTGCCGACTAAAATTTTAGTCGGAAAATGTAGTAATTTAGTCGGCAATAGTAATTTCCGACCAAAAATTTAGTCGGCCCATTTGGTCGACGGAATGAGGTAGGAGATTGTAATTTTCGACCAAAACAAGTCTGGTCGGAAAAAGTTTTGTTTTTACCGACTAAATATTTAGTCGGTGAAATATTTACTTTTCTCCGACTAAATATTTGGTTGGTGAATATTTGGTCGGTGAATTATTTATTTTTCTCCGACTAGATTATTTGGTCGGTGAAAATGTTTTATTCTCCGACTAAATATTTGGTCGGTAAATTATTATTATTTTTTTTTCAATTTTAATCCGAGCTCGTATTGAATCGTTAAATTTGTCAAACTTGGTTTCTAACCATCGATTAAATCAAGCAACCAATCATTCCATACAAGATTTCACCAACCTGCTCTAATTAATTAATAAAGCACAAAATTAAAGACTTCCCAAATTAAAGGTCTTCACCTAACAAAATAGTATCATACTACAAAAACTGCGAAATACAAAATCCAACCACAATGTCCATAGCATCATCCAAAAACAATCCATCCAAGGATAAAATAAAAAGTATCCATCCAAACACTAGAACGCACGATAATATCTAACCACGGTAGAGAATACATGGCAAAAATTCAACCTTTTCATCTAGCTAATAACCGGATGCGGCACTCCATCTGTAAAAAGAACAAAACACCACGATTATTAGATACAACCTTTTCATCTACATCATGGTATCAAGGAGTAAATGATAACAGGGATATTGAAATTCAAGTAAATACATAGTCCTATGCATAGTGGAATGCCCAAAATAAATCAATAACTAACATCTCACCCAGATTTGTCAAGAGCATAAATAATTATCCCATTAATATTTCGTTCGACTAGATCTTTACATTAATGATTGAGATTGATGGGTTAACTGTAACACCCCTATTTTTTTTATCGTTGTCTAGCAGTAGATTTTTCAAGAGCTCTCACAGCACAATAATTCTTAGAACGTTATTTTAAGAAAATGGTAAAATTTGAGTCTCCAAGTGTCTGCCGACGTTTTGAATCAAATGAAAAAATCAGATTAGAACAAGGGGGCATGAGTTATTTTTGCGGGCCTTCTTCATCTGCCTCTTTTAATTTTGTCTCCTGCCCTTTTGTTTAACGTTAAACATACTGAAACGACGGGGATAGTGGTTACGCTCTGCTTGTATCCGGGTATTTCTCCTTCTTTTTCTTGACCTTTATTGTTTAGTTAGGCTCCGTTCACTTGTCAAGAAATTAGTGCATGAAAACTATTTCCAAGAAAATTATAGTGACGTGAAGTGAAGAAAAATGAAAAGTATTTTCTCATATGCGTTTCATTTGATAAAATGAAGAGAAAGTTGGAAAGTAGTAGTTTATTTAGGTAGAATTTAATGGAAATGCAAAATTCCTGCAAAATCTTGTGTTAGTGAGAAACTTAGAGACGTGGGTCTCATAGTTTTCCTACTAATTGAACACATTGAAAATGTAGGAAAATTAAACATTCTAGTACTTTCTTCTCCTTTCCGTGCAACTGAACGAGGCCTTAGAGAAAGAGTCCGGGAAAGAGAAAGCAAAATGAAAGAATTATTTTTTTAATCATATGAAAGAAAAAAGGTTGAAAGGCACAGATTCTGTCCCTAAAAGTTTAGTTTTGGCAATTACAAATTCATTTTCAAATCATCCCATTCAAACTATAGCTGATCAAAGATATGAATTAAATTATCAATGGTCAGAGAAGGAAGTCTTTTTTTTTTTTCTTTTGAACAAGATGTAATTTCATTTCATACCAAATTCCGAAGGTGTTACAACGATTCTTCCCAAAATACAGGAAAGAACGAAAACTACAAAAACTCTAGCCTACAAATACTAAAGAAGCAGACCAACAACTAGGTCAGGCGTAGTGCTAGTCTAAGATATGTTAGTAGAAATACCTAGCTTTTATTCCTTGTGAGCATGAGAGTCTCAGCTCAAATCAGAAAAAGCATAAAGGAAATCGTCTACTAACCACCACAAAGGGATGAGAAAAATCGCTAGAGGGGTAACAAGGAACCCATACAGAGGGCAAGCGGTAAAAACAAAGAAAATGCTAAGTACCTCAAAAAACTACCCCGAAAACTATCCGAAAAGTGAAATCAATGGTTCAGATACATATCCAAGGGAATGTGAACCATTAATTTCACTTTCGGGGTACCTAACATTGCTAAAAAACAAAACACGATCCACCTGTACTGGGTTAAGGGCATCCCCAATGGTTATGACAAAAAAATATTGTTATATGACATAAAAGTACAAAAAATGGGGTCCACATATGTGATGTTATGGTGTTGTTAGGTAACTTTTGTATTTGTGCTCCAGTGTTGTAGTTAGTGTTTAGTTAAATTTATGATCTTGTGAGACCCAAGCATCCAACGGCTCCAAAAAAGAAAGAAAGAATACCAACTGCTCCATAAAGGAGCTTTAGTCGTACCAATTGAGGTAACTTTAAACGTGAAAAGTAGCCGGCCCCACTTGATGCAACTTTAGTTGTACCAATATAGATATATACCTATGTATGTCTGTCACTAACTTTTATGACACGAACTACACTCAAGCAATACCATTGGAACTAAATTAAACCCACAAAAATATTAAACTGAGAATAACTCCTTACACTAATTTCACCTCAACTTCATTACTGCAGATGCCCTAAGAAAGTCGCACAACAGAGGGACTAAAACCTCAACCGCAAGAGAACTTGCAACGAAAAAAAGACAGAAAAGGAACCCAGCCCGAAGGAAGTCCAAAGTCCAAAATGGCAACCAAATTACGCATGCAATGACAAACCTTCCAAAGATCCAGAAAAATGCACAGTATAGTCCATATTCATAACGTACTTGCAAATGTCATCATCAATAAAAAGCTCTCCTATAAATACACTCAATCCAAACACCCACTTATTACATACCACAACAACAAATCAAAAGCTTCCCAAAATACCCTTTTCAGTTTTCATCCATTGAGCTTCATTTTCTATTCTCCAAATGGCAGATAGTAGTAAAATCACTCTGTTGGATTCATGGATGAGCCCTTTTGGGATTAGGGTGAGAATAGCCTTGGCCCAGAAAGAGATTGAGTATGAGTGCAAGGAAGAGAATTTGAGTGATAAGAGCCCATTACTCCTCCAAATGAACCCTGCTAAGAAGCAAATCCCAGTTTTGATCCACCGTGGGAAACCAGTTTGTGAGTCACTGATTATAGTTCAGTACATTGATGAGGTGTGGAATCAGAAATCTCCTTTGTTGCCTTCTGATCTTTATCAGAGAGCTCAAGCCAGGTTTTGGGCTGATTTTGTGGACAAGAAGGTGAGTGAGTCTCGTACATTGATGCATGCTTGTATGAAGGTTGTCTAAATAGGACACGTATTCGTGTTGTATGTAGTTTCAGAAGATGTATCGAGTATTGTTAGATACATCAGTTACCAAAGTGTAAATACAAGTCTATGAAATAGGGGTTGCACCCATTAGATAAATACTTCGACGTTACAACATTTCATTCTTCAACCGTAAAAGTATCAGTATCGTGTATGGCTTCATAAATAGTATAAGAATGTTTAATTAAACACAAGAAACGCATCGATTTTCCTCTAAACTCGTTAGGAAATCACAAATCTATATACTAACATTTGTGCACTGAGTATGACTTTTTTTGTATTTTACAGATATATGGCCTTGGGATGCAAGTGTGGTTATCCACAGGTGAAGCCCAAGAAGCTGCAAAGAAGGAGCTTTTGGACTGCTTTAAACTGCTGGAAGGAGAGCTAGGGCAAAAGCCTTACTTTGGTGGTGAGACTTTGGGCTTTGTAGATGTGGCCCTGATCCCATTCTACACTTGGTTTTCTTCACTTGAGCATTGTGGGAACTTCACTATGGTGGAAGAGTGCCCTAAACTTGTTGCTTGGGCCCATAAGTGCATGGAAAAGGAGAGTGTGTCCAAGACTCTCCCTGATCTTAAAGAGACCTTTGATTTCGTCATGGATTACATAAAGAAGCAAAAAGCTAATAAGTGAGATTTAGAAGAGGGTTTGTTTGGTTAATTAGACCCATATAGGAAGAGTAAGAGTGGGTTTTTGCCTTGGAAGAATAATGAAGTGTTGTACCACTTCTCTAAATGGGGCCTTGGTTGTTTTCTCTTGGTTTTGCTTGCTAAGGGAGAATGGGGCTTCTTGTTTTCTTTTGTTTTGATTTTAAAAAATGTTTCCTTATTGTTACATTTGAAAATAAAGATAAATTATTTAATGTCCTTACTTAGATATTCCTTTTACTAAGTAGATAAATTATTTAATGTCTCCAAAATCCGGGGCATTACAAATCGTGTGTTGACAGTAGTCATATTACTTGTTATTAGTTCATTGTAAATTGATGGAACCATCCTTTGTCGTATTTAATTATTTATAACTATGGGGCCGGTTTTGTTGATAAAATAATAATCGGAGCCTCACGCTAATAATCGGAGCAATTCAATTTATTTAAAACATGTCTTTAAGAGTACCCATAAAAAATCAACTCATTCGGATATCGGTAAGGACATCGACTTGATCAATTAATTCAGATTTTATCATGTCAAAGTTAGGGACAAATACTGATCAAGCCCTTACTGATATCCAAATGAGTTGATTTTTTACGGGAACTCTTAAAAAACTGTTTTAACCAAATTAAAATGCTCCGATCATTTGTGCGAGACTCCAAATTTGTGTTTTACATTTGTTGTGTTAACAAAACTGATCCCCATATATATTTTATACTCCTTCCGTCCCAAAATGGATCTCCCATACCACTATTCACCCCTCTAAAAAAATATCTATATTTCTTATTTTATAATTACTTTTTTATGATTTTAAAAACTTTGTTTAATAAAACTAAGCAAATCTATCAAACAAGATATTGCATATATAATTCATAATAACTTAAAAAAATACGGATAGTTTTTTAAGAGACGTGAATAGTGATTTTGGACATCATTGTGGGATAGAAGGAATAATTTTAAGAATTAATTTTCTCGTTTCAGTCTTTCTCATTTATTCACAGGGTTCCTAATTTACGACTTAGCTTTGGGGCCAAAAAAACTCATGGACGGCCATGGCCAGTCCGCATGTATTGGGCTTGGGCTCAAAGCAAGTTAAAGAATTTAAAATGGAGGTTGAAATCAAATTTCATGGTTGGTGGAATAATTACTATTTGGAATAAGTAGGTTTTGTATTCAACGGCCACGATCTTTGTTTGAGGTAATTGAATTATAAGAAAACTACTCAAATCTCTCAAGTATTTTCTTTATCTAATTTGTGGTCTTTTCGTAACATCGAATTATTGTAAATTTCCTAAAGTTTTATTTAAAATCATGACTCATCATTTTGAATTGAATATGATATATACAGGCTAAGTGGGAAGAAACAATTTGGTATATAGAATGAGTGGACTCAGCCAACGACTTGCCTAATTAAGTAAAAAAGACGACGAACTTGATTGAGGAGGTGATGTCAGTCCATATGTATGTTTCGAGGAAGACTAAATACAAAAGATCCTCAATGATTGATGAAGTTAGTCGTTGAGTTCAGTTATAACAAGTTTATAGTTGACCATTGTCATCCTTTGAACTTATTTTTCTTCTTGTATTGTATACTTTCCATATTAACTTAGTATATGAGGCCAAAGTGGATTAAGTGATGTTCATTAGATATTTTGAAGACTATTTTTGTTTTAGGCCAAATTTGCACTGTTGGAATATCTAAAAGACTTATAATTCTTTGGAGAATTACTTACTTTCTTTGCAACTTCAAAAACTATGGATCATCATAAGTTTGAACAAGGGGTAGATCAATGTATTTGATTATTGATACTCTCTTCAAACTAACTTTAGCCATAACCTGGTAGTTACACAGAAGATATGGGGAAGAAAATTGATGGGCACGAAATATAGGCCCTCCTAAGCAAAAATGCAAAAATAGTTCATCTATTCATGTTCGTATTTTCCTATATTAATGCGAAAGAGAGAAGAAAAATAATGGAGAAACAAATATCTAATGGAGAGTCATATCATCTAATATATTCAACAATATTTTGGTAATCAGTCAAAGTAATCGTTACACATATCAAATATTTAAAATAACAAACACCATAAAATGGCGTAGCAAATAATCCCCCAATCAATAAGAAACAAAAAGAATCATAAAAATGCATACCACACAAATCAGGAAATTTATAATTAAATTATAATCATGCAAAAAAAAAAAACGTAAAGTAAATAAAAAAAATCCATAACATTGTGATAGTACAAAGCATGTGCACCATAACTTTCTCCATTACTGAGATTTTTTTTTTCAATAGACAAAATTAATGCACATTCCCGACATGGTCTCTCCTTCTCAATGTTCGCTGGTGTATCTTTGTTTTATTGCCACACTTCTTTTTGATATTGTCGTATGGTTGGTGCTCCCTTTTGTGATATTTTTTGCCACTTATAAAAAAATAAAAATAAATAAATCTCATATAACATTTACTATATGGAAACTTCCTTTAGACAAGATAGCACAAGGACAATCACTAGCAACCAAATGTCATTATTTGGTCACATGCCAGCTTGGAAGACCTCCTTAAGAAAAGCATATCAACTCAACCAAAGCCCCCATCACTTTCATTGCTGTAAACCAAAGAATATTTAGTAGTTAGCTTCCCATAGTGGGTTTGGTATCCAAACCATCAATTTTTCCAACAAACCAACCATAAAGATTGAGAAAAGGTCCCCACAACATGTGCAGCAAAAACAAATGTCAGTTTTCAATAAAGGGGCCTTTATGAATCACCACAACATGCTCCCTGTTATCTGCCCTCTCATCCCATGTGGAAATGACTTCCAAACTTTCCACCCCACCAAACTCAGAAAAACCAATCACATACAAGTCAAATTTTTTTGGGTTCATCGTGGTGTCCAGGTCAGCGTACGCGCACATGATTCTTGGTATGATTCTTGGGATCAGACCGCTAGAAAGTAATTTCTTGTGTGTCCCGGGTGGATGGCATGCCTTTGCACAAATCCCTAACTTGCTACTAAAGTATGAGCACTATTTTGGATATAGCAACCCCTACTTTCTCACTCATTGCCAGTTTTAGGTCCAGCCTATTTCTTATATTTTCAAGTCCAACCACAATACGAGTTATACCTTTTCTGTCACATAATCCTTGGTTCTACCTGTTCCGAAAAGCCTGGAAAATCTAGAAAACACCTGAAATATTTAGAAACATGTATATATCTCCAAGTACAGGAAGAAATAGAAAATCAAAGTAGTGACGGAAAATTAAACAAAACCTCGAATGCCAATAAAATAAAACCATCTGATACAGAAACATGGTTCATTGTAAGTTGATTTCCTCTGTATAATTTAAAACCCCAAACTATCACAACCCCATCCTAACCAACTCAACTTCATCACCAAAGGGACTAGTCCGGTCCAAATAATCCAAACAGAAACAACCATAACTCTACAGGATAGTGCCGATAAAAAAACTCGACACGACAGTTGTAAAAAGGAAAAGAGAGAATAAAACAATAATGACACAAGAACGTGCAGTGTTCTTTGGTGCCAAAGAGGACTAAAAAATGGGGAGACTTGCCTTTTCTGCGACTCTTTTTCTTTCACATGGATGAACCACCCTCATCCTTTTGAAACTTTTTAATCCAGATTTTCTATCACCGGCAATCCGTTGAATCAAACGTGTCAGCAAACGCAGAAGGCTTTGAGGGAATACTCGAATGGGTCCCGCTGTAGGACTGATCATTAAACATGGTGGAAGTACCTTCATCGGATTGCCACCTTTGTAGGGCCTGGGGAAGGCTCATGTGGAGGTCAATGCCAAAGCTGTCTTCCTCTTCGTGGGAAGAAGGTTTCCACTGCTCCACAAGAGGACCCAAAACGTTAACAGCATGTCCCATATCTGGTCTCTGAAACGGCTCCCGAGCGGTGCAGTGACCTGCCAGCTCAGCAACCCTGCAAATGCTATCGAAAGTCTCATCGTCAGGTGCAAGAGTTTCGTCAATTGCCTTTGGAATGCTTTCCTTGTTGATTAGGACCCTTCGGAACCATGTGACTAAATGAGACCTCTCATCCGGCACAGTCTCATCTAGTGCTTTTCTTCCGGTGATGATCTCCATTAGAACCACTCCAAATGCATACACATCCACTTTTGTTGTCACTCTTCCAGTAGCTGGTGGCGAACATAAAAGATTTTTCAAAACTTAAGAGGTTGCTTGATTAATAAATTCACTTAGCCAATCAGTCAAAGAATCACACTTCAACACACCTATCAAGTACAATACAGATTACGAAAGAAGAAAAAGGACCCACAATAGTGTCAATGAAATTCGGATTTGCTTACCAGTAGAACTAATTTGTTCACCATTCGAAATGAAAAATATCATATCTCCGAATCTAATTCCTCATTGGCAACAATATGGTCAAAGATTTCTCGACAATAATCTAGAAAGAACTTTGATAGCAATCTTTCAGTACTAATTTTAGCCTCAAGAAAACTAAAAATTCGCGCAAGAACCTCTAATTTGAGCCAGTCCTACTTCTAGGTCCATTATGGAACTTATGGCTCAATTAAGGTAGTAACTCATCAAAAAGGCATAGCTACCCTAAAGGAACTGATGCATGTTGTTTATGATTCAATGGTCAACAATTATAGATCATGTGCAATAACAAAATTAAAAACGAACAAAGGTGATGAAATAGGAGCAAAGAGGACAGTGCTATTACCAGCATACTCGGGTGCAAGATACCCAAAAGTTCCTGCCAGCCGCGTCTCAAGTGAATACTGGCCATCTGGTGCGTTCTTTACCAAACCAAAATCTGCAACCTTGGCTCTCATGTCATCCCCAAGAAGAATATTGGAAGGTTTCAAATCTCTATGGATGAAACTCTGCTGTGCTAAGCCGTGTAGATACTCGACTCCTCTAGCCATATCCAATGCTATGGTGACCCTCTGCTTCCAAGTAAGAGGAGAGTACCCAAGTTCACGCCACTCAAACAGATGCTGGGCCAAAGTCCCCTGTGGCATGTACTCGTAAACCAAAAGTCTCTCGTTTCCGTTGATGCAGTAACCTAGAAGAGCAACCAAATGCCTATGCCTCACTTTAGTTAAGACTCCGATTTCTGCTTGGAACTCTTTCATTCCTTTTGTACCCATTGCACCAGATTCCATCCTCTTCACAGCAATCTTAGTCCCGTCGTGCAATTCCCCTCCATAAACAACTCCAAATCCTCCTCTACCCAATATATTTTCTTCACTAAAGTTGTTTGTCACCTGACGAAGCACTTGGATAGAAATCACAACATTCCCTCCTTCGAAAACAGGCATTTCGCCATGATCACCACTGCTCTGACTGTGCAACTCACCGGGGACTCCTCCACCTTGCCCATGTACATGTCCATTCACACCACTCACCACCGCAGACTTAACCATTTCAGACCCTACTTCGGAACCATCAGTCTTCCCAAACCTCTGGTGCCGTTTTTTCACATAGCACTTGTAAGACACAAATGCCACAACCCCAACAAAAACCACGACAGCAATCACCACTCCAGCGATCAAACCTGCCGACACAGAAGACCCATTTGAGTTCCCACCGGACGTGGAGGAATTTGATCCAGACCCCGAATTCCCACCACTCCCGCCGCTTCCAGTGGTTATATTCTTCCCAAGTAACAAATTACCAACGCTAATAAACTTCACAGTTGATGGGAAAACAGGCACTACTCCACTAAGATTATTATTAGACACATCAAGAAGCTGAAGCTGAGGCAAACTAGTCAAGCTATCCGGAATCGAACCCGTCAGATTATTATCATTCAAATACAAACTCTTCAACGAAGTAAGGTTCGCAAAAGCAGGCGAAATCGTACCCGAAAACCGTTGCTTCCCGAAATTGACAATCGTAACATTTCCCCGCGAATCACACGTTACAAATGTCCATTCAGAACAAGCATCATTCCCCAACCAAGACTGAGCTAAACTAATTGGATACCCAATATCCCCAGCAACAGCAAGAAGAGCAGTCACCTGCGGATCACAAGGACCAGGACTGCTCCTACAAAAACTATTCGTGGTCCCGATCGTAACCGTCACACCGGATCCAAACGACGGAAACGGACCCTGCAACTTGTTGTTTTGCAAAGAAACGTTAGCCAATTTAGGCAAACCCATCAATGACGCCGGCAAAACACCGGTAAACTGATTGTCCCTCAGCTGCAAATCAAACAAGTTAGTACATTTCGACAAATCTGGTACCGGACCGGTAAACGAATTCGCATGGAGCCAGACTTGGGACAGCTGGGTCATGGTCGAAAGCACTTCAATAGTACCACTCAATCCATGTAACTGATTATTCAACCACAAATTGGTAATCTCAGACCCACCCAAAGTCGACGGCAACGTACCGGTCAAGTTGTTGTAAGACAGCCTTAGGTTTTGCAAATTCGGAAACGAATCGAAGAAGTCAGGTATGGAGCCGTAAATGTTGGCATTGCTGGCGTAGATGACGGACAATGAACTCGACTGAGTCAACTCGGTGGGGATGGTCCATGAAGCGAGATTAGGGTTATCTGACATACTTAGGGTTTGGAGGTTGGTGAGGCCTGAGAGGAAGTTTGTGGGTACGGAGGTGAAGTTGTTGGAATCGAGGTAGATTTGTTCGAGAGAGGTGAGGTTAGAGAGAGAGGGGAGAGGACCGGAGAGAGAGTTGCGTTGGAGGGTTAGGGTTTGGAGGAGAGAGAGGGAGTTGAGGGTGGAGGGGAGGGAACCGGAGAGCGAAAGGGAGGCGAGGTTGATGGAGGTGACATGGGTGGAGGTGGAGTCGCAGGTGATGCCGGTCCAGGTGCAGGGGTTGGTGCCGGTCCAGCCGGAGGGGGTCGGGGAGAGGAGGGAGGCGAGTTTGGTCATGACGGCGAAGTCGTCAGCGGAGGAGAGAGGGAGGAGGAGGAGGAGGAGGGGACAGAGGAGGAGGAGGAGGAGAGGGGGAGGCGAGTTTGGTGGCTTCGCCATTGTTGGTTTTTTTTTTTTGTTTTCTTGTTTGGTAGTGTTGTTGAGAAGATTAATGAGATACAGAGGTTGGGGACATTGGAGAGAGTGTGTTTGGATCTTGAAGGTGAAGAGGCAGTGAGTTTGTTTTCTTGATCTGGGTTGTTTGTTTTCTGAAGTTAGAAAATGAAAAGGAAAATGAAAGAAAGATGTTGGACAGGGAGGATTTAAAAAGAGCCGGGACTTGTACCAAAAAATAAAGAGCCAGGGGCATTTCGCCCAACAGAAAAAGAGTCCAGCTATGGGTACAACACCTTGATATACACCACCGTGTGAGACCAATTTTATTCCCACTAAAATCGGAGCCGTTCAGTTTATTAAATATATTATTTTACGGGTCTTTAGAAAAAAATAGGGCATTTGAACATTGGTAAATGCTCGATCAATAGACAGCTTTTTTGGGGCAAATTCAAGTAGCAAAAATCGATCGAGTTTACGGATATCTTAACGAGTTAATTTTTTACAAACATTTAAAAATATGTTTTAAACAAATTGAACAGTTTCAATCATTTATGTGGAACTCTAAATTGGTCACACACGGAAGATGTACATTTAGTATATACCAAAGTGTTATACCCATAACATTAGCAGAAAAAAAGAGTCAGGAGCACAATTAGTTTATAATTCTTTTCTAGACAAATTGCATGTTACCTCCCTACTAAAGTTATCAAAATCAAACCTTACACTCCAAAATCAACTCTTGGACACAAGTTGACTGGCATGCGCCAATTCTAGTTTAGGAAACTCGCAGGCGAATTTCATCATGATTACTTGATTCCTGAGATCGTCCAGATGCTTTCTCCCCCCTATAACCTGGTCCCATGTTTCGAGGACCCTTTTACCCTTCTTTGACCCTCTTGACTCCTTCTTTTGCACCTCCTTAGCCTATTGATACCTTTCCTTCCTCCAAAAACGTAGTTACACATTCTCTAAGTCACTCTCTCACTCTAAATCCTAGCCTACTAGCCATCTTTAAGCCTTCAAAAGCTCAAACACCATCCCTACACATCTTTCCTCACTCCTTCACCTATATCAGCCAATGTAAACATCCAAAACCTCATGAAAACCCCCATTCTAAGGTCTAAACTTCTACCCCTTGCATCCAAGTCAGTCTCAAATGAACATAAACAACAGCCACTTTCAGTAGCTCTACTATCCAAGTCTTAAGGAGCGTTTTTTAAGCTTTTCCAAGGTAAAAATGGGCCTTTAAGCCATCATTTTAGTTCCTCTAGGGGACCCCTTTAAACACATTCCAGGTTCCTCATACTGGTAGAGTGTTTAAAATAAGGTTTACATTTTATCAAAATAATTTTTTCACAATTCAAGTCTCTTACATGACTTGTGCGCACAAGTCTCAACTTGTGTGCACGAGTCTTTCTCTTACATGACTTGGTACTATTCTTTGTAAAATTCTATGCAATTATCATATTTTCAGTCCTATTATCACCTCACTCGTCATTGCTTAAGAAAAATCAGTTTGTTTTAACTTTTAAGTGGTCAAAATTATTAGAAAAACAATCTCTCAAAGGCCAGAAAGCAAGAATAAATATCTTCAACATATTCTCAACATAATTTAGATGTAAAATAAGAAACTTGGGTTGTGTCATGGAAACATAACTCATGCGCACGAGTTGCTTGTTGTAAAGGTTAAGTTTTTACGCTAAGTTCAAACCATATAAAAATAAGCCACATCTCATATTTATTTTTGCATTCATGAAGCATCCATTTCATCTGTTTACTGCATTCTAAAGTCCTTTATATTTTCTTCCCAATTATTTTATGTGAACAAAGTTTAATAATAAAATATTTTTGTAAAATTCCACAAACATTAAAGTATAAACCGATCCTCATGTCGGGCGAGGGGGGTGCCGTAAAACCCTTCCCCTTTAGAGCTAGACCTTTGAGTTCTCAATCATAATACACTCTTTACAAACATTCATGGCAGATTTATCAAAAATAGACTTGCTTTTCCCTTTTTCATCTTGTTTTCAAACTTTCCTTTTTATTTTCAAAAGAAAATGCTTTCAAAAGCTTATTTTTGTACATTGACGAGATATATTTGAGTGAAAACAACCCCCATTTGAGCGCAAATAGCCATCAGATGAATCAAATATGACAATATATCAAAATAAACATCAAAACACAGAATATAAAGGAAGAAAGTTTGATCATTCTGATGGACCTGAGTGCTCAGATGTAACCTGCCCATTCGAACCAAAAACTTTAAGAAAACATTTTTATGAACTTTAAACCCTTAATAAGTTCAGAACAGGTATAAGGAACTTGTCTAAACCTTTTGGGTTCCCTCAGGAAGCAAGAACAACATTTTGGCAAGGTATTTCTACCTTTTTGAGCTTGAAACAAAGACTTTTGTGGTGATTTTGGGAAGACACAATCTATGGATGAATTTCTGGAGTGGAGTGACACCAAGATGAAGGTGTATGATCAAGAACTCAATTGATGGGTAAAGTTTGGGTATTTTTAGTGAGTTTTTAGGCTAGAAACATGGATTTTCAAGAGATTTTCAAGGGGTTTTGAGGAAATATGGGATGAGGTGTGGATTTTGGGGGTGTTATGGCTCTGGACTCATACTAAACTGACTGTAGATGGTCTTTGATGAGAGTTTTTGGTGGAGTTTTTAAGGTATTTAGGCAAAAAATGGACTAAAAATGAAGTATTTGGCCATGGATGTGAATGATTTGGGTTTGAATCAGAGGAGAAGGGCTAAAAAATGGTAGAGAATGATCTGATGATCAGTGGTTTTTTTTTTTCTAGAGAGAGAAAATGAGGAGAAAAGGTGGGTTTTTATAGAGGAAATTTGGGAGAAAATGTAAAATTAACTTGGTTTAGGGAGCTAGGATAGCAATTAGTTTTGGGGGTCTAGGAATGTAATTAGTATGATTTGGGGCATCTGAATACGTGATATAGTGGCAAAAATATATCAGATTCGCAGGAAATCTCATCATTGCTTCTGCAGGAATCTGCCATGTGTCCCACCTGAGCGCTCAGGTTCATGGACTGGAGTGCTCAGGTTCATGGAGGATCTGAGTGCTTAAGTGGATGAATGTGAGTGCTCAGGTGGATGGACCTGAGTGCTTAGGTCCAACAAAGTTTCTTTCTTTGTTTTGAGTTTTTGGGCTATTTTGGTGAGTATTTAGGGGTTCTTGGAGAATTGAAAGTCTTGTCCGAGCTTTTCATGAGATCAATGGAATGGTTTTTAATTCTTTCTACAAGTTGAGTATTTGTATACATGTTTTCAAATACCCGTTCATATAACTTGTAAAGACCCGGAATTTCATGAAATTCTTTTCTATCTTTTATTCATTGTAAGTAATATGAATGAGTTAATTACGGTTTTAAAATGTGTTTCCGTCAAAGCATTTTATGGGTGTGCATATCTTGGTGCACCAGGGGTTTAGTAAAAGGTAGGAATACGTGTTACGAATTATGATGTTGTGTGGGTGTTTGGAGATGTTAAAAATGTGTTAGAAATGATCGGGGTTCGAATTGGTGAAGGTGGTAAAAATTTAGAATTTTTTAGTCTAGATACCGGTATGGCTTTTTTTGGATACCAGTATCTAGGGAATCTAGCTAACATAAATTCTAGATACCAGTATGCCTTTTTCTTGATACCGGTATCCAGTTACATTTTCTGCAGATTTTGAGCCATCAGAAAGTCCAGATACTGGTATGGTTTTTTCCTTATGCGCTATCTTCAAGCCCAAATTCAAACTTTATTACACACTAAATCCCATTTGGATATATTTCACAATTACACACAAAACCCCAAACTTCAATTTTGAATATTTTCTCTTCAGAATATTCACGGGTCTCTACATGTTGGGAGGACTTAGAGCTTGTTTGGGAGCTTTTTAGGTTTTGGATTTTGGATTTTGAATTATAGATTGTTGGATTATGGTCAGAATAGATTATTAATCTATAGGAGTGTTTGAGAGATATGAACATAATTGATTTTGCAACAGAGTAGTGTTTGAGAATAACCATCAAAGTAGATTATGATGAGGTTTTGCCTATCCAGAATGCAAAATGAGAACGCAAAAGTACCTCAAAGGTTTATTATAAAATTGTGCCTCCATTGTGTGATTTAGAGAATGTATTATTCTAGAATGCAATTTATAAAGGGAAAATTATACTAAGCCCCCTTGAACTATCACCTGCCCATACTTTGCCCCCTTTCGAGCAATTGCTTCCTGGTACAGATCACAAATTCTGTGTCCGACACATGTATGCCAATTTCAAGATATTGTTTAAAGGTAAGGAGCTCAAAAATTTGATGTGGGCTGCTGCTTGTTTTTACACTGTTTAAGAATGGGAAATTAATATGCAAAATATCAAAAGAATCAATAAAAATGCTTATGATTGGCTGATGAGGGAACCCCCAAATGTGTGGAGTAGATGTATGTTTAGCACTAGACCTAAGAGTGAGATGTTGGCAAACAATATTTCAGAGTCCTTTAACCAATACATCAAGGAAGCTAGGGACAAGCCTATAATAACTATGATGGAAATGATTAGGAGGCAATTGATGGGTAGGTTTGAGGCCGAAAGAAGTTGGATTGAAACATGCAATGGAAACATTTGTCCAAAGATTCAATCAACTTTGGAGGAGCTGAAGAAAAAAGCTAGGTCATGGGAGGCTACTTATGCTGGAATGTCAATTTATGAGGTGATCGAGCAATGGTGTACACACATATGTTGTTGACTTGACAATGCAGAGCTGCATTTGTAGGAAGTGGTGTGGACGGTGCCACAGGAAAATAATTTTGTTTGGAAAATGATTTTCAAAAAATAATTTTTGAGTCGCCGATAATTTTTGGAAAATATTTAGAAAATGATTTCAGAGTCGCCACCCGGGTTTTTATTTTTGAAAATGGATTTATTACTCGAGAAACCATTAAAAATGATTTGGAAAATAATGACTCTATCACGTGCTGCTGATTTGGAAAATAGTTTTGGTCTACAACAAATAAGAAATTTTGGGTCCGGGAGCCAGGTTACGCATGAGGAAGGCTTTTAAGGCACCCCACTCGCCCAATTAAAAATTGGTCTCTACTCAATGCTTGGTGAGACTTTTAGAAAATACTTTATTGCTTAATAAATGACGATAATTTGACAAAAAGGTATGAAGACATAAAAGAGCAGCTAAGTTGAGAAAAATTATTGATGAGAACATTATACTAACAAAATTTGACTTTTCTTCATTTTTTTGTTTTTATGATTACTCATACAAGCAAAGGACATGACAATTAAATGTAAAGAGCGGTTGACTTATCACTTTCAAGAATTTATCAAAGTAAGAAAACGTTTTTATTTTTATTTTATTATGAATAACTGCCGTACGGCAGTTGCTTACTAAATACTAAGGCACCGTAGTATGGAAAACGTTTTTGGTGACTTTTAAAGTTAAAATTCTGGGTAAAGCCTCTTTGAAAAAATATACCCAGTAAACTTTTTCCATCTAATTATGAGTTAATGGGGGACTAAAAATAACATGTTCAAACGAAACCATGCATCATAACCATGCAGCCATTCCTTTGTTTGAAAAAACAAAATTTCAAGAGCAAACTCACGTTTATTTCATGCAAAATCATTGGTAATGAATGTACCCAATCCAACCACCCCTGATTATTGATTAACCAAGGACTTTTTGATCGTGGAAAATTTTGCTATGCAAGGAAACTGCCGTACGGCAGTAATACAATGCAGTGCGGCATTGTAAAAAGAAAAAAAGAAGAAAAAGACTTTGTTTCAATTTTTGTAAAAACATGTTGGCACGCCAGGACCCAAAACGATATGGACGATCATTTTAGGTACCCGGAAAGCCTCCCCTCACGCTAGCAAGGCCATGATTGATGAACAAAAGTTTTAACCTTTGTAATTCAATGCCCAGTAGTGGGCAACTCAAAGGGTTTGAGTGGGCAACCAAAGGGTTCATAACCCATGGATTAATAGCAGGGGTTTTACAACCCTTGGCTTTTCCTGATTAATGAGAATTAATCAAGTTCATTGCTATATATTTGAACCTTGTTGGAGCCATGTAGATGATCAGAAAATTTCTTTCAGTCTTGTTGGTTCTAGGCCGTGGAAATTTGTGTAAAACTCTGGTAGTTTTACACACTACCGAGCTGGAGTCGTGGGTGGTTTTTAGGCGTGCATTAGACGAGGTAGAACGCCATCTTCGATTCGACGCTTACTCTGTAAGGTATGTTTCCGCTGTGCCAATTTCTTACAGCGGTATCAGAGCAACGGTATTCGGTTCGTGACGAGGCATATATATTTTCTGAATCCTTGTTTCATTACGAGTTCAACGGTATATGATATGTGGTTTTTGGAGTTGTGTAATGCAAAACCCAGTTTCTATTTTCTTTCCGACCGACTAGTGTAAAGAGGAAGAAGATGAACAGTGTTTCTTCTTATAAAGGCAATGTTTGTTTTTTTTATTATTTCCAAAACCCACGTTTACCCTTACCTACCAACTGGAAAGAAAGGAAATTCGAATAAAATAATTGTCTCGGTCCCACTTCAGTCAATGATTCTCCAAGGATGTGTAGTGTATCCTTTTTGCTTCAGGATCTTGATCCTTTAATTCTTTTTACAAAATCGTGAGAGTCAGTTTTAAGATCTGCCGGTTTTTGTAATAACCTGGAACGAAGTTTTTTTTTAACATGAAATACTAACCGTTGAATGTGGTGCATTTGGATTAATTTTATATTAACCCATGTTGTTCATATTTGTTTCATGTTTAAAAAAATGGTTGAGTAGTGGGAGGTTGTTCGGTTGAGTTATATTACTCCCGAAAATCAAAATTTTGCGCTTGATTAAATTAAAAATTGACAATAGTCGCTAGTGGCGCAAAAGATGATTATGAGCTTTAGCAAATTTTCGATTTTGCGACGTGTGATATATTGTCTTTGTTTAATTTAGATTGATGTGGCAAAATTTATGAATTATATGTGTGTAATATCCCTTTGGCGCATTATTTTGTAGTGAGATGGCTTCCAAAAACATTGTTGCTGATTTGAACAAGGGTGAGAAGTTGAACGGGGACAACTTTGACATCTGGCACCGAAAAATCCAGTATGTTCTGTATGAGCAGGAAGTTGAGGACCTCCTAACTCACTCTATGACTGAGCCTGAGAAAGGGAACACTGTTCAGCACACTTGATCTTGCTGCCTATGATAAGTGGCGCAAAAGAGATCGGTGTGCGCGCTCTATTATGTTGAGCAGCATGAGCAATGATCTGCTTGATGAGTTTGATGAATACCCAACAGCTGAAGCTATGTGGAAAGCTCTCAAAGCAAAGTATGGTGGGACTTCAGCCACTAGACTCCGCAGATTGACCATAAGGTTCGATTCCTATAAGATGCGCCCTGAACATACTATGAGGCAGCATCTGAGGACGATGTCGAGCATGATTCGTGAACTCAAAGCAGCTGGAAACAACCTAACTGATGAACAGCAGATCCAAGCCTTGATTTGCTCCCTTCCTGAGACTTGGAATGATATGAGTTTGTACTTGACACACAATGAGAATCTCAAAACTTTTGATGATGTTAGGCGCCATTTGGAACTTGAAGCTGAGCGCCGAGAGGCAGCCAAGCCAAATAGTTATGCTCACATGGTTGAGTCAAGTTCCCGCAAGGCATCCAGGCCTAAACGCAAGTTCTCTGAGATCTCCAACAAACAGGGGCTGGCTGCTGGGCCAGTGCCTAAGAAGGCGAAGGTCGTCCGACGCAAGAGAGGGAAGCGCGGCGGTAAGAAGGGCAAGTCTAAGCAAGTTTGCTATAATTGCAACAAAGAAGGTCACTTCGCTCGTGATTGCACTGAGCAGAAGCAGGTACAATCTGACTTTGTTTGTCGCAGTATTTATGTAACCAGTCGTGTTATGGTTGCTCATTCTTTCCCTGTGCGGACTGTAGATTCAGCAGCAACCGAACATGTAGCGCGAGATCGGGTCGGGTATGTGGAGTACCGTCGAATACCAACTGGGAGTCGAGACATCAAAGTGGGGAACGGAGCTAGCGTGGAGGTACTAGGCATTGGTACTTACAAGTTGGATTTGCGGGGTGGTCGCACTCTATTGCTCCATGATGTTTTGTATGCTCCAGATATTCGGCGGAACCTTCTGTCTTTAGTTACTTTGCTTAGAGTTGGTTTCAAGTTTGTCTTTGAGAATAATGGTGTTCCATTTATTTAGGAACGAGTCTTTATGGTTGTGGTTTTATGTCAGACGGTTTTATAATAATGGATGTTGAATATCCTCGTTTTGATAATTCAACTGCTTTATTGACTACTTCTGATAATGTGTCTGATGAATCTATTATATGGCATGCTAGACTAGGCCATATTGGGAAAAGACAGGATGGCAAGGTTGGCGAGAGAAGGCCTTATAGGCCAGCTCTCTAAAGTAACTCTGCCCACATGTGAACATTGTCTAGCAGGAAAGTCAATAAGAAAACCGTTTGGAAAAGCCAAAAGGGCATCTTTTCCTTCGCAATTAATCCACTCTGACATCTGTGGCCCAATGAATGTAAGGGCGAGACATGGGGCTTCTTATTTCATCACATTCATTGACGATTTTACACGAGATGGTTTTGTTTATCTGATCTCTCATAAATGAGAAGCATTAGATTGCTTCATGCGATATATGAATTTGGCTGAGAATCAGTTAGGTATGAGCATTAAGGCTCTCAGAACAGACCGTGGGCGCGAATATTTGTCTGAGTTGTTCAATAATTTGTGTGATGAAAAAGGGATCAAAAGGCAATTAACAATGCCTGGTACACCGCAACAAAATGGTGTGGTAGAAAGAAGAAATCAGACATTGTTGGACATGGTGCGGACTATGATGGCGCAAGCAAATCTTCCAATTTCATATTGGGGAGATGCACTTTTGACTGCTGCCTATATTCTAAACCGAGTGCCCTCTAAATCAGTGCCTTCCACACCATATGAATTATGGATCGGCAATAAACCCGATTTGGGAAATTTGCGGCCATGGGGATCGGCGGGTTATGTTCACGATACTTCTCATAAATATGGGAAGTTAGGCCCCAGAGGGAAGAAATGTATCTTTATTCGATACTCAGAACACTCTAAAGACTATGTGTTCCTTGGTGAACAATCCGATGGAAGCGTAACTGAAATAGAGTCACGTGATGTGAATTTCATTGAGAATGAATTCCCACGCAGAGGTGAGGTTGAGAAAAACATGGAGTTTTTTGAAATGGTGGAACAAGCTGCTCCAGATCGCCTAGTAGAGAATTTGGAAGAAATTCCTCAAGCTCCTAGGGATAGTGGGAGCGAGTTGCCACCAAGTGGGAGCATATCACAACCACCTCAGTTGCGTAGAAGCGATCGTGGAAACATTCCCCGTCGTCGATTTGAGATAGAAGGGGAAGCTTTTATGGTTGCTTCGCGTGACGATGATGAACCTCGAATAGTGCAAGAAGCTCTATTGTCTTCTGCTAAAGACGAGTGGATAGAAGCAATGAATGATGAAATGGAGTCTATGAGGACTAACCAAGTTTGGGACTTGGTGAACCTTCCGCCCGGGCGCAAGGCCATTGGACATAAATGGGTGTTCAAAGTAAAGCGCAAGGCAGATGGTTCAATTGAGAGGTACAAATCTCGCCTTGTGGCAAAGGGCTATACCCAACAGGAGGGAATAGACTATGATGAGACTTTCTCGCCTGTAGTGAGGTTTGCCTCGATTCGCCTTATTCTGGCCATTGTAGCAAATTTGGATTTGGAATATACCAAATGGATGTTAAAACAAATTTTTTGAATGGGGACCCAGATGAAGAGATCTATATGGAGCAACCTGCTGGATTTGTGGTCAAAGGACAAGAGCGCAAAGTTTGCAAGTTTAATCGGTCCATTTATGGCTTAAAGCAGTCATCTAGGCAATGGTACCTTAGATTTCATCGAGCCATTCTATCAAATGGGTTTACGATGGTCGAGGAAGACCATTGTGTCTATGCTAAACGATCCAAGGAATGTTTCATCATATTGTCATTATATGTTGATGATATATTATTGGCTGGAAATAATAAAGAGATGATTGTCGCCACTAAAGGTGGTTGTCCTCTACGTTTGAAATGAAGGACATGGGTGAAGTAGATTACATTCTCGGGGTGAAAATTGTAAGAGATCATTCAAAGAGGCTTCTTGGTTTATCCCAAAAGGCTTATATCAAGAAAATTCTTGAACGTTTTCACATGCATAACTGTAAGCCCATTGACACTCCAATTGGAAAAGGCGAAGCTCTAAGCCAAAACATGTGTCCTAAGACTCAAGATGAAAGAGAAAAGATGTCTCGTGTTCCCTATGCGAGTGCTGTCGGCAGCCTGATGTACGCTACGATGTGTACACGGCCTGATATATGTTATGCAGTTGGTTTTGTCAGTAGATTCCAGTCAAATCCTGGACTTTCTCATTGGAAAGCAGTGAAGAGGATACTCAGGTACCTCAAAGGAACATAAGATTATGTACTTTGCTATCAAGGTTCGAACTTGCGCTTAATCGGTTATAGTGACGCTGATTGGGGTAGTGACCTAGATGAATGCAAATCAACTTCGGGTTATGCGTTTTTACTAAACAATGGCGCAATAACATGGAGCA
Source organism: Vaccinium vitis-idaea (assembly GCA_963854785.1). Taxonomy (NCBI): domain Eukaryota; kingdom Viridiplantae; phylum Streptophyta; class Magnoliopsida; order Ericales; family Ericaceae; genus Vaccinium; species Vaccinium vitis-idaea. The sequence goes on from OY978215.1 coordinate 37,819,580, forward strand.
GCAAGAAGCAATCATGCATAGCTTTGTCGACCATGGAGGCAGAGTACATTGCTTGCTCGTCAGCAGTACATGAAACAGTTTGGTTGAGGAGGTTTTTTTTCCAGCACCTTGGAGTTGTCACAAATACTTCAGATCCTGTAACAGTGCACTGTGACAGTATGGCAGCCCTTGCCTATTCAAAGGATCCGAAGTATCATGAAAAAACCAAGCACATTGACATACGTTACCACTACATTCGAGAGATGATTGCGCAAAATGAAGTGGTCCTGAAGCATGTTTCTACAAGTCATATGATTGTTGATCCTCTAACAAAGCCTATAGCTAGAGATGCTTTTTAGGCTCATGTTAGGAGTTTAGGACTTCGTAGACTTTGATTGTACTTTGTTTTTCAGTTGACCGTTGGGATATTTAACTTTAAATGCATATGATGTTATTTTCGTTTCTCATATAGCATGATTATTTACACACATATTGTATTATGTGTATGTCGACAGGTAGAGATCAGCTCACTCACACGAGTGATCGCCTCTGGCGCTGTGATAGTGAGTAGAGATGAGACGTATGTTTACTAACGTCGCCTTAGTTGAAGCTAAGATGAGGTCTATACTGTTACTTAGACCGTACATGGATAACCCACATTCCATGTAGCCTGTGTTAAGCCAGATGCGAGTTTTTTAATTTGGCGCACAAAGTAGCGAGAATAGGAGACTCGGGTGAGGCGCTTAAATTGACAACTAGGCCAAGATCTGTACGGTGTAGAGAGTTTAGACATACGCTCTTTCTTTAAAGAGAACTCCATCGTAGCATGTATTTCATACTACATGTGCTAATTCGACCAATGATAGAGGTGAGAGAATAGATCCCTACTTCTTCACCGTGTGAGTCTATTGGGTCATTTAAATGACCCATATTATGCCCAATGACCCATATTATGCCCTTTGTGACTTTTGACTATGTCACAAGATAGAGGGAGCAGCGACTGTTGCTTTAGTATGTTACCTATGTCCATGGTTGATTCGGTCTAAAGGGGCATTACTGGATGAACGGTTGTACCAATATTGAGTGGCATGAGGGCGAAGGGAAGACTATTTGATAACACATCAATGGTAATGTAGCTTACTGTCGACAGGTTGTGGTGCCACCGGTTAGCGACATGATCGTAAGTACATTATAACATTTGGTAGGTTAAGCATAACTTTGAGTATTTATACTCGGGAGGGATTAAAGATGCTTAATCCGATGAGGTCAAATGAGTCTAGGGCATACCGAGACACTTTTATGGGATGTTATTATGATGGTTTTTTTTTTTTTAAATTTTAGCATAGTAGTCCAAAATTTATGTGCAGATGCTCTCGGTGGTCGCATAGTCTATTACTAGTATGAACAAGAAATGATAGAGAAAATGCATGGCTAGGTTGTGCCCACTATGTGCAAGTGGGAGATGTAATTCAATGCCCAGTAGTGGGCAACTCAAAGGGTTTGAGTGGGCAACCAAAGGGTTCATAACCCATGGATTAATAGCAGGGGTTTTACAACCCTTGGCTTTTCTTGATTAATGAGAATTAATCAAGTTCATTGCTATATATTTGAACCCTGTTGGAGCCATGTAGATGATCGGAAAATCTCTTTCAGTCTTTTTGGTTCTAGACCGTGGAAATTTGTGTAAAACTTTAGTAGTTTTACACACTACCGAGCTGGAGTCGTGGGTGGTTTTCAGGCGTGCATTAGACGAGGTAGAACGCCATCTTCGATTCGACGCTTACTCTGTAAGGTATGTTTCCGCTGTGCCAATTTCTTACAACCTTTGTGAGCAAAACTTTTCCAAGAAAACCTTAAACGCACGAAACTTCTTTTGAATCCTTTGAATGACCGAGGAACGAGGCTCTAAACTTAGGCGCAGGATCAGGACCAAACAAGGGGAGGGGTTGTGTTTCTGGGTTTATAAATTTTCGGGACAAGCTTCTCTCTTCTAGCTATTTCGGTTGGTATTATGTAGTAATGGGTTTAAAGGAAGAGGGGAAGGAGATTTTGGGAACATTTTAGTGAGGTTTTTCAGAGGGTTTTCAAAAGCTTTGGCAGAGATTTTCGACAAGGATTTTTATAGTGATGAACCGAAGAGAGTAACAGAATTTTGAGCCATTTTCTGAGGGAATTTTCTGAGGTTTTTTTCATGGTTTTGCACCTCGACTCCTCTCGGTATTTATAGACGGAACTAAACCGATGATAGCCTTGGTGGTTACGCAAGGTGACAACGAGCTACGGGCTATGGTGGGCTACGACCTTAGCTTCTCCTTTACTTGACGACCACGGCTCCAAGCATGCTCTCGGGTACCAAAAATTTGCAGAGATTCCGTCAAAAATTGTGGTTGTAGCGGTTCGAAATCACACGACATTTGGGGCACCGCCATAGGGCGGTTTAAGGTGTGGACTGCCGTACTGTGGTGTAGCACTGCTGCACGGTGGTGACATACTTCCGTATGACAGTATGTGGTGGTTTCAATGCCATGCAATGGTGCAACACTGCTGCACGTTGGTGTTGGGTTGCCACACGGTAGTGTGTTGGAGAGGAACTGTCATGCTGTGTTGTGACACTGCCACACGGTGGTGCAGTAATGCCACACACCAGTTTCATTCCTCAAACATGATTTTGCTTGGTTCCGAAGGCTCGTGCGCTCAATGTTTCCTCGTTTCGATCTCGTTTTCATCATCGGGGAATTTTAATATTATCCGTGGATTAGAATTAGGGTTTCTACAAGTGGGATGTTACTAGTATTCCATGCCCACATGGGATTGTTGCTATCATGAAAGACAAGAGGACACCAAAGTCTTTTGTCCATCCATTCTTCCACAAGGAGACATATATGAGGTCATATGCAAACATTATCAACCCTATCCCTGACCAAACCCAATGGGTCCACACTGAGTATGATGCAATTATGGCTCCCACATTAAGAAGGCCACCTGGAAGGCCCAAAAAAGCTAGAGGAAAGGCAGCTGATGAGCCAAAAAACCCACACTTGGTTAGGAGGACCCACCAGTCCTTAAGGTGTAGTAATTGCAAGTAGTATGGGCATAACAGTAGAATTTGCAAAGGCCCCATTGCAGCAAAGAAAAAAACAACTGTTGTTCACACAACTAGAGAAAGAGGCAGGGGAGAGTCAAGCCAAGGGAGAGGCAGGGGAGCAACACCAACTCTAGAAAATGCAAAGATCACAACTGATCTTCCAAGGCCTAACCCTCATACTGCTGTAATACTTCCCCCTTTTAAGTTAAACATAATTCGTCACTGTACCTTGTACCTTGCGGTAAAATGTTGGTTTTTCCATTTTGTAGGTACAAATAGTCTCAACCACGCAAGGGGAGGTTCGAAGGCTTAACACTACTGCTGCCATTGTAATTTTTTTTTTTTTACCTTGAACTGTTTTTTTTTTTACTTGTTTCAACTTCCAAGGCTTAACAATATTGTACATTATTTTTGTAGATGCAAAAGATGTCCGCACTTATGGAAATGTTTACTTTACAAATGGAGCTGGCAACCCAGGGGAAGCGATGCTATTGTCCAACCAGTCCCTTCACAAGGCTCATCACAAAGATCAGTCATTTTTCAGTCAGCTTCTCAAGTGCCCTCATCCACACCAAACTCTGCAATGGATGGATATGCAGCATTTTAGTAGAGTATGTAACATCTAAGTAATCTTACTTCTTTTGTTGATGGTTATGACCACCTATGTATTAGGTACTTGTAATGATGTTTGTGGACCTATTTAAGTATGTATGTTGGCACAAGGTTGATGTTTGTGGACCTATTTAAGTATGTATTCTAGCACAAGGTTGCCTATTTCAGTTGCAGACCAAGTATGATGGACTGATGGTTATGTAAGAATCATGATATATGCAAATGCTGGAATATTTTTGCTACAAAAAGTTGCCAAATCTTCATTTCATCAACTTGATAATTTAGTACACCGGCTTCTTCATTACATGTCCAAAGATTCAATACAACAGGTCTCTAAGGCAAAGCCAAGTGAAGGTCTCTAAGGCAAAGCCAAGTGATTGCCTTGCCATTGGATTGTACATGTACCACAGGACCCATAAAACAAATGCAAAACCCACAATTTTCCAATTGATTTTTCCTGCATTCCTTCCTTGGAATTCCTTTTTAGCCTGCAACTCATCAATCTCTCTCTGCATTGCTTCAATCTTCAACTGCATTTTGGTTGTTTCATCACCTGTGCTTTTTTCATGTCTTCTGGTTTTATCAACAGCCCTCATGACCTCTGAATTTTTCATCACCTTCATTGGCCCCAAAACAGTCCCATTTGTCCACGTTAAGGGCTCATACTAGCAAAAGAATCCACAACCCTAGCCCATCAAAACATTACACAGGAACACAAGAGCATCATGGTTTTGTGCTTCAAAAAAAAAAACCCCACAGAAATAGGGCCTTTTCAGTGTAATGTTCTCTCACCTTATACTTTGGACACAAGAAATACCCTCTACCTTGGTTCTTTTGGAAAGAAGTGTTCAATGGTGCTACTTCTCCACAAAAGTAGATGTAGACACCCCGTTTTTAACCCGAGAAAGTTATCAAGCATTCTCGATGATGAAATGGACCAACCATGCATACCTCAAGGCTAAGAACAAGGCTTGAACTCACCAAACCATCCAACACCCCCATAAACTCTCATAGAACAACCTTAAACCAACCAAAATGACCAAAGTACCCTTCAAACCACCCATAAACCTCTTCAAAATAAATCCAAGCCTACATCATCTTCTAGTACATTCAAAACCCTCTTTATTGATATATAATATGTCTCAATCCGTTTTGAAATGAGGGAGATGTGCATGTTTTACCAAAACGACTTGTTATTTTCTACCTTCTGAGGGTAAAATGGTCACACACTTGGATGTACAAATTATCTTGGGTTCAAACCACTTGGATTAGAAAGTAGACTTGACAACCTTTCCAATGCTTCAAACGACGCACAAAATGGAGTTCGGTAGCACCCGGAGCGGCCCTGTGAATTTTGGTCTGTTGTGTAGACTCTTTGAGCGCTCAAACCCCTCTTTGAGCGCTCAAACCTTGCGCGCACTTGAAACTTTTCAAGGCATCTTTCAGCTAGTTTTCTAGCTAATCTATGGGCTCCCCTTGGTTTCTAAGCTTCGTTTTCACATCAAAAATCTCTCCAACTCTCCAATTTGAATTAAAATTCAAAATTCAATTTTCCCTCTCACCCTCTCTCTATATAAACCACCATCCACCCATTGTTTTGGGACTCTTTGGCTTATCATCTCTCTCTAAGGCACTCATACAGCCCTCTCCACTCCTTCTCATCACTTCAATCACGTTTTACCTTCTTTCTTCTCCATAACCACCATCATCCATCATCTTCAAGCTCAAAAACACCTTAAAACTTCATTTCTAAGACCAAATACACATGGGTCTGTAAGAAACCAACTGATCCTCACCTCTTTCTCACTCTAAAACTCTATTTCTAGTAGTTCTCTGCCATTACCACCAATCAATTGAAGCTTAACCATCGAAAACCAAACAAACCCACTTGATCATCATCATCTAAGCCTCAATACACCTTTGTCCAGCTAATCAATCATTCAATCAGCCCTACACTCACACTCCTCTGTCCAAAATACTTTATCTATAGCCTATAACCAAGCCACTACTCAATCATCCATCATAACCCCAAGTTCAAGCCTTGATCATAGCCAAAAAGGTAGAAAAACATGTGAAAAATCATGTTTTGGTCATCCTGAGGGAGACCAGTGAGTTCATGGAGGTTCCACATACCTTCTATGAGCTCACAAGGTCTTAGATATCAAGAAAAACTGATTTCAAAAATCTCAGCTAGAAATGGTTCGAGCGCTCAACACAGTTTGAGCGCTCAAACTATTTTGGCCCCTTTCATGTTTTTGTGGTTTCTGATCATGTTTTATGTTGGTATCATCATTCTTATGACTTTTGACGGTCCAAATACTATTAAATCAGTTTACTTTGTTCTTGATCATTGATCAATGGACCCAAAAGCTATGAGAATGATGTGTTATCATCATCAAGCCATGAATGGCTATGTTCCATGAAATGAATAGATGCATTATACTCTTTTAAATGATGATCAAAAAGTTTGAAGCACATATAACACCAAAGATGATCAGAAACCATCAGAAGCTCATAACCCAAGAATGGGGTTTAAGCGCTCATGCTATGAGACATTGATCGCTCAAACCTTGTGTTGTTTTGCATTTGTTTCTTGTTTATCTCTGTTTCGTATTCTGTTTTAAGCTCATTACAGTGTGTGTGTGTTGATGTTTGGCTAAGCCAACCTGATCCTCTCTCCCTCTTACTCTAATCATACTTATGCATAACCCAATACTCATTTACTACTTGTGTGGACACCTCAAGTTTATTTTATCCATGTTTGTGAAGTTTCAAGCACAGGTGTATCACCGTGTATTCCTTTTAAACTCACCCATAATCCAAATGAAGGAAGAATGGAACAGAAGCACTCAAATCCAGTAGATGGTTTGAACGCTCAAACTGTCTTCTGGTCCATCAAATGTTATTCTCAACCAAACTTGGTTTCTGAGCATTGAATACTCTGAAATACTGTCTTTTAATGTTGAGTCTTCATTCCTTTTGTATTATTCATCTCTTTTGGGTTATAAGTGGGTTTTAAATCATGCATACATGGCTATGTGATTCTGTTCAATCATTCCAGTACTGTTTCTGAGAAAACAACAGAGATCAAATCATGTTTTCATCAAATCAGAATCATCAGAAATATCACAAGCATGTGTGAGTGGGCATGAGTTTGAGCGCTCAAACCCCCAATTTGAGCACTCAAACCATTAGAAGTAGATTAGATTGGTTTAGCTTTTTTTTACGTACTGTTCATGCTATTTCTAGTTTTTAGTCTCTGTTAATCATGTTCTAACATTGATGTTTGTTATTTTGTGACTTTGTTAGTTCGTACTTGCATTCCATCATCACTCATGTAGATCATATCTCACATGCATGCACTGTAGTTTGTTGCTATGTTTATCGTCGTTATTTGGCTTCCCATCCCTCATCTCCCGTATTTGTTCATAGTTGAATTGCATTCATTTCACGTAATCCCACAAAAGTCAAGTAGAGACCGGTTTTCGAACTGGGCGAGGGGGGTGCCGTAAAACCCTTCCCCTCTCGTAACTGAGCTCACGTACCTAAGATAGTATGGTGATGACGGGCCAGTAATCTTTATCCATTAAATGAGGCACGAGTCAATCGAGTTCGGTTCCTCGGGGACAATCCGCTAAAACCTAGGTGGCGACTCCGAATCAATGAGAAATCTCCGGAGGGGCGTCCACAGCAGATGATTCCAAAATTAGGATTAGAGCTTCCTTTCATTCGTAGCCAGAGATAGAAACACACACACACACAGGTGGGGGACCTTACCAGCGATAGAGAGAGAGGTGGAGGACCTTACCAGATTTTGAGAGAAGGATAAAGGGATAAAGGGGATTTAGGGCTTTTAACGTAAAGGGGAGAGAAGAGGGCAAATTTGTCTCACATTTCACTACTATCCTCTCAGTCACCACTTTCCGTCCAAAACATAATAGATGATTAACGCTAGTCCATTTTTTAAACTCGATTGGTAGTTCAAGGGGTTAAGTGGTGGCTTTTATAGTTAAAGGGGGCAAAGTGTGGGCGGGTGATAGTTCAAGAGGGCTTAGTATAATTTGCCCATTTATAAATTAGCTGCCAAACACTCAAAATGCAAAAGCACACAATGCAAATGCAATAAAGAAGTTCCCAAACACCCCATTGTATTCTCTCCGTCCCAAATGATACTCTCATATGAAAGATGTGCAATTTTTAGAAAAAAAATAATGTACTTTCTTTCATAATTTTTTATTTTTATTTTTCGCACTACATTGTAGAACTAACTGTGATCTTTTCGTAAGCGATTATCATTGTCTTTTCATATGATACTATCATTTTTGATAGAGAGTATTACTCTATATATAGGGAAAGGGGACGTGGGGTATAAATCACTACTGCAACACTGTCTCACCTTTAGAGACGTTTGAACTTTGAACCAGAGGGGCTCAACCAGATGCTATCTGGCTAGAGCCCATTGGCAGCCCTATATAAACTCATGCAGTTTCTGTCTAGTTTTATGAAACCGGTAAATTATTTGTAATGGGTCAACCAGAACACATATGGGTTCGAGGCGAAACACCTATTGGGCTGAATCTTCACGCTAATTGGGCCGAAGACTCCGTAATTGGCCAAACCATCAGCCCAACAAGGTCCAACAGATTAGTAGCCCAAAAGCCTAAGTGCTTGGGCCTAACAGTACTCGTTCAGTCAAGTCAAGGAAGCGGCCTACCACCCGTCTGCCCAAGTGCTCAAAGATCTGAATAGTTGATCAGGCTGAATTCAACTCGAGTCAACAAAATCCGCATGCCAATCGGAGATTCAGTTCAGTCACACGATCATTACGTGACATCCGAAATGTCGCTAAGAAGCGGTCAGGTCTTGTTCCTGCATCATTAAGTTTTCTTGGAACCCAAGGCGCAAGGTTTTAAATAGCGATATCGGGATATGTAATAGTATCGGTGATATAGTCAATTATCGGCCGATATCGGATCGTATATGGGTCAATATTGGTCCCTTGAAAAATCGATACGTATATATTGGCTGATACGTCGCGTATGGGCCGATATTTAAATCCCACGGTAAGTCCCTCTGTATATCCATTTGAGGGAACTTGATCAAACACCACCCCACATTACTATTTACGAGTTTACTGCAATACTTTATAAAAAGACGACTCAAGAGTCAAGACTAGCTACTGGTTTTAATGTTCTAGCTAAACCAACTCATCTTCCCCCCAATCTCTTTTCTTGCCAGTTGCAGATAAGTTACTCTCTCCGTCCCGAATTTGTTGTCCATTTACGGGCACGCGTGCCATTTTTCAATTGCTTATATCTTTCAATCTATAATGTTTTTTACAATTTTGAAAACTTTGTTTAATAGAACTCATCGAGAGCTATCAAACAAGATCCATAGTGAATATATATAACATTATACATTTGAAAATATAAACAATTTTTTGAGGTGCTGTGAATAGTGCAACTGGACAAGAAATATGGGACAGAGGGAGTATAATGATAGACAGAGTTGTGTAGATTGTAAAAAAAGGGAGCGGGGGCCCTGTAGTTAGGAGCTCACTACAGCGTGGTAGGCTTGGTTCGGCCGTCTGATCGGCGATCGACGGTCTGGATCATCTTACACTTTAAATAAACATTTTACCTATAATTTAAGGCCCATTAATCCGAACATTCGATCGCCGATCGGACGGCCGAGCCGAGCTCACTACACCCTGTGGTGAGTTCCTCTTTTTTCTTTTTATTGAATCAAGCTTTATTAGTAGTGCCACATTTCATTTCTACTTAATAAAACTGATCGACAAAAATAACGACTTAAGGATAACCGATAAATTATGAATCGACTTTCCTTTATATTGATACAAAATATAGCCATTCTCAAGTCGACGATCTATCCATAATCTTTTTTCGTTTTTTTTTTTTCCGTAAAGAATGTATGTTTGATCTTGAAGTTGAAGAGGTAGTGAGTGATCTATTGTTTGGAAGTTTGGACAGAGGGCGAAGATAAACTGTCTTTCTTAAGATTTCCTATTTTTTTTGAGGGGTGGCGGTCAGAGTGTTTGGGCCAGTTTGTCAACTAATCTCCTCTTCTTTGTTTCGGTTAAAGACAGACCATTCACGTCGCGACAAAAACTCTTGCGGCTTGACCTCGAGGGCTTGTCAAGTTTCGAACTCAAAGTATCTAGATTTATTGCTTATTTCTAACTACTTCAATGAAAACAGTGATATTTTATTTCCGACTTTACTAAAGTACCTTAATTATAAAAGGGCAAGTGAAGACTAAAGGGTTTAATATTGTTTTTTTGTTTTGTTATTTTATGTCCAAACCAACTCCTCTTGTCCGAATGAATCTACTATTGACAGCTGTGATGGACCACAAAAATCGAGTTGGTATGACTTCGCTAAAATAGCGGCTTTAACGTTGTCATCCATGACCTGTTTTGTTTGCTTGATTGGAGGAATGATTGGAAAATAAAATTATGAATTCTAACAATTTCATGAATGAATAAAATCAGAAAAAAATAATGTGATTAATTTACCAATCAACAAAACCTCTTCTCTCCCGGAATGTTATCGATCTTCTTTCTAAGGCTGAATTTTCCGTTTTTAGTACCAATTGCTTAAAACTAATTTTTCATAAAGTGCTAATTAAAAGCTAAGTTGCTAAAAACCTGTTTGTTTCTTATTAGCTAAAAACCAATTTTCTCTTATATACTCCTTTTGCTAAGAGCAAGTTTTTAAAATCACATTGTTGCGATGAGCAAATGAGAGTTGAGGGTGCTTCTTAGCTTTTAGCAAACGAGAAACTCACCTTTAATAAGTCGAATTTGATTTAATCGTTCAAAGGTTTCTTTTACTTGTTTTAACTGTTTTATTAATAGAAAAAACACTTTCTTTCACTATTGATTATTGTAGCGTAGTTGTGTCCGAAGAAGGATAACTATTGACTATTTCACAAAGATTACTTTTCAGTAAATTTCCTTTTGATGATCTCATCTTTTACGAAATTGACCCCTTTAATTTTTTTATTGTACAAGAATACGTAGAGCTCAGCATGTCTAAGAAGCACAAAGAGAAATCAAATGCATAGTTCTAAATAGAAACGTGGAAGAAGGGGACAGAGAGGGAGATGGGGAGGGAATATATGATAAGGGTATTTCTTGTTTGTTTATTTACTTCTATTGCCAATGGTGTTGTGGGAACTGGAAATTAATTTTGGTTTTGTTAGGTTGCATTTATAAATAAATTAAAAGTACACAAAATCAGGTCGGATTATATTTAGAAATGAATCATATGGAAACAATAGTTGTTAGCTACCGTCGTTTAAGACTACTTTTTAGTACAACGCAAAATACCGTTAATAAGTACTTTTTAGTGGTGTTTTATTTACCACTGACAATAATACCATCCGTAAAGCCCCATTTTCTTGTAGTGTTAGGAGTATAGACTGCACTTTGAGGCCCGACCTAATCACACAAGTTGAACCAAAACCCTCTAATGCATAATAATTTGGTTCAGTTACTATAATAATCGAGCCATTTATGCTCATAAAATAGTAAAATCAATGTGATTAGCTACGTTCTAAACCTCTCAAATGCTATCAACTCTTATGAATCCAATTCTTATGCAATTCTGGGCTAACTAAAATTTGGTCACTTTTTAGCGGACAATGAAATTGATCAGTTCTGTTTGGATGCCGATAATCTCGAGGGGAATGAGAATGTGATGTCTTTTATCCATGATTCCAATGTTTGGAAGAGATAAGAACGAGAATGTGATACTAGGATTTTCTTATTCCGACATTTGGCAGAGACAATAATAGAAATGTGATTCTGATGACATATTCAAGTAGGAATCATATTCCCAGATAGAGTGAGAATCTGATCTCTCCCTTACCCCATGAGAATATCAGATACCTGGCTCATTTATTTATTAAGAAAAGAAAATGTTGGCTTTAAGATATGTCTAAAATAATTGTTTCCCGCGTAAAATGACTGAATTAATCCAAACACCGAAATGCAATTCCTATAGGTATTGAATCCCAAGGAATTCGAATCCCAACAATCATATTCCTATTTCTAACCAAGGAAATTTCCAAAAATTTAATTTCTGATAATTATATTCTCATTTTTAATCAAGATTTCGGTAATCCAAACACAGCTGTGGCGTTTACATCCATAAGTTTGGATTAGTGTCCACTAGGTTGGTCAAATATACCAGGTTACCCATTTTGACCGGGAAGCCGCGTCCCCATCAGGCAACGCACGCACTTATTTTTGTTTATTTTTCAGTCAACGCCCGCACTTGGACGGCGGCGACCCGACCGCCTTCCGTTTCAAATCCTTAACCGCCCAAATACACAGCAATTTTGTTAAGTTGTACCCCGACAATACTACCCGTACCGAACCAAATGCACAGATAATGTACAAAGGGTGCATGGGGACTCACACGAGTGATCCGAATCGTTCATTATTTTTAGAACAATTGGGCCTCCACAAAATTTCAGCTCAATTGGACGGTTAGAAGTGCTCGAACCAAAGTCCCACCGTTTCAATCAAATTTTACGGTTCGGATCACTCGTGTGGGATCCAAAAATAGATCCCCGTGCACCCTCTGTACATTATCTCTGCATTTGGTTTTGTACCCTTAACTTTATCGGTTGTACCCTCTTCCAGCTTGGGTGGAGATAACTCACATTTGGTATGTTATGTTGCGGGTCTTATTTAATGATCGAAATTGTTTATTTTTTGTATATTAATTTATTAGGAGATAATGTAAAATCTCAATTTAATTAATTGGGAAAACCTAATTTTTTGGTATAGAACTTCTACAAAGTATTAATTTGAAGTTTTTTTCGATCATGTACCGTGTTGTCCAATTACTTTGACTTGCAAGGTATTCTAGTAAATCAATCCGTACAGATGAAAAAGGGGCATAAATGTTACAAATTGTAGATAAAATTACGGTGAAGGCGAACAAAATTGTGCACCTGCATGTATCGATACAGATGATCAAGGGCGGAACAAGGATTGCATGCGAGGGCCCGGGTCCCTCTACACCTCCCCATTATCCCATTTTTTCTACTATATTTTAAGTTTTGTTTGAAAAATTATGAAAAAATGTTCCCTAAAAATTGTGTTATTATTATTATTATACGGAGATGATATTTTGTTGTTGGTTTATGAATACATGTAATTTGGCGCCGTGTTAAAAATCCTGCGTTCGCCACTTTCAACATGTAACAAGTTTTTTGTTTTGGGTAATGATTTTGAGAAATACTATGCGCAAGGAAGTTTACACCGAATCTTACGTAGAATGTGAGTAATGTGAGAACATAAAGTCGTGTTTTACAAACACGTTTTTTTAAAAAAGCCCTCATATTCTGTATATGGTTCGATTTAAGCTTCTTTACACACATCATTTTTTAATGATTTTTACAACTTTTTGGATGAATGCACTCACTTTATCGACTTTTATTACACATAAAAATACACTTAAAGACAATAAATGATTGCACATAAAAATAGACAAGAAATGGCGAAAATGATTCGCGTACACCAGGATGCGTACCCCATTTACACACCAGCACATCCCGACTGTCCAAAAGCTTTTTTCGACGTTTCAGATTTGAAATGAATTCTTACCGATAAGAATTAACTCTTACCAGTAAGAATTTATTTCAAATCCAGACCATTAATTCTTGAAATGGACGATCGGGAAGTGTTGGTGTGCATTTTGTGTGCATTCTTAAAAAAAAAAAGTTGGGAAAATCATTTCCATTTGTTTTTTGAGAATAGCAGGTGAAGAGTTGCCATCATTGCTAGGTGAAAGTTGAACACAATTCAAACAGAGACGAAGAACCCGTCTGGTCAAACTGACCACACGGTCGGCAGCAGATTTGTAGAGTATCAAAATCCATCGCAGTCGATCTCCTAACTCAGACGAATTCATTCTTCCAACTCCTCTGCATTCCGCAGCTATTTTACTTTGAAGTCACAATTCTCAATTACCCAATTCAATTCTGGTGATATTTGTACATATATCCATACATATACATATACATATACAGATTATAGGATATTGAAGGGAAGCGATGGAAGAGGTTGAATTGCCGATTGAGGTTCGAGCAATGGAAGCCCTAGGGTCAGGGTTTGATCTGGCGAGCGATTTCAAGTTGAAGTTCGCGAAAGGGAGGGTGGTGGCGTTGGATGAGGCAAACAAGAGGGACATTGTGATTCCAGGCAGCGGCGGGGTTACCATCCGGGGCGTGTCGGAGGATATCCGGTGCGATAAAGGGGACCGGATTCGGTTCAAGTCTGATGTTCTCGAGCTCAATCAGGTGAAGGAATCCATTCTATTCAATTCTGATCATCTATTGCATGCCATGTTGTGTTTATTTGATTTTTAATCTATTTTTCTGTTGGTCTGATGATGAAAGTGCATGAGGATGGTTTAAAAATGGTTTTGGTGAATCGGTTTTGGGGGCCTTCAATCGTCGGGACCTGCAAGAAAGAACTAGACACCGGTGTGGTGTTAACTGTTAACCAATACCCTTCTCATGACCAAGTCGATTTGCTATGGATTGAAGTAGAATGCACTCAAGTTATGGAAAAACAAGAGCAACGTACCTGCCCCCAGTGATGGGTCTTTACGTGTGCTGCTAGGCATAAGAGGTTGGATCCCATTAGGATTAGGTCCCTTGGACTTGGGAGTGTAAATAAGGTTGGCACTTAATGGGTCCATTTGCCTTGGCTATCCTGATCCCTCTAAGAGTGGGAGTTCCGTAGAACTACGACCATTAGAAGTTATGGAGAAGTTGGCTGGTGTAAGTGAGTCTGTGCACACCCATAACCGCTTTAGGATGGTAGGTTGGTTGCCCACTGTGACTCCCCGTGCTTGGCCACTTATGGTCCGATCAATACATGCCCGAGCAGAACGGGATTTAGGTCTATCATTGGTCTTGACCCAGTAGCAGCTGAATTTATTGCCAACAGTAGTTAGGAAACAGTGAGAATAATGATCCAGAATTCGTGGTAACTAATGAACCCAATAATTTGGTCCCCGATACGCGGCTCAGCTCAAGTTGCCAGGTGTTTTCCCAAATACTCCGGCCGGATACATTAGTTTATGTGGATGAGGGCTTATCATGGACCAATTATAAACCACAATCTTGATGTACTGACATTGTTAAGAACTAGTGTGTATATTTAGAGAGCTTGTAGATACTCAGAGAATGACTGAGCAAGGGCTGGTAAATCAGATTGGTAGAAATGACCTGTCTAAACGTCCTTTACATACGTAGAAATACTTAAATACATACTAACCTCGCTTTTCACTTGTAGAAACACACGTACACATCCGTAGTCATGTAACACTATCTCTCATGTGCAACCATGCATTGCATGTGGAGCTACAGAAACATTTATGAAAAAGCATAATATAAAAGGGATTAGGGATACAGATACAGGCGGGAGACTTGAACCCAAGGCCTCTAACACGTAAAATCTCTGATACCATATCATAAATGTTCCAAAAACTTAAGCTATTAGGAGCCAACAATCTACATCAAGTTAAAAATAGTCACATTAGAGAAGGTTTTGGGCATAATTCTAAGGGTGGGTGTCGGCTGGTGGAGATTAAATAGTTGTCTATTAAAACAGATTCTAGAAGAAGTATAACTTTCAGAGGGATGGTCGTAGAGTTGGAATTGGGCCAAAAAGAAGGAAGGCCCCATTGCAGGGCAAGGAAGAAGAGGTTGGTAAAGCAATATAAATTGGCTGGAAACATAGAAGTCTAGTTAATTGGTGAACAAGTTGAGGAAGACAGATCCCAATAAGAAATACACAAAAGAGATGAGGTTTTTTCAGCAAGGACCATGCGATTCCAAGATCTGAATCAACGTAGACTGCAGGGTGATGGGACGAGGAGAATTGGACAGCACTGATGGGACTTGATTACTGGAAGGAGATGGCATACTTTGTCAAGTTGTCAAGGTGATAGACCGCAAAAGATGCATGGCAAGGAAAGGTTTGCACTTTGTCAAGTGTGGAGAGTGACAAAGCTAAGGTTGGTCTAGCTTGGAAAGCATGTAACCATGTAAGGGATTCAATGCGTAAAGACGGCTCAAGGTTGCGAGTTATGGCCAGTCCTTGCATGGAGTGAAGTCTGTGGAGAGTTAAGAGTGATGCATCTGTAGGTTGAATGGTGCTATGTAGAAAAAAATATTGAGTATGTAAAAGAATGGTGGAGGAAACCTAGTTGTGGGAGAGGAAGGGCGAAGTAGACAATAGGGTGAAAGTTGGGAGTAGTATGTCCACGAACACTCAAAGCAAAATAAGGTGTGAAGTCAGGGAGGGACAGGACTTGAGAGTCAAAAGTAGGTCTCCACAACGAGCAAGAAGCCTGAAGCCTGAGAAACAAGATTTTGGCAGGAATTTTTAGATTGAGGTGAGGTGATGCCTGGAAGAAACCTTCTGCTATCATTTTGAAGGGAATGCAGGAAGAAATGTCAAACTGGGTTAGAGTTTCTATATCTGTCCATAATTGTCTGGTTACTTTTTATAGATTTGAGGTAGATGCTATTTTAAGTTGATAAAAAACCCTGAGCGGATTAAATACAGCAAGTAGTGTGAGAATTAAGGGACAAGTGAGTTTGAAGGTTACATACGGGGCCATGGAGCGTTGTGAAGTGGTGGAAGGATGTTTGAATGTTGTCATTTATTTGTTTTATCGCTTTTATGCCTTAGATGAGTCTGATGAGTCTTGTTTTTCTTTTTATTTGTTCTCTTATACTAGGGTGGTACCCCCTTGGTTGTTTCATTTGTACAAATTTTACGGATGAAAAGAAAGTGCAAGAGTTTCATAACTGTATTAGCCCCTATTAGTAATAGCTTTGGATGTTTTGTTGATGTACACGTAGAGAAGGTAAAGAGCTCTATGCATTTAGGCAACCCCAATATTGAGGATATAGAGGAGTTAGGAAACCATCATTTGAAATGTGCTTTTTTCTTAATTGTACAGTTGTCCTTTTTGTTGGCATTTCGAAACATAATTACTTTCTTGGTTTGTTGCTGGTTGAAATTCGACCCAGAAATGGTACATGTTGTGAAGTTATGGAAGCAATAATTGCTAGTGCAATTATCAGTTTTGCGTTTTTCTAGAAGACTTTATTTTCAGTTAAGCGGCGGTTCTTCATGAGATCAGACTTTTACTCTAATTCGTTTTGGGCTCAAGTCTCCTGGTTGGTTCTCATGGCCCTATTGTGGTTAACATGTTGAACAATAAGTTTTCTTTTAGAAAAGTTGAACTCCCCCCCAGAGTAGGAAACAAACTAAAAGAACAAAACAGGAAACAATTGGATGTGATCTAGTGACTGTTTATGTATGACAATTTTATTCACCA
Source organism: Vaccinium vitis-idaea (assembly GCA_963854785.1). Taxonomy (NCBI): domain Eukaryota; kingdom Viridiplantae; phylum Streptophyta; class Magnoliopsida; order Ericales; family Ericaceae; genus Vaccinium; species Vaccinium vitis-idaea. The sequence goes on from OY978215.1 coordinate 37,836,653, forward strand.
CCTTCGATGGTCAAGTCCTTTTCATAAACAGTCTGGTGTTCAAATATGTTGTTCAGGTGGGAAAAAGTTCTATCTGCTGTGCAAGGGGTCTTACTAGACTATCCTAATGCTCCTTGCCTTTGTACAGGATCTTAATTGTTTGATCATGAAAATTGGTTGTTTATGTAGAATTGTGTTATAATGAGGGTGTTCCACTAACTTGGTTTTTTTGGATGTTTTAGTTTTGCAAAAAAACTAACTTGTTCCACTAACTAGTTTTTTGGTTTTTAGTTTTGCAAAAAAACTAACTTGTTCCATTAAACTAGTTTTCTGTATGTTTAGTTTTGCAAAAAAACTAACTTGTTCCACTAACTAGTTTTTTGGCTTTTTTGGTTTTTAGTTTTGCAAAAAAACTAAGTGGTTTTTTGTTAGTGGAATGAGATAGTTTTTGAGTTAAAACAAAACTGTTTTTTTTTAGCGGAACGGGGCCTTAATGTTTATGATGGGAAAGGATTTGAAAAGGAATCAGGCCCATGATTTGCTTAAAATTTAAAAATGGTCGGGTAACAATATTTTGTTTGGAAATTTAGTTTCTTTCATGCTTCAAGTATCAATTACTCTCCCAATTGTACTAGTCAAGAAAAAAAATTGTTTTACTTCATGTGTGCTACTTATCAATTCTTCAAACTCCGAAATTCTAAAAGGTGGTAGATTTTCTATAAACCACTAATTCACTTTCAAGTACAATTGGGCTTGAATGGTGTATTTTGAGAGCATGTAGCAAACTCATCTTTTGCGTAATTTTGCACCTGAAATCAATTCATCTGCCTGAATTTCATTTTAGGTTCTCCTTCATGAATTTCTGACGAGCTGGTAACTTTTTTGGTTCGAACTTCTTAAGTACCGAAGCTTTTTGGTGATTGTGGAGGTTTTTGCCTAATTGTAAGCATTATTGTTATGGCCAATTCAATAGTGTTGAGAGGTTGGGAAAATGAGTTCTGCATTCATATGTTCATTATAATATGAGTTTCTTTTTTGCTTCATACTTGTATTACATATAATACTTTTTGCAGATGTCAGAGCTGCTGAATCAGAAATCCTCAATCCAAGGAAAAGTCCCTTCAGGCTATCTTAACGCTATATTTGATTTGACTGGATCCTGGTTGATTGATGCTGCGGATGCCAAAAATCTGGCATTTGATGGTTACTTCATCTCACTATACTATTTGCACCTAACAGCATCTCCGCTTGTACTCCAAGACACAGTGAAGAAATCTGTTCCATCTCATTGGAATCCAGCTTCATTATCGAGGTAGTTCTTATTTTTGTTCCTCAGTGTCAGTGGAAAGCAGGTGCTATTTGGATGAATTTCCGAATAATAAAATTGGTGTTTGTCTTCTTTGATTTCAACGTTGGAATAAATTCTGTGTTAGCTTGTGCATTCCGAATAAGGATTATGGGATAAATATATAGGACCAGTTTTCTTGATTGACCTGTTTGTGTGGGAATTGTCTCTCTCTGCCGATGATGTATCACTCCGGATGCTGATTTGGTTTTGTTTGGCAGGTTTATCCAGACTTATGGAACACATATCATCGTCGGGATGGCTGTTGGGGGCCAAGATTTGCTTTGTGTAAAACAAAAGCCATCATCGCCAATTCCTCCTGCCACACTGAGGGGATATTTGGAGGATCTTGGAGATTTTTTATTTTCAGATGGGATGAGCCCTCCTTTGTTAGGGAAGAAGACTACAGATAGCAAACAGAAGGTATGTCTAACATATTTATTCTTTTTTTCCGCGTAGCCCCTGTTTTGACTGTGTGCTAGGTACGCAAATTAATCTGTTTTTCATTCATATAGGTTCCTGAGGTCTTTAAACGTATGTTGCAGTCCCACACCATGCAGATTTCCAGCATTACAGAAACTTCAAGCAAGGACGTAAGTGAAATAAACTTTAAAGATTCTGGATAACAAACAGTGTGAGCCTCTGCACTACTTGCAAGGGGGGAAAAAATCAATAAAACAATGAAGGTGGATAGAAAAACTTAGATACCATTATTGTTGATAAGTACCTCTGCATTACTTTGAACAGGGCCTCACCATTATGTGGTCTAAAAGAGGAGGGGATGTGTTCTCTCACAGCCATTCAAAGTGGCTTCAGACAGTAGCTGCCAACCCAGAGCCAATTCTTTTTAAATTTGTACCTATTACCTCTCTCCTTACTGGGGTTCCAGGAAGTGGCTATCTGAGTCATGCTATCAACTTGTATCTTCGCTGTGAGTTCTGCCCAGATCATTTTAGTCTCGTCATAATTACGGTTATTGTCTGTATGCACATTTTTGGTCGTGTTGTAATCATGTACCTTTTTTTCACTTGGGTGAGAGAGTTTTTTTTACTGAAAATGATATGGATGCTTGATCTTGTCAGACCGAGTAAAAAATAAGTAAATAAGAATTAGGAATTAACCCTTATTCCAGAGAATAGTGGTCAAGTCCTAGTGTCGGTCCACAGGGACAGCTAGGCCAAGTTACGCTAGTTTCGATTAACTTCTAAATTATTGCTTGGAAAACAAGTCTGATTTTGGGTTTTGATTTGAGTAACCAATTAATTAAGAGAGCGACTACATTGATTTAAAGGAACTTTATGAGAAAGAGGTCTAGGGTTTAGAATCCACCCCAACCACCTAATTGTGCCCTTTATAGACCGGGTAAGTGTTCGAATCGCAAATCGCCATCGATAGGGTCACTAGGGCTTGCAATCCCTATCGATAGTGGTCAAGAAGATTTCTACAATCCGCATGGACTATCCCATATCACGGACCATCTCACTAGGACGATCAAGCCATCTAACGGCACGATCCGTCTTACGAGCATAATTCATCTCAGTCACTCAGTATTGCAAACAATGAAAACTATTACGTGAACGGTATTTGAAAACTAGTATACAAATACTCGAGAAATTGAAAGAAGTAAAATAATTCCATTGAATTCCATGGATACAAGTTCTGAACACATAACCCGATCTGAAAACAAACCCTAATTTGATTATGGGCTTCGCTTTGACACCAAGTAAAATTAGACTTTTTGCTCTTTTTATATCAATGCCTCCAAATACCTACAACACGCAAGAAAAAGAATTAATCTCCAAGTAACAATATAAGCAGGCCTAACAGTGATAAATTAGGAGGCGGTAATGTGAACATTTACATGCCTATCAACGCCGTAGATTAACATGGTAAATGTTAAATGGAAATAGCAGAAAATGGCTTTCATGCTAGGATATGATCTAAGGCAATAAAGGACTCTCGCTCCCCCTCCCCCAAATAGTTTCTTTGATTGGAATGGGAATTGCAGATTTTCTTTTTTTCAGAAACATGTGGTTCTTGTCTCACAGTTAATTTGGTAGAGTTTGTTTCAATTTGACGTTGTTGCCATTTTAGCTCCTTTTGAGGGTTCAGTTTCTGGGGTAATATTATTTTTTTTCTTTCGATTTAGCGATCATTCACTCTCTCAGAGACCAAAAACAAAAATGGAAAGATAAAATTGCTGGGTTGTTTTTTTTATTTTTATGCTTCTCTTTTCAGATAAGCCTGTTCGAGAGGATCTGCAGTACTTCTTGGAGTTTCAAGTTCCTAGGCAATGGGCACCTATGTTCTGCGAGCTTCCTCTAAGGCATCAAAGAAGAAACCCCTCTTGTCCCACACTGCAATTCAGATGCATGGGTTCCAAGATGCATATCAGCTCCACCCAGGTTCCCCATCTTTCCTTTCTGACTGTCGCAATCCATAATACAGATGATTACTTGTCCCAATATGCACCTAATTGTATTTGTGTTTGAATTCTTTTGTTTATTTTATTTCTACTTTTATTGACAGAGGTTGGAAGCTAGCTTATATTTATGCTCGATCATGTCTATATAATTTAGAAATTGTTTTGTTTTTTCACATGGGTTCAAGAAACGGAATAACCTCTCCAATAAAAATGGGGATTAGGCTTTGCTACTTACGACATCTCTCCCTGGTATATACTCCCTCCGTCCCTTAAAGTTAGACACTTTCACTATTCCAGCCCTATAAAAAAATTGATTATTTTTTTTAATCTTAATGTTTATATAAACAATATGGATCTCGTTTGATAGATTTCAATTAGTTCTTTTAAACAAAGTTCTGAAAATCACATAAAACGTTATGAATTGAAAGATATAGGCAATTTAAAAATGGCATGCACTCCCGAAAGTGTCTAACTTTAGGGGACGGAGGGAGTACTTGTTTTTGTTTTGCATTTTGTGTCGCTGATGACCATTTGTACTCTTCTGTGAATTCGTATACTTTTTTAGGGTTTGAGATAGAGAGAGAAAGCAAAGCTAAGAAAAATAATTGCTTAGATTACAAAACTAAGAAAAAACAGATATGATTGCTTGTCACTTATAGTACTTTGGCAAATTGTTAGTCCTCTTTAAAAAGTTGAAACAAAAATTATTCAATCTTCCAAAATAACCATTTACCAACAACAATCATTTCATTCAAAAATTGAAATATAAGGGTATTGTTGGAAATTAATGAATCTGTTTAATGTGAATGCATTTATTGAATGCAGTTATTGCATGTCCGCTTGAAAAGTTGGAATTCCCAAAAGTGACCAGCAATTTGGAACGGAGGGAGTATTAAACAATCGTACTGTCTCTCTCAGCTGGAGGTTTTAAGTCCCGTTTGGACACAGTTTTTGTCCGACTTAGCCAAAAAGTTAGCGAATTCTAAGTAAGCAAGAAGTAAAGTAATGGACCTGGAATTGGAAAAGCAAGCAAAATAATTCCATCTCCATTGAAGTTATTAAAAACCAAAAAACAAAATAGTAACGTATTTGACTTAAAGTCAATTCACTATGGAGTATTTTAACACTTAAAATACTGATGCAGCATGAAAGGCCAAGGGTTTTGGGCAATTTCAAATCATTCTGGGCATGGGAAAAACGGATAGCCCATGGCCCAACTTGGGATATCGATTAGACAATAGTTGTTACATTTAGAGTCTTGCAACTTTTTATTTCATTCTGTTTAGCCACATGTTTTCTGTTCATTGTCAGGTTCATTTATCTTTTGACTCATTTATTCTACCTAATCCTAGCAAAAAGGAATAGTTATTTGCATTCAACACATGTTGTGATGCCTGTAAATTGAGGTAGCTTGACTTTGAGGAATGAATGAATGGATATGAATTTTCAGCAACTTTAAGGTTTTAAGAATGTGATGCAATCCTATTCTTTGGTGTGATGCTAAAGAGGCCTTAGGTGCGATGTCCTTGTTATCTAGGTGTGAGGCCTAGATCTCTCTTCTACAAAATCATTATTCGTGTTCATCTTCTCTTTTTCTGTTCACAAATAACCATTGTTCTTTACTATTCCATCACTCCCTAACTTCTTTCAAGTCCTTCCCTACGTCAAAGGACATCTTGAGCCTTGGTTGTGAGATGCTGATTTCATACTTGGAACCTCAATAATCTATTATTGAGTTAAACTCATCAGTAGCACTTTGAGAGTTCGGTTGTCTCCTGGTCAGCCTTCAACCTTTTGGGTCTCGAGAGGCAGATGATAGTTGTAGGTTGGGGTGCCAACTTTGTTGGTTTCCTCTCCTTGTTTGATGTTTTTCTCTTGTTCCTTTTAATCTTGTATCCATGATATGTGATTAATAAAAAAAATTTGCCGTTAAAAAAAAAAGAGCACTTTGAGAGTTTATAATGTTTACTTTGTTGGCTTGACAAGTATCTTGAACATGTAGACATCATTCGCTTAGAAAAAAAAGACGAAAGAGAATGTTTGATTCGTCACAATCCACCCAAAACTTATAGGTTAACACCGTTGGAACTTTTTGGATTGGATCGTCATATTGACTGATTTAATTGTCATCAATGTCATGTATAGAGTGCTTCTTTGTCTTTCAATAAGGCATAAACCTGTATTTCCTTAGCCTAGGAAGTAGGATCTGTAAAACATACAAAAAGCACATTTGGGAATCTATTGCCATCTGCAATATAAAAGATGTTGCGAGCTTGTCTTTAGGTTTCAACATGGACATATCCAGATCTGCAATAAAACATAACCTTGTAGTACCATAGTAGAAAAGCTGGAAAAAATAGGTAAAGCCTGGTCTAGAATCTTTTGCTAGTTTCAGTGCAAGCTCCCCCACCGCCATATATAAAGGGTTCAATGCTACCCATCTGCTTGAAGGAATTCTTTGTACTTTGGGTTGGCTAAGTTCTTAAATTCTCAAAAGGAAAGAGGAGGGTCTAATATCATATTCAGATGCTTGTGATACTGGGCACTTGAAAGCTTGACCATTTTGTTAAGGCACTTTGCATCTATGAATAATTCAATTAGATCTTTTTGTTGTGCTGCCTTTTTGGTCTTACACCGGAGGGTCAAAAGTCATTCACTGACCCTAGAAGTCTTCACTGCCATCCCCTTATTTTCTTTACGCATTATATCTTCTCATGTACTTTGCAAGTTTCTTTACAAGGCTGGTGGGGATCTTGTTAAGAATATAACCCTTAATTCTTTAGCTTCCTTCCATGCCTTTTTAACATTTTTTCATTTGCTTTTGTTTTTCCTATCTTTTCTTTTCTCTCATGTCCTTTGATTTGGAGAGAGATGGATCTAGCCTTGATGGTATAGTTCTGCAAATTTTTACTTCTCCTTGGAATCTTAAGGGGTTCGGATTGAGGAAACTTTGTTCTACCTTTAGTTGATATTTCTCATGGCTTGTTTAATTAATTAATTAATTAATTAATTTGGATAACTCAGGGGGTCCTCGCCAGCTTACATGCACCTCGACTAATTCCTGGGGGATAATCCCATTGTCCACTAGTGGGGGGCACAATTAAAGGTCTTCTTATATGTTTGATGTCATTGAGATGTCTAAATGGCTTTAGGATCCTTTCGCAAAGAGGCTTACTGGATGGCCTGCCTCTTGTAGTGGGTATTACTGCTCCTTGTGTATATCAACTGCCTAAGTGATTTATCCAACTAGCCCATTGTTTATTGCATGTTGAAAGATTGCTAACCTTGTAATACCCCACCATTATCCACCTGAACTATATGGAAAAAGGAATTGTCTCTCTCCCCCCCATATCACTACTCCCCACCTATTATGCCACCACTATCTTAAAGGGATATAAGTTTTATTCCCTTTTCCTATTCCTTCCCGGCATTCCTTTCCTCTCTCCATTTTTCTTCCCCTGTTGTTAGTTCCCTTAGCTCACAAATCTTGGTTTTAAAACATCCAGCAGGCATGTACCAAGATAGATTGACACGTACTTGTATTTCTCCTTTATTGTTTAACTGTGTGTCATAACCCTATGCATACATATTACATATCCATTTAAATAGCCTGACCACCATAGAGAAATGACAGATGAATTTGCATACAAAAATTTTATTTAGCATCTCAGCATTAGAGACGAATTCAAATAATTGGACACTGTTCCACTTTTGTCTTCTCTTCATCTCTCCCTTATCTTTTCTGGGTTTAAGGGGTAAGAGCGGACCTGAGTTGTCTGTGAAATGGAGAACAATACAATGGCTTGAGATCACTGGAAATGGAGGAGACTGGAGAGAGCTCCGGGCAGCCTTAGAGAGGGAGAGGGGTTGGTCAACCAGAGAGTAAAGTAAGCTCAGTGTTTATGCAATGTGCATTGAGTTTTTGTCTTCAATGATGTGTCAACTCATCCTCATCTAAGAGCCTTGTTTGAGGAAGGGGGCTGGTTAGCTTCCTCATATAGGTGGAACAACATGGAGCTTGACAGGTCTTGATGAGGTTGACAGGCCGATCGAAAAAAAAAAAAAACACGGAGGTTGACAGGGTCTTTTTCTGAGTCCTACACTCTGAACTTGGATTCTTTATCATTGGTCTCTCTGAGATCATTTAGGTGATATGTGGAGATCAGTATTGTAGGACTAAGTCAGGTGGTAGGTGTGATATGGGCTCGTAGGTGTCTAGTATTGGTTGTGATACATCTTCTGAGATGTCAGGTGGCCATTGTCTCCTCTCTATGACTTGTCAAGATGGAGCTTTCCTCGTGGGGGATAAGCCTTGTCAAGGTAAAGTAGACAGACTCTAGGGAAAGCTAATGAAGAGGTTGACTCTCAGTTCAGTTATCTGTCAGCCTTAACTATCTAAAAGGGTGAGTTTTGCTTGTGGACCAATATTTGATTCCGAATAGATTTGGTTGACCCCACATGCCATGGTTATATTGACTTTGTGATGATATCTGGTAATGGTATTGGTGACTTGGTGTCACCTTTGGTTTTGTGCTCAATTTTCTAGAGAAATTGCTGCCCCTTTGCACATTTATTAACTGATGTATTCTTCGTAATAGCTAATTTAGGATTGCATCTATAAAAGATTGGAAACTTCAATCTTGTCACCCTTTTCAGGTTTCAACCGGTCAGAAACCAGTCATTGGCCTACGCTTGTACTTGGAAGGGAAGAAAAGCAACCGGTTGGCAATACACGTTGAGCATCTCTCCAGCATTCCAAACATTATGACCTCCATATCTCATGATCCCTCAAAATGCAGACCATGCCAATGGCGCGGTTCTGATGACTACGACTTGAGCAACCAATTCTTAGAGCCAGTGAACTGGAAGAGATATTCAAACGTATGCTCTTCTGTAGTTAAGCATGATCCAAGCTGGATACAGGGAGAAGAAAAACCTGGTGTTTATATAGTTAGTGGTGCACAGCTCATCAGCAAGAAAGGTGGGAAGTGGCCAAAGACCATACTTCACCTTCGGTTGCTATACACCCACCTCCCCAACTACACTATTCGCAAGACGGAGTGGGCCGCTGCACCGGCAGCTGCTCGCAAGTCCAGTCTGCTCATGAATCTAAGTACGACTTTTGCCTTTACTCAGAAAACAGTAACCGACGGCCCCCCAAAGCAGCTTCCGGCTGCGCTGAACTCAGGCGTCTATCCAGGGGGTCCCCCAGTGCCAGTCCGCTCTGCAAAGCTACTTAAGTACATCGATACAGCTGAGGTCTCGCGGGGCCCGCATGATGCTCCAGGGCATTGGTTGGTTACGGCTGCTAAGCTGGTGACAGAGGGTGGTAAGATAGGTTTGCATGTAAAGTTTGCACTTTTGGATTATGAAGCACAGGAATCGTAGTTTGCATCCTTGTACATATGGAGTGAGTTTGGTTTTCATAGTTCGATTTATTTGACATTTAGTTCATAGGATCAGTTTCTTCATACCCGAGATACTTTCCTGGCAGCATTGTCATTGCTCTGTACAGAAAGCAGAAAATATATTTTCTCGGTTTGGACAATATCTTTCTCTGGTTGTAGGGTCCCTCGACCTAACTTTTTAAGGTTTTTTTTGCATGATTTTTTTTGGGTTTTTGTTCTCTTAATTCTTACCATATTCGGATCACATCATTCGCCAGCGGAAAGGGATAAAAATATAGCCAGAAATTGAAAAAATATTCATAACCTATTTGGTTTATGTGAACTTTTTTTCAACTTTGGTCTATATTTTAACATTTTTTTATTTTTCCAGAATTTTTTTTTTGGGAGTTAAAAAATCTGAAAAAGGGGTTTCCACTCTCCAAAAAATTTGTACCCCAGTTAATGCTTTTAGTCTCACCAACAAATAATTTAAGAAAGAATTTACCAACTGAAATTGAACAAATCTGATTGGGATCCTACTATAAAACTATACGTGAAAAGCTTTAGGAATATCTATACTCCCCTGTCCCTTTTCAAATGTCCACTATAAGAATATGTGCAATTATTGAACTTTTCTTCAAAATTCATTTAGTACTAGCCGAAAAATTAAAATAGATTGATCATTGATTCATTTCTCTATCTTTGTCGTTGTCCATTCCTTTTTTTTTTTCCGTAGGACTTTACTTTCTGTTTTTTAAGCGTCATGAGCACAATATGAATAAAATGTTTCATAATGTTTTAAGTTTAAACTTTTTTGTTTAATAAAGAATGTTTAAACATTTTAGTATTTTCTTGGTATATTTATCATATTGGACTGTCAGTTTTTTTTTTCTTTTCAAAGTTATGCATAAAAGGTGACCCCCTGTGTAGGATTCCTGAATTCGCCACTGCTTGGGTTGTCATCAACTTGTGCCTCACTTCCTCTTTTTTTTTGTCATACGATGTACATTAGCAGAGGTTAGTGGGGAAATTAATTACTAGGTTAACAACCAAAAGGGGTACAAAATCTTTTTATAGACTCGAACCCTAGATCTCCCCCTGACAGGCAAGATGTACAACCAGATAGGCTGTAAGCCATATCTCTCTGCGCCTTAACTTGGGTTGTCATTGCAACTTCTCTCCATTTGGGAAAAGTATCAATATGCAGGCATTCTGCTAATGTGCACAATATAAACTTTTATTTCTAGCATTACGATAGGGAGACGTACAAAGAAAATGAAGAGTGATTTGTGAACGAGTAGAACACCTTTCAAGATTACACCTCTATTCCAAATTGGTCGCCCTTTTTTTTTGGAACCAAGAATTTTGCACGCAAAATATTATTTTAGTTGTGAGATTTAAAAAAATAAAATAATTCACACCAAAATTTTCTTCTCAACAAGATCTTTAAATCGTTGCAAAAATCGATGCTAATACATGGTTTTTGTGTGCAAAATGCACGTTCTCCCAAAAGAACGAGCAATTTGAAACGGAGGGAGTATAAGTTTATTGGGATTGGGTTGCGTAGATTACTGTGAACATGGGTTAGTATTATGTATTCCCATTCATTTTCTTTCGGTTTACCTCAACCAAAATAAAACCGGAACCTTTTTCAATTCTTTTTGTTTTTCACAAGCCAAAACTAAAGTAGACCCATATCTCAGAGAAACTGAACCAAACCGAACTGAACCAGTTTTTCAGCCTATGTTTTTGGTTGGTTCAATTTTCTTGGTTTTTATTTCACCCCTAAGTGTGAGCAAAATCAATGAGTTTGATCTCCTGTAATCTCCAGTCTACAATCTCTATGCATAGGATAACACAAGAAAAAATTAATCTAAAAAATACTGGGACGTATCAAGGTTTGGATTCTCTTTGTATTTACGAAAGCACCATGTCCATGAGCAAAAAAAACAAATGAGCACATTCAAGTCTTGAGAGGTAACAAAATGAGCACATTCATGTACTTAATCCATCAATATCAATTAATCAATCAATCAATCAGTACCCTATACAAATGTATGTATTCCTTCCAATTATCCTAAACCTCAATCCTAATTTTCTAGATTTTTTTTTTAAATTTTTTAAAATTTTAAAATTTTTTTAAAATTTTTAAAATTTTTTAATCCATGAGAGAGAGAGAGAGAGAGAGAGAGAGAGAGAGAGAGAGAGAGAGAGAGAGAGAAGTGAGTGGATTATGTGTGATAATTAACAATTGAAAAATCAATAAGAAATCAAAACATTCTAATAAGTGTCTATGAATGGAACCGGAGGGGTGCAAACGAGCCGAGCTTCGGAGTGTTCGAGCTCAGCTCGTTCATAAACGAGCCAAACCAAATTAGTTTCCTTAATGGCCAATAATTTTGGAATTCTAGATAATTTTGATATGTCTGATCTAATGGGATATTTTGACTAATTGGTGATAGCCTGATAAGGAAATGGAATTGCGCGTTTTCAGATCAATACACAATCTAGGATGATAGATCATGACGATCACCAAAATTGGAAGTAGTCAACAATACTGTCACTGAGACCCAAGTTTTCTTTTTTTGGACTGAAATCCAAGTTTATGCGTACGAATTACAATGAATGATTCAAGTATAGCACTGAAAGGACTGACCTTCATTACAAAGAATTAAACAGAAAATAAACTAGTTTGCAAAAAAATCGAAAACAAAATACGAGATGAAGTCTTTGTTTACACCTTTTGGGTAGAGCAAAAAGGAAACCTAAAAGTACCAACACTACACTGAACTGAGAGAGATCATATTGTATTTGTGATTTCTGTATGTGGATTATAATTCTCTTTCTTAGGTGAAGCGGCCCGGCAAAGGTAACTGGTAATGGAGCTCTAAGTTGGAGCAACATCTGAACCCAATACTAGCGGTTCCATGCTTTCAAGGAGTTTGTTGCAGAGACCGGTGAAAACAGTGGAATCTGTTTCAAGTGGTCTGAACTTGATAAGAGCTGAAGGGACTAGATCCTCCTCGTCGAGGGTTATGGCTCTCTCCCCTGTTGCGGGAAAATGAGGAATCAGCCGCCGCTTGATCGCTACAGGATTTATTAGCTCAAACTCCAAGCAGGGTTCTTTCAGTGCCAAGCTGACAAACTAAAAGGCAAAAGACAAAACATTGGATTAAACCAATAGAACTTTCTAATAGAACTTGAAAAAGAGCATGTAATACTTAGCTTGACTAGTAGAAAAATATGTGTATGTATGAGATAAAAACAAAATCCCATGTCTGAGACCAAACAATAAAACCATAGATTGGGTATGAAATCTGTTTGATGGCTCATGGCTGTTAAAAAGAGCTAAAAATCCAGTAATCATCAGCTTTGAAGAATGAAGCTCGTCAGGTCTGGCTAAATCTACGTGGTCTAGTCAGGAGTCATAGAAGCGACAATTGTTCAACCATTCATATACGTTGATCGTTTCAAAACCAAACTCATTACCCATGCTACCCAGAAAATCACGAAGACATGTGGCCCTTATATCATAAGTATTCTCCTATTGATATTAGGCAATTTAAAAGTAAACTGCAATCATAAGAGAGCCAATGAAATATTATTAACTGTTGGATGCTTTTGCTGAACAAGAAGAATGCCTGTGTAAGCCAACTTGATTTTTTTCCCTTTTGTTTGGTGCTAAATCAACCCTTTATTAAGCAAACAAGCTAGAATGCATAGCGCAAAGCTACAAAGAATCAAAACTGGAACAAAGCCTGATGAAAACGACAGCAAGGGACATGCCCCTTGAAGACAAACAAACCAAGCCAACTGAAATTGCATTCACTGAAATAGAATAAAGGGAGGATTTGAAGTTGGTAGATGGGTTACAAAAAAAGCCTCATCTCCATAAATCATACTCCCTCCGTCCCAAAATGGATGTCCAAAACCACTATTCACCCCTCTAAAAAAATTATCTATATTTCGTATTTTATAATATTTTTTAGGATTTTAAAAACTTCATTTAATAAAATTAAGAAAGATCTATCAAACAAGATCCATATTGCATATATAATTCAATACAGCTTAAACGATATAGATGGTTTTTTGAGAGCTGTGAATAATGATTTTGGACATCAATTTTGGGACAGAGTGAGTAATGAAAGATCCAAACATACCAAATTTTCTAACATCCGTGTAAAAAATCAGCAAATCCCAAACTTGTCATAGCCATTGCAAAAGTCAAAGCATACTGAATGAGGCACAAGAAAGGACAAGCGCAATAAAGACTCTCAGTCATCAATTTAATAATCGATTTCCCAACAGTCAGAAAAAACATAAGAGCAAGTGAACTGAAAGTTGTGCGCGTAGGCCACATCCTCAGGAGTGCTTTGTTGTGCTTCAAGGATGTCTCATGATAGATTTTGAATTTAGCCATGTTTGAGTTCATCTTGGTCACAAGTCAAAGTATTTGTTGCTATAGTAGGGTGTATGTTCTTTTGTCTATTAGTATCCTATGTTGGGCTTCCTTTAAGGCTCTTCTTTCACTGTAAAGGGAGTTCGGCTGCAGGGTGGAAAGGTTTCAGAGGAAGTCCACAACTTGAGAGGTGGTAGATTGGCTTTCTCTATCAAGTATTCCAACCAGTATCGCGTCGATTCACAGCATTCCTGTGTTGGTGGCCAAAATGTTTGTGACAAAATGTTTTATTGACTGTACTGGAGAGGAGTTCCAAGTACCTTTTTCTTCACTGGGACGACACAGTGATACCAACTAGGGATGGAGGTTTGGGAATGAGGAGGCCGTGACATTGTTGGCACATGGTTCTGCAGATTCGCTTATGAGAGTGACAAGATATGGAGGAGAGTTGTGGTAGCTGAGTGTGCAGACAACTGAGCCATTGAGAGCCGTAAAGGTGTCTTACCATTACGGCAGGGGATCGTGGAAGGATATTGGTTGGTGTGAGAAGACATTTCCAAGCTTGTAAGCTTGGAAGCATAGGTCGTCAGCGAGGAGATGCAAGCTAGAGCTTTTGGGTTAAATTCTCACATGGGAGGCATTGTGGCTGATTATATTCTTTCAACATGGAGTTCAACTCTGTTCAAGAGGTTTCTTAAGGATTAGCTTTTGTTCAGTTTTGTCGGTTGTTGGCTTGGTCGTATGACCTTAGAGGTGTTGTGGGCGAAGATCTAAATATGGAGGGGCAGGAGTGGTAGGTTTGATGTTTCATCCTTCTAAAAGCTTGTCAGAAGAAGTCCTAGAGGGAAGTTTTTCTGTAGGACCATTTGGTGGACAAGATTCCCAACAAAATGTGGCATTTTTGTGGATAGCAGCTAGATGGAAGATCTAAACAAATGACGATATGTTCTAAGAAATTTAATTCCTTACTCCTTAGTGAATTGCTAGTGCATGTAAAAGAGGGACGGACCGTTTCCCACCTTCTCACCCTTTGTTTTGAGGTCATATAGCAAGCTATGGAGCTTGATCTTTGCCTTGTTTGGGATGCTCGGTTCCAATATGTCGTGGGGTAATTAGGAAGCTAGAGGGAGGCAGAGGAAGAGGGCTTGCATACTCGCCTCGTTATGTCTAATGTGGATGATTTGGAGAAAGCAGAACCCTACATCTTTCTATGGCATTGAGCTGCCTATTTCTCAGATTTAGGGCCATTTTTTCAAATATTTTGTAGGATCGTTTTGCAGATTCATTTCATGTATAATTACAATTTTGGGTTTTTGACCCTTCTTTTTGGAATGTAGTTTTATTGGTCACTCTCTGTGTACATTTGTTTATGTAACACCTTCATTTTAGAAAAGTTTAGACCAAAATGCAGGCCAAATATAAGGTCCAAACTACAGCTTAATCCAATAGACTAAATGTGTCACAACTACATCTACTGGGCGAATAAATTTTGCAATAAAGAAAAGTCACCGACTCCTAGAGCCTAATTGAATACTGCTAAAGTCATACCAACAATTGACTATCCAGTCAACCCTGCAGTCTTTCCTTCTTCTGTACTGTGAATATAATATCTCACATTCTTCTAAAGAACTAATGTAGAAATGATTTTCTTTATTTGTCCTACATTCTGTACATCTATATATTCATAGAACTTCTCTGATTCCTGATTTTGAAGGTTGGCTGCTTCATTTTCTGTCAATATACTAGATTCAACCTCTAGTTCTAACATAAATTTGTCTCGTCTGTTTGATTACAAAAGAGAAGACATCATATGGTTGGTCATCAAGGCCAACTGGCCAACCATTTGAATTCGAGAGGATGACAACTTTTTTTGATAGACAAGCATGCCTACCATATATAAATAAAGCATTACAAGCATGCAAAAAGTTGCATAACCAAATGCACCTGTATCAGCAGAAAAATATTGTTTGATAAAAGAATCCCAAACTTGCAATAATGCCCATCAACCACTTGAAAGTAGATATGATGAAAGGAAGGAGAAATTACTGGGCTTGAATTGATAAAACCATGAATGATCAAATATTAAGGAAGAAAGAATCGATTACTAGAACTGACCTCGTAGAGAGCACTAGTTGGCTCCTGAGGAGAGAAGACACCTTGAAGCACCACTCCATCAGGAAACTGGACCCGGATAACAGTTTTTTTGAATCTTTTCCTCGCAGTTTTTGCCAGCTTTTCCTTATATGACTTGGGGATTAAAAGTTGTGATTCTTCTATCTTTTTCCGCCTCATATCTGCATCTCTTTTAGCCTCGCCAAGTGAAAGGTTATAAAATGAGTCCGGGAGCTCAATTTTAGCAGCTACACTTTCCGGAACAGAGAAGAACACACGTATCTAGTTAACAAAAAATGGTAAGGAGCATCAGGAGCAGATTATGGTAATAAAATATCAATAACCAACAATATCACAAGAACTTAAACGGCGAATAACTTCTAAACAGAAAGATTCAATAGTTAATGAAGAGGAACAAACTGATGATGTCCATCAGAATGTACCAGAACATAAAACTGACAATTATCACACAGGTAGACTTAGGCAAACATTCCAACACATCACAATCTTGAAGCCTGTAGCAATAGATAATCTTCAAGAGAAAGAAAGAAAGAAAGAAAGAAATTGACCCCTCCTATTAGAAAACTTTCCATAATTATCCTCCTTTTCCATATGATACATACACATGGGAAAAAAATTAAGAAAGGAAGAAGTAATAAAGGAAAAACAATTCAGAGTAAATGTGTAACAAAAAGAGAAAAAAGAAAGGCTACAGAGGGCGAGGGCCCCTCGGGGATGTTTCTACTACTTTAAATGTGCTGAAAAACTAAGTTGGGGATGCATTTTGGGCAGGTTCCTTGCAAATTGCTGAAATAGGGACAGGCCCGGCCCTGAGATTTTCGGGGCCCTAAGCAAATTTGATGAAGGGGCCTCAAATTTGTTTCTATATGTATTAATTGTTCCATACAAATCACAAGATAGCCCTTTGGTTCAGTGGTTGTTTGCTTGAATGTAGGACTTCTACCCTAACGTCGCGAAATCGAGCCCTAAAGCAGTCAGTTTGCAGCCTATTTTTGGCACAAGTTGGAAGAAAAACGCATGAAAACTACTGTAGGCGAGAATCGTACCCGCGTCGTCACAGACAAACGGCACGCATCTAACCAACGGAGCCTAGCGTATTTGTAAGACATTCGATATACATAATACTTATTATGATCTAATATTTGGGGGCCCTTTTATTGGGCCGAAAACTAGGGGCCCTAGGCAACCGCCTTGTCGGCCTATGCCCAGGGCCGGCCCTGAATAGGGAATATAGGCAATCGTCTCGGTTAGAGCTTGCCTTGCATTGGTTTATTATCACTCCGAAACTTATACATGAGCCTTGACGGCCTCTAAAGACTAAACCGACTGCCGATTCATTTTGATTTGGATCCTTTGACAGAGTCTTTTGGTTTAAGGAATTTGAAAGTTGCCATCATTGAATGTAACTATAAGTGGATCCCGTCCCAAAAATACGGTAAGAAGCACAATGACAGGGACCCACTAGTTGTGCTGAATTCCACGTACAAATACCATGTTACCCAATGTCCCACCAGGTGCTCGTAATGACAAGAGTATAAGCACCGTCTAGAGGTGACTCTAAACGGAGCCTATGTTAAACTATGAACATAATTACGGATGTGATTCAGCTAATTACGTGTGCAATGTCCATAAACTAATTCTGTTGTAGATTTTGGCAGGGGTTAGGCTGAATTCTTGGTAGATGATGTAGATATTGACTTTTGTTTGGCAAGTAGCAAACGGCATTACAGTGACTTTTGCATATATAAAGAAATCTTGCCACC
The DNA here is from genome assembly GCA_963854785.1 of Vaccinium vitis-idaea. Classification (NCBI taxonomy): domain Eukaryota; kingdom Viridiplantae; phylum Streptophyta; class Magnoliopsida; order Ericales; family Ericaceae; genus Vaccinium; species Vaccinium vitis-idaea. Next base: position 37,854,084 of record OY978215.1, read on the forward strand.
TCCAATCGCAATTCACGTTACACAACAATGCATTAATAACAAGTGTCGCCAGCATAAAGGAAAAAAATAACGAACAACTTCTAAAATCATGTAAAGAACATAGCCACCCAAAAATTTAAGACTGTCGTCCCAGATAACCTGGTACAAAAATTGTCGTGGAGCATAAATGTAAAACATAACGGACAACTTCTACAATATACAAAAAATGTCATGGAGTTTCCATTTCTGCATTTGCAATTTGAAGTAGAGGTGTCTAGATTTTTAAAGAGATTAAGAGACCTAAAAGGTTTAATAACAATACGTGGTCATGTCTATCACCGACAGTTTTAGGGTTTTATACTTTTATGTGCCACGGTGCCCTTACCCTGTGTCGATATACCATATGTATGTCTATGCCCATGCTACGCAGTATCATACACAAAGCTCCACCTATCAATGTCATAAAATGAAAGCAATCTAATATAATATCACTTATCTTATATTTCAAATTGGTGTTATAATCCAAGGCCTTAGACGAGTATCCTAGTTACAAGGTATTTTGACTCATGCTTCCTATAAGTTCAACCATACTTAAAGTTCAAATTGGTAGTTTGCGGACAAAAAGAGAGAACCATTCTAAAGAAGAAAATAACAGAGCATTTTACCTGTCTGTCAACCTTAGTTGGCTCAACTGGTTCATCAATCTTAGATGGAGCTGTAGAAGGCATTTTTTCAACTTTTTGTGGAGCTGCAGAAGGCATCGATTCAACCTTTTGCGGTTCTAATAATGATATTGCCTTCTTAATTCCAACTATTTGCTCCTCCGAAGGAAGTTCCATTACTGCCCACATCTCCCCATCTTCCTCTCTCAGTCCAAACCCAACACACTCCAACAATTCCACTCCTCCTGTAACTTCACTAATGGCCTCCCGTATCTTCTGATTGCCCATCCGAACTCTCCGAAACTTGGCATTTTGTGGTTCCTTCACAATATTTCTCAACAACTTAAGGACAATCTCAACTGATCCATCGGAAGGCTTCCCCGAAACATATGCACCAATAAAACTTTCTAATTCACTTCCGGGCACAGAAGTACCATCATTATCAGATAATTCTAAATCACCACCGACATTATTGGCCTCTACACTATTTAAACAAGTATCGACATGAGTAGAAACTTCTTCTTCAGACCCATAAGCACGGCCGCAAACAGGACATTCAAACACATTAAGAGAATACCCATTTTTGTTACTGTTACCTGAAGTGATCAGCGAATCAAACGGATCAAACCCAGTTACTGCTGCTGTTGGTCTCGAAATCGAACTCGAACTTGAACTCGAACTAGTTTCACTTTTAGGCATGTTATTATTCACTTGGCGATTTGAATCAATTGCTTTTTGAGGCAATGGCTTGGGATTCACGGGTTGGCTCGGGCGAGCCGGAATCGAATCTGTGGGGCCCGAAGAGGAGGAACCCAAGACTCTGCCATGGCCCTTGAATTTACCAGACGAAGACGAAGAAGATGAGAATGGGTTGTTGACTTTCTTCATGAAACCCTTGACCTTGTCCTTCATATCATCCATTGTTATTGCTAAATACAACACAATTCCAATCAAACCAATAACCAGATTCAATGAAATCTTTTCAAGAATCCACGAAAGAACGGAAAGAAGGAGAGTTCTTGGGTTGTAGACGATGAATCGAAGGAATAATCGATGAGATTCTATTTGGATTTTTCTTTTGGATACAGTGATGTGAATTGGATTTGGGTTTCAAGAGACGAATTTAATAGGGTTTTCTTGGGAGGAGGTTTAGGAATGGGGAAGAATTTGGCGGCTGTTTGGCGGGGGGATGGAATTAATCCCTTCCCAAGTCGGTTTTCCGACGAGAAACCGCGACGTGTGGGGCCTTTCGACACAGAAGATTTTGGGGGCAATTGCGTTTAAAGGGGGTTGAGACTTGAGAGCTTATTTTCTTGCTAAACAAGCTCTCGTTTCTTTATAGCTCATTCGGATATATGGAAAAAATTTGGCTACCTACCGGATACCACGTGGCCATGCCGAGCACAATCTCAGTCGTCCAAAAATATTTTGGACGGCCGAGATCGATTCCCTCTCTCTCCTCTCATCCGGACACTCTCTCTCCTCTTTTTCTCTCTCTTATTCTGGCTCGTTGAATTGTATTTTGGACGGCTGAGATTGCCGAGCGGGTGCCACGTGGGCAATACCCGCTCGGCACTGAAAAATTTCTCGGATATATGGGATGGAGATCAGCTTAAACGTCACCTCGGTGCCTTTTGTTTTGGTCTGCTCTTGTTTTGTTGCATGACCTTGTTTGTATCGTAATCTAATACTGCCCTTTGTATTTAGCCTTATTTAATGGAATTTCTCTCTTTTCGTTAAAAAAAAAAAAAATTGGTAAGAGGGGCAAAAAATTTCGCTTTCATGGGGACTTTTTGGGGAATTACTCGTTGCTTGACAAGAAGAAAAGTAATTGGACATACACATCGGCGAAAATAACCCATAAAAAGATGCTTTAATTTTTCCTCTCAATATTTCCCCCTCATCTCTCTCCTATCGTCTTTACTCTTCCAACTCTATTTTTTTCTTTGTCAAGTTCTTCCCACTCTCACATCCAACATACTCACTGGTCCCTGGAGGGACAAGGTTAGCACGCACCCCGTTTCCGTCCCTAGAGAAGCAACTCCCACGTTTTTGCATCTTGGTATGTTTTGGCAACCTTAATCTCACTCCTCACTCTATCTCTCTTTCTCCCATCCCTCTAGGGAGATAAAAGTGATCGACTGATGAAAAAGATGTAAAGTGGAGATGAAAATTGATGTAAAAGGTGTAAAAGTTGAGATAAAAATTGATGTGAAATCAGTATCATGTTGTTTCTTTAATAAGTTGAGTTTACAAATGAACACTTAAAAAGTAATGGAGGAAGTATGTGACAAGAGAATGAAATAAAAACAAATAAGATATTTTCCTTCTTGGTTTCTACCGGTGTTTTGCTGGTCATGCCCAATTTAAACAAGTAGTTTACTCCAGGCCATTGCCAATTTAAACATTTAAAAAAGAATAGAGGAGTATGTTAAAAGAGAATGAAATAAAAATAAACTAGCATGAACCTACGGTATGCATGCGACTATATGATTAATTTTCTACTATAAATATAAATTAATATTTTGTCAGGTCGGATATATTCAAAATATTCATTGAAAGATTGATTGCATGATTGGAGATATTATTGTGTTAAATTTGTTTACTTCAAAGCCTTGTCATATTATTATTTCTATTTTTAAAAATCCCAAAGGTCAATGAACAAATATTTTTTTTTTGAACAACAAAAACTTTATTAACCTCTGAGAATACAAAGATTAAAAGGGAATGAACAAAATTACTACTCTTATCATGTAGTTTGTACAATTTCAAAGGAATCTAGTCTTTATTATTTACACAGGGATCCTAAATTGAATTTTGAAGAAGAATTTAGAAAATTAGATCAAGACTCTAATATGCCGAGTGAATCGATTTTTTCCCACGTAATTCAAAAAATTATTTTAAACTAAGAAACGACTTGGATTGCTTGTGTAAGACCTCAAAGTGGACCCCACACACCCAACCTATATTACAACGGAGAGTGATTTTTGTTTCAGTCATATTTTTTGTCCCAGTCATCGTATAACATTTTATCTCTCTCCCTGCCAAGGCATTCCTCTCTCTCTCTCTCTCTCTCTCTCTCTCTCTCTCTCTCTCTCCTTTTGCTCCACCGGCCCACCACACCCAAAATTTCAAACCACATTCTCTGTCTCTCCCAATTTCGAAATTCAAATCATATTCTCTCTCACTACCTCCTCTCTGAAATTCGAAGGACCATAAAAAATGAGTACATGCACGTGCACATGCGTAGATTGCTCAAGCCGTACCTTCAAGCACGGGCACTGCATGCACTATGACACACTATTGCTGCCCATAATACTTTTCATGCTTGCGTTTGAGTTTTGAAGACAAATTAAGCGTCAAATTGCTAAAGGTATGTTAGTTTCAAATTCCATAGTAAGTACTCCGTCCCAAATTGCTCGTCCCTTTTGGGGAATCCAACTTTTTAAGGAGATAAAACTATTGTCTTAGATTTCCAAAATTATCCTTCCAAACTGTGAAGTTTATTCAGTGATTTTAAATGGTTTATATCTTTCAATATGCATATCAAAAAATATACAATATGGATCTTGTTTGATAGATTTCAATTAATTATTTTATACAAAATTTTAAAAATAATGAAAAATATTATAAACTAAAAGATATAAACGATTTAGAAATGATACAAATTTCAAAAACTGTGAAATAAATGGGGGGAGAGAGAGAGAGAGAGAGAGAGAGAGAGAACTTTTTTAGGGTAAAAGTGAAAGTTTGACATATTTTTATTGTTGTTTTTAGAAATAGGACTAACATTTTGGGACATCCCAAAATAGAAAGAAGGACCAGCAATTTGGGACAGAGAAAGTACTATATTTTACCAATTTATGATATAAGTGAGCAAAATTTTTGTACTTCAAAAATTACGGGTCCGTAAATCGCACAGATTCACTGCTAGTAAAACTCAAGCTATCTTTACTTCATGGACTTTAACATTTAATATATGGAACAAATAATAACAAAGAGAAAATTTGGAAATTGTTTAATCCAATGAGATTCCGAAATCAAATTCCACCAAAAATCTTGACTCGAAGAATATAACTCTTGCTCTCACTAAAAAGTGTACAAGGCCGTCAACCAAGCTAATCCGAGTTGGTTACCGTGTGATGATTCTAATAAGCCGTTACAAACACAGGGAGGTAAGAGTAGTCAATTCGAATATTTGCAATGATTAATTGTGGAGATTAAAACAACCATAGTGAGGCTATTTCAATAATGAATAAAATATTTTAAGATATGCATTCAATTTCAATACTTACTATGACCTATAAAAAAAACACGATCAATCTTCTGTCTGTGTATTCAAAAGCCGAAAATAAATGTTTTGTAATTCTTTTGTTGCCGACTTGGCGGTTTCATGCATGGATTTTGTTGGGTGGTCCTCTTTTTCTTAATACGTGTTTGACAAGATTTTCCGGTTGTTGTTCATGTTATATCATCACGTGAGTGAATTTTTCTATTCTACCCAAGTGAACCCCTCAACAGTTCATAGAGGCAGCTAATCCATTTAATGTATTCGCAAAATATGCATAGGCGTCTACATATCATATTACAGCCGGGCCAAAGTCATCAAATACACTTCTTGTGATGCAAGAAAAATACAGTTGGGCATTGTAAATATTTATGGTGATTTATCCCTATTGATTGTGTATATAAACATGACTTCAGAATCTTCTTTTGTGTCCATAGACAGAGTTGAGAAGAAGATTGATGGCTTTCAAAAACCTTCAAGGGTCTTGTTTTATCGATGACGGGCGGTGGTCCGATTTTTTAGAGTGTGTTTTTCAAGGATTTCTGCATTCCCGGAGGAGGGAGTGGAGTGGATGCTTTTCGACGCATTCATCTCAGATATCTGCAGCCGATTAGGCCGAGAGAACAGTGGCAGATGGTGGTTTTACCAAGTGATCCATGGATGAAAGTTTCACTGGAGCAAGGGAGTGTCCTATGAAATAATTTAGGCCAGTAATTTTTTAGGGTTAATTGTGAAGATCAATTTGTTTAAAAAATTGGAATTTTGTAACCGTACAATCAATTGACAATTCTTTTCTTCTTCTTTTTTTTTTTTTTCAAATAGATGGGAAAAATGTACTTTTTTTTTAAAACCCCCATATAGTTATAGGTAGGTTTTAATTTGGTCAATGTATTTCTTATATAACTGTGTCATTTTGTCCTCATTGTGGAACCTATTTATAAATATAGGACATTAAAATAGTAGATATGCCTTTTTTTTTTCAATCCAACTCACATATCTTACCATCTAATATGGATTTTTTTTTTATTACTTTGATAATTGTCTAGTTTGATCTAATTGGCAAGATTGGACAAACGAACGAGTGATTTTTCATACTGAACCATTATCCAAAGAAAATCAAATACACGACGACAGACACATTGATGTGGACATTTTAAAGTTGAAATTTGTGGTGGATGGCCAAGATGCTGAAGGGCCCATTGAATAATTTTTTCCAATAAAGAGTCTTTGTGACTTAAATGGGCTCAGTCTGCCAATTAAAACACCCAAATTATCATGTATTTTTTTTTATCGGCAATTATGTAACGTATTGACGTTCGGTTGCATTTAAGGTCCAAAATACTTGATTACATATCTTCATCTTTTTAGAAAACATTTGACAAGTCAAAACATTAGCAATTTCTGACATGTTTTTTTTTTTAAAAATAGACTAACAAAGTGTCCGTGCCGAAAGGCACTTTCCTAATAATTTATGATATAAGTGAGCAAAATTTTTGTACTTCAAAAATTACGGGTCCGTGCATCACAACGCAAAAGAAAAAGGTGAAAAAAATTTGGAAAATGTTTACTCGATGGACTTCAACGTTTAATACATGGAATGAATAATAACAAAAGAGAAAATTTGGAAAATGATTAATCCAATGAGATTCCGAAATTAAATTCCACCAAAATCTTTACTCGAAGAATTTAACTCTTGCTCTCACCAGAAAGTGTACAAGGTCATCAACTAAGCTAATCTGAATTGGTTACCGTGCGATGATTCTAATTTCTTTCTGATAAGCCGTTACAACCACAGAGATATAAGAGTAGTTAATTCGAATATTTGCAATGATTAATTGTGGATTAAAACAACGATAATCAGGCCATAGCAATAATGAATAAAATATTTTAAGATACTGTGAATTCAATTTCAATACTTACCCATGACCTATAAAAAAAAAAACACGATCAATCTTCTGTCTGTGTATTTAAAAGCCGAAAATAAATGTTTTTTTTTATAATTCTTTTGTTACCTACTTGGCGGTTTCATGCATGGATTTTGTTGGGTGGACTCTTTTTCTCAATATGTGTTTGACAAGATTTTCCGGTTGTTGGTCATGTTATATCATCAAGTGAGTCAGTTTTTGTATTCTACCCTAGTGAACCCCTCTTCATCTGTGAATATGACCAAAAAATTTAGCCAGCTGATTCAACAATTCGTAGTGGCAGCTAATTCATTTAATTAATGTATTCGCAAAATATGCATAGGCAGTGTTCTAAAAGAAGGTCTAGAACGCCGAGTACTCGTCGCCTAGGCACTAGAAGGACCCTTACCAACTAGCCCGATTAGACTGACTATCCCGACTATCCCGATTAATTGTCCGACTAGGCACCGAGTACTCGGCCCTGGAAGCTAGAATGTGCCCGGTCGTCCTGGGAGCGCCTAGCGAGTTTTAGAACCTTGTGCATAGGCAGATACATGTATAGCATATTACAGCAGGGCCAACACAATCAATACACTTCTTGTGATGCAAGAAAAATACAGTTAGGCATTGTAAATTATGGTCTATATAAGCATGACTTCAGAATCTTCTTTTGTGCCCATAGACAGAGTTGAGAAGAAGATTGATGGTTTTCATCAAAACCTTCATGGGTGTTGTTTTATCGACGATGGGTGGTGGTCCGATTTTTCAGAGTGTGTTTTTAAAGGATTTCGATCTGTATTCCCAGAGGAGAAAGTGGATGCTTTTTGATGTGTTCATCTCGGGAATCTGCAGCCGATCAGGCCGAGAGAATAGTGGCGGATGATGGTTTCAACAAGGTGATCCATGGATGAAATGGATCACCTTGGTGAAACCAGCTTGTAGTCTCATTAAGCAATTTTGTAATATTCTTCTAAAATCTTACTAAAATAACTTTGTTCTCTTTGTTCTCTTATATGTTTTTTCTTTCCTCTCTTGTGATGTGCTTTTATTTATTTATTTTTATCGTTGTGCCAAGGCTTTGCAACAAAGTCATTGATCGCAATTTAGGCAATGGAGCAAGGGAGTGTTCTATGAAATAATTTAGGCCAGTAATTTTTTAGGGTTAATTGTGAAGATCAATCTGGTTAAATTGGAATTTTGGAACCATACAATCAATTGACAATTCCTTTTTTTTTTTTTTTCTTTCAAATAGACGGGAAAAATGTACATTTTTTTTTTACCCCCATATAGTTATGGGTAGGTTTTAATTTGGTCAATGAATTTCTTATATAATTGTCTCATTTTGTCCTTGTTGTGGAAACTATTTATAAATATAGGGCATTAGAATAGTAGATATGCTTCTTCTTCTTCTTCTTCTTCTTTTTTTTTTTATTATAAATCCAACTCATATATCTAAACATCTAATATGGATTTTTTTATTACTTTAATAATTGGCTAATTTGATCTAATTGGCAATATTTGGACAAATGAACGAGTGATTTTTCATACTGAAAAATTATTCAAAGAAAATGTAATACACGACAGACACATTGATGTGGAGGCCGGACATTTTGAAGTGGAAATTTGTGCTGGATGGCCAAGATTGTGAAGGGCCCACTGAATAATTTTTTCCAATAAGGAGCCTTTGTGACTTACATGGGCTGAGCCTGCTAATTAAAACACCCAAATTATGTCACGTATTGATTTTCTGTTGCATTTAAGGTCTTAAAATACTTGATCACATATCTTCATTTTTTTAGATAACTTTTTCCAAGTTAAAATATTAGCAATTTCTGACATGTTTTTTTATAATAGACTTGTCCGTGCCGAAAGGCAGTTTCCTAATAATTTAATAGCACAATCTAATCCTACGACCTTACCCCACACGTGCCTAAAGACACTTCACCACAAAAAATCTGATGGGCAATTACGCCAAACAAAGCCACTTGCAAAACTAAGTTCATGACCGGGGTTTTTTAGCTGTTTTTTTTTTTTGTAGGCCGGTGGTTTTGGCCAGTGCTTTCCTTTTTCTTTTCTTTTTTTTTCTTTTTTTGTTGTTGTAGTTGTTTTTGTTGGTCGGCTGTTTTGATTTAATATACTTCTATCTCTATACCAAAAAAAAACCACCAACAAACCCGCTCATGTCTAAAAAGCTTTTATTTTCGACATGGAGATCTACCGGACATAACGCCTATGTTTCTTTGAAATAACCCCCCGTATTTGAACTAATTACACAAGTAAGAGTAGTCAATTCGAATATTTGAAATGAATAATTGTGGATTAAAACAACCATAATCAGGCCATAGGGGGAGGTGCCGCGCAGCCCCGTGCTGCGCAGCGTGCTGTGCAGCTCTTTTCGGCCCCGTGCTGGCATCGTTTTGACGATCGGAGACGTCCACCGTGTAGAGCTCATTGAGTACTACAAGTGTACCAAAAATTAACTCGATCGGATATCGTTAAGTGCCTCATCGGAACACAAATAACATGAAAAAAATGGGTTCAACGGTTTTCATCAAGTGTTTCAACCTTTATGTGTTCCATTTTTTTTCAAGTTATTTGTGTTCCGATGAGGCACTTAACGATAACCAATCGAGTTGATTTTTGGTACACTTGTAGAACTCGATGAGCTCTACGCGGTGGACGTCTCCGATCGTCAAAACAATGCCGGCACGGTGCCGAAAGGGGGCTTCACAGCACGATGCGTAGCACGGAGCTGCGCAATATTTTAAGATACCGTGAATTCAATTTCAACACTCTCCCGTGGCGTTATAAACATGACCAAATCTTCTGTTCGTGTCTTTAAAAGCCGAAAATAAATCTTTTTGATTTTTTTGTTGCTTACTTGGCAAGATTTTCTGGTGGTTGTTTATTTATTTATTTTTTTGGTTCGTCGGAACTTCCTGATGGTTGTTTAAGTTATATCATCAAGTGAGCCAATTTTTCTATTCTACCCTAGTGAACCCCTCTACATCTGTGAATATGACCAAAAAAATTAGTCTGATTCAACAATTCCCAGAGACAGCTAGTTCACTTAATTTATTCATCACAAAATGTACTTATGCATAGGCATCTAGGCCAAAGTAATCAATACACTTCTTGTGGAATCCGGGGTGTTGTGTGTAAGTGGGAGAAATTAGTAGCGTATGTAAATCAACAAATTAGTTACTAGGGATGAGAATAATGAATGTTTAGTTGAAAGGACTAATGGAGAAATATGGAGACTGGTGAAGAACAAGGAAAAACAGTAGGGAAGACCCTTAGCAGAAATTCGTCACTCCAATTAGATCAAGAATCAAGAGCGACTTCTCTCTAGAAAGGAAGTTTCTCTCTCTAGAATCGATCTCGAGGTCTGTCTAATCGTCTTCCCCAAATGAGGGGAGAGTGCCCTATTTATAGGCCACTCGACCTCTCCTCTGGGCCGAGTGGACTAATAAAGTTTGGACACGTGTCGCAAAATAGTGCGCGAATATTTCTTCCGTACTGTTAGGCCGCGGTCGCGACACCCGCGGGAGGGTCCTGCGGGTGCTACTCCTCGGGTGCCCCCGCGGGTGTTACTCCATGAGTGCCTCTCCGCGACTAACCCTTGTTCCTAGCCACCAAACCACGAAATCTCCAGTAATCCCGAGTGCACGGCGTGGTCAAGGTTTGTCTCGGTCTCGCCGTTGCCACTATCGGACACGGTCGAGGCTCTACCTTGCCATTACCGAGTGAGCGGCTTGGTCACGACCTCCCCGGTCACGCCAATACCGCGACCAAGCCTCTAAATGGCCTCCCTTCGGACCCTGCCAAGTCAGCCGAGGGCGGACTCATCGTCCGGGTCGGATCATCTTCGGAGGGCCGACGTCTCTCTTCGTCGTGTCCCAAAATCTTGGGGAATCATAATCGATTCCTTCATCATCGTCTTTCATCTTAGACTCGAATGGTATAGGTCGTGTCACCATCAGGTCACCTCTTTATCTAGGCACCCCTATCTGTCACTCGAAAATCTGGCTAAGTATGGAAAAGTAACTTTTTTGGGAAGTCTTGATTTAGCCGATAAAAAGTCCCGGTATTTGTTCCTTGGACTTTTCTAAGCGCAATGGTATAATCGGATGATCTTTTCGAGTACGGCAAACTTGTCTTTTGCCCATTTTCTTCGGAGAAAAACGTGTCGTTTTTCGTCTTTGAACTAAAAGTGGGGGGATGAGATTTTGATATGATTGAAATTTCAAAACTCTGGCAATGTCATCGTTTCCGAAAGGGGGGTACTTCCTTATTTTCATAAATAAATTAAAGTAAATAAAATTATTTACTTAACTTTGGTTTATGAAAATAAGTGTTTCAGTGTTGTTCCTCCCCCAGCGGGCTACTGTTCCCCCACCAGTTTCAAGACCCCCATCGAGCATGACCCCAATCGGGTACCCCCATCGGCTCTAGCCCCGTCGGTCAATGGCCATGTGGTCTAGAAGATTATTTTTTATGGATTTCCAGTAGCAATCAAATGGGTTTCCAAGCTGTCACCCGGAGCTGGACTTTTATCCTTAACTTCGAATTATTCTCATCGCTTTTCCACGTGTTTCTCTAAGTTTCGTAACACGTGTCCGTGGTAATTTTATCCTTCTACATTGTGCACCCAGGTGCTTTTGTGCCATGCTGTGCATCCCTCAGCCGTCCAATTGTGTTTCGGACGGTTCGGATGTATTTTGATTTTTTACCGATAAAAATAAATCTAAATTAAATTAAAATTGCCGAACATATCCGAGCCGTCCAAAACATGATCAGATGGTCGAGGGGTGCACAACACCCTCCTGGTGATGCAAGAAAAGTACAGTTAGGCAATGTAAATTATGGTGATTTATCCTTACTATTTTTTGTGTATAAATATGACTTCAGAATCGTCTTTTGTGCCCATAGACACAGTTCAGAAGAAGATTGATGGCTTTCAAAACCCTCATGGGTCTGTTTTTATCGATGATGGGTCATCGGTGGTGGTCCAATTATTCAGAGTGTGTTTTTCAAGAATTTTTGCATTCCCGGAGGAGGAAGTGAGTGCTTTTGCGTTCATCTCGGGTATCTGTAGTTTTAAATAGCGGTATTGCTGTATCGGGAACCGGCGTATTGAGCGATACGTCGCGGGAATCAGGTGTAGCGATCGTGAATTTTTTTAACTTTTTGGGCTTATCGGCCTATACAGTATGGTATGTATCCGTATCGGAGGCTCCATAATCCCGAGACGAACCGGCTAATACGGTACATATCGACTGATATTCAAAACTATTTTGCAGCCGATCAGGTTGAGAGAGTAGTAGCAGACGGTGGGTTTCAACAAGTGATCGTTGGATGAAAGTTTCACCGTGAAGCCTTATAGTCTTATTAAGCAGTTTTGTGATATTCTACTAAAATCTTATTAAAATTAATATTCTACTTCTTGTGATGTTCTTTAATTTATATATTTTTTATCGTTCTGCCAAGGCTTTCGATCAAGCCTCTCTCAACTTAGGCACTGGACCTTAATTTGAACAGAAGAAGAAGTAGAAATAATTTGAAAGCCTTTGAGGAGCAAGTCCTTAACAGTAACGTACTCCCCTTCAAGATCAAATTTCTTCACTATATCTGGACCTGCCTCCTGGAGCTGAATGAGGTTGTCTTTGAACTTCGAAAAGTTTACATTTATCCCAGACTTCTGCATTACTTCCTCCATGGAATTAACCAGAGAGGCCAGATGGGCCGCTCTGTCCATTCGATTTCCTTCTTCCTGAAATACCTCTTGTAGCTTACGAGAGGGACTGGACCCAGCTTTAGTAGGGCTATGGGGACCAAACTTTGGAGTGGAAGGATCAACATTCCGTGAAACAACATTAGCCGGAGACTTTACGTCTGGGTCTAGGGTTCCAGAGTTAGGGTTTTTTGATATGGGAGTTAGTGGGTGATTTGAACTTGAAGGGCTATTGCTAGGTGAGAGGTGATTGAAGAGAAGATTTGACGCGGATTTAGATCGTTGTGGGTAAACATTTGACTGAACCAAGGAGGTATTTGGTGTGTATTGAAAGGTACCTGCACCTAGAGGGGTGTCACGGACGTCTGAACCCAGATCGGCATATGCTTGGGGCGTGGCTATGGAAGTTGTCACGCCCTTCTGTGGAGTTTGAATCGAAGGATTGGAATGGAGATAAGGGACACTCCCTTGTTTTTTTCGTACTTCATGTGAATCTGTAGCTCTTAACCCTAAACCTTCAGCCATCGTGGTGCCATCGGCCATGGCTTCAGTGGAGATCGTCCCGTCAGCCATCATCTAGGGTTTCGATCGCGAGAATCGCCTCAAATCGCCAGAGAGATGATGACGTCATCACTCCCATTGTTACTCGATCAACTCATTTGATTTAAATGTAGATGGTAGATATAGCTTTGTGCAGGTCAGTCAGCTTTGAGCTGAAGGGGCAACTAAGGCAATCATGAGGCAGATAGGATTCAGCAAGGTTGTGAGGTCCATAACATTGCCATGGTTGGGAATGGACAGGTCTACAGATTTCTGATCTTGCAGGTGCTATACATGTATGCTCAATCCAGGTTATGAGAGAGTTACATTGTACTGTCAATTCCATGCATCTTTGATTTCTTGTGGGTTGCAAGGGCTGTTGCAATCTGCGTTTTATATATTTAGTACAAGGGCTGTTGTACTGAATACTCACACGGGTTGTTTGTATATAACATGTTTGCCATAGTTACTGATACATTGAGCTTATGGATTATGATTACTTCATATTCAAACAGTATGCCATGGTCTCTTACTTCATATTCAGTACAAGGGCTGTTGTACTGAATACTCACACGGATTATGATTATAGCATGTCTGCCATAGTTACTGCCATGTACTCTGACTTGTTCTGGACAGATTCTGTCCATTTCTGGACAGTTTCTGATAGTATGTTGTGGCAACTCTGTCGCTGCGGCAGCTGCTGCCCCTAGGGTCTTCCATGTTGGGTAGAGCTGCTGCCCTTATTAACCTGGGATGTCATCTTTTCAAACGTACTGCTGCCTCTGTGGTTATTGGTTTTTTGGGCAGTGTAGCTCACTGATTCGGGCAGCTAGAAACATATGCATTAGTGCATTGATGTTAGTCAGAGCTTATTCTGCTGCATATTGTCATAGAAACCACTTATTCTGCTGCTATGGTTCACCTATTCTGTTGCATATTTCATAACATATGCGAGCAACCTTGACTGATCTTAGTTTGTGAAATCCTCGTGGATCCGGCCTAGCCATGGGGGGATGTCCCTGGCAATGTTTGATCCCCTTCTGGGAGGGGGCTTCCTCCCTAGACCTATCGCTGGGGGGTTGTCCCAGCGAAATACAGGGCTTATGCTTTCATGTTCATATTGATTAGCATCTTGCTGAACCGGTCCAAGAAGATCGCATGGATTACTCACTATCTTTGTAGCTGGAATCCAATATCCAAACATTCCTTTATTCAAGTTCCTGAAGTTTCATCCACTCCGTGCAAGTACCATCATGTTGCACTGGGTCATCAAACCCAAATGGTTCATGGCTTTCAAGCCCCAAGTTCTTGTGCCTTACTCAGAATCACACGACACACAATCATCTTTTGTGGATTCATGTACGGAATTCAGACCCATCTCTTTTGAAGAGTTTCTGGTCCATCTTACTAGATGGGTTAGAAACTCTATTGGATACTATGCAGGTTGTTTATGTTTTATTAGTCATGTATAGGCAACCCCTTTAATATTCCCCATGTTGCCATTTGGCCGCCCTCAATTTTGTTGCCGCTTGGCCTCTTTTTGTTTTCCTTTATTTTCTTTCTTTATTTTGTTTTGTCCTCCTGGGGTATGCCCCTTGTAGGCTGTATATTCGTTTAGCCTTTTTTATTTTCAAGCTGGTTTACCCAAAAAAAAAAAAAGGTGATCGAGTTTTCCATGAAATAATTTAGGCCAGTAATTTTTTAGGGTTAATTGTGAAGATCAATTTGTTTAAATCCGTACAATCAATTGACAATTCTTTTTGTTAATAAAAAAAATTGGCAATTCTTTTTTTTTTTTCCCTTCAAATAGACCAGAAAAATGTACTTTTTATACCCCCCATATAATTATAGGTAGGTTTTAATTTAGTCAATGTATTTCTTATATAACTGTGTTATTTTGTCCTTGTTGTGGAACCTATTTGTAAATATAGGGCATTAAAATAGTAGATAAGCTTTTTTATTTTATTTTATTTTAATACTCAATATCTTAACATCTAATATGGATTTTTTTATTACTTTCATAAATTTGGCTAGTTTGATCAAATTATTGAAACGATTGGACAAATGAACGAGTGATTTTTCAGATCGGAACATTACTCAAAGAAAATCTAATACACAATAAACACATTGATGTGGAGGTCCGACATTTTGAAGTGGAAACTTGTGCTGGATGGCCGGGATGCTGAAGGGCCCACTGAATAATTTTTTCCAATAAAGAATCTTTGACTCTTTGTGACTTAAATGGGCTCAGCCTGCTAATTAAAACACCCAAATTATGTCACGTACTATTTTTATCGGCAATTATGTCACGTATTGATTTCAGATTACCTCAGGTCTAGAAAAGAGATGTCTAATTACTACTAAGGTAAGTCACTTTTTTTAATTACTATTAAGGTAAGCCACTTTTTTTTGGGATTTAGCTTTAGAGTGCACTTTTCTATTATAAAGTTTTAGTGGTTTAGGCATTTTCATAGGATACCCTAGAATTTTAAGCACTTTCATAGGGTACCCTAGGGTTTAGATTTAAGCACTTTCATAGGATAGCCTAGGGTTTAGGGTGCACTTTCCTATTATAGGGTTTTAGTGGTTTAGGTACTTTCATAGGGTATCCTAGGATTTTAAGCACTTTTATAGGGTACCCTAGGGTTTAGGCACTTTCATCGAATTTGAGGTTTTAAAATTAAAAGTAAAAAAAAAAAAAAGAGGAGGAGAGAGAGGGAACAATTTTCACGTCCTCTCTTAGAATTGCCCAGGGGTTTTCCGTGCATTTGCACTTTTGCAATGGAGCTGTCGGTGTTTGCCCATTAGAAACATGACCAGCCCGTAAAACATTAGAAAACTTTCGACAAGTCAAAACATTAGCAATTTGTGACATTTTTTTTTTTTAGTAAACTAGCAAAGTGTCCGTGTCGAAAGACACTTTCCTAATAATTTACGGCACAATCTATTCTTACGACCTTACCCCACTCGTGCCTGAAGACACTTCACCACAACAAATCTGATGGGCAATTACGCCAAACAAAGCCACTTGCAAAACTATAAGTTCTAAAGATCCAATGGAGAAATTGTATCAACGTGAAACTAACCCTAACCGTAGCACCTATGACACAACTAACAACAAACCCGTTCATGGCCGGGGTTTTTTTTTTTTAGGGTGGTGGTGTTTTTTTTTTTTTTTTTCCTTCTTTTTTTGTTGTTGTTGTAGTTGTTTTGTTGGCTGGTAGTTTTGGCCGGTTGTTTTGATTTAATGTACTTCTATCTTTTTACGTCAAAAAAAAAAAAAAAACCCAAACCAGTGCATGTCTATAAAACCTTTTATTTTTGACATGGAGATCTACCAGACATAAAGCCTATGTTTCTATATTTTATTACTTTGAGGTATATAATATAGAGTTCCTTGAAATATAAAACTCAACAATTAAGTTTGAAGCTTAAATACTCACCAATTGGAGTATTTTCATAGACATAATCACACTTACAGAAAAGATTCTTTTCCTCATAATCACAATTTTTTCTTTAAAATTGCTCCCTTTTTTTTTTCTTCTCACCATTGTTTCATTTGTGTTTGTTTTTTTTAAAGGTAGGAAACGGTTTTTGTTTTTATGCAAATAAGGATTTGACTCTTCGATGATAAATAAAGTGAGGGAGATGATTTTTTGGTCACCAATTAACTATCCAGTCAAGGACCTTGGATTGAAGAAAAATTGGTGTTTTTAAGGGTTTAAAACGTGTTTTGGCATAATCCGAACCGTCCAATGTGTTTCAAACACATTTTTAATGGTCCCCGTAAAAAAATCATAAAAAAAAGACCGAGAATGAATTGATCCGAGCAGTTTTTCACAAAAACAGTAAACAAGTACACATTATGTACTTACATAAGTACACATTATGCCGATAAAAAAAAAAGTACACATTATGTACTGTTTTTGTAAAAAACTGATCGGATCAAGCCCTTCCCGGTATTTGTATTGATGATTTCTAGCGAGGACCCTTAAAAACACGTTTTAAACACATTGTACGATTCGGATTATGAAATTTTGATCCGGAACTATGAGTTCAAGACTTAGCGATCCCGGACCTCTATCTCATCCCTTAGACAAACTTTGAAAAATATCGTTGTGCGATCCCATTGAGATTAGAAATATGCTCAATATGGTGTTTGAATTTTGAACATAAAATAACCACCCTTCTGGTATCAATTAAACCCTAAAATTAGAAATCAATCTCAACTTTTAAGGAAATAGCTACAATACACAACCATTAAAGGTGTATACCATATGCACCTTTTGTATAGTCCAGATTGTACTACCTCATTGGCAATCGTAATATTTTCTAGTTTTTCATAACTTTTTAGCAATATGATTCGTAACATTTTTTATGATTTGTAACATTTTGGTGTGTCTTGTAACTTTTATAAAAAAACTCGTAACTTTTATAAAAAAAAAAATTGTAACTTTTGTAAGGGTGTGTATTATACATATCCAAATAAGGGGTGTGTATTGTAGCATTTTCTCAACTTTAATGATGCAATGTATGACATTTTCTCAAAACCGCTCTCTATTATAATATTTGCTCCGTTTTTCTTTTTTTATTCTTTTAGTTAAGAAACAGTTAGACTATTCGTTGATAAAGAAAGTGCGAGGGATGTTTTTAAAAATTAAAAATCAATCTCAACTTTAATGATGCCACAAGAGACATTTTCTCAAAGTCGCTCTCTATTGTAATAGAGATTCCAATGCTTGGTGAGTAAGTGTCCGGCCCCGAATTTTGTTATGCCCATCTTGATATTCCAATATTATTAATAAAAGATCGTTTTTTTCATCAAAATATTAGCAATTTGCTCCTACAACTTATCTCAAATTCCAATAAACGATCACGTATTGTGTCTCATGAAGCCGGATACACACACTTTCATTCAGGTTGTTTTTGCTTATTGTGAACAAATTTACTAATAACTCTAATCTGATGCTACTTTAAAAAAACCAAAATGTTTTCCACACTTTTGATAAAAACTACTAGAGTTTACTAATATCAAACTGTTAAAAGTGTTAATACTGAGGATGGGGTAGTAACCAAAGTGCATGCAACAATTGAGCTCCTTCAAAATTCAATAATGATACAGAAGAAGCTTAAGATGAAGTACGACTGCCGTCCACCACCAGCGACTCAACCCCGTCCACCACTAGGGACTCCACCACGACGACGCCCTATCGAAGAAGATGTACGACTCAACCCCAACGCCTGCACCCTCGACCGCATACCAAGGTCTCTCTCTCTCCTTTTGTGTGTGTGTGTGTGTGTGTCAACCATACATGTTCAAACTTCAAAGTTGGAATTTTGATTTAAGTGTACGATTACTGCCTCGAAATTCGGTAGTTGTCCGCTTGGCACGTGTTTTTTGTTGAAGATTGTTCTAGCTTGTTCTCAAGATTAGGTTTCCTGAATTGGGATTACCTGGTATTTATTTTTTGGGATATAAGTGAATCGTGTATATGCTTTTGGGTTTGAAAAGTTTTACATTAGACTTTTTTTTTTTTTTTGGATCATTTTTATATGATCAAGCCAAGTCCGAAGATGTGAATCCCTATAATGCTATTGCAGAAGCAATGTTTTAGACTTTAGTGGCATATCATTGATTGTAACAAGAAGCCATTGCTCTGCGGATTATCAAAAAAGGATTGCTCTGTGGCGTACCATTGATGGTAACAAGATGTCTCATCCTAGTTTTCTTTTGGTTCCAATTACTGGAAATGAAAGTGATTTTTGAGCCAATTTCTGATAGTTGCAAGTTGTAACAAATCCCGAGATCTCTCTATTTCTATTTCGGATAATGGCGTTACTCCACTTTTTCTGGTTTCAACTTACTAGTTGCTTAATTTCTGTGTCTCAGAATGGCATACTCAAAGATGGCTGAGGAGATCAGCAACTTGCTTCTATCAGATAGTGGCGAGGGATTGACTCGTGAGGTCCAGCTAAGCTGCTTTGATAGCGTCTTTAGTGCACCCATACCTAAAGACCTTCGATCGTGCCATTTACAAGATGCAATATCGTTATTTACATGTTTTCTTTCTGAGGCAGCCTCGTAGTGTTTCAGTTTCCTCTTAACTTAATATCACCTCTGTTGTTCTTTGCTGTCTCATAGCAAAAGCTCATGTTGCTTAGTGTTGGATTTGTACATTAACGAAGAGTGTTCTGTATGATCTGTACCGGCATTTGCCCATTCATTTTTCAAGTTAATTTTATTACGAGTATGGGTTCATTTATCCCACATTATCAGTATTTTGCAGGCCGTTGTTTATTTTCTCCATCTTTCGGTGCTGAAAATGAATGGTTGGTTGCAAAAATCTTATTTTTGGTTGCTGAAACTGCATGTAAAAATGCAGAAAATCAGGTTTTGGATGCTGAAACCGCTATAAAAGTGCAGAAAAATGAGTTGAGGTTGCTGAAACTGCTATAAAAATGCAGAAAAATGGAGTTATACTCGCTGAAACTGTTCTAAAAGTGCAGAAATTTGAGTTTTGGGTGCAGAAATTTGAGTTTTGGGTGCTGAAACTGTGTTTAACTGCTACTGTTGGAAAAATTTGGACAGCATTTCCCCTATTTTGTTGCATACCCGACGTCTTAGCGTCTCATCAGAAGCAACAAAACATAATACTCCTTGGAAGATGTTAAAAACACAAAGATAATGCACCAAGAGAGACTGATAGTAGCATCATCAAATAAATTCTCCAGATAGTAGCAAGAGTCCTTTTTGAGTTACACCAGCAGCAGCAACATAACATAGTACACTCTTGAATTACAAAAGCAGCAGCAGCAAGCATAATACATACGTATAACATAGTTTTTCGGTACCATATTATATTGGACATAACAAATTACAGAAACTGGCTTTAGTTCAGATAGCTGTTTCCACACTCCATTCAATTCTTTTGCATTCTGATTTGTCTTCAGCAAAGCATTTAGCATAACATCACTTCTTTCATGGTTGCACGGGCCACCTCAAATTTGGAGATGCATTCTGATTTGCCTTCAGCAAAGCATTTAGCATAACATCAATGCTTTCATGGTTGCACCTCAAATTTGGAGAAGAAGCTACTGACCAATTTTCTCTTTAGTGATGAGCTGCATGTTTAAACAAAGACAAGAAAAGATCTGAGACCTCTCTAATGATGTTTACATGAGTTTTGAATTAATTACGCTAATTCCAAATATAAAAGGGAAAGAAATTATTACATAGGCTAATTCATAAAACCAACCACAAGCATCTCAAGGATATACTTTCAGAGTTTCATACACTCCTTTACTGCGCATCCACTTTCCCCTTAGCAATAAACACTCCCTTATGCCTATGTGCGTTAACCTCTACTTTACTACCTCCCTTCATTCCTCCGCCAACAATTTTTTCAGAGAACATCAACAATTTTTTTCAACCACCCCCAATCCCAGATTTATAGACGAACAACGAGAGAGAGAGAGAGAGAGAGAGAGAGAGAGAGAGAGAGAGAGAGAGGAACGGGAACAGAGAGCACAGAGAGATACCTGGGCTGATCGGAGCGTTCGCTGAAGGTGGTCGATCGGTAACGGAGAGCAACAAAGGGAGGGTTTGACCAACGGCGGCTTCTTCTTCGTCACATCCTCACTTCTCTTCTCTTCTCGCTTTTCCTCTGGAGTACGTAGATTTGAAATTTTCGTTTTCCTTTTTTGTTTTTTTTTTTCAGGGTAAAGTGGGCGGGGCCCACGTGACATGTGGGCAGGGTGTGTATGTAATCATTATTGTTCAAAAATACTTTTTGTTGTATCTTAAGAAAGACGAAACACCAAGCTCCAACTGTGATAATAGGTGAGGAGAGATCCAAGCATGGCTCCTCCCAAGACCCAAGTCATCAAAAAACAAGGTATTCATTCATGTTTTCTTATCTCAAAAGTTTGCAAGGCATTAAAAAAAGTCTGGGATAACTCTTGTCACATAAGAAGGAATTTGTACCGACTTTAAATATGCCCCTTCGGACTCCGATTCTTCACTCTATCAAATAGACTCTTCTCCTCACTCTGCCCCTTCGGACTCCGATCTTTACTCTATCAAACAGAAGACTCCTCATATAACTTCATTTACCATGGGCTTGTGTGGTATCAGGCTACTGCTTTCTCCTACATTCAAATTCCCTCATTCTTTAAGCAAGCCGTACATAAATTTAGGTAATTTCGTTTCAAGTAAGAGTTGCAGAGACTCCTTGTTCCTTTACCTAGGAAATTGAAACAAAAACATGGAGGGTAGAAATCAATATAACTTGCAAATAAGGAGTTCTCCCTGCGTTGGGAGCCGCAATATGCCCTTAATATGCTTAATAGACTTCCTAAGTAGGTCCAGAAAGCCCTTTGGTTTAACGTCGTACGAGGGCACATGTCCTAGCCTTATTCCATGCTTGTCAATGGCCATTTTTAATATCTTAAATACGGGATCAGCTTCAACAGCATCTTTCCGAGACTCACCTTGCACTCTTAAAGTGACTCTCTTTCGAATGATTCTGCTTGACACTTCTGTACCTGTACACTTCCGCAAAATCAACTATAAATGAAGCCCTTCCCAGAAAAAGTCCATAATAAACACTGTCGATCTAGTTTTGCAATTTAGCTTATGAAGAAAATGGCAAGATTATTAAATGTGTAATAGTAATGCAAATTATGAACTACAATAAGAAAATAAAGCAAATATATGCCCATTGTGGGAGCATTCACACTACAATAAGAATATAAAGGAAGTATATGCCCATTTAGGCACCCGCTTACTCGGTAATGGGTATTCAGGAGGGGTAGACCAGGAACAAACATAACCTATAGATTTTATGGACAAGAGGTTTATACTTAGGCCCAAGCCCAAGCTTAGGCCAATTTAACCACCAATTAGTGGCCCCCTAATAGTAACACAACGATGTAAAACAAAAATTCTAGAGTTCTGTTTTACCTCAAATTAACTTTAAAATAGTTTAGGGTCAGATAAGTATTGTTAATGTTTCCAAATCTACAACACAATTCATAGGAACCATTATCCCTAGTACATGCCCTAGCAACTGGGTCTTCTTCGGTGCATCTGTTATGTGGGGTCTAGTGGGGCCCAAAAGGATTTCTGAAGCCTTGGAAACTACAGTGCTATGAATTGGTTCTTTTTCATTTCTTAAAGTGAGACCAACGTAGTTTGGCTCTTCCACAAGGCATTTTATGGCAGTGTTGTTCTACTTCAGTCTGCATTGAAAAAGAAATAGTGAATTGGTGGGGCACATAAGGTGAACATTGTGACCAAACAACTTGTCCAACAGCTAAGGAGAGTTGTACATGGTTGTCCAGCGCACTGATGACGTAACTCTTGTACACTATATAGGTTCAGCATAAAAAAATACAACATAAAACTAGCAAGACAACTACCTTTTGTTTGGATTTCTCAAAAGGGAAAGAAAGCTCTCCATGTATGGACTCTCGTAAGTCTGGTACCCAAATTTGACGTCAACAATGATGCCAGAATTTCCCAGCTTGAGTTGCCTGTAATGATGTAATATTTTATTTATGAAAGAAGAATAGAAAGAAACTATATGATGATATAGTAACGTAGTGGAAGACAATACCTGGTTCTTCAAATTGTACAAGTGATACGCGAGGGAGATCCCCATCCATAAAAATGCAAACATTTTACAAGTTAAGGAGACGTGATGTTGGGTCTTTGTTTTTTGGATATGGAAAAAAACGTGTAGTAATCAATACAGTGCAAAAAACAAAAGGTAAAAAAGTCATTTAAGAAGAGCAATGGTAAAATGTCAGTCTATTGTTTAAACTAACAAAATAATTTTCTGGTAGAATGGTGTTAGAAGTAGGTGATCATGGAATTGGAACAGACTCTTGTTCCTTTGCAAAACAAGGAATTCCTTAAATCTCTCTCCCTCCTTTCGAAAATCTATGAAGAACACATTAGTTGAGTACACATCTACCTAAATTTTTTTTTAGACAAACAAATGAGTATTCATGTAGTGAGCAAAAAATGCTTTCATGTAACTATATAAAGAAATTCTTAGAAGACAAACTTAGAATTAATTATGATACGTCTAGCTCAGATGCTACATAAGAGATAATAGCAACAAATAGAAAGAACAGGGGAGCACCCAGAAGATAGGGGTCATGTGTGCATAAATGGGGTACCAACTCCTTCGCAAAAGACTACTTATATCTTATGCCTTGTTTTCTGACTCGCACTTTTGCAACCAATACCATATTTTCTTAGTGCTATGAAATGAAACCTCGGAACAATCTTTATGTTTCAAAATAGGATAGTTGGTCCAAATTCGAGTCTTTGGAATAGTTGGTCCAAATCCGAGGTTTCAACTATTCCAAAGACTCGAATTTGGACCAACTATTCTATTGAAACATAAAGATTGTTCCGAGGTTTCATTTCATAGCACCGAGAAAATCTAGTATTGTTTGCAAAAGTACGAGTCAGAAAACAAGGCACAAGATATAAGTAGTCTTCTGCGAAAGAGTTGGCACCCCAATTATGCACACATGACCCTATCTTTCGGGAGCACCCCCGTTCTTTCTACTTATAACTATTATCTCTTATATAGCACCTCGACCTTTCATAATTAATTCTACATTGATGTTTTCTTAGAATTTCTTTGTATAGCTACATGAAAAACATTTTTTGTTCACTGCATGAATACTCATTTGCCTAAAAAAACATTTCAGGTAGATGAGTACCCAACTGATGTGGTCTTCATAGCCCTTCGGAAAAAAGGAGAGAGTTTTAAGGAATTCCTTGTTTTGCAAAACAACAAGAGTCTCTTCCAGTTCCATAATCACTTTCTTCTAATACCGTTCTACTAGAAAATTATTTAGTTAATTTAAACAATAGACAATGACATTTTACCATTGCATTCTTGAATGAGTTTTTTGCCTTTTGCTTTTTGCACTATATTGATTTCCTACGTGTTTTTTGCCATATCCAAAAACAAAGATCCAACATCTCGTCTCCTTAGCTTGGAAAATGTTTGCATTCTATGGATGAGGATCTTCCTCGTGTATCACTTGCACAATTTGAAGAACCACGTCTTGTCTTCTACTATGTTATTATATCATCATATAGTTTATTTCTATTCTTCTTTCCTAAATAAAATATTACATAACTACAGGCAACTCAAGGTGGGAAGTTCTGACATCGTTTATTGACATTGTCAACGTAGAAATTGGGTACCAGACTTACAAGATATATGAGAGCTTTCTTTCCCTTTTGAGAAATCTAAACAAAAATTAGCTGACTTGTTAGTCTTATGCTGTGAATTTTTTGTATTATGAATGCATATATTGAACAAGAGTTACATCATCAGGGCGCTGGACAACCATGTACATATCTCCTTAGCTGTTGGACAAGTTGTTTGGTCACAATATTCACCTTATGTGCCCCACCAATTCACTATTTCTTTTTCAATGCCAACTGAAAAGTAGAGCAGCAATGCAATAAATGCCTTGCGGAAAAGCAAAACTACAATTGGTCTCACTTTACCAAATAAAAAGAATCAATTCATAGCACTGTAGTTTCCAAGGCTTCCAAAAATCCTTTTAGGCCCCACCAAACCCCATATAACAGATGCGTCAAAGAAGACCTAATTGCTAGGGCATGTCCAAGTAGGTGGAAGGAGCTCATCTTGGCATATGTCTATAGTAGAGTTGACAAGAGACCATGTCACTGGCAATGTTTATAGTACCATGGATAATGGTTCCATATAAACTATGTTGTAGACTTGGAAACATTAGTAATACTTATTAGACCCTATAGGTAAACTATTTTAAATTTAATTTGAGGTAAAAACAAAAAAGCAAGAACTCTAGAATTTGTTTTACATCGTTGTGTTTCTATTAGGGGGCACTAGTTTGTTGTTAAACTGGGTCTACTAACCTTAAGCTTGGGTTCGGACCTAAGTACAAACCTCTTGCCCATAAAATCAATAGGTTAGGAATGTTCCTGGTCAACCCCTCCCAAATACCAATTACCACCAGGTAAGCAGGTGTCCAAATGGGCATATACTTGCTTTATATTCTTATTGTAATGTGAATGCTCCCGCAATGGGCATATACTTGCTTTATATTTTGTGTAATAGTAGTTCATAATTTGCATTACTATTACACATTTACTAATTCATATTGTCATTTTCTTCATAGCCAAATTGCGAAGCTAGATCGACAGCCTATATTATGGACTCTTTTTGAAAGGGCTTCCTTTACAGTTGATAATGAGGAAGTGTATAGGTACAAAAAATGTGAAGTAGAATCATTCGAAAGAGCGTCACTTTAAGAGTGTGCAAGGTGAGCCTTGGAAAGATGATTGTTAAAACTGGTCCCATATTCAAGCAATTAAGAATAGTCATTGACCTGTATGAAATAGGGCTAGAATGTATGCCCTCGAACGACGTTACACCCAAAGGCTTTCTAGACCTAATTAGGAAGTCCATTAAGCATATTAAGGTCATGTCGCAGGTCCCAACGCAGGTAGAACTCCTTATTTGTAAATTATATATTAGTTATATTGACTTCTAACCTCTATGTTTTTGTTTCAATTTCCTAGGTTCAAAGGAACAAGGAGTCCGTGCAACTCTTATTTGAAAAGAAATTCACTAAATTTATGTACAGCTTGCTTAAAAAGAGGGGAATTTGAATGTACAAGAAAGAGGAAGCCTGATACCACACAAGCCCATGGTAATGAAGTTATACTAGAAATTGCCTGTTCTTGAAGGCCCAACACAACACGTTCTGAACACAACTAAAATGAGACATCCTTCTTTACATTTGACCTCCCCACCGAAGAAGCCAACTTCTAATCATATCTCGTATAACCTCCAAAGCCACTCTGAAAAGAAGGAAAAGACCAAAATTAGTTTACCAAAATGTTTTTCGTCAAATCCCACTTTCCAATAACACCAAACATACATGGTGGTGTTGGCTTTCGTCAAATCCCACTTTCCAGTAACACCAAACATACATGGTGGTGTTGGCCAAATAACTAAAAACCCTATCTTTATATTGAAAAGTGAAGAAAATGAAACGGAAAAAAATTGGTGAAATTTGTTTTTTGTTAACGTCTAATATGTTCTTACTATTCAAAGCTAACATAAATTTAGCAACTCATCATCCATACGAACAAAGTGGGCATTGCACCTACAAACGTAATATGTATCTTGAACAAAAACATGTAACCTTTGTTTGCTTGTTTTTGGGATCAGCACAAGAAAGACAAACACAAACCACAAATCCATAATCAGCCAGCATCCATTAAATAGCTATATTTTGCTATCTAAATCATCTAAGAGAAGAAAATCATTAGAAAACGAAGAGCACAAACTTCAGCTCCACAAATCAAGAATCAAACACGAACTTAGCCCATCAAATTTGTAAGTATTTAAATAAATAAATAAATAAAATCAATTTTGTAGGTCAAGGATCCGCCACAAAATTGGACCCCAATCATTCCCGTCACCAAAACAATTCCTCATTCATCATCTAAAATTCCTATTTCTTATTTCGTGTAGATTTTCTTTCTTTTCGTACATTCTTTTTCACACAACTACTTTTTGGTTCGCACCAAAGAAATCAAACCAAGAAGAAAGAAACTGCACAGGGAAGAAGGAAAAGAAAGAGAGACTTGGAACAATTCTTAGAGCCATAGGACTTTTAGTTTTGCAGTGGTGGAACTGGGAATAAATTGGGAGCGTGCTAACTCAGTGGGTGCAAACTCAGGGAAGAATTTGGAAAAGAACAAATTATGACAAACATCTCACCTTGTTTTAAAAGCTCTAGATTCTTCTTGCTCTTCTTCGATGAGATATCCACAAAAGAAAACCCTAATGTGATTGAAAAATGAAATTAGGTTTCACATAAAATCAGGAAACCATTAAACCAATAAAGAAGCTTAATCAGAGAAGAAACCCTAATTCGATTGAGAAGAAGAAGACCAAACAAGAGGAACACTCCTACCTTGATTCAGAAAGCACGAAAAGCACCCTTCTCTTCTCTTCTATTCTCCTTGCTTCTCTCTCGGGAACTGAATGTAACATATATTTCGGAGATTTTGTAATTTATCCTCTTTTATGTTTAACTTTTGTACTTTATAGAGTAATCTCGGAGCGACTGTCCTTTTTAGAGACCAAAACTCTAAACGGAGAATTGGCCTAGAGTCCAAAATAAAAGTGTCTTAAGGCGTTAACTGCACGCCAAATGTTCTTAAGGTCATAGATCCATGCTTTTAAAAGTGCTAAAGCCTGAAGTCCTCTAATTAAAAGAACCAATTTAGTAGACAAGGTTACCCCTAAAACTCAAAACACGCGCTCAACGAAAATCGGTGAGAATACATTCTTGAACCTCTTCGCCTACTGTCCGTTCACCAAAAACCTGAGCAAAATTTACATTCGAGCAGTGGCGGTGGGCCCGCCGTAGCTGCCGCTACCTCTTCTCCCTCATCACCACCGTTCGTCACTGCAGATTAAACCCATAGAGAAGTGAAGGATAAGAAATCACTGCATCTTCGATCGCGTTTGGGATTGAAGTGCAAGCGTTTCGTCAGAAGATTAGGGCTTTGAAATAGGAGAGATGTGCGTTGGTTTCATATTCAACCGCATCAAGTTGAGAGATAAATAGAAAGGCTTGATCATAGTTGAGAGAGAGAGAGGGGTGAAAACCGTGAAATACTGTATAATCTCTCTACACATGAATGGGCATTTTAGCAACGGTAAGCAGCATTGAGCAAGGTTCTGAATCCCGTATCGGACAGGGTACCGGTTTTCTTTCTGGTACAGTACATACCGGTATGGGTACCGTTTTAGATTTAGCGGTACTATCTGTATATACATATATAAAAATTGAAATTCTTCATCCTTGTCGTAGCATTAAATTGGGAAGCGGAAGGTGGTAAAGGAACGGGTTTAGGCTGTGACATCTTTTGTCGATTTTCAGCTTCTTTATCTAATTTTCTTATCTCATCAAGAATATCGGGCTTACCACTCACAAAAGAGCAACATCTTATACCCTGGTTTTTTACTAGCAACAAACGGGCTTTTACCCTAAAGTATGACCCTTGAAACTCCACATTAGGGCTGTAACCGGTTCGGTTCGGTCCGGTTCTCAGACGTTTTGGACTGAACCAGAGAAAACCGGTTCGGAGATATAACAGACCGAAACCGGTTGTGTAGAGATCGGTTCGGTTCCGGTTCGGTTCGTCCCGGTTCGTCTCGGTTCGGAGATCGGTTCGGTTCACCGAGGAGCAAGAGAGAGAGAGAGAGAGAGACAGGGAGAGGAGACGATTGGAACTTCAAAAATCATCAAAAAAATCATCACTACAGATCTATTGATCATCGTCACCAAAAACAACCACAAAATCTACAGATCTGTTCATCCTAAAAATCTGAATCATATATACATATATATAGATGAAAATCAAAATCAAAATCAAAATCGTATGAAAAATCTAGAAAATCAGACATACATACACACACATATACACTGTGAGAGTACCGATTGTTGGAGTTGAAGGCTTTTCCCATACAGATTTTGAATACATACGCACAGATTTCCGTCGTCGTCGTCCGATCCATCGTCGGTATCATCGTCCGATCCAATCGTCCGTAGGTTAGGGTTGGGTTGAAGGATCAAGGATTGAAGGAGAGAATAGATCTGAGAGAGAGAGAGAGAGAGAGAGAGAGAGAGAGAGGGCGCCGCACTTGAGAGTTGAGATGAAGAGTAGTCTGGAAAACTTGGGAAGTGGAGAGAATAAGGGTTTTATCGTGGCTGCACATATATATATAAGTAAGGGACCAAATAATTCTTATAAATATTACTATTTCCTATATTTTTCAAAGCGGCTTGGGCAGCCAAGTTGGTAATGGGAGTTAGTTCCCGCCGTGAGGGCAGGGTTCGTTTCTCCGCCCCCCCTTTACTTTTTCGAAGAACAGTAGTATATAATACGGAGTACATATTTTATATATAATATTTAAAACCGGTTCGGATTAAAATTCAAAGAACCGGGAACTGAATCGGTTCTTAAATTTCAGAAATCTTCAAAACCGAACCGAACCGACCAAGTTTAAAAACCGATTCAGTTTTTTATTTTTTTTGTTCAGCCCTACTCCACATGGCAAAGGTTGCACTGCCATTTTGTGTTTCCACCCCCTCCTCCTGCCCTTCTAAACTAATTTGTGACATATTTCCAAAAGACGAGCATTAAAATCATCTTCAACATTCACAGCAGTATCAGTAGAAGGCACACTTGAACTAGAAAATGAACCAAAACTACTTGATGAAGAGTGACTGGAACTCATTTTCCTAAAACGGTTAATTGTTCTAGGGTCCAGAAGTGGAGACTTATTGGGCATTTAGTCCATGTTAAAGTTTTACAAGGTCTAAGGTCCATGAATTTTTATTTTATTTTATAGAATTTAGACACTTTTAAAAGGTACCCAAGGGTTTAGGTTTTAGGGTGCACTTTTCTATTATAGGGTTTTAGTGGTTTGGGCACTTTCATAGGGTACCCTAGGATTTATGCACTTTCATAGGTTACCCTAGGATTTATGCACTTTCATAGGGTACCATAGGGTTTAGATTTTAGGGTGCACTTTCCTATTATAGGGTTTTAGTGGTTTAGGCACTTTCATAGGGTACTCTAGGGTTTTAGGCACTTTCGTAAGATACCCTACGGTTTTAGGCACTTTCGTAGGGTACCCTAGGATTTTAGGCACTTTCATAGGGTACAAACTTTTTTGGCACTTTCATAGGGTACAAACTTTTTTTTGGTAAGGTAAAAAAAAAAAAAAAAGAGATGTCAGCGTTAGGACTGAATGGGTTATAAAATTGTTTGGTGGATTAACGGGGTTACAAATTCTTTGCCTAGGACTTTTGAACAAGTCGCCCTTCCTAAAAAGTAAAATCAAATTAAAAAAATTATATACACCACATTTACAGTATGTATTGAGTCTACTGACTACTGAGTACTGAGCCTACTAAACTACTCGTAGTACTTAGAAATAACAACATTTTTTTTATAAAAAAAAAGACATTTTTTTTACCTATGGTAGAAGACCCAGGAGATGAGAGTTGCTCCAAACCTTCTCCTTGACTTTGTGACTTCAGATCTGTAGGGAGGACGGGAAGAAATACATTAATAGATTGATTTAGTGTGTAACCGAGAGAGAGAGAGAGAGAGAGAGAGAGATTGCAGCTGCTTGCACCAGAGAAAGAGAGAGAGTGTACACTGTACAAAGAGAGAGAGAGAGAGAGAGAGAGAGAGAGAGAGAGAGTGAGTATGTTGTTGCTCGAAGAGTAGAAGATGGCTGCTGCTATTTGAGAAAAAGCCCTAACTGATGAAGACCCAAGTCGTCTGTTAACTTAAAAGGGGGTCTCAAAAGTGCACATGAACTCCTGAAGTTTCTATAAATTTCATTCGGGTCCCTTAAAGTTTTAAAATTTTTACACAGAAGTCCAAACGTACCCAGCAAAGTACCCATCGGAGTACCCTGGAGTACCAAAGCCGTACCCGAACAGTGCAAAAGTACCCGGTACATTTTTGTCGTACCCGGTACTTATTTTGTTGTACCCGTACGTGGTACTCGTATGGCGACATTTTCGGAGTACCCGTGCTTCATAGATAGGATCAAATCCTTTCGTATTAAATCGATTGAACTCTTGTGAAAATAGAATACATGTCCTATTTTCATCTCTGACATCTCATATAGGTAACGTAACAAGACACGATTAGAGATACATATCTGTTTCATCTCTCATAAGATTTTGACAACACTGATAAATGCAACACTGACGTGGATATGCAAACTTGGGCATTTGCCTCTCAAAAAACCAGTGATGCTGAATTTAAGTTATTCCTTCGTACCCTAATTCACAAATCCAATGGGGCACCTATTAACCCAAAAGGTCCCAAACAATGGCTGCAATTACAACAATCGTAAATGCACAATAAAAAGATCTAATTGTTACATTTTCACATTGGTATTTGAGTTTTTTTGTGTGAGAGTTCAACTGTAGACTGAAAAGAGAACCATCACAGGAAATCCAGGACTTGGTCGATTGCACACCTCAGAAGTCATAAACACATCAAATTGGGGATTTTTGTACAGTAAATGCAAATTGATTGGAACCAATCAAATATGAGACACCTTGCACACAGAATCACAAAAGTACAACCGAGCACACAATTTTCCAAACCCTAGAAATTAGGACATTTTTAGTGATACAAATTGGATTGAAAGGAAAGATGTGGGAGAGGGAGAGTACATACCTCAGCAGCGAGGTATTGTAGGACAATGGCGAGTAAGTCCGGAGCTCCGATGCCAACTCCTCTACGTGGCCTTCTTCGACGCTTCAAATTGGATATAGAGGGTAGGGTCGAGGAGAGAGAAGGTTGAAGAACTGGTGTCGTTGTGGCGGAGGAGAAGTGGGCAATGAGGCTGCGCAGAGATGGTGATTTTGAGGAGATTTGTCGCTGGTTTGGGGGAGAGGGAGACTCTCCCTCTCCTCAAACCGTTTGGGTACCCGAACCTGAGATTTAAAATTTTCAAGCAAGCATTCTCAACAACAAAATACAAGTCAAAATGAGACTTTGCAAATTGGAGTGCTTTGTTTCAATTGTTCTTGAACAACGAACACCATTTTTTGCCTAGAAAACCAACTACCCATATAAAATAAGGCCACTCAAACACTGTTAGGAAAATACATTGCTATGTGTTGACCGGTACAGGTACAGGTTTTTGTTCCAGAGCATTGAACTCAGCTTCAAGATGTGAGGGCCGTGAGGCTAGGCATGTCGGGGACGGAGGGAGAGAGAGAGAGAGAGAGAGAGAGAGAGAGAGAGAGAGAGAGAGAGAGAGAGAGAGAGAGAGAGAGAGAGAGAGAGACGTTACCAGGTGAGGAGGTGCCGAGGTGTGAGATCTGATCGCCTCTCTCAAGTTTGTCTGAGTTACCCTAACCTAAATGTCAAATGCGTTGTGTCTAACACTATATATAAGAGCAAGAACAGCAGGATGGGTATAATTTTGGGTAAAATTGCTGATAAACAGTTGATTTAGCTTACCCATCTCAATCACTCCTCCAGTGGCCTCTCTATCATCTTCTCTACTTATATTAAAATATTGTTTTTTCGTTTATATATATATACACACACACAGAAACAACACTGTTCATCGTCATCTACCTTTACCTCGGTCGCCATCGCTCTCGGTGGCCCTCGGTCGCCGTCTCCGTCGGTCGCCTTCGGTCGCCGTCATCGTCATCTACCTTCGCCGCCGCCGCCGTCGTCGCCCAGATCGCTGTCGATCGTCGCCGTCGTTCGTTAATCGTCCCCGTCGTTCATCGCTGTCGTTCGTCGACTCTGGTATGGGGGTGGTTCGTCGACCTCTGTGTTCATCCCCGTCGCCGTTTATAGAGCTTCTCATCGGGTGGCCGTCGATCTTGGGAAAGAAGAAGAGAGAGAGGAGAGGAGAGAGAAATAATAAAAAATAGGATTGCTGGTGAACAGTGCAACGGTAAAAATACCGAAGCACTGTTCAAATATGGATGGGGAACAGTGTTATAGAGTACCTGCTGCAGCACCCTTTTCTTCTTCCTCCTCTCCATTTTGCCCAAAAATGGGTTTTAGAGTACCTGCTGCTGATGCTCTAAGGGGTTAAATGTAATTAACATATACTAAAGGGGTAGTTTTGTAATTAAAAAATTCGGTTTGGTTCGGGTTACGGTTCGGTTCAGGTAACAGTTCGGTTATCAGCTCAACCCAGAACCGAACCGAACCCGTTCAGTTATCTCAAATCCTAAACCATACCCGCATCCGCAGGTAATATTTCGGTTATGGTTCGGGAAAAAAACCAGTTACGGTTCGGGTACCCATCGGTTCGGTCGCGATTGCCATGCCTAAGGGAGAGGATCGAACGAGATGGAGCCACCAACACAGTGAATAGGAAGACTTGTAATAGAAGGGGCGGTATGGTAATTTCGCGAGGGACGAAAATATGAGGACCACAAATTACTCGTCACTTAACTCTTTATAAATTACTAGAAACTATCTTGTTTTAGTTTAAAGGGAAAAAAAAACCCCAAAATGATGCTACCAAACATGTTTTCTGGTGTTTTCATTTTTTACTGTTTATAGAAATTTCGTTACCAAACATGTTTTTTTGTTTTTGTTTTTATAAATAATAAACATGATTCTACTTTTAATCTTTTAAAAACAAAAAACAAAAAACAAAAACGTTACCAAATGCACCCTAAACAACTGCATTTATGTATATGTATAAATAATATATACGAAGAAGAGTAGGGAAAGCTCAAAGACCAAGATATGTTCTTCCCTTATCAGATGCATGTAGAATCCCAAAAGTCGCATACCCAAATCACAAGCCAAGAATATACCCAAAATCAAAATCTAAAATCTTACAGCAATTTATAAAATATAAACCTAGATTTTAGTAGCCGAAATATATACTATTACCATGAGACACAATGAAAATGTAACGCTAGCTTGTAATTAAGAACAAATCACCCAATGGAAGCTAAATCCCAATTTTTCACCAAAGGAACCACAAAATCAAACTCGTGACCCAAAGTATAATGGAATTAAACTGCATGCAGACCAAGAACCAACACATGCTAATCCATTACTGGAACGAAATCGACAAACAGAAATGGAAAACTATCTGAAAACCTTGAATAATGAACACCAATAAACAACTAAATTTTTAAAAAAATACTGAAACCACTGACCAAAACGAGCAATCTTCAAATCTCTAGGAAAAGATTTTGCCAAGGAAGCTCAACTCCACTCGCAAAACAAGGAAGAGTAAGAGTTTCTAAAGTTTAGTTGGACAAGATTTGAAAAATGGAGAAATACTACAATGCCGGGGAATGAGAGTATTTGCATGCAACACACTTGAACTCAACTTTTTTTTGGCTTGGTGCAAATTTGGTAGAATCCATCCTTATTTATACTACCCCATGGAAGGCTCTAGTCCGAAGATATTTTCATAGAAGATAAATAGGGAGATTCTAGGACTACACATGTGACTAAATCTCACAAAAAAATCTAGTTATTTTCACAAGAATATCCTAGAGCTTCTAGAAACTAGATATTCTAGAGCTTCTATAACCACCTTCAATAATATCTAAATCTGTGGGCTTTATCAATTGGGGTTGTTTGAACTTTACTTTCCTGTGTTAAAAAAATAAATCCAATTTATGCTTCAATTATGCTAAATATATAGTAATTAATATAAATTTAAAAAGTAATTATACCTAATAACATCAACAAACTATGCTTTCATTTTAAAAAATAAATTATAAACGAAAATGCAAAATTTCAAGTCTCGCAACAGGGGTCTATCACACTAAGGCTTCTATTGTCTTAGTTATGTAATGAAAAGAAGAGTTATAACATGATTCACACGAAACACAACTTCTTTCTTTTATTCACGCCTCTGTTTAAAAATAAAGGTAGCTCCATTGGAACTCCACTTTCGTTTTCCAAGCTCACTTAGGATTTCCATGTAACTGAAAACCGGAGAGCAAGGAGCTGTTATTGGAGTACCAAAGGCGCCGATTGAAATTTCAAGATCTGTGAGGTGTAATAAGCTATGCTGAACACCCTTCTGTGGAGGTCCTTAAGCTATATACAAATCTTCCCTGAAAATATCAACTTGATATCATACTGTGGAAAGTACATTTGTGTAACACCACTAAACATTCATGTGTAGGCAAAGTTGCACTTACCATCAAACATTGAAATTGAGGGATAAGTCAACATTGCCAAGCGACATTTAAAAGCCTCACAGAGGTTCAGGAGCCTCACTAATAAGGAAAACGATTTTTTACAACCATAACTGCTAGACCATAGTTGCACGAAGCAGAAGCGAGGAGCAAAGGCCGATTGAAGAGTTTAAGGTTGGGAGAAACGTTTACACATAATATATAGACGCAAATATAGTGGAGATTGATGTCAATCTCAAAATACATTTACTGTTAAGCTGATGAATACCACGGATTTGTCTTGCTTTTTATTTCTTTTTTCATTTTGCTGCTTTAACTTCAGTTTTTAAGAAAGTCAATCCTAGTCAGGAATGCAATCCTTTCCTTTGGGAGCAAGGTTCTACCTAATTTCTCACCCTGTGTTGTAGAATTTAGGCTCAAGAGGGGAATCGTCAAATCGAATAAGAGATTACTTAGACTATGGCCTAAACATGAAATGGAAGTTTTTCCAGGAAGGCTATGGAAGGCATAAACTACTATTGGGAACATTAATCTCGTCAATGTTTCCATGAGGCTAAGAAATACCAAAAGCAGGGACGTTTTTTTTCTATTTGGGTGGGGGAGGGTGTTGTTGCTGAGAGATATCCCACCAACATTCCATTAAGAGATACCCACCAACATTCCATTAAACCAAGATTTGTTGACAGGAAAGATGACAAACTTTATCGGTGAAGTTCCATTTGAAATTGAAATGTCCTACGGTCGAGTGAGAGCTCAACTATAAGTCATTTCCTCTATATAGTACAAGTCATTTCAAGCGTTGTGCCCCTGAACTTTTGTTGCGCACCTGAGCTCCTTGAGATGGGATTGGACCGAAGAGGATAGCACATAAAAAGGGAATCGATCAAAGATCAAGAGATATTTTAGTAGCCTGCCTTGATTTCCTCCTTTTCACATCTGTTATTTGGGTTCTGAGACTCACTGGAACCATGACTCAACCTTTTATTTTGCTTTTTGTCGCTAAAAATGTTGTGTTGAAGAATAAAGTAGGAGTTAAATGAGGCTTCTAACTGTATAAAATAGCATGATTCGGAATCAGCTTTGCAAAGGTCATACAATAAGCTGAATCAAATACACCATTCGATTAGCAAAAATATCTAATATGATTCAAACCCCCACAAATTGTAAATGGCTATTATTAATGCACTATACATACTAACTGAAGCGCTGATCCTAAGAGCCAGCCATGAGCCCAAACACAGAAACCGACAGGGAGCAATTGAGGGCAGGCAAAAGACGAAGAGAAAGGATCAGCTCACCAGCCCATCAATGTTCTTATGACCATGTCTACAATCCGATTTCTAACATCCATATTTGACATTTCGAGTTTGCAATTCTCATCTAGAAGGAATCCATAGACCTCCCACTCCCGACCTGCAGTTAATGTCTCCCAATTTCAGCCTATAAGCCAATACAATAGACTGTTAAAATGTGTTTCGCTGCTCAACTTTTCATTAAGAATATGTTAGCACATGGCGACGCGAATAAGATATACATCCCACATCGGGGGAATCTTGATACTCTCCATTACAGACTTACATGTCATTTCAAATGGCAACTAAATCTCTGGCCTATATGAAGTCAAACCTACTAGAATTAGCTTTCATAAATAGCAGGGGCATTTAAATTGCAAAAAATTCACCTCATGTGGCAAGTAAATATTAATGAAGAACCCCACTTCACTAAATTGCAAAATAGGAGGAAAATTTGAATTGTAAAACTGACTTCCTTTAACCTTTAAACCATTAGTTTGCTTGCCATGTTAGGAGGAAGCATTTTAAGTGTGTAATGACCTCTCCACTGCATTGGTGTAATTGAGAGGATCTTAAGCCACATCAAGGTATCCTCCAGAAACGGATAGGGTGATCGAAGCTTTGACCCCATCAGGTTTTATTGCCTAACATTTTTTTCCCAAGTTCAATCAGTGCTAACATCAGAAAAATACACAAGAATAGAACTTACAAAAATGGAATTGTACATACATATTGCTAAGTCACAGTGGGCTCATGGTTCATGACCACTACAGTACACAATTAAACATTTCCTTACCAAGAAAATGCAGATTCCAAGAGTTTTTAATGTAAGCATGACGTCATTGAAGACACGGGGTCTCCCATTTCCGGATAGCTCCACTGGATTAGCAACCAAGAGCTCAGTATCTGGTCCACTATTTGCAACAATAACACGCAGTGGGTGAAACATCTCCATCTTCGAACAAGAACATAATGCAGTTTGTTTATAGGGATCCACAATCTTTTTACCATCCTTTTGCTGGATAAATAAATCTAGTTCATGTTTATCCTTAGTGACTGGACACAAGCGACCATAAACAACATAATCCCATCAACCACATAAAAAGCTAAGATAATCATATACAGATCTGATTATTGTCAACCTGCTCTAGCATCCAAAATAAACATTATCGAAGACCTAGCAACAGTGAAACGCTGTATCCACAATACCTCAAGTGCACTCCAATTACAGAGCCCCACTTATTTTCCGCCTTCAATCACACATTCATATAGTGTGAATCTCCTTGCTTGCTGACGAAGAAGAGGTAAATAGGGTTTACCAGTACCGGAAGATATGAGTTTTTCTTTTTTCGGCTCCCGTACCAAAGCTTCATGCTTGAGCCTCCTGAGCAATTTCCAAACACCTTCTACTATTCTCTCGCCGTCACTGTGCTAGTGGCTATGGGTGTGTACTTCCATGGCAGAGCAAAGGGGCTATGCTGTTTTGGCGAAAGAAGATGAAACCTTGCCCGTTGATCTGCCCGGCAACCTGACCAGCCTTGCTGAAAAGCAAAGGGACGCACCAAAATGCTGCCCGCCCTTCCTCCTTTTATGTAAAGGTTATAGATTACTGTGTTAATTGGTGCTTGGCAGTGGGGCAGGTAACCAAAAAAAAAAAAAAGAGCATTTATTTTACCCAGCAAACCCTCGAGGAAAGGAGAAAATTGGGACTATTCATAGATATGCATGTTGAGCACATCCAACCTTGGCTTATTTCTCACTTAGCGGTCCAAAGGAGCTGAAGAATCCCACTTCATCTGAGGGAAGGCTCTTCTTGTATTAGCGTTGTAGGGGTATGTTGGACTTGTCAAGTTTAGACAAATGCAGCTATTTTCCCCAGATTTTGAGGGTGGGAGCACGAGGAGAGAGTGTATTTTCTGCCACTCCATGATGTTTGTGGAGGATATTGTTTGTACCCCTTACCTGATTTTCAGCAGATTTTCCTCACTTTTTCCCCTCTGTGGGAGAGATTTTATACACTAATTGAAGGACGCTACAACAGTAATCCAAGGACTACGCCAATAGCATTGCTTCGACGAAGCTTTGCATCCACACTGTCATTGTCACTATAGTCTATAGAAAACAGTATATAGAAGTATGCGTGTATTTCGTGCGACACAGCACAGCTAGACATGAAATACAGTAGCAAGGGTTTCAAACCATAACACCGAAACAGAATTAACATCAACATTAAAAGACAACGGCATGAATACAACTGATCTGCATAGTTAAGCTACAAAGATTAATTGCTTACAACACCTGCAATAGCAAATAAAAGCAACAGTACTCAGAATCCAGCGACTTGGCAATATAAAAAAGGATCAATAAGTTTCATGATGGTAGCACCATCATTCAAAATGGTTGTATTGCCTTTCTCATCATGGATTAGCTTGTCCATACCCCTTGGCCCAAGCGTGGTGCGCATGACATCTGCCACAGCCATGCACGCGTTTATGTTGCTCATCAGTTGTGCCTTCCCTTGGGACGTGAATGTCCTTTCCTTCAGCAATATGATCTGATGTTGTTGTTATTTCCATTGCCTTTGATGCCACCACATCCAAAACAATAGTAGAATAAGAAGATATAGGAACATAAAAATCAGTAAACTTGGGAAGTGAAAGGCCACCATTGTCCAAATTCTCTTCTGCTTGGTTGCCGAGAAAACAGAGGGTAACAAAAAAAAACATGACATTGAGAAAGGTTTGTTTAGCAACATGCTCTGATAACTTCACCAGCAACTATCGATGAAGTGGATTAGTACTCACTTTGTCCCCAAATGTTTGTCCATTTTGGGTAGTCATAGCACTTTCTAATTGAAACACCGTACTTCTATGAATATTGTTTCAAATTTTCCCACGCTGTTCAAAAGTTATGATTGAGATCTTCTTAACATTATCGGAAAAAATTTGAACAATTTTCGACGGAAGTAAGGCTATTCAAAATGAACCAGCAATTGGGACCAGAGGGACTGAAAGTTGTCCTCTATTCTGGTACCCTCTACTCTAGTGCCCGAGAAAATAGCGACAAACAAAGAGGCTAGCATTTGACACCCTCAAAGTTATCAACTAAGCCATTTGATACACTCAAAGTTATCAACTGAGCTAGTTTTAAATTTTCTCAGTAACAACACCACAAGTTTTGACCTCTTACATTCTCTCAGCAATCATAGAAGAAATGCCTGAACACCATAACAGTTGAAACAAATGTATATAAACATTTTCAACTTTTTGGAGAAATAACTTGTAAGAGAAGGAGAGAGATGCCAAATTCGACTTCTATAACTTTTCCCTTTTCTACAAGAATTAAAGTTCACTTTACACCAGAAAGTAGCTAAATAGTTCCAAAACAAAGGAATTAATAACTGGTAGCACTGATAGTACAGAAGGTTATGAATAAGAAAGACGGTTGAAACTACCACAACTCTACCATGTTCATCAGCTCCCTTATCCTAAAATTTATTACCTTTTATGCATTTTATTTATGTCAATTAACCTTGGTAGGAAACTACAGTTAAAAAATTACTTAGATAGCACAAAGTGGAAAACAAGATAGGGAGAATTAATACCTTCTTTGTTTTTGAGTGCATTGTCAAAATCTGACGTGAAGTCTTTACCGGCGTACAAAACAGAACACTAAACTATGAAATTTTATTTTTGGTCATCAGACATGGAATAAGGACAGTGAGAAGCTAACAGTCAGGTGCCATCAAAAGTCAACACTCACCAAATGCCTTCCTTGTATACATCAAGGCTGCACAACACGAAGTCCAACTGGAGTCTTCCATTCCACCGGATGATTCTCAGAGGCAATAAACTATTCACAAGAGGCAAATTGAATAAAGAAGTCAGGTGAAATTCAAGGTAAAACAAACAAAGGGGAGGGACAGGAATTCAATGATTCGTTGTAAATTACATTAATGCTGGAATGAGTAAATTTCCCTTTACTTGTCTGTCTCATATCTCAGAAGAAAGAAAAATCCTCAAACTGCGCATAATCGAGTTGAATTACCGTGTACTGATGCATATTCAACATGTTATTACACACCATACAAAGGATATAACACGCATCTTTGCACAGTCACCAAGCCAACTAATGATACTACAAGCAACTTGAAACAAAGCTATCCTAGTGCAGTCAAAGTGGTCTGCTTAACCAGCAAGAAAGAAATGTTCCTACAATGAATTATAAAATCAATAGATGAATGAAGGTGCAAATCATATCATGCTTTTTTTAATGCCCTCGCATCTCAACAAATGGACCCTTCGAAATGAAAACACTCCACTGCTAATCATGGATGCACATAGAGAATTTGTTACTGGGAGAGAATATGTACAACTATAGGGATATTGTTAAGAGTAGAGTCTATTTTAGTTTTTCTTATAAGAATTATGTACGACTATAGGGATCTATTGGCTACTTATAACGGATACTGGGAGGAATGAATGCATGAGAGATGTTTAATAAACAATTTACATGGAAAACCAAAGGTCCCACAAATGTTTGTATTTTCATAGGCTACTGACATCTAATTAGTGACTCCAGAATGCATAGCTTTCATTGCAGCTGCCCCAGTTCTCAAAGCAACAACAGTCTCAGTGGTAACTTTTGCACCTTCTAGCAATATAATCTAAAATTTCGAGTAAAGGTTGTCATAAAAAAGGAGTTCCTGGTGATATAAAATGTTAGAGTAGCTTATTGGTTTGGGTTCTGTTCCACTTACTTCCTCTCTTACTTTGGACTCTGTATTGCATGTTCCTCGTTTTCCATTAAATCTTCTGTCAGTTAGTAAACTTACAAAATCTTTGAATTGTTCTGTCACTTTTTTCCCTCATGGTTGTGTGTTTTAGGATCTCAAAACGGGGAGGAAGCTTGGTGGCGGTGTTGAGCGTGGTGGCCTGTATTAGTTTACCGATGGTGTTCACCCTAGCTCTATTGTTCTCCAGTAATCAGTGTCACCATATCAATATCATTGTAGTCTTGGTCATCCGTCCCTTCAAAACCTTAAAAGGCTAGTTCCTTCATGTAGTCGTGTTAACACTTTGCCCTGTGAAGTTTGTGAGTTTAGTAAATATCATAGAGTGTCTTTTTATCCTAGAGTTGAGAGTCCTATGTCACGTCCTTTTCAGTTAGTTCATTCGGATATTTGGGGTCCAATGCGTGTTCCAAATGTTTTTGATTTTCAGTATTATGTCATTTTTGTTGATGATTTCTCTCGTCTTACATACATTTATCTTATGAAAGGGAGGTCTGAATTATCTTTTATTTTTCAGTCGTTCTATATGGAAATCAAAACCCAGTTTGATACTTGCATTCGCATATTTCGTTCTGATAATGCCCGTGAATATTTAAAAAATGCTCTTTCTAAATTCTTTGATGATCACGGTATTATCCACCAATCATCTTGTGCTCGGACTCCACAACAAAATGGAGTTGCCGAACGCAAGATTCGGCATCTATCAGAGGTAATGCGTGCACTCCTATTTCAAATGCAAGTTCCTAAGTCTTACTGGAGTTATGCTGTCCTTACGGCGTGCTACTTAATAAATCGCATGCCTTCTACTGTTCTTGGTGGTCAGATACCGCATAAGGTCTTATTCCCTGGGCGTTCTCTTTACAATTTACCTATTAGAGTATTTGGATGCACATGTTATGTTCACGCACTTGATCCTGGCCGGGACAAACTTGATCCACGGTCCATCCGGTGTATCTTTCTCGGCTACTCTCGCACTCAAAAAGGGTATAAGTGTTACTCTCCCACTCTTCGTCGTCACTTTGTTTGTGCAGATGTTACATTTAATGAGTCATTGCCGTTTTATTCGGGTCCACAAACCCCTATTACGGCTGAGTCTGAGTCTGTCTTTCCTATAGCAGTCCCACCTGGTTCTTCCGTGCAGGAGAAACCCTTGCAAGTGTACGTTTGTCGCAACAAAGCAATGGACGCACCACCAGCACCTGCCCCAACGCCTCCTCTGTCACAAGATCCGGTAGCACCTGTCCCAACACCTCCTCCATCACAAGATCCGGTAGTTTCTTCTTCCTTATCTGACCTTGATCTTCCTATTGCTCTACGTAAAGGTACTCGTACTTGCACTTCTCATACCATTTCTCACTATGTCGCGTACAATCATCTGTCTCCTTCCCTTCGTGCCTTTACTTCGTCAGTTTCTTCTATATATGTTCCTAACACTGTACAGGAGGCCCTTCTTTGTCTGAGTGGCGGACAACAATGGAGATTGAGATGACTGCTCTCCATGAAAATGGCACCTGGGAGTTGGTTCCTCTTCCACCAGGAAAGACTACTGTTGGTTGTTGGTGGGTCTTTACGGTCAAATATAATTCGGATGGCACTGTTGAGCGGTATAAGGCCCGCCTTGTGGCCAAAGGCTATACACAAACATATGGGGTTGATTATGCAGAGAATTTTTCCCCTGTTGCCAAGATAAACTCTGTCCAGATTCTTATTTCTCTTACTGCTAATCTTGGTTGGCCGTTGTTTCAATTGGATGTCAAGAATGCCTTCTTACATGGTGATCTCCTTGAAAATGTCTATATGGAGCAATCTCCTGGGTTTGTTGCTCAGGGGGAGCGTGCTCAGGTTTGTCGTATTCG
Source organism: Vaccinium vitis-idaea (assembly GCA_963854785.1). Taxonomy (NCBI): domain Eukaryota; kingdom Viridiplantae; phylum Streptophyta; class Magnoliopsida; order Ericales; family Ericaceae; genus Vaccinium; species Vaccinium vitis-idaea. The sequence goes on from OY978215.1 coordinate 37,896,917, forward strand.
CAAAGCTTTATATGGTCTAAAGCAGTCACCTCGAGCTTGGTTTGGTCGGTTCCGTGATGCTGTCATACAGTTTGGTATGCGTCGATCTCATTCTGATCATTCTGTCTTCTCTCTCCAGTCAGAGCGTGGGAAAATAGTGTTAATTGTGTATGTGGATGACATCATCATTACTGGGGATGATCAGAAAGGCATTAATGAGTTAAAGCAGTTTTTACAGCGTCAGTTTCACACTAAAGACTTGGGTAAGCTACAATATTTCTTGGGTATTGAGGTGACAAGATCCAAGGAGGGAATCAGTTTGTCTCAACGAAAGTATGCATTGGATATTCTTGAGGAAACAGGTTTATTGGGAGCAAAACCTGTGGAGACTCCGATGGATCCTAATGTAAAGCTTTGTGTTGACCAGGGGGAGATATTTCCACATCCGGATCGATATCGTCTCTTAGTTGGCAAGTTGAATTATCTTACCAATACACATCCTGATATTTCATTCGTTGTTAGTAGGGTGAGTCAGTTTATGTCAACTCCTCGGCTTCCACACTGGGAAGCTTGTCTTCGTATTGTGAAATATCTTAAGGCTCATCCTGGACGAGGTTTGTTTTATCGGTCTAATGGTCATTTGCGTGTTGAAGCTTTTACTAATGTTGATTGGGCAGGATCACCATCTGACAGACGGTCCACTACTGGGTACTGTACTTTTGTTGGCGGCAATCTGGTCACGTGGAAAAGTAAGAAACAAACGGTTGTTGCAAGGTCCAGTGCAGAAGCAGAGTATCGAGCCATGGCACACACGACTTGTGAGATCGTCTGGTTGAGAGCTTTACTCATGGAGTTAGGGTTCGGTGTGGAGTTACCTATTCCTATGTATTGCGATAATCAAGCAGCAATCCATATTGCTTCAAATCCAGTGTTTCACGAAAGAACAAAGCATATTGAAGTGGATTGTCACATTGTTCGTGAGAAGATAGATGGTGGTGTGTTATCTACTCCATTTGTTTCTACTGGAGCTCAGTTGGCTAATATCTTCACCAAACCACTGTTTAAACCACGTTTAGAGTTTCTATGTAACAAGCTGGGATTTTGTGATATTTATTCCCCAGCTTGAGGGGGAGTGTTAGAGTAGCTTATTAATATTGCTCTATAATGTCTTTGTCCCACATTGACTAGTTAGGTAATGTGTCTAGTCGTTTCATAATATAAATAAAGGTTCTATGTGTGAGGGTTAATTTAACACCCTACACACATCTTTCTCTCTCTCTCTCTCACTTATAACATAAAACAAACATAGCATAAGGCAATTAGATTGCAAGTTATAGCCACAACACCTGATCAAGGATGTGCAACTGAAAGTTTCCAAGCTGTTCAACTTGTTGTTAATAAAGTTTCTTCCTCTTTAGACGTTGTATTGGCGTTAACCAAACAACAATAAGGTACAAAGGTGAAGAGGAAAACCACCAAACCATATACTAAGTTTCACAAGTAACCATATACTAAGTTTCACAAGTAACCATATACTAAGTTTCACAAGTAAACATGTTAACAATATCATATAAACATGTTAACAATATCATAAACTGTACTGGGGTACAACTCAAGAATATCATAAACTTTCCCAACTTACCCCTCCTATCTTAAACTCAATTAACTTCCCAGATACCCTTACAAAAACCCAAAAAAAAAAAAAAACCACAATGAAAAACTGAAATTTTTCCCTCCCTTAATAAACGAGCCGAACGTGAATTTGACAATATTCAGCTCGATTAGGCTCGTGAACTTGGAACATATGCATATCTCATAAGAATTTCCAATATAACATTGGATATGTATAAACTTTTAAAAATACACAATGAAAATTTTATAACTTGTATATATGTAAACTTATAAAAACATTATAAACTTAAATTTTAATATGTTTTTTACAATTTTATATATGCATGAACTTATTTATGTACAAAATAAAAAATTTATTTGAAGTTCTAGACTTGTACGAGAGTATAAATATCTAATATTTTTAACTCGTTAAGGCTCGTAAACAAGTTCAAGTCCGACTCAAACCTAGGCAAGCTCAGCTCGAGCTCGGCTTGTCAAATTTTTATTGAGTTCGAGCTCAGTTTGAGTTCGCTTAAAAACTTAATGAACGAACCTGAACATTGTAAAACTTGGCTCGATTCGACTCGTTCACTGTCCTACTTGTTGGAGTGGGTTAATCCAGCTACTAATGTAACCAAATCAAGTGGTCCTACTTGTTGGAGTGGGTTAATCCAGCTACTAATGTAACCAAATCAAGTGGTCACAACAATGGAGAATAAGACTGAGTTTCAACTATGGTATTTTTGATATTTTTGGACTATAAATATCAAATCAAAGAGTTATTCTCCTCACATACATCAATTGATTTGATAACTTACAGTCCAAAGATACTATAAATACCGTACGTAGTGAAAACTCACTCTCAATGGAAAATCAATACAACAATGCTTGGGCACACCCTAATTAAAGATATTGAATGTTGCGTAGGCGCCCATAATTTGTTTGGGCTTAAAATCTGGGGTTAACCTGGGTTAAAATCATAGGAAGCCCAACCGAAAAGCCCCCTCCGAGCCCAAAAATGTGAAAAGCCCATTCCGATTAAACCCAGGGGTCATGCCCTGTCCAAATTAAACTTGGACCACAGGCATATAACAATAACAATAAACCTATGGGTAAAGAAGTATTAAGTACATAAATTCGTACATACATCTCGTGGGGCCTACTTTTTAGATCCCACATCAATGAGCCTGATTGTTTATTAATTTTAAAATAATTTCTTAAATGACCCTGCAAAAAATCAACTGAATTAGATATATGCAAGTGGATCTTATATTCTAATGTTTCATTTGAAATTTAGGAAACAGAGGTGCTGTAAGGCGACCCTGTAGTGCATCATCTGAGTTGTTGATCTCGGCAACGAACGGCTCGGATTTCATCTTGGCAATGGACGGTTAGGACCTGCAAAGAGTCGAGATGAAATAAAGACCGTTGGAAACATATCCAACAACTCGGATGTCACACTACAGGGACGCCCTACAACACTCTCATTTCTTGCGAAATAACAAGGGGGTGCACATAAGAGCATCAGCAGCAGATACGGTAAAATGGAATCTAAGCCATTTTAGCTAACCAAAACATGAAAAAACAAGCTGCAACAGATTGGCTAAAACCTAAGCCATTTCCCGCTTATGAACAGTGATAGGCTAAAAATACCCAAGCACTGTTCACCAGCCATGTTTTTTTTATTCTTTTCCTTCTCTCTCTCTCCTCCTCCTGCTGGACTGCTGGACCACGATCGACGGTGACGAGGGCACAACAACGATCGACGGCTGTGGACGGCCAGCGGAAATAGGTTCGGTTTCACGTTTGAAAAGATTGTGATTATTAGAGTCGTGTGGACGGCCCACCGAGATTGTGCGGTTTCGTGTTGGAAAAGATTGTGATTGTTAGAGTCGCCACCCGGATTTGAGGTCCGAACCCGAGAAACCAATAAAAAAAATATGACTCATTTACCCATTTGAAAAAGATTTCACTGATCATGGCAGAACCAAAGATTTCTCGGATTCGGGGGTTTGGTTACGAGAGGGGAAGGGTTTTACGGCACCCCTCTCACCCGGTCTGTGAACCGGCCTCTACTCAACATTTTGTAGGATTTCGGAAATATTTAAAATTTAATCTAATCACGAAAGTGGGAACCGGGGATGAGAATCACATAACGACAATATATACAAGAGATACGATTCTACGGTGTATGCTCGTGCACGTGATCTACATGGGTGATGATGACAACGATAAAGGAAATCACTACAGATATTTACAGAATAAAGAAATCACAGAAACTGTACAACAATTGCAAGAGATTATGAACATAGAACATAAGAGATCACAACCTGGATTCCAGAATAGGGGTTGAGCGCTCAAGGGTGACGGTTTGAGCGCTCAATCCTCAAGAACAGCTTGAGCGCTCAAAGACATAACATTGAGCGCTCAAGCCATAATGTGGCTTTCTGGTTTTTGACCTTCAAGCAAGCTTTTGATACCTCATCAGAATCATAAATACACAAAATAAAGATTTAGGAGGTTGGACAACCACTGTTTTGCACTTAAATATAAGATTTTCAAAGGTTTTGATGTTTGATCATCATAAAATGGTTAACTTACACTCATGCATGTGATTTTGAGGTAGAAATAGGCTGTTTTGAGAATGATATGAACATATTTGACCATTTAATGATGATCAAAACCAAGTGAAAGCACAAAAGTTAGCAAAACAGTGACTGTCCCAGAGCTGGGTTTGAGCGCTCAAGGCCTGAGGCTTGAGCGCTCAACCCCTGCTGAAACTGCAGATTTTGAAAATGTTTTGATTATGTATTTTGGACCTTGTAAGCCCAATGCAAGTATAAAGAACTTGCTTGGACCTACTGGTCTCCCTCAGAAGGACCAAAACAGTGAGATTTCACATGTTTAACTACCTTTTTGAACTTGATTGAAAGCTTGAACTTTGATTTTGGGCTTGGTGGCGGGGGATTATGGATGTTTGGTTGGTATTCTGGGTAGATGAGACAATGTATGTGTGAATTGATGATCAAAGATCGAATTTGGAGCTTGAAGGGTGGTTTTTGTAAGTGGTTTTTGATGGTGAATGAGTGGTTTTGTAGAGAGAGAAAGGGGCGAATGGTTTTGAGGGCTGTAAGAGGGCTGGAATGTGTCAATTCGTAACCTGGAAACCAGGGGTGGTGAGTGGTTTTTATAGAAGGAGTGTAGGAGGTAAGAAAGGAGAGAGAGGAAGTGGGTTTGTATTTGAAAGTGGGTTAGGAATAGGTTTAGGAGTAGATTAGGGCAATGTAGGATGTATTATACGTGTACAAGACGTATACAGGTGGTTAGACGCTCCTCCCTGCATGAAATCTCATGATGAAATACTCTGCAGATTCCTGACTGGATCAGAGTTGAGCGCTCAAAGCCATGGGCTTGAGCGCTCAAGGTGGGATTTTTGGGTTTGAGCGCTCAAGATCCAGGGGTTGAGCGCTCAAGGTTGCTGGTGGCAGGTTGATGGTTTTGCTTGGTTTGGTTATTTTTGAATGATTATTGGATGCGCGGGTTAGGCGGCTTTTGAATGATTATTGGATGCGCGGGTTAGGCGGCTTTTGAATGATTATGCGAATCAACGAGCCTTCCCGGGTCGTGAAACGCCAAACAAATGAATTATGATTTTACGTGAATCGACAAGCCTTCGCGAGTCGAAACACTAAAAGCAAATGATTGTGATTGTGATTGTGATTGTGATTTGATTGTTATTAGGATTGGATTCATTCATATGCACCAGCCAGGAGGCTAAAGCGATTAAGCATAGCTACCCTCTGAACAACGGGGAGGCTAAATCTAATGGGGCTATCCCTTGAGCAACAAGATAGCCAATGATAAGATGATTGTCTGCTGAGCAACGAGACAATCGAGGAAATGTGATTGCTTACTGAGCAAAGAGGCAATCAATACGCTATTGAACCAAACACATTTATGTGATGGACTTAGCGACACAACGGTTCATCAACAAAATACTCAGAACAACTGATTAAAAGCACTAACTTGATATGATTGATGCACCAGCTAGGTGGCTAAAATGATTGGGGTGCGCCAGCTAGGCGGCTATGATTGGGGTGCGCCAACTAGGCGGCTATGACAGGTGAGAAATCTACCTCCAAGCAACAATAAGAAATCTATCCCCTGGCCAACATGGCGAGGGAACTTAAATCAACAGTTAACTAATCTATCCTCTAGACGACGGGGTGAGAGAGCTAACTCAAAACTAATTGAAATATTGTCCCATAGGACGGTTGATTTAAAAGTTGTCCTTCAGGACGATTGATTTAAAAGTTGTCCCTCAGGACGATTGATTTAAAAGTTGTCCCTCAGGACGATTGATTTAAAAGTTGTCCCTCAGGACGATTGATTTAAAAGTTGTCCCTCAGGACGATTGATTTAAAGGTTTGTCCCTCAGGACAATTGATTGAAAACTGTCCCGCAGGACCATTGATTTAAAAGTTGTTCCTCAGGACGATTGATTCAAAAGATTGTCCCTCAGGACGATTGATTGAAAACTGTCCCACAGGACGATTTGATTTAAAAGTTGTCCCTCAGGACGATTGATTGAAAAAATGTCCCGCAGGACGATTGCATGAAAAATTGTCCCTCAGGACGATTGATTCAAAAGCTTGTCCCTCAGGACGATTGATTGAAAATTGTCCCGCAGGACCATTGATTTAAAAGTTGTCCCTCAAGATGATTGATTCAAAAGCTTGTCCCTCAGGACGATTGATTGAAAATTGTCCCGCAAGACCATTGATTTAAAAGTTGTCCCTCAGGACGATTGATTCAAAAGCTTGTCCCTCAGGATGATTGATTGAAAACTGTCCCGCAGGACCATTGATTTAAAAGTTGTCCCTCAGGACGATTGATTCAAAAGCTTGTCCCTCAGGACGATTGATTGAAAACTGTCCCACAGGACGATTTGATTTAAAAGTTGTCCCTCAAGACGATTGATTGAAAAAATGTCCCGCAGGACGATTGCATGAAAAATTGTCCCGCAGGACGATTGATTTGAAAGTTGTCCCTCAGGACGATTGATTCAAAAGCTTGTCCCTCAGGACGATTGATTGAAAATTGTCCCACAGGACCATTGATTTAAAAGTTGTCCCTCAGGACGATTGATTCAAAAGCTTGTCCCTCAGGACGACTGATTGAAAACTGTCCCGTAGGACCATAGATTTAAAAGTTGACCCTCAGGACGATTGATTCAAAAGCTTGTCCCTCAGGACGATTGATTGAAAACTGTCCCACAGGACGATTTGATTTAAAAGTTGTCCCTCAGGACGATTGATTCAAAAGCTTGTCCCTCAAGACGATTGATTGAAAACTGTCCCGCAGGACCATTGATTTAAAAGTTGTCCCTCAGGACGATTGATTCAAAAGCTTGTCCCTCAGGACGATTGATTGAAAACTATCCCACAGGACGATTTGATTTAAAAGTTGTCCCTTAGGACGATTGATTGAAAAAATGTCCCGCAGGACGATTGCATGAAAAATTGTCCCGCATGACGATTGATTTGAAAGTTGTCCCTCAGGACGATTGATTCAAAAGTTTGTCCCTCAGGACGATTGATTGAAAATTGTCCCGCAGGACCATTGATTTAAAAGTTGTCCCTCAGGACGATTGATTCAAAAGCTTGTCCCTCAGGACGATTGATTGAAAACTGTCCCGCAGGACCATTGATTTAAAAGTTGTCCCTCAGGACGATTGATTCAAAAGCTTGTCCCTCAGGACGATTGATTGAAAACTGTCCCACAGGACGATTTGATTTAAAAGTTGTCCCTCAGGACGATTGATTGAAAAAATGTCCCTCAGGACGATTGATTGAAAATTGTCCTGCAGGACCATTGATTTAAAAGTTGTCCCTCAGGACGATTGATTCAAAAGCTTGTCCCTCAAGACGATTGATTGAAAACTGTCCCGCAGGACCATTGATTTAAAAGTTGTCCCTCAGGACGATTGATTCAAAAGCTTGTCCCTCAGGACGATGGATTGAAAACTATCCCACAGGACGATTTGATTTAAAAGTCGTCCCTCAGGACGATTGATTGAAAAAATGTCCCGCAGGACGATTGCATGAAAAATTGTCCCGCATAACGATTGATTTGAAAGTTGTCCCTTAGGACGATTGATTCAAAAGTTTGTCCCTCAGGACGATTGATTGAAAATTGTCCCGCAGGACCATTGATTTAAAAGTTGTCCCTCAGGACGATTGATTCAAGAGCTTGTCCCTCAGGACGATTGATTGAAAACTGTCCCGCAGGACCATTGATTTAAAAGTTGTCCCTCAGGACGATTGATTCAAAAGCTTGTCCCTCAGGACGATTGATTGAAAATTGTCCCACAGGACGATTTGATTTAAAAGTTGTCCCTCAGGACGATTGATTGAAAAAATGTCCCTCAGGACGATTGATTGAAAATTGTCCTGCAGGACCATTGATTTAAAAGTTGTCCCTTAGGACGATTGATTCAAAAGCTTGTCCCTCAGGACGATTGATTGAAAACTGTCCCGCAGGACCATTGATTTAAAAGTTGTCCCTCAGGACGATTGATTCAAAAGCTTGTCCCTCAGGACGATTGATTGAAAATTGTCCCACAGGACGATTTGATTTAAAAGTTGTCCCTCAGGACGATTGATTGAAAAAATGTCCCGCAGGACGATTGCATGTGGCTCGTGCATCGACACTTGATGACAACAACATCATTCCTTCTTTAAAAGGTAGGTGACGCAACGCGGTGCCTCTTTGCTTTACTGTCTTTCTTTTTGGCCAGGGTTTGGGTTTGACATTGGCAAGACTTGGGTTTTGGATTGGTTTTAGACTTTTAGGCTCTTATGCCCCAGTCCTAGATTTGGGTGTATGCTTCCCCCAGAAATGGCATTAACCTGACATGCCCCAATTTTGGGTTGACGTGCCTTCACAGATGATGATCCTCAATTCTGATTTTCTTTCTCGCCTCTACTAATGGTTTTGGCAACCAATTGACCATGTACCCAAACACGGGTCCTTTCATGCATTGAAATTGTTTCCACGAGTCAAGGACAGACAAGACTAGGACTACATGATTGACTACTCAAGGCCGAGGAATTTGATCGGCCTTTTGGGCAAAAGGATGAGACCGACAAGGCCAAAGGATTTGATTGGCCTTTTTGACAAGGGGATGGATTTCGATAAGATTGATAAGGCCAAAGAATTTGATTGGCCTTTTGGACAAGAAGGGTGGACTTTGACAGACAAGGCTTGAGGAATTTGACTGACCATGTTGACTTGATGGATAGGAGCAAGAACGCGTTGACTCGAAAGATATGGAAGACTACGTTGACTCGAAGTTCTGAAAGATGGCAGACATGCCTGACCATTGATGTTGAAATTGTCATGATAAAATTGGATTTTGATTTGGTGATTGTTTCACTCCATCAAGTGATGTTCATTCAAATCGATTATTTTGCCAAAACACGAGATTTTTTTTATCATAAACCCATGCTTTAGATTGTTGGTGATGCCCCATTTTGACTTTCCATTAAAATGCCCCAATTTAGAGGGCTGCTGATGAAGACTCCTTGATATGCCCCAGTTTGAATTTTCGTTTTGGCTGATGCCACTATTTGCACAATGCTTTGACTTTCACTTTCAAGGGAGATTAGACTGTTCCCTTTTGGACTTGAATTCTCACTATCAAGTTGCACTTTCCAATCTGAAAGGACTTTATCTAGGTTATGACGGGGCCAAGGTTATGGGCTTGACAAAGGAAGGATAATAGGCTCAAAAATCTCATTTTTCTTTGGGGGTTGTTTGAGCTAGCAGCTATCTTGGACCCCATTCATGCCCTTTTTGGTTTTTGATGGGCGCTTTCTTCTTTTCCTTTGCGCTTGTTTTGATTAGCGCTTTCTTGTCATTTGATTTTTCTGTTCCATTTTTCCAGAACTTCTCATCTTGTTGCGCCTGTGTGTTTGGCATCAACGAATTTGACACTTCCATTCTTGTGATGGCTTGAATTCTCATGCACATACTTCTTGGGCACGTTTTATTCTTTCCTTTCACCCCAGTGTGGGGGATAGCTGCGTAGCTGGGTTCTTTTTCAAGGAAATTGATTCAGGCTCAAAGGGGCTTTGCAATGGATATTTATGTGGGGAATCAAACAAAGAATGCCTTTCTTCATTTTGAATTGTGCAACTTGATGGGGAGAACTCATGCATGCTCTAACTTTTGCCTAGATCTCATTTTGAAGTTTGATCTAGCGAGCCTTTTTGCCTTAACTTTTGCCTAGGCTGCCCTTACGGGTTTTCGACCTAGCAGGCTTTCTCTGTGTCCAAGCATTGCTTCTTGATGGCATCGGGAAATGGTCCACTGGAAATCCTCCTTGTGCGGGGCAAGGGTTCAATCAAAATTCATCTCGTGTTTTGAAGTGATTATCATGTTTCTCAAATGATGGTGGAAAACAATTTCAAGGATTATCACAAAAATCCAAGTTTATGATGACAATTTCAACACAACAGCGTGACATTAATTTTTGATAGTTGCGACCGAACCATGAAGGGTTGCCTACGTATCCCTTTGCAAGGAATCAGGTCGTGCGTAGTTCGGGACTACAAAGGTTGACTCTTTTTTTGGTCTGTTCTTTTGTTAACAACAATTTACAGACTCGAACATGAAAACACACGGATAAGGAAAGCAAAGACATAAACAGTCACGAATTACAAACTGACTCAATTAGAAGCGAAAACTTGACTTGACACTTGAAGACTTCAGATGAATCCGTTGTCAATGAGATCTTGTATTCCGTGACGAAGGCGTTGGCATCTCTCGGTAGGGTGACCGGGTGTTTGGTGGTAGATGCAAAAGGTATTTGGGTTGTAGGAAGGTGGAGGATTTTGTGGAGGTGGGGTTGGTTGAAGTGGTTTGAGAAAACCAGCCATGAGAAGCTCTTTATAGACCGAGGGCAAAGGTGCAGAGAGTTGGGAAAATTTTCTTCGTCGGCTTTGAGGGCGGTTGATTTGGGTTGTGACTTCGTTGACTGATTCAGTTTGGTTGGGATCTTTGTTGGTGGAGCTCGAAGGGACATTTTCAGTGGAGACAAGGTTGTTTTCATTGATGTTGAGATTTTGTTGTTGTTGTGGCGTGGGGTTTGATATGGTGTTGGATTCTAATGGCAAAAGGGAGATGGTTTTATTGTCAATGAGATCCTGGATCTTGTGACGGAGGCGTTGACAAGCGTCGGTAGCATGACCGGGCACTTGATGGAAGGCACAGAAGGCATTTGGATTGTGGTAAGCTGGGAGCTTTTGAGGTAAATGAGTTGGAGAGAGTGGTTTAAGAAGACTGGCCATGAGAAGCTCCTCATAGACTGAGGACAGGGGTGTAGGGAATTGGGAGAATTTTCTTGGTTGATCTTTGGGCCGGTTGATTTTGATTGTGGTCGTGGTTGGTTTGGCTTTATTGGGGATGGCGTTTGCATGGTTGTTGTTGGCGAATAGTGCGTTGTCCTTCTCGGAGTAAGTCCTTTCGCTTTTTGGACTGAGGTTGTCCTTTTCGACGTCCCAGAGGTGCATCTCTATAGGTTTGAATCCTTTCATGATAGATTCCTCTAGTTCAGAGATCTTGGCCAAAGCTGCGGCCATTTCCGGGCTTTTTCCGGGTCGTTGGTGGTTCTCTTGGAACTCTGGGAGACGGTCACGGATGTCTTGCACCATGATCATGAGCTGGGCGATTTGATTGCCCAGATTGTTCACAGCCATCTTGAGTCCTTCGATTTCAGCCGGAACATCCATGTTTTGAGGTTTGGGTTAGGTTAACTTCTGCTCGGGGAGTTGTAAGGTTTTTTTCTTGGGACGAACGGCTCGGAACTGACAGTAAAGCAAAAAGGTCAAATTCAGATTGTGCCCCTGGTTTTATTGAAGGAAATGTTGTGTATGCATTGTTGTCGTCATCATGTCGTCCTAAGATCTAGACTACCGGTCTCGGTCTCACTTAAGACATTGCACAGATGTTCGAAACAACAACCACGGGTAAGTCGTGATAGGCAGGTTAAATTCCAATCGTCGTGGAATCAGAGCCAATCTCCTTATAGACCATCCGAGACGGAGCAATGAGGTTGTTGAAATCTGGATACGAATGTACTTAAGGCTAGCCCGAGACGCGGGGAGCCATTCGAGCACGGCGAACACTGGAGGTATCTCAAACTCCATGGATTTAAAGTCTCCTAGACTGAATTCGACAGTTTTCGAAGATTGCCCCAATCCTCAAGTTTTCTTTTAAGTGATAAGTCCTTGATATCGGATGATCGGATTTGGGAAATTCTGATCCACACGAATTCCGACAATGATCTAAGATCAGATGCCTAAGGGCGATTGACCCTCCTCGGGCCAATGTCCCTTAAACCCGTTTAGATCAGTGTTAGGAATTTGATGATCCAAATTTTCCCACGTCCGGTCGTCTTGAAGGCTAACTCATAAGAACAACGCGCATATGGGATGCACGACTCATCATCGGGCCAAGGCAACCTTCTACTAACTGCCAGAAACCTAACTTATGCTACACTGACAACATGTAAGACACGAATATGTACGGATGCAAGTGTATGCATGTATGCAATATGGCATGGCGAGGAAAGCGGTAACACATAGCATGTTAACATGATGGAGCATGTAAACTTAACGCACGGGTGGGTTGCTAAACGTGGGGTTCTATGGCTAATTACATGCAAAAGACTGGTTTTGGTCACCAAGGGTACCCCGGACTCAAAATCAAAACCGCCTCCTACCGTCAAAAACGATAGTGACGATGTGATTTATCACGGTCGAGGGCTGCTGGGCATTTCGGGATTCCCCGTCACCGGCAAGCCGGGCAGGATTGCCAAAACACGCCAGCGGGGCTAAGGACTATGCAGGTGCAATGCAAAATCAAATTTCAAACATTTGAAAAATCCCACAAAACATCTTTCGAATTAAACCCGCTTTGATTAACACATATTTCAATAAAATTACACAAGTGTAATAAAAATTGCACAAGTGTAATTAAATAAAATATATATTAACCAACGTTGTCACGCCCTCATTTTTTTTTTTTAAAACATAAATAAAAGAATCTCAAACAATAACCAAGTTAAAAGATAAAGAATTCCATAAATAGAGTACATCCTTAGCCCAACGGCTATCAAATGTTTGGGCACCCTTGCCCCAAAGGTGTAATCAAATAATAAAGTTTGGGCACCCTTGCCCCCAAGGTGAAGTCGAAATAATATCTCATAAGTTTTTACAAATCCAAAGTCAAAAGATAGTAAAGGAAATTAGAGTTACATTAACATCTCCCCAAAAGAAAGTTTAAATGCGTAGAAGATGAAATAAATAACTCCATGCCATGTATGCTCATCATCCAAGTCATGCATTCCAAACCATGCACGATCAAAGCTGGGTACCTGAAAATGATAGGGTGAGCACACTTGCTCGTAGGAGAACTATTCTACTAACGCTAGGTATATGAATATGATGCATGCACATGAGGGTAAGATATGTCAAACGGTTATTCATATGCGAGTCCAAGTATCCAAGTCATGGAGGAAGAAAGGAAGAATTTAGAAAGTTTCAACGTATCCAAGTGATTTCCAAGTATCCACCCACAACTCATGTTTTCAAAAGTCCTTTCTAAGTGTTCAAAATATAACCCAAATATCCATTTCGTTTCACCCAACCACCCAAGTTCATCACACAAGTCAAAATCAAGTTTACAAAACGAGTTTCGACAAAACTTTAAGGATAGTCCAAAACTTCAATTCTCATTTCTTTCATTGAAGAAAAATCATCATGTTCATTTAGTACTAGGGATTTAATCCCTCTGCCGGGTTTCCATAGGCCCCGCGTGCCTCTGCCGGGTTCCGTAGGCCCCGCGTGCCTCTGCCGGGTTCCATAGGCCCCGCGTGCCTCTGCCGGGTTCCATAGGCCCCGCGTGCCTTTATCAAAAAAAATTTACCAAATGATGGTATCGGTTTAAGAATATCCCATTATCCCAAACATTTCATCAAAACTTTCATAACAAGTCCATTTTCCAAATTTCATTTCATTATTTCACATCTTTCGATAAAAAGGGTGACGCACACACACACACACGCTTTCTAAAAATCATCAAACTTTCATGTGATGCAAAATGACATATTTGTTTATAAAATCAAAGTCCTCGAGTCAAAACATGGTTGCAAGTGATGCCAAAGGTCAATTTTATGAAGGAATAAGCGATCGGGGACCAAATGGACATCAAAGGGTGACCGAAAATCACCCCAAAAACAGGGGCAGTGGCTGGAAATTATAGGGGCAGCAGCTATGAACAGTAATCTGAGCAGATTTTCACCCTTAGGGTGTGGAATTTCAACCCAATCACAATAAAGATAGTTTAGGCTCAAATTGAAAATGCTAGGCAACAATTAAACATGGAGGGAGGTCAATTTCACTCCCAATTTCACCAATCAACAAGCAAATTCATAGATCAAGACATCAAAGTGGAAAAACCCACACCAATTGGGGAAAACATGAAATTTAAGGAGATTGAGGCCAAAAATCAAGTATGTGCAACAAATCATAAGCATATAACTAGAGAGAGTAGACATTGTTCCCCTACCTCAAGGATTTGCTTGAAAAATGGAGATGAATGAAACCCTAGCCCCAAATCCCGAATTATGTGCTCCCGGTGTGAATCCAAGGTGACCCAAGCTCCCCACGGTGCGTAGAACGTAAATATGGCCTTGGTTCTTGAAGAGATTGAGTGGGGAGGGAGAGTTTTGAGCTTGAAGTGAGTAAAAATGGAGGAGAAGAGAGAGGGAGGGTGGGCCGATCGGTGGAGGAGAGAGGGAGAGTGAGATATTTTATTTTTTTGCAAATTTGCCCCACACTACTTATTATAACCCCCTAATTACCCCTCACACCCAAATGTCACTTGTGTATATAGTATGTGACCACAATACTTATTTTCATAAACCAAACTTAAGTAAAGACTAAAATTTTGAGTTTTCTTTACTTTAATTTATTTATGAAAATAAGGAAGTACCCCCCATTTGGAAACAATGACATTTCTAAATTTTTAAAATTCTAATCACATCAAAATCTCATCCCCCCACTTTTAGTACAAAACTGAAAAACGGCAGATTTTTCTCCGAATAAAATAGGCAAAAGATGACTTTGCCTTACTTAAAAATAACTTCCGATTATACCGTTGTGATTAGAAAAATCCAAGGAACAATTACCGGCATTTTTTATCGGCCAAATCGAAACTTCTCCAAAAAGTGATTTTTCATACGGGTTCTTACAAACGTCCCCAGCGTCGTGTGGACGGCCCTTAGCCCCGAGATTGTGCGGTTTCGTGTTGGAAAAGATTGTGATTATTAGAGTCGTGTGGACGGCCCACCGAGATTATGCGGTTTCGTGTTGGAAAAGATTGTGATTGTTAGAGTCGCCACCCGGATTTGAGGTCCGAACCCGAGAAACCAATAAAAAAAATATGACTCATTTACCCATTTGAAAAAGATTTCACTGATCATGGCGGAACCAAAGATTTCTCGGATTCGGGGGTTTGGTTACGAGAGGGGAAGGGTTTTACGGCACCCCTCTCACCCGGTCCGTGAACCGGCCTCTACTCAACATTTTGTAGGATTTTGGAAATATTTAAAATTTAATCTAATCACGAAAGTGGGAACCGGGGATGGGAATCACATAACGACAATACATACAAGAGATATGATTCTACGGTGTATGCTCGTGCACGTGATCTACATGGGTGATGATGACAACGATAAATGAAATCACTACAGATATTTACAGAATAAAGAAATCACAGAAACTGTACAACAATTGCAAGAGATTATGAACATAGAACATAAGAGATCACAACCTGGATTCCAGAATAGGGGTTGAGCGCTCAAGGGTGACGGTTTGAGCGCTCAATCCTCAAGAACAGCTTGAGCGCTCAAAGACATAACATTGAGCGCTCAAGCCATAATGTGGCTTTCTGGTTTTTGACCTTCAAGCAAGCTTTTGATACCTCATCAGAATCATAAATACACAAAATAAAGATTTAGGAGGTTGGACAGCCACTGTTTTGCACTTAAATATAAGATTTTCAAAGGTTTTGATGTTTGATCATCATAAAATGGTTAACTTACACTCATGCATGTGATTTTGAGGTAGAAATAGGTTGTTTTGAGAATGATATGAACATATTTAACCATTTAATGACGATCAAAACCAAGTGAAAGCACAAAAGTTAGCAAAACAGTGACTGTCCCAGAGCTGGGTTTGAGCGCTCAAGGCCTGAGGCTTGAGCGCTCAACCCCTGCTGAAACTGCAGATTTTGAAAATGTTTTGATTATGTATTTTGGACCTTGTAAGCCCAATGCAAGTATAAAGAACTTGCTTGGACCTACTGGTCTCCCTCAGAAGGACCAAAACAGTGAGATTTCACAAGTTTAACTACCTTTTTGAACTTGATTGAAAGCTTGAACTTTGATTTTGGGCTTGGTGGAGGGGGATTATGGATGTTTGGTTGGTATTCTGGGTAGATGAGACAATGTATGTGTGAATTGATGATCAAAGATCGAATTTGGAGCTTGAAGGGTGGTTTTTGTAAGTGATTTTTGATGGTGAGTGAGTGGTTTTGTAGAGAGAGAAAGGGGTGAATGGTTTTGAGGGCTGTAAGAGGGCTGGAATGTGTCAATTCGTAACCTGGAAACCAGGGTGGTGAGTGGTTTTTATAGAAGGAGTGTAGGAAGTAAGAAAGGAGAGAGAGGAAGTGGGTTTGTATTTGAAAGTGGGTTATGAGTAGATTTAGGAGTAGATTAGGGCAATGTAGGATGTATTATACGTGTACAAGATGTATACAGGTGGTTAGACGCTCCTCCCTGCATGAAATCTCATGATGAAATACTCTGCAGATTCCTGACTGGATCAGAGTTGAGCGCTCAAAGCCATGGGCTTGAGCGCTCAAGGTGGGATTTTTGGGTTTGAGCGCTCAAGATCCAGGGGTTGAGCGCTCAAGGTTGCTGGTGGCAGGTTGATGGTTTTGCTTGGTTTGGTTATTTTTGGGTGATTTTGGACTGTTTGGCGATGTTTGGTTGATTTTAATCAAGTTCAAGTCATTTTCACAAGTCTCGGGTAGTCGTGATTGGTCCATTTCATCATCGGGAATGCTCGAGCGTATCCCGGGTTCAAAATCGGGGTGTCTACAACGGCGACGAGGGCGATGGAGATCGACGGCTATGTCCGAAAAACGGACCAATCGAAGTGGGTTTCTTCGACTAGTGACGGCGATGGCGACAAGGGTGACGGCGACGGCCACGAGGTAACAGTCGGGTGAAGGACGGCGACGAGGTAACAGTCGAGGGTGAAGGTTGGGGAAGATGACATTGTTGGTGGTATATATTGTGATATTTTAAAAAAGAAAAAATATTATTTTAATAAGAGATAAGGTAATATTGGTAGTATTGTTGGAGTGTTGAGAGTGACAGGCTAGCTATATACACTATACACCAGGTTTCTTGGCCAAAAATTTACCCTAGCTGCTGTTTTTGCTCTAAAATCAGGAGAAGTAGATCAGTCTTGTTTTTCTTCTTCTTTTTTTTTGGATCAATTTAATAATCAAATTCATATACTTTGCAGAACTCACTGAAAAGTTAAACCACTTAAAAAAATCAAATTAAGCGGATATTGAAAAACTAATTATTGTAGCATATTCATATTCAATAAAAATATTTTGATTCAGTATATTTTTCAATTTTTTAAATGATAAATGTTTTCGAAATTACTTCTACCGGGATTAAATCTAAATGATTAATTCTGCGAATTATTAAAATTCTCAACAATTCATGCAAAATACAGTATATTTTTCAATTTTTTAAATGATAAATGTTTTCGAAATTACATCTACCGGGATTAAATCTAAATGATTAATTCTGCGAATTATTAAAATTCTCAACAATTCATGCAAAATAAACAATCCCAATCATTAAATTAAAATGGGGAAGCTTGGGCCTTGGAGCACAAGCAAGCTAGGGGGATCATTCATCCCTCACACGCACTACATGTATAAAGGAGTAAAAACCTAGTTCCCGCCTTCCCCACCACCGACCTTCCGTTCTCTCTCTACATCACCACCACCTTTCCACCACCATTAGCGAGAAACCTAACCCAGTTGTTTCTCTACACACTACACTACCAACGTTCCACGACCAGTCACTACAAGAAAAAACACATTTGGCCACATCTAAAACACATGCATTTGGCCACATCGAAAACCCGTTCCGTGTCCGAGTGTCTAGCTAGTTTGTTTTTTTGGCAATGGATGGTCTCAACTTGACCGTGATAGACCGATGGAAGAGTTTCTTCGATAGTTCTGGTTCCGACGTGTTCGAAGCGATAGAAGCCGGGATCATGGTTGCAGTTTGGTACGAGCCGGATAAGTTCTTGATGAGGAGGGATCACATAGCCGAGCTACTGTTCAAGAAGAAGGGAGATGCACGAGGATCGATCTGCCGTGTCGACAAGCCCCAAACCATAATGAGGTACAACCGAAGTTGTCAAACCGAAATATATCATACGTGTTGTTATCGTATTTCTTAATTTTAGTACTAAAAGTTGGATATTTAAAATAAAAAAAAAAAGAAAAAAGAAGAAGGTAAAAGTCATATTTTTTTAGTTCTCTTATTCTTTCTCGACGAAATAATAATTCACAAAAGTGTTTGACGAATACCCCAAATAAGACAAGTAACCTATAGTATGCATATTGTATACATCGGGAGATACGTAGTACTGATTTATCTGTGGACGAATCAAATCGTAACAACTGTTGTCAATCGTTGATTTCTTTGTAATTGTTAGTTTTGTTTTCTAATATTTAGTTTTTGCGAATGGAGTAACGTAATGTTTGGTTATTTTTCTTCTGGTTAAATTCGTCGTTTCATGGTTATTTGATTTTGTTTTTCAGTAATTTTTCTTGATTTTGTGCTCGAATTTGATTTCGTCATTTATGACCAGTTACTGCCAGAGCAGGAATCCTTTTTCTACTGGGTCATGGGTCGAATTCGACGATTCAAAATCCCTCTGGGAATCTGCATCATTGCCTGGAAGCTCAAGTACTGAAGAACATACATTTTGTAGCAATATCAAAAAGTTGTCCAAAAGTTGCAGTGGTCAGGAACAAGTATGTGGATAAGTGTTCTTTGTTTGTTTGGTTACACAACAGACATCTTTTGCAAATTTGAAGTAAAAGACTTGATCCCTAATTAGCATTTGTCAATGATTGATACAGGCAAAGCCAGAGCCTATCTTGGTGTCAACATGTATGCCTGCTGAAACTGCGAAGATTGAGGAGGACTTGCCGAAAACTAGAAGGATCATAAAGATAAAGTCGTCCATGCTTCACAGAAAAGAAAAACTGTTTCCAAATAGCGAAGCCGTTCAAAGTGGGCCGGAAATTCCCCTGAAGCAAAGCAAGGAGAGTAGAATCTGTGATGAAGCATGCCAGATTAGTTCCCAAACAAAAAGCCCAATCAAGTATGTTTTAGTTGCCACACAATACACTTAAAATGAAATGGCTATGCTTCCTGCAGAAGTTGTTAGACATAGCCAAATCTATAGCCATGGCTTTTGAAATGGTTTCCATAGCTGGATTGGTTTTTGAGTGTTTCCGTAACGCGTGTGAGTGTGTTTGTAATTTATTTTCTTCTGACGGATTGTAGAAAAGGGGTACTTGTTCAAAATGCACCAGAAAAATCACTGAAGCAAAGCACAGGGAGAAGAAAAAGTAATGGAGAAAAGGTTCAAGAAGAGGTAATTGATTAGTTGGCGTACTTTTTGCTCTTTTCTTTTTCAAAACATACACATTTGCCTATTTTTTGAAGTCAGGAATCGATCTGTAGCTAATGCATTTGTATTGATTGATCCAGGAAAAGCCAAAGCCTATTGTCGTAGCGTTGGTGGCTGCGAGTATAGCTACTGAAACTTCAAAGGCTGAAGAGGACAAACCAAAGGCAAGAAAGATTGTAAAGACAAAGTCGTCGACACTTTGTGAAAAAGGAAAGCGGTTGCCAAATATTGAACTTGTTCAAATTGAAGCGGAGAAATCACCACAACGAAGTGAGGAGAGCAGAATCTGTAATAAACCATACCAGACAATTACCCCAACTAAAACCCCAATCAGGTATGCTTTTCTATCATAAGATGTAATATACAGTAATTCTTAATGTTATGTTGTAGAAATCTGGTAGAAGTTTATGGTCACCTTTTTTTTGGTTTTTTGGTTGATCTTCCTATCGTTTCTTAGGTGGTAAATAGTTGATAGATAACGACCAAAAGTGACACAAAACACCAATACAACTTTTAAAGACAAGCTGGTGGAAAAACTGCACTTGGCTTTTTGACATATTCACCATAGGCGACAAGATTTACGGATTGATAATCAATTTCTGTACACTTGGATAAGCTTTTCAAAAATTTGTCTCGCAATTCTGTTCTAGATGCTTTATGTACACGCGTTTATCAAAAAGGGTTTCCAATGGAAATGATTTCCATAAATGTTTTAATTTTGAGAGTTTCAATCGCTATTCTGCTGTTGTGTATTTTTTTTTGCAAAGTTTTGGGAATAGTTGGGTCTTATTTATGATTGTTGTGTTTTATATATACTCTTTTAAGTTGTCAATTGTCATTATAGCTTGAGCTTTTGATATACAGAGGGTCGCGGGATGAATCTGCTAGTACAAAACACATCAGGCCCGCTTCTGTGGTTGCTACAAGTTCAGCGACCAAAGACAACTTGCCAAGCAATGCTGAGAATCAACAGACAAGAAGAAACACAGAGTTGCTATTACAATGTGCCAAAGGCTAGCGATTTGACTCTGGACATGTTCAAAATGCACAAGATCAGTCACTAAAGCAAAACATGACGAGAAGAATCAATAACAGAGAAGGGGTTCAAGAGAAGGTAATTGCCTAATTGGCCTATTGCTTTCTCTCTTCCTTTGCACAACAAAAACTTACCAGGACCTGTTTAGTTCCTGTTGCTTATTTGCCTTTTTCCCTGTAAAAAATAAGCAATAAACAAGTACAACTTGTGTTTTTACATATTGGTTATTGGCTTATCTCCCGTTAAAAGTAAGCTACTAAGCAACTGGGTGGTCACCAGTTATTTGATTGTTTCTTACTTTTAACCATAGAAGCAAAGTAACCATACGAGTTTAAGATCGAAAGATGAATGTTTTATCCATATCTAACGCATTTCTTAATTCTTGTTGATTGATACAGCGAAAACTATCAAACAGAGATGAATAAGCGATTGAGTTGAAACTGAGAGCCACTAAGAGGAAGCTTCACGAAGGATATGAACAAGCGCAGAAGGGTAATCAGTCATTGCAACTTCAATCAAAACTTTCATGTTTTCATCAGCTTATTCTTTTCTAAAATTTCAATGAACAGTTCGGAAGATGAGCAAAGTGATTGAGTTCATAGATCTTCCTCAACCAGTAACTGCTTGCGCTAAGACTCAAAAGGCCAAGGAGCATATGAGGAGACTATAGCTACTATACAGACGCGGACGTGCATGGATTGATGTATTTTGATTGGATTCTCATGTATGTAACTACAAGAACTATGTGTGGCTTGATCCCTTATTTTGGGTACGTAGGCAGCCTTGAACCAGGTTCAGCCCGTGGTATTAATGAAACCATTATTTCTTGTTGTGCCTTACTCCTGTAATTTATACAGGCAAGGATATGTTACCTAATGAGAAAAAATGTCCATTTTGTATTGTCAATCATCCAATTCAAAATGAACTAGTTGTTCGTGGATACGCGTGCAAATCTCTTTTTGTTTGAGGGTCTTCTTTTATTCGACTAGATTCTACAACAAGTCTATCTGATTCAATCAGAACACTGATCTATCTCCGTTTCTTTCGTCGGAAATTCTGTTTTGTATGCAATACACAGCTTTTTGGGAACATAGGGCAGGGTCAAACTTCATTTTGCAGTCATTGTTCTTAACTAATAGTACTATTAAATACAGTGAAATTTATTTGTGGGAGTCAATATCAATCTATACTTTGTTTGACTGTAAACTTTGTTTAATTTGCTGTCAATATTAGTATGCTCTGTCTGGTTGCAAAGGATGGTGATGAAGATAGTGATTTGGCATCTTACAACCTTACCTTCTCTTTTGGCACCCAAAGTGACTGATTTCTGTCCAGATTAGGCCTTCCCTTTTCAACGGGGAAGTGGAAAAGGACTAGATGATAATCTAATATAGCCGGGCGGTCCTGAGGGTGGGGTCTGGACCTTTGCACACCTCTCGATTAACCCACTATTTCTTTAGTAGCAAAGCTACGTACCCAGAAAAATTGCACAGAATTTACCCAGAAAAGAGTAATGAGTGGCTCATATTCACTTGAGAGTGAATTTCAGCCACTCATTGCTGTTTTCTGGGTAAATTCTGTGCAACTTTGCTGGGTACTTAACATTAATGTTTCTTTAGTATTTTGGTATATAGGATTTTTGCGTCCGCCACTTGGATATAGATCATGAACACTGTGTATTGTTTTTCGATAAATTAGCTACAGGTACATACCCAAGGCGTTTATAAAATGTACCGACGCCTTGTGAGGCCCACTTTTGGGTCTCAGACGAATAATCTGAATCTTTCATTATTTTCAAAATATTTTTTTGGGTGTTGCGATGAAAATCAACTCAATTGAATATGCGTAAATGATTGATCCACAAGGCATTGGTACGTTTTTTATACTTTTTTTTCCTGTACCCGTAGTTGGGTCCATTGTTTTTGCCTTTTTGGAGTATAAAATTCTGGAGAAAGTGATGGATTCAGGGTTTTCTGTAAAAAGTTTTTTTTTTTTACCAGAATAGATTTAGCCTTTTCACCTCGTCTTCGTATCTTTTCCTTTACCCTTTTCACCTAGTCTCCATACAATTTCACGATCTAAGAACAATCTAATTACATAAAATGTCATAACTTTTTTATCTTTTTTTTTTTTATCAAATAACTTTTTTATCTTGAAAAAGATCTTCGACACAGTCTCGTGTAAATATATATAAATAAGACGTCAAATTTAAAATTTCAGAACAAAATGTTTAACACATCGTTTCATTTAAACGATAAGCATTACGTGAATATTGAAAATTCGTGTAATGCAAAAAAACTTCGTAACGAAATTAAAATGCAAATTGGCAATATTTTCTTACAACAGAAGTCAAACAACAAAACCATGCAAGAAATCTAGAAAAACTTGTGTGTTAAGCAAGAGAAAATTTTGCATACAGAAAGGGCAGGGACACGTGGTGCTTGGCACCCGAGCTATCCAAACATATTTTGAATGACAGGGTGACATTTTTGTAAATTTGGGTTGTCCAAAATTGGATTACCCCCTCAAATATGAAGGGGTAAATTTTAACAACACTCCAAAACAAGTGAAATATAATTACCATTCAAACCTATTAATACGTTTGTCTAGAAAATGACAAACACAAAAAGTACTTAAGATAGCACAATATATATAATTACCAATATGCTGCAGTCATGTTAATAAGGGCACAATCTCGATGATAAAACTTCATGACACCAACTGCAATTAAAGTTCGATCGAGGAAACGAAAAACTTGTCCTCCAAACTTATCTTTGCTTTTTCCACATAAACGAAAAAGTCAAAGCAATGCCATCTCCTCCAAACTTATCTTCTAGGTAATCGTCTTTCTAAAACAAATAATGATCACAAGTTTTATAACACTCTAGTTCTTGGAATTTGGGAAAAATTCCAAAAGGTATAATGTTCCAATTGGAAAACTCAGAAGGGGGAGAGAAACAGTAGGAAAAGGAAGGAAGGGATCCATAAAATTCATTACATAATTTCGTCCCTTGCGAGCGCAGTTTCTAGTTTTATTGAACATTTCCGTATAGACTAAATGCTCTATCAGTTTGCGACTGATGTCATGGTGGAGTGTTTTGTTCCTAATTGACCTCTGTTAAGGTAGAATTAGGGTCAAGACAAATATGAATTAGCTTCTAAAACCAAAGGTCAGCTAAAGGTACCCAAAAAATCCAAACGCTTTTTCCAGGTATGAGAGTGCTGAAGAAGGGGAAAGAAGATTCAAAAGTAAGGCATATATTCACTTAGTCATTTAATCAAACACCTTACCTACCAAAGTAGGAAGAGTTGGAAAACAATTGCACTCCAGGGAGGAGTAGAAATTTCATAAAACATATACCAATTCTAATCTATGGATAGAGAAATCAGTGCATAAATAAAAACCATCCTGCGAAAAAGTAGAAATAAGCCGTAAAATAACACAGATGAGATTGAAAAATTACCTTTGCACACCATGAGCACAAATCAATTCAAATCAACTCCTGCTTCCCCTCAGCAACTGAGCAAACAATGAAAGATCTAAAAGAACCAAGAAATAGAATATTACATCATTCAAAATGAAGTTTAAAAGAAGATGATCAGAACCAAATAACTATCAGTCTTACTCGCGATAAAAAGTATGTAGATAAAGTGATGGAGGAGAAACCCAATATTGGAACAAATCTTTATCCAGGTTAGTTTTAATGTCATGTTTTTTTCAACTTCACCTTAATGGTTCCATTTCTTGTGAACATCAAGAATCGGAGAAGCAAGGATTAACCCTAAAAATCTAAAAAAGATTAACAAAAGATTCAGAAATCAGCGAGAGAGAGAGAGAGACCTGATGAGATCAACCACGGAGAGGAACCGCAACAACAACAAAATCTTCACATCTGTTCGTTTTTATACACAGCGGGTTGAATAGTAGGACGCCGTTCCTACAGTATTTGCAGGACATTCAAGTACACCCTCTCCTTACCACCCACCCGCTGCTGGAACAGTAGGACAGTACGATGCCATCCAGAAAACCTTATGCATGTGTACTTCCATGGCGTCGATACAATACTCGAAGGACTGCCATCGCAGTTGCAACAAGGACAAACGAAGAAAAGAGGAAGGAGGGATGCATTTGCCCGACCAGCTGCCCCCTTTTTGGTTGCAAGCCAAACCGCTACCCAACTGACAGAGGAAATGGCTGACCGGCCCTCTCCCTTAGTATGTATAGGTATGATAATGAATATATAGTATAGTAGATATAAATGGGAAAATTCCAAAAAGGCCTTTGAACTTTGCCCTCAATGTTCAATAAGCATCCAAACTTCATTAAATGTTAATTAGAAATTGTGGGAGTTTAGCACATGTGGAGGATTTTCCCTCCAAAATGGTGTCCCAGGCCTCCAACAACGTTGTCTTGGTGTGTTAGACTGACACAGGATTTTCCCATTAGGCAATTGACGGAAACAAACGGCATGGGCTTTTTTGATTAAAATTTGAAAAGTTTGGAGGTCTAATTAACATTTAATGAAGTTCAGAGGCTTATGGGACATTGCGGGAAAAGTTCAGAGGCCTTTTTGGAATTTTCCCTAACAAAATACCTGAACAAATCATTTCTTCGGCCATAATTTTAAATCACTGCATTCGTTATTACTAGTGTTGTACCTGTTCAATGCACGGAACTAAGAGAAAAATCACATCGTATTTTTTTTTTGGGGCCTGTGAATCAAACAAGCACATCATATTTATTCATTGTTTCGTACATCGAACGGAACACAACACTAATTGTTATAGTAAAGTCATTATACATGTGCAGATATAAATTAAAAATTATGGCAACTTAAAAAAGAAAATAAGACAAAAAAGACATGAAATATAAACAAGACAAACAAAAACAATAAAAAAAAAGTGACTTTCATTTATTAAGAAAACCAAAAATCCAACCCACGTTGACATTGTCTTCTTACAACAAACGGACCAACTGCCACATTCTCATTTCTCACCCACGTTCTCCTCCCACCGACATTGCCCTTTATTTTCTTTCTTTTTTTTCCTTACGAAAATTGTGAAGGGTAAAAAAATTAAAAATTTGAAGAAATTAGGATTAAGGATTTAAAGGCTTTTGAGGGGCTAACTACATTGCTAGAAATAGAACTAGCGTTGAACCCGTGCTATGCACGGGCGAGATTTACTTGCACGCACAATGTCTGTACATTGCACAATATGTAGAATGTGGACCCTAATCATACATGCACAATAAGCCAAAACCACCATTTTTTCTTTTTTGAAGTAGCCACATGCCTAGAAGTCATTCTCGAATTGAAACTGAATTTTCCTTGTCATACCGTAGAAAAATAGAGTACAGAATGGAAATAAGTTTTTGATGGGGTCTAAAAATTGAGGAAGGCATATAACAATGAGAGAGAGGCAAATAGTAGAAGATTAATAGTCAAAATCATGGGGAGTGCTTAATGCAAATTTGCTGGTCTAAGTCTAATATTAAGCAGGAAAGGTTCTAGTCACAACATTGCCAATTGAAAAAAAAAAAATAGAGTTCTAGTCGCAGACTCGAAATAAACTCCAAACTTTGTTTGAGTGCGAGCACAAATATATGGGCAACAACAAAATTACATCAATGCCGGACTTTTATTTTAGTATACAAATTTGTTTTGGGGTGTTGCACATTCATATAACAATCCATAAACGGCAAAAAAATAAAATGTGGTAAGGAAATCGTACCATTGAAAGGGATCTCTACTGCCAACCTCCATAGAATCATCAAATCATGCCTGAAATGGGAAAACACAAATATATTAGTTGAACACAACCCTCTTCCAACATAAACATAAAGAAGGTGGCAAGAGAAATAATGAGACCATGATTCGTTTCTATGTTTGAAAGGGTGATTGATCTGAAAATTTGGAAGAGGAGAGAGAGAAATTTGGTACGGAAGAGGCATGAATTTTGGGTTCCCAAGAGAGAGAGAGAGAGGGCGCTTAAAGAGTATGGGAGGAGATGAATTTACGTGGGCTGATTTTCAGAGTAAAAGAAGAAAGTGGGGGAGAGCATGGAGATAGTGGGGGAAAGTATATATGGAGATAGTACTTATATAATGGGAAATGGGAAAAAGAAGTGGGCACGGTTAATTGGGAAAAAGAAGTGGACGGTTACATTCTGTGAAGGAGTAAATTTAGGAAGTGGTATTTTGTGAGGAAAAAATAATTGAAAAATCTGAGAATTGAGGGATTGAGATTTGGGGGCTTTTGAAGGCACCAACTACATTGCCATAGTATATAGGATACATTGCCATAGTATATAGGATTGTAGAATAGAATATATTGCAGAATCCAATTGTTGAAATAACTGGAGATGTCATGTCTGTTCAATGTCGTATGTGCCTCTGGGGGAATTAACCCCAGCCTTTACACGGTGGACGTCTCCGATCATCGAAACAGTGCCGGAACGGCGCCGCAATGGGCCGCACAGCACGCTGCGCAGCACGGGGCTGCGCAGCACCTCCCCCGGTTCCTTTGAATAAATAAAGATACATCCATCCATTCATCCATACGCGACTCTTGTTATTCATCCATACGCCACAATTAGTAGGTAATCTGGTTGTAGTTATTCATCTTGTTATTTCCCTTCTTGATCTTCATCCCAAAAATCATCACAAAAGAGTTGAATATCAACGGGGTCCAGCACTCTGCATCTATTGAACACGTCACAAGATTTAATATGCATGCCGACGTAGCAAAAGAGTTGAATATCATGTCTCCATCTTACTGTATTTCTTCGGAACAACAGTTCCTGTGTTGCCGATAAAAAGGAACAATTCTTGTGTTGTGTTGTTCAACCAAATTGCGAAACCAATCTTTATGTTGCACGGGCATCCACGATCACAAGTTTTAATGATTTTTACAGAGAATGAAAGTAGCAGAGTCTGTAATTTCAATGCTGGGAAAGGTAACAAAGAAAAAGGCCATCCCGGAATGAAAGCTAGCAGGTTTTAGGAGCCGGAGCCCAGCATGTTGAACAGCTGGAATGATGGTTTCCGGCCTTGGTATTCACAGATGTTTGATTCTGGACAAAATCAAAAAATGTCCAAAAGAAATGGAATCAGCATTTACCTAATGAAAAATCGTCATTCCATTGGGAAGCCAAAAAAACAACCATGTCATCACTAATTTCATTCAAGCGAACCAAACACAACATAAAGGAAGGTCAGTATATGGTACTTAACGAAGTATGAATGAATGTCCGGCTTGATGCTCTTCAGCCCGAAATTCACCCATCCATTAGCCACAACAATAGAGTCCAGAATTTGCCTGCCTCCTGCCAAAGCCTTCTCAGCGTTCAAATTGGAAGTTATAGGAAGGACATTATGAAAGAACAGGCCATAAAAGGAAGTAGGTTGAGGACTCCATGGTTACGGCCCAACCAAACAAAGCACCCATGGACAGTAAAGGAATTATGAAACCGCTTCCCTCCATTCCCAAGCACACTAAATTAACATTGGTTAACAAGGACTCACGGCACTTGAATGCCCTAACAAACAACCTTCCCAAACGTTAAGAATATCACTTGTTGCATCTAACTGTAGGTTGGAAAAACTTGTTGGAGAGCTTGATATGCAGTGTTTGGACCTTTCCTCATAGCATATATTTATCTTATAGGTACAATGGTGCTCTAACGAAACTAGAAGTCATCAAATCGAAGGATATCTTGAGATAGCAGACAAAATAACAGCCAAAAAAGAAAGCAATTTGTGTAACAGGTAAAATGTCCAACGAGTAAAGAATTTTGTATGCTGAAACAGTACTGTGCATTTGTACTTAGATACTTCAATATGTATTAACTGCAGTTGTGCCTATCTTTCAAGTAGTTTCTAATTAACAGATGATGCTTGGAAATGAAATGACAACATAAAAGGGAGCCAAAACTAATTCCTAACTAGAAGATGAGATGCGACAAAATAACCACCGAAGTCTCACTACATAATCCATTCAAAGAAACTGCACACTGAGCTGAATTGGCCAACGAACCCCACAAATTGGACCAACCATTTCCCGCCTCATCAAGGCTTCACTTTTCAAAAACTGAATCGGGCTACTCAAACTGTTCAAGAACAAGCGAGCAGTAAGATTCATAGAGCACCACAGGTCTTCAAGAGTTGCCACAAGTATGGCCATCAGCAGTAAGCATTACCTTATGGAGATGAAGCACTTGTGCTATGAAACAAGGGTACATAAAAAACTGGCAAAAACTTCATTAATCTTGAAAGGGATACAAGACTATAGGGGCAAGGAAAAGCAACAAGCACAATTTGCCCAATCCGAGACCCAGACCCAAACCAAATGATGGGCAAGGAACCAATCGAGGACTGTGTCATATCAGGCTTTAAAAAACCGTCATACCTGCACCAGTACGTTGCATGGTACTTCTATATGCATATCAGGCATTAAAATACGTACCAAAAAGTTCTTTCAGTTTTTTTTCCCCCCGTACCATGAAGTACCCCATATCTACCCAAGTCGTAATCCATCCAGAATAGTAGTAATTTACGTTTCTCTAAGTAAAACAGAGAGATAACATCAGAAAATTCTATCAAATGTGCTCGAGAAGGTGCAGCCTCCTTTATGAATATAATCAGAAGGGAAGTACCATAAAAAAGGGTGTAAAGTGAATTAAAACAATCAATAAAGAATCAGAAGCCAACGACAATCACATAGGAACCTTATCAATGCCTCAGTTCTACATTTCCAAGCTTTGGCACCCCCTAGAATAAAACTCTGGTTCCACACTGCCTGATACGTATCTGTATCGTTCTGTTCTGATTCACAGGTGCTATGACCGCTAAGGCAAGATTCAGAAGCTATTTCGTAAACAATGATTTTCCAAAATTCACACCCACATACTTCAATACAGTCGCATCGCTGGACCATTAGGAGTCCTGATACTGCTATTTAAAACCTTGTCTGAGTTACCTTACAACCGGCTTATTTCAGCAGTCCAACGCACAAAACGGCCAACTACTAACTCCAACCACAACCCTCTCGCATGGGCCCTACACATAGGAATATAGGCCCTATGCAGAGTGACGTCTACATTGATGTTAAAAGGGTTGCTGGTGGTGGTGTCCCTAATATTAGTAGGTTTATTATATTGCTGCATATTCAACGCAAGATATACAACAACCCCTGGATTTCCACCCCTAACATGATGCCATACCAAAAAAAAAAAAAAAAAAGATCATAACACACCTTAACAACAAAACAACTAACGGATCATCAATTCTAGCGTAGATAATACTTTAAGAGCCAAAATGCTATGTTTGGGGTTGATACCACTTGTCGGGCCTATGACCTTCAGGCTCTCATACTATGACCTTCTGGCTCTGATACTATACTATAACCTTCTGGCTCTGATATTACTTGTCGGACCGGTTTTTCACTATCTCCTAAAAACAATAGGTGTTTGGTGTTCAATTAAGTTTTTATGGTATTCCACCATCTCTCCTAAAAACAATTAGTGCTGGAGGTTCAGTTCAGTTTTTATGGCATTCGACGTTGCCCAACAAGTCAAACAGAGCTGTCGTAGTGGTGACATTATATAACCAAATCCATATAGGCACCCGGCCCCAACAACCAAACAATCCAGATTCTTCAAAAACACAGATAACTCATAAGATCCATTAAGAGAAACCAAAAAAAAAAAAGAGATTGCATTGATCAAAATTATCCATAACATCCAGAACCAACCCAAAAAAACTAATAAAAGGCTAAAAAAAACACAATTATTTATTACTAATAACCTCCGGTGCGAAATTCACTTATCTAAGATCGCCAACCGCACTCATCATCATCAGTCCTCCCTCTTCAACTTCTCAACCCGCTGATTCATCTGCTCCACCCTCACAACCAAATGGGTCACGGAGTAAAGCAGCCAATAGAACACAAGCGCGGCCGCAATAAGCAGCGCGTTCCGCTGCGACTTCATGATGGATTTCTGGTGGCGGAGGTGTTCGGTAGGGGTACAAGACCCGGCCGATTCGCAGACGGGCCGGGTCTCGTACTTCCAGTAGATGTCCAAGAGGAGGAAGAGGCAGAACGGGACGATGGAAAGGAAGGGTTTGAGGAGGTTGAGGGTCACGGCTGTTAGGCCTTTTCGGAGTGCGTGGAGACCCGGGATGGTCAGGAGGAGGACCATTACCGCCTCTGCGGCCGCTGCGTACCCGAGCACTACCCATTCCAACGCCATTTTTTTGTGTGGCAGAGAGTACGAATTTAGGATACGAGGGATCTGGAATTCTCGATTTTGTTCGTGGAGGAGTGTGTTGCGCTCTGTTTATGATGTGATTTCGGTTTTTATGGAGAGAGAGAGAGAGAGGTCGGTTTGCAGTTTTCTTAGCAACGAAGAGAGAGAGAGAGAGAGAGAGGGGGAGAGAGAGAGAGAGAGTCTGGTGACGGTGAAGGGGGGATTTTAGAGGTTGACAAGTGGCAGTTAGAGTGCGATTTGTATATCAAATGAGATCCAGATGGCAGTTTCTGAATCGCTAATGCTAAAGCATTGGGTACCGAATGGGTAGCACGTGGCAGAGCATATGCGGTACCCAAGCATTGTATATGATTTGTTCAAAAGTGTATTAGATAGTCTAGATCGAAACCCTCTCTCTCTCTCCCTCTTTCTTTCCTGTTTCTCTCTTCATAACCCGAACCCGGACAGTCCAAAACCGAAATAGATGGCCTAGATCGCGTGCGCGGGTACAACGTGCTACCTGCTTAGCACTGGAAAATTGCTCCTTTTGACCTATTTTTGGGTCTCGAACAAATGATTTGTTAAATTTAAAATATTTTTTTAAGTTGGCCTGTGAAAAATCAGTTCAATCGAATAATTTTAATTTTAATTTTAATTTTAATTTTATGCAGAATATGGGATATTTTGAATTCAAAATGAAAAATATATACATTAGATTAAACACTTAGAATTATCCGATTGAGTTAATTTTTCACAAAGCAACTTGAAAAAATATTTTAAAATAAATGAACAGTTTGAATCATTTGTGCAGGAGCAGTAGGGGAGCCCCGCACGGTAATCTATGCACCATCGGTGCAATTTGGTTGGTATCTAAAGCAACGCTCTCTCTAAATAGCGTTTTCTTCTTTATACTAGGGAAATTTTTGGTGCACTTAGATTGAGTTTTCACTAAGGTATGTTCGCATTGTGATATTTTCCCACAAATCATTCCCTTCAAATATATTAACTGAGATAATTTGTAGTACAAGAATACTGAAATATCGTAATGAAAAGTCACTCTTAAAATAAAATATAAAATTTCTACCTTGAACTATTGGAATTTCGTGTCCTTTGGGCTCCACTGCTATATGTGGCCGAGAAGAATCTAGATGCCGTTATTTTTTACATCAAAATTCAATTTTTGGCATATCTATCAATATCGGGTCAAGATGAATTTTTGTATATGCACACTACTCTGCGGGCCTTAGAGTATCCTTATCTGGAGCACCAAATTTAACTTCAAAAACATCTTTTACAATTTAGCAAGCCACTTTTACAAAAGTTCACAGAATCAGGCTCTCTATTCTAACTTTACTGCATTAAACTATTCTTTCTTTCTACTCCTACTCCCCAAAAATAATATATAAAAAAAATGAATAGTGTGTGAATAGTGCATGAACATTGTGTGAATAGTGCCCTGGTGAGTGAACAGTGTCGCACCAAATTTGGTGCAGTACTGTAGCAAAGTTAGAAGCTTAACCAATTTGATCAACCATTTGGTGAGCCTGATTTTGGCTTATTTTGGGGGGTTTGGCTCTCTACTTTAACTTTTGAGTTAAAGTTAAAGTAGAGAGCCACATAAGGATGCTCTTACAAGATGACCGGTGCAAATTATTGCGATGGGGTGTCTCTAAAGAGCCCCTTTTTAGGATGCTCCGTTAATAAGTTTCCCCCTTCAAGAAACTATAATTATAATTTAGAATCCAAAATTAAAAATTAATTGACTTGCATACAAATGGGAAACGAAAATCCTGTACACCTTGTTTGGTTTGGGTCTCAAAACCCACCCTGCACGGTCCCCAATAAAATTTTCTATCTCTCTCTCTTTACTCATTACCCCCCAAAACCTCCATCAAAACCCAAACCGAACAAAACCTCCATCAAAACCCAAACCGAACAAAGCCGTAATGTAGTCTGTAATATAACATTGGGATTATTACCTCTAGGTCTAGAAAAGAGATGTCTAATTTCCAATAAGGTGAGTCATTTTTTTTAATTACCACTAAGGTAAGTCACTTTTTTTTGGAGTTTAGGTTTAGGTTGCACTTTCCTGTTATAGGGTTTTAGTGGTTTAGACACTTTCATAGAGTACCCTAGGATTTTAGGCACTTTCATA
The DNA here is from genome assembly GCA_963854785.1 of Vaccinium vitis-idaea. Classification (NCBI taxonomy): domain Eukaryota; kingdom Viridiplantae; phylum Streptophyta; class Magnoliopsida; order Ericales; family Ericaceae; genus Vaccinium; species Vaccinium vitis-idaea. The sequence continues at coordinate 37,929,813 of OY978215.1, forward strand.
GGATACCCTAGTCGTAGGGTACCTTAGTCATAGGGGTACCCTAGAGTTTAGGTTTAGGGTGCACTTTCCTATTATAGTGTTTTAGTAGTTTAGGCACTTTCATGGGGTACCCTAGTCGTAGGATACCCTAGGATTTTAGACACTTTCATAGGGTACCCCTAGTCGTAGGGTACCCTAGGATTTTAGGCACTTTCATAGGGTACCCTAGGATTTTAGGCACTTTCATAGGGTACCCTATGATTTAGGCATTTTTATACGGGTTGGGAAGTTGATGAGAATTTTTCAGAGTTGAGCTTGACCTGATGGTAATTATGGGATCCAAGGGTGACCTGATGGTAAATGTCCCTATAACATTTCAGCTGTTCATCGCACAGTGTTGAACCAGGAAGAAGGTGTTGAACGTTGTTGTTGAGTTATTGCATGGCGTCACCATAGCACAAAGACGTAGCAATTGTGATTAAAATGGTTAGGCGTGCCAACTTCAATGAGGAATGAGTTAAGTGGAATTAAAGGCAACCGTCCTGGTGAAGAACAGGGGGTGCTGCACAGCCACGTGTTGTACGGGGGTTGGTGTCGCTGTGTGTCGGTGTTGGTCTGACGATCGGAAATGTTCACCGCGTAGAGTTCGTCGAGAACTACAAGTACACCAAAAATCAACTCGATTCAATATCGTTAGGTGCCTCATCGGAACATTATTTGTCTTGAAATGCATCATTCTGAATAGATCTGAAACACTAAATCAAAACTACTGCAACAAGTTATATGTGTTCTAATGAGGCACTTATCGATATTCGATCGAGCTTATTTTTGACACACTTGTAGAACTCGACGAGCTCTACACGGTAGAAGTCTCCGATCGTCAGCACGACACCGGCATGGCGGCACCATACTCGCACAACATGCATGCAATCATTGAATCAGAATTGCAGATTTTGTTCAATAGGTTAAGGAATTTCACGAACAAAATTTGCATTTTCATCGCCAATCGCCCCCCAGGTTCTCCCGGTGAATAAGAGCAACCACTTTGATTTTGAACCAATTAGATAAAAGAATCTACCTTTTTTTTTTTACACTACCAAAAGCCCACTTTTAAAATGTTCACTGCATGCGCGGCGGTATCAAAATTATATACAAAAAATTGTACACAAAACATATATAAAATAAAGGTCATTATTTTGGTTGAAAACTTGTCGGGCATAGTTTACTTTATTATGTTAATCTATACTACGATGTACTCACTTTCGAGTGAATTTTCATTACTATGACTTTGTATACTAATTAAGTGCAAATAATATGAAATAAATATCAAATTATATGTAAAAACATACAAAATTTTAATGCATTTTTTAAACTCAAGAGGTTTGCTAGTGTACACAATACGAAAGAAGCATCAAATTATAGGTGAAAAATATACCAAATTTCAGTACATTAATTTTTTGAACTTAGGAGGTTCCAAACAGATCTAGGCCGTTGATCGCTGAGTACGGACGGCTCGGATGGGGACAACATACATGTTGTCCCTTAAGGGACAACACCATCCCCCAATTCCTTGAAACCCTAGTGGAGCCGCCCCTGATTCACTGCATAAGACTCCCTATTGTACTTGTATTCTACTCCCTCAGTCCAATTTTGTTTGTCAATTATTTTCTTTTGTCTTTTTCGTGTCTATAGCCTATATCTTTAAATCTATAATTTTTTTTTTTGATTTTGAGAACTTCATATTATAGAACGAATTGAGATCTACCAAATAAGATCTATATTGCATATTTCTGAAAAAACCCATTTTTTTTGTTGCAGGCTGTACGAATCTGGACATCAAAGTTCACTCCACTAAGCTAGAGGACTGAAGAAAAGCTTGTCGGATAAGTGTATTCTTCAAAAAATTTACCGGGGTTTTCCTTGTCTGCCACATCACATTGGTTTGCATGTGGGGTGCAAGTTAGGTGTACCCATAGCATTGTTGATTGTCCAAGCTTTTGCACTCTTTCTTTCTACATCTCTTCATTTGTCATACCTCTTGTCAATTTTCCACTGTGTCTAACTTTATTGTTTTTTGAGGAACATAAACACACTTTTTGAGTCAATCTATAAGTGATCCTAACTGTGATATGGTAAAATTAAAACTTCTATAATGCATGCATGGGTCCTCACTATACAACTAATCAAACATATAGAGTACTAGAAAGGGATATAAAGTGAAGCAATATTTTGAAAGGATTAATTAAAGTAATGGTTCAAAGGACTAACAGATTGGTACAAACCCACCTCTAACGCAAACATCCAGTTAGGCATTAGCCAAAAGCAATATCAATAAAGCAATCAGTAATGGATGGAAGAGAGAGGATGCCAAATCTATGTATGCTTTACGATCATTTCACATAACTGGTATGGTTTCATTGCAAAAAGTCTAGGAACGCAACCCCGGACACAGCTGTGTTTGGAGCAGTCCGATGTATGCAAATTCACGTGCACCGAACGGCTTTGGATGCAGATGTGTCCAACGTTGTGTTCCTAGCATTTCTTAGTTTCATTATTTTGTAAACACGACCAACGAAATTTATTTTGGTTATCCCCTTGGTGAATACTTGTGTTTGGACATATTGGTCAAAGCCAAATAGACAATTAATTTGCTCGATCTATTTTGAAAGGTCATAACTCGAATTTGCTTCAACCAGGCTTTTTTTTTTTTTTTTTTCAAATTTCCGGGTAAAAATATGTCCATTTCGAGGCATATAGTTGGAACAAATTTTCACTAACCTAATATAATATCAAAATATAGATTTCCGCACGATTATACGTTTTAAGACTGCCTCCCATGAGCTTTGGATTCACATACATATAATTTAGTGATGTCATGACTTGGAGATGTTCATTTGTTAAGATAATTTCCAGGACGCATATCTAAATAACTTATATTAGTGGCACATTTAAAATTTTGTATATTCTTTTTAAGAAAACTATAAATAGTTATATATTTAGGAAGTAGGAGATAAATACAAATATGTTCTTCCAAATTACAAGTCTTCAATTTAGATTGTTTTACCTTGCTCTTTGAAAATTTCTCTTCATTTTTTCAAGAACCATAATTAAATAAGAAAAGCACGTAGAATTTTAAGTTACTAAAAGAAAAGGTCAAAACAATAAAGTAAAGCCTGTGCAAACGTCAAATGATGGTGCATTTTTTGTTGATATGTTGATAATTTATGAATATATCCCCTGTGACATATAGACATGTTGTTTAAGATATAATGCCGACAAAAATACTTTAGTCGCTGAAAGCATAACCATTAGTGAACAAATTTTATAGTAGTTAAAAATTGAACTTTTACTGTCTAAAACAAACTTTAGCTGTGAAAAGTAGGTGTTTTGGTGACAAATATAGATTTGGTTGGGGAATGGTTGGCAAAAACAAATATTTACGTACTAATCCACATTTAGCGGGAAAGACAACTACTTTGCACTAAGCATTAGTCGCCAAAAACATCCTTTGGCGACCAATCTTTATATCAGTCGACGAATGTTCTGTAATTGTTGATTATTCTTTAAAAAAAGCAATTTATATAAGTATATATATACACACATAAATAGATGTTAAGCTTAATTTTTTAAATTTATGTTAATTGAATTTATGTAAAACGTATAAAAGTTTCTTAAGTATTCGCTTTATAAAATATAGTGGATATAAATTTATTTCCTTGAATTTGCACATGCATCGATAGCTTAGTATTTATGTATTTCTAATATATAAAAATACATAAATACTCAGGGCGATGTATTAGGAACCGCATCATGCCCACACGGTAGAGCTTTTTTGGGTGATGTCAATGCAACATGGCAATTACTTTTGTTGACCACATTAAAGGCATTCCCCGATGGTGATTCACCGACAAAACTGCTGACTAAGTTTCGGCAAATCCTTTCAAGACTAAAATTGTACATTTGGCGACTAAAATTTTAGTCGGCAATCGTGCTTTTTCTAGTTGTGACAATTTATAAACAAACCTTAATGTTGAGTTGAAATTACGAATTTGTGAAGAAATTCGTAAAGAGAAAAGAACATGCACGGTCATTTTCTTCACAAATTCAAGTGGCAATTCCCATTCTTTTTTTCTTTTTCTTTTTTTTACCTTGAAAAAACCCCTGCCAAATGAGATTGTCAGGTTTGTAAAGTGTTTGCAAATGAGTTGAGATCAGCAATAAGTGGGGTATCACGTAAAGACATGATGTAAAAGGATACATATATTCAGGCCCGGCCCTGTGTTTCTCGAGGCCCCAACCCTGTCCTCAATTTGAGGCCCTTCATATATAATTTTTTTTTTCTATGAGAAGAGTAAGCAAGACTATTATTGCAACAAGATCAACATCTCATGTAAATTTCAAACAAAGTTCGGAACTGGGAATACACATACAAGACTATTACTCTCTTGATGAATCTTCTCATTGCTTCCACGAAATGGCATATTTTGCTTGGCAAGTGTTTTCACAATAGCAATCACCATTAGTAATACCCGTCTCAAATGTTCTCTCTCCTTGTTAACTTGTTCTTGTGCACATTTATCTATTGTTTGGTTCTTTGTCAATCTTTTTTCCAACTCAATCCATTTGCTCATGCAAGTAAGGTGCTCATGACTCCCTTCATGCTCTTTAAGTCTCAAAACAATATTTTTCCAATCTTTAAATCCCCTTGTAGCCAATTGAGTCGTGTTTCCTTCTTGCTTAAATAGCTTACAACAAAAGCAAAAGACCCTATTCAAAATCTTTGAGTAGATTAGCCACTTCCTATCATGTTTTTCTTCATTTGCTAAATGTCGCACGTAGTGGACAGAGGAGAAATGTCGCGGCTTAGTAGACCCATTATCATCATAAGGAAAGTTGAAATCACAGTCTTCTCTCGCCGGACCTCTTACCACTAAAAGATCTCTTAAATTTTGGTCCATCTTATCCCAATTACTCGGATCATCAATATTTATAGAATCTTCATTTTGGTTCATCTCCTCATGGACCTCATCTTCGTTTTCATAACTTATATTTTGGTCATTCTCATTTCGATTAACTTCCTCAGTAGCCAAATTCTCGTTTCCTCCTTCCTCACCTCATTTTCAATGCTTTCAACTATAGGTTCCATTTGTTTGTCGCTAGTAACAAACCTATGCATAGCTCCTCTTTGAGATTCAATTAATTGTTCGACTCTTTGCTTCTTTTTTCTTTTTTCACATCCAGAAAGGTATCTTCGGCGAGGCATGATAACGATGATTAACTGGGGTCAAAAAATAAGAGTAAACACATTTAAACACTAAATTTTAAATTACCCTAAAGCTTTAAACAATTAAACACATTTAGACATGCACTAAACTTTAACACATTTAAACAATTAAGCAATTAAACTAGTGGTTGATCAGTCGGTGGTCCTTGGAGTTGGATCTAGTTATCTAGAATACAAAAAACAATTATACAATCCAGAGTCCCACAAAGAGTCAAAGATTAAACTTGTAGAGAATAAGACAAAACAAGATACAAGTCTATTAGTTTTATAGTTTAGTAGATTACCTTAGGTCCTTAACACCTTCCTTAAAGAATAAAGTGATTTTGGTGGGCTCTTGCCTCTTCGGGTCTTTCAAGATTTTGCCCTCTGCTGACTGCTGTTCTGCTGCTCTGCACTTCTCTTCAACCGACGGTGCCTCGCCGTCGCCGGATGCCGGAGTGGAGGCCCGGAGCTTCAAGCCTTCAACTGGCAAAGAGAATCGGAGAGAGAGAGATTTTGGTAAAGTTACACTTTCTTCTTTTTTTTTTCTCTTTCGTTTGAATCGTTTTTCAATTTTTGGTTTCACCGAGACTTAAGAGTTAAGTCTCTCAAGTCTTTTCACAGAATTTTCAATTTTGACAATTAAAATAAATAAATAAATAAAATGGGGCCTAACAATAAAATGGGCCTCAAAAAATAATTTCAATTTTGGTGGGCCTCTAACAATAAAATGGGCCTCAAAAAATAAAATGGGGCTTAAGTGATTTTGGTGGGCCTCTTGGATCAATTTATTAGACATTTTATGCAAACCCATACCTATACTAACCTATATACTTGGGGGCCCCAAAATTGGCCCATTTTCGGTAGGCCCCAGACCCGGGCCTGCCCAGCCTCCCCACAGGGCCGGGCATGCATATATTAAATTAGAAAGAAGATACAATGGGAGACTTGGGAGTTGTAATTTACAAGGTCTAGAAAAGTTTTGCAAATAAGAATTTATACTTTAGAAAAAGTAATCAAGGATGTCATTCATGTTAAGCAACACGGCACTTTCATGAAAGCACACTATACACAAGGGGAACAAAATACAAACAACACAATCGCACTCTCTTTTTTCTTTTTCTTTTTTGGATATTAGCGGTGGGGAGGGGGATCTGTGAGTTCAAATCCCTGTATATGAGCAGCATAGAACTTAATTGCTCGCTTGAGTCACTACACCATTTTCCATTGCTCAGCAAAATTTTACTTTAGAAATATAGAATAATTAGTTATGATATTAAGTTTTATTCAGGCTAATGACTTGTATATATTCATGAAGTAGACAAAAACAAAACAAGCAATCAAGGCACAAAGATTTACGTTGTAAAGACTCGGAATTTTTGAAAGTATTTTTCCTAATTTAATTTGGGATTAGAGCGAAAATGTGAACGTTGAGATATACGGATCTGGGTTTAATTGAAGTGGTTGAGTGTGTTTCGCACTATATAAGGAGAGGGTTTGGAGAAAATCCCATTTTTGCCCTCCCTCATCTCAGCCGACTCTCTCCCTCCTGATTTCTACTCTCTCTCTCTCTCTCTCTCTCTCTCTCTCTCTCTCTCTCTCTCTCTCTCATACAAAATTCTACCACCCACACTCAAATCCAACACCGACGTACCTCTATTCCTTTGTACTCGCCACATCTAGTCTAGAAAATGCGTGGTAGAAGCTCGGTGGAGTACAATCTCAGTTTTTCTGTAGGAGGCTATGGTTTTGGTTCAATGCTTGTTGGAGCCCAAACCCTTTGAGGTAGAGACTTTTTCTCCTTTTTCTAAGTGTATTTGGTTGATTTGTAGCATATACTCCAAGTTTTGATCATTCATTTGTAGTTTGATGGTTATTCTTCAGGACCCATTTATTTTTAGGGTTCAAAGTAAAATGTTGATGCATTGATCCTTGTTTTGAATGTATTTTCCTTAATTTAGTGGAAACCTACCATAATCTGGTGTTTGGAGCTGATTTTGATGAGAATACCTGGCTTAGATATATCATGTTTCTTTGAGCATTAGTTGAGAACCCAATCAAAGTCTTGTGTCTATTGTTCAGATTCTGCTTCCTGCATTTCCCATCCAAACGGGTAAGTCCGATCGTCCGGACGATTTTGACAGATTGCTACATTGATTATGTCCTTCGATCGAGGTCTTCTTTTGGCTCTCGTTTTCATCCCCGTTTGCATTCTTTCTTGGAATATGGGTGACCCCACATTGAAAACGTCTTGAAACTTGTTTAATTTTGCAAATTTGATTATCAATTAAATTGATTGACTAATCGTTAAAGAACGATGGACCCTTGCTTAAAATATTTGCTTGACACATAGTTATAATTCTTGTTGAACCAACAAACACGTTTTGATGAAATGAAAGAGGACACTTGGTCATTTAGGAAAAAGAGAAGTTTATGAAAGTTGAAGGTTGATCACTGGGGCCACCATTCGATGTGTCCCTGGGCAAGGGTTACAAGGCCCGTGAATCTTGCAGGGGTTATGAGGCCCATGGATTTTGGCAGAGGGCTACGAGTTCCTAGAGAGACGTCTCGAATACTCGGCCGGGGTTATGAGCTAGGCCTAAGAACTCGGCAGGGATATACAGGTCCCATAATCCAAGAATATTATGAACATGAAATCAGGGGTTGACGCATTACAAAATGATTTTGATTGATACACGAACTTGAGAAAATGAGGTTTTTGAGACACGAGACATTATGATTTCCAAACTTGACCATATTGATGTATCGCTTTCATTTATTGCCTTGTATTACTTCCTATTCATTCGTGCTCATGTCATTCATTTGCATTTAGCAATAGTAGAAGATTTTCTTACTAGGATAGTGTAACTCAACCCTTCCATTTTCAGGTGTGTGAACACCTCGCGGGAAGTCCACGAAAACGATGTTTAGGAAAATGGTTTGATTGATTGGATAGAGTCGCCACCCGTGTTTGAGGACCGTACCCAAGAAACCAATTGAAAAATAACTCTTTTGCCCTTGGAATAGAAAATATTGCACCAGTCTGCTTTTATTGAGATTTCTCGGGTCCGAGAGCTAGGTTACGAGAGAGGAAGGAATTTAAAGCACCCCTCTCGCCCAGTGTGACCACCAGTCTCTACTAAATGTTTTTAAGGGATTTAGAAAATGCTATTTGGATGAACTATGATCCTCACATTCATGCGAGAGCATCAAAATGAGTTAAAAGATTAATGAGATGGGTGTGAATGCTTGTGCAAATGTCATGTATGGATGGTTTATTTGCATAAGACGTTGAAACTTGTTCAGATCATGCTCAAAATGCTCTGAGATCCCCCAGAAACGGATTGCAAACACCAAATTTGCCACACCTGGATGGTAATCTGGGCACCTGGATTAGGCAGATCCAGGCGCCTAGATTGAATGTAGGTGCCTGGAATGAGAGAATCCAGGCGCCTGGAAAGCCTACCAGACGGTAACCTCAAAACCTCATTTCCCATAATAAGCCCCAAGTATAATGCTCATAACTTATGCACACATGCTCAGAATGGTGTTTAATGACTCTGTGGACTGAATGGACCTCAAAATCATCTCATAAAATGATATGAACCTAGGAAACCATGATTTTAGAATGCTTTGATGGATAGAATGGAAATGTCACTAAGGCATGTATCAAACTCTCCTATGCATAAGGTGAATCTTGAAGTATAGTAATGGTCATGAAAGAAGAAAGAAAGAGAATGATATGAATTTGGATCATGAAATGACTTGAAAAAGCCATATGATGGATACACATGCACTCAATACACTCTCTCTACTTGATATGAAACTTCTGATGTAGCATGAGATTAACAAAAGATGTCATGCAATCCTAAAAATGCAAAACTTCCTCTTTTGAACCTCACTTGTTCTTCAAATTATCACTAAATACCCTTTTAGAAAAATGGCCATTTAGATCATGCAATGTCAATATTAAACAAAAATGATGCATCAATGATCAAAACGAATGAATAGAACATGAAGAGAACAAGAAACATAGCAAGGGGAATGGAATCCAGGCGCTTGCATTGAGCAGATCCAGGCACCTGGATTTGCTACTGACACACAAAATAAATTTTCTTCCTTGTATGATCCAAACCTCTTCCAAATCCTCCACTAGTATAGAAGACTAGTAAGTACTTGGTTGAGTTCCTCTCAGGGCCTATTTGAGCACTTTGGTAGAAAAATCTACCTTGAAAGACTTGATTTGATGAGCTTGGGTTTGGTTTTTGGAGGAATTTTAGTAGTTGAATGGACTGGATTTTGGTTACTGGAAGTGTATCAAACTGATTGTAGGTGGTTTGATTGGGGGTTTGATTGTGAATGATGAAAAATGGATAGAATCAAGTGAGTATGTGGAGCTAGGATGGGGGGAAAATTGGGTTTTGATGGTTGAAAATGGATGGAATTGAGAGGGATCAGTTGGGGATGGAGTTTCTGGATAATTTTCAGCAGCATAACTGTATGAAAAGTGAGAGAGATTCAGCCCCCTTAAAATGAGAGAGGGGAGGGGATTTATATAGGCATGAAAGGTTTAAAAAGGTCCCTTAGGATGGCTTAGGGGTCAATCAAGGGGGTCACCTTAGGACCATCATCACTCCTCCACTAAACTTCTGCAAAAAAATCCCAGAAATGATCTTCAAGACGCTCCTCCCCACCCATTTGACCTTGGACAACAAGTATCTGGAGTGAATCCGGGCGCCAGGAATTGGGGAGTCCAGGCGCCTGGATTGAGTCTGGGCGCCTGGAATAGGGGAATCCAGGCGCCTGGATTAGGAGACAGCACAACATATGAAACTTCGCGGGGCCATTCCGGGTGCTACCGAACTCTGTTTTTCGCATGGTTTGAAGCGTTGGAAAGCTTGTCAAGTCTACTTTCTAACCCAGGTGGTTTGAACCCAATATGATTTGTACATCAAGATATGTGACCATTTCACCCTTAGAAGGTAGGGAAAATAAGTCATTTTGGTAAAACGTGCACATCTCCCTCATTTCAAAATGGATTGGGACGTATTATATATCAAAAAAGAGGGTTTTGAATGTACTAGAAGGTGGTTTAAGATTGGGTTTATCTTGGAGAGGTTTAGGAGGGGTTTCCAAGTTCACAATCAAGCTCTGCGTGCTCTTATCAGGCATTTTCATCATCGAGGATGCTTGATAAGTTTCTCGGGTCAAAATCTGGGTGTCTACAAGGTGTAAATCACGGGGCATGAGTTGACGTGCTTGAAGAGCATAGCATTGGTTGAAAAGCATACATGGGTATCGAACTTAGACATTATCACTTGTTATGTAATTAAGACATGAACCCTTCTACCGGTACAGACCATATAGTACCGACGGGGTACCGACGGCGCCGGGGACCCCATTTTGGGTCCTAAACGGTCGATCCGAGTTGTCCATTCATTCTAGAATCGAATTCCAAGGGGCCTACGCAAGAATCACCTCAATCGGACGCTCCTAAGTGCTCGATCCAAAATCACCCCATTTCGTTCCAAAATTTTTGAATGAAATGGGGTGATTTTGGATCGAGCACTTAGGAGTGTCCGATTGAGATGATTCCCGCGAAGACCCACTTGGAATTCAATTCTGGAATGAATGGACGGATCAGATCAACCATTGGGGACCCACAAGGGGGTTTCCGGTGCCGTCGGTACCCCTGGATTTATCGTTAAGACATTATGGTGAGGACTTTCAAAGTGGAAGTATGAAATATTATGATTTTTTGTGTGGAAAAGGTTAATCTAATTATGTTGAAAAATTGAGAGCGTGACAACTTGGTATCAGAGCTATAGGTTAGAATACCTAGGGATTGTGGGAGGAGAGTGCCCTATTTATAGGCCACTCAACCTCTCATCTGGACCGAGTGGACTAATAAAGTCCGGACACGTGTCGCACAAGTAGTGCGCGAATATTCCTTCCGTACTATCAGGTTGCAGCCGCGACACCGGCAGGGAGGGTCCCGAGGGTGCTACTCCGCGAGTGCCCCCGCGGGTGTTACTCCGCGAGTGCCTCTCCGCGATGAACCCTTGTTCCTAGCCACCAAACCATAAAATCTCCAGTAATCCCGAGTGCACGACGCGGTCAAGGTTTGTCTCGATCTCGCCGTTGCCGCTATCGGGCACAGTCGAGTCTCTACCTTGTCATCACCGCGTGAGCGGCATGGTCATGACCTCCCAGGTCACGCCAATACCGCGACCAAGCCTCTAAAAGGCCTCCCCTCGGACCCTACCAAGTCGGCCGAGGGCGGACTCATCGTCCGGGTCGGATCATCTTCAAAGGGCTGACGTCTATCTTCGTCGTCTATCTTCGTCGTCTTCCAAAATCTTGGGAAATCATAATCAATTCCTTCATCATCGTCTCTCATCCTAGACTCGAATCGTATAGGTTGTGTCACCATCAGGTCGCCTCTTGATCGAGGCACCCCTATCTGTTGCTAGAAAATTTGGCTAAGTATGAAAAAGTAACTTTTTTTTCCGGAAAGTTTTGATTTGTCCGATAAAAAGTCCCGGTATTTGTTCCTTAGATTTTTCTAAGCACAATGGTATAATCGGATGATCTTTTTTAGTACCAAAAGGTTGTCTTTCGGCTCTTTCCTCCGGAGAAAAATGTGTTGTTTTTCGCCTTTGAGCTAAAAGTGGGGGATGAGATTTTGATAGGATTGGAATATCAAAATTCTGGAAATGCCATCGTTTCCGAAAGGGGAGTACTTCCTTATTTTCATAAATAAATTAAAGAAAAGATCATTCAAAATTATGATATTTACTTACGTTTGGTTTATGAAAATAAGTGTTCCAGTACTGTCCCTCCCCCAGCAGGGTACTGTTCCCCCACCCGTGGGGTAACCCTTGCAGGTTACTGTTCCTCCCACCCGCGGGGTACTGTTCCTCCCCATGCGGGTTACCCCCGCGGGTCCTTGGCCCAAGTTCCATGCCTTAGAATAAATTTCATCCTCTTGGCTTCCACTTCGAAATTCGACCATTTTCCCCACGTGTCTCATTTTCTCGAGTGCCACGTGTCCGTGGTAATTTTACCCTTCTACATAATGTCGTCAACTCGTGTCAGATGAAAACTTGGCTTGTTCTTTCTAATGATCATGACCATATAATATGTCTTTGTACTCTTGAGCCTTGTCGGGATAATAATCTTGGATGTTTAGTATGAAATGCGTTCGGCCGATGCAACTTTAAATAAAACATTCAACTTAATTCCCATTGTGCGGATATGAAATTTGAAATGCGTTTGGCCGATGCGATTTCAAGTAAAATATTCAGCCTAGTCTCCATGGCAATTACTCATCCCAATTCAATTTTTTTTTTTACAAGGAACTTTCCCAATTTACATTAATACCAGTGTTTAAATTACATTCTTACTTTGAAGGCGTGATGTTCTCTGTGTGAATTATGTGCTAAGTATTTAATAAGCACCCCCTATTAAGGAGGTGTTGCTTATCCAGGGGTGGTGCTGCTCCTTTGGGGGCAGCATCCATGTTGCCCTCCCAAAACTACGTAGTTTTGGTCCATTTTGCTAGAGGGACAAGGGAGTTGTTTGACCCTCTATTTTTCCTTGTTTCTCCTTAATTCAAGCCACCAAAACGACGTCGTTTTGGTCACTCCTTTTTTGTCTTCCTTCCTTTGATTTTATTGTTTTTTTTCACTCATTTGCTTCTTACTTTTCTGTGCCCAAAAACCATATATCAGGACACCATTTATAATTCCTTGATTCGGATCATCTTTGGTGAAGTTATTAGTGTGGCTGCTAACATCAGACTTTTTGAGTCATTTAACAACAATTCTTGTTCCTTCAGTTTACGAGAGAATATCAATACCCAGATATGAGATTCAAAGCAATAAAATACTCCTAAAGGACCAACTGGTTTTAGGATTGAAACCCAACCTTAAAACGGACTGAATAATGAAGAAATTCATACCTTTTCAGATTTCGGCGACCCCAAGATATTCCGGTGGTGGTCGATCAGCAACAAGAAGGGTTGATGATGCTACTCGAGCAAAAATGAGTAGGGGTGGGGTGATGAGGGTGTGGGCATTTGGCGGGAGAAATGTAAAAGTGTTGAGATGTATTTTGGGGGAAATAGGGTTTTTGTCTGGGCCAAGCAAAAATATAGGCCAAACAGCTCCCTTATGTCTCTAACAAAATGGACCAAACTACGTAGTTTTGAGAGGGCAACATGGATGCTGCCCCTTAACCACTCCCGAATCCCTTCAAATACAACCTATCGTGAGTTTTTTTTGGTAAGTGAAAATTTTATAACCAACCAAAAACAAACAACAAAAGGGCACGCCCTACAAAACATATTTCGGCAATCGCAGGATCTCCTCAGCAAACTTACGAAGTACATTATTGGCCAGCCTCGACTGAATATAATTGAGGGCATCAACATCGAGTTTTCTTGCAAAAATTCTCCTCCATCTTTACTAGTCTCTTGTCTTCTCGAAACAAAGCCTTGTACAATTCTCCTTAAAGTAGTAAAGCATTCATCTTCACACACCATAGATTGAAGCTACTGCTTTGCCCATCAAACCTCTCAAATTCGTATTAAGCCGTCATAGTTGCAATCGAAAATGATTGGGAAAAATAGACACAGTGGAAGTGAATGCCAAGCTAGGATGACACCCTATGTTCTGATACCATTTGTTATGACGATCAAGAAGTAGAGAAAAACACAATAAGTAAATCAAATAAGGATATTGGTTCTGCCTAAGTAGGAGCTTAAACTTACTCCACGGGTGAAGAGTGAGAGAGTTACAAAGAGCTGGCTATATTCGATCGTCACCCTCAAAGAAGCACCCCCTGTTAAGGACAAAACACCGGTGAAACCTAAAGGGGAACAAAGCCCTATTAGAACCCAAAGAGAAACTCAAAACCCAAATACCACACCCTAGGCACTCCCGTCTCTTTATATAGAGGAGGCCCGACAAAAAAAAAAAAAACAAAACAAAACTGATTCTACACGAGTATGTTTTTTTCCCCTATCCAGACGAATTTTAGCTCCGTCCGTCAAGAAAAAAAAAAATTTGTTTCCTCACGAAACATATGTTTTGTCTATCCAGACGGCCATGACTCCCTTCCAGACCAACTATATATAAATCATGGAAATCTTAACATAACTTAATTTTCAAAGCAACTTAGAATTGTGAAGGTGTCACCACCACTTCATTCTAATTAAATATGCTGTAAAATTTATAAAGTAAATATTAGTACCATTTTTCAATACATTATCATATGTATCCGATTCGATCTAACTTTTCTAAGTAAGTGGGTGTGAGTCTTTTTGGTGTGTGGAAACTTCGGGCTTGTTAAGCCTTGTTATTATTTCAACTTTCTAGCTTTTTTACTTGTTTTAAGAAGCCAGTTTCAATACACTTAATTTTTAAGTTTTTTTTTTTAGGAAATGTACAGAAAACTTTCACAGAGATAAGGGAAGAAAAATTTAGGGACTATGAAATAAAAGCAAAAAACACTGATTATGTTATAGTCTACAATATAAGCTACAACTCCTTTAGGAAAATGTTTCTTAGATTTTTCATAGACAGGTAAAATCCTTCCAAAACGACGAAGTACGCGTATCTGACCGACCATGATAGGCTTATGTAGTAGTTTATGTGTCAATTCTAAATAGCGGTGTCTCGAAAATTTGGTCGAATGGCCTCATTTAAATTTCCGTGTTACAAGCATAGTTCACAAAACCAGCTCCTGAAGACCAAAATTGATAATAAAAGTAGTACAATTTTCAACTTGATAACTTACCCGCAAAAAAATAAAAATAAAAATTCAACTTGATGGAGTTTCCCAATATGAAAATTGTAACCCTAAGTTTTTGTTCGTATGCAAGTTCAAATCTGAACGACAAAACAATATCTTAAGACAGACTTAACCTCAAATGACACCTAAATGACCCATTTTTATGTACATAATTATTGTGTGTACATGTAGAACTTGTCTGAACATTATATACAGTAAACTATGGATTTTCGATTTGATTTGATCGATTAACTCTATATTCCGGTACCTAGAGCCGCCCTGATTTTGCACAATTTTTGTGTATGCATAATCATACAATTTTCATTCACTTGTTGCATTTCATGATGTCTCAATAAGGCTTCACCAAATTCTTGATTGAAAATTAGCTTCAAGTGAGAGAAAAAAGAAGCATGAGAGGGAAAAAAAAAGGAACAAATTAATCAAACAGTCCCATTGGCATTGGATTCTTTGGTTCCTAATATAAAGGTAAAGATGCATTTGCCAGTAAAGTAAAAAGTGTAAACAAAAGGAAAACTTTCCTTGCTTATACATTAAACTAGAAGTACTTACGTACCACTGAGGTTCTCTCATACACAGGAATTTCTTGACCATCAGAATTCAAAAGGCATTAAAATTAATACTTTCCCAGAATCATTTTTTATAAGCATCTTTAAAAGCTAATGTTGACATATGGAACGGGGAACGGTGCTGTCTCCCAAGGGACAACATGGGTGCTGGACTGGTCATGGCCGTCTGTGGTTGGCTATGGATGGGTCAGGTCTGTTTGGCAACGGACGCTTCAGATTTGTTTGAACAAGATGTGATCCGTGTCGTCCATAACTGACCACGAACGGCCGTGATCGGCCAACACCCATATTGTCTCCAAAGGGACATCACCCACCCCGGGTCCGTGACAGACATATTAGAAGGATTTTCATAGTATTGTATTAAAAAAATTATCACAAACTCAAAACCAAGACTCGACAGAAATCAAAACAACTTACATATAGTGACTATGCATGCATAAGATTGACAATTGCAAAATGTAGAAGATATGGTGAAAAACGAATTGAGATTTATCCTTCATCGACCCATCAATTCTATATATGGCTCTCTAGCAAAATTGATTCAACCAAGATGTTGAATGGGACCTCTATTTAATGCATACATATTTGTGTGTCTTGCAAAATAAGGGAGACATGAGAGATTTGGATTAGAGGTATGTGTTTAGTAACGTACTTATCGATGTCTGATCAATTTAAATCTTTACATGAGTTGCCTACTCGATCAAACAAAAAACAAGTAAGAATTCGAATCAAACCTGATTCGGCTATTTATTGTCGTATTTGTAACCTTGAAACTTCCTAAATAAAATTTATTCTTCACCAGCCACCAGCCACTCTCTAAATCACACAACAAAAATACACCAAAATTCACTTAGAAAAAAAAAGAAAAAAAGAAAGAAACCTACTCAAGCACATCAAATTTACCAAAATCACCATGCTGGGATACAGTAATTAATTTACAATTTCATGATGCAAAACGTAAATTCCATGTAAATCATGAGATTTGCAAACTATTTACATGCAACTTCCCATAAACTTCATTAAATCATCACCAGAGCATCACAAAACCACCAACCACAAACCACCAACGGTGTTGCTGGCCGTAGCCGAACCCCCCCTCACCGCCAGTCGAATAATCCCCACGCTCCGAGTACCGCACGTAGCACTTCCCCAAGAACACATCACCCCAAGCGGCGGACCCACACTCACTCTTCAGCTGTCCGATCGCCGCCGCCAAACAATCCTGGCACGCGCTCATACTCAAATCCTGCACACACTGAACCATGCCCTGCACTTTCCCGGACCCACCAACCCTAAAATACTGACCCCCAGCCGCTAGATAATCCATCACAGCGTCCCGACGCGCCAACCCATCAGATTCATACCCAAGGGACGATCCACATTTTTTATACACCATAGTCTTGTCCTCCACCCCCAAAAAGGCAGTGTTATCATACTTCACGAAGCAGCCTTCTAGCTGCAACCCCCCACCCTCTGACTCACCACAGAGGGCACCGAGTTGACTCACTGCCTGGACCACGCAGTCTCGGCAGGCGAGGTTTTGGAGGTCCCCGCGGCATTGGTAGAGGCCGTAGACGATGTCGGATTGGGTGGAGCCGGGGATGGAAATTTTGAACTGGTTGAAATTGGAGGAGGAGGCTGAGTTGACAAGGGAGGTGAGCACTGAGTTGACGTTGGACTCGTACGGTGTGCCGCGGTTGTATTTTTGCTGGGAGCAGCCACCGTAGAGGAAGGATTGCGTGGAAGGAGTTGATGGGTGTGGGAGAGTTGAGATGGTAAGGAAGAAGGTTAGGAGAGAGGAGAGAGGAAGTTTTAGGACGGACATGTTTGTTTTGGTGTAGTTGTGGAGAGAGAAAGAGAGTAACAAAGAGAGACTTCTGGAATGGAAAGGAGAATTGAACCTTTTAGTTTGGGAGCAAAGGAACGCTTTTAAAGCACGACTCCGGACACAACTCTATTCAAAATTGTTTGTTGCAAATGAATTCACGTACATCAGACGATCTCGAATACAGTTATGAGTTATGTCTCAAAGTTATGTTGCTAGACGTATATTTCCTTTAGTTTGAGGAGGAAAACATGACTAATGTTTTGAGGAGTCATAACGCACCTTACAAAAATTAGTTACTCCTACTTTAGAGAGTACTAAAGATATGGCCAACTGGGCCAACCATAACAGAAGGGTACAATAATATGCAGGAGAATATTTGTCTAAGGCCATGGTGCCTGGCCATGTTAAAGAAGTGTATGGGATCAAGTTTTTGAATGGAGTGAAGGTTGTGATAGAGCACTACGGGAATCAAGTTAGTCGCCACGTAGTACTCTACACGCACCCAAGTTTTTCTTAGTAGGTAGGGTATACAATTATGGATTGAAGTTGAAAAAAAAAAATCTATATAAAACCAACATGGAAAATAAAAAGATGGCACTACAACAAAAAAGACTTTTGCGATAAAACTTAGTGAGGAAATCTATATTTCCTCGCCAAATGGCATCTTTTGGTGAGCAAGTATGTTTTGTCGTCAATGTGACCTTTTGTTGAGGAAGTAGAAATTCGTTGCCAAATGGGTACATTTTGGCGAGGAAATCTGTTTTGTCGTCAAATGGAAATTCGTCGCAAGTAAGAAGTGAATAATACTTATTGTCAATAGTAGAAATTACTCTAGGACAAACTCTTTTAGAATCAAACAGTAATAGTGATACCACGCGTCATTAATAAAATTGGATTAAAAATATATATACCAAGTCTAGATTGCAAAAAACCTATTTTCATAACAACTAAGATTTATTCCATTTTCATAACATGAATAAAAATATTATTATAAAAAATACCATATATGAAACAGATTCAACCGGAAAAATCATGTTGTGTTTGAAAAAAGTAAATTAGTTGCGCAAACTAAGTTTAGACACTACAAAAGTACTAAAAGTTGATAGAAATAATTGATAAATAGACAAATTTGATGAGGTGAAAATTTTAATAAAGGTATATATAATAAATATTTCCATTTTGTTCATGAATGATGTAGTGGTGTGGTAGATAGGTGCTAAGACGGAAAATACTACAATACACACCCTTTATTTGGGTGTTTATGATACATACCCTTATAAAAGTTACAATTTTTTTTATAAAATTTACGAATTTTTTTATTAAAGTTACAAGACACACCAGAATATTACGAATCATAGAAAATGTTACAAATCATATTGCTGAAAAGTTACGAAAAACTAAAAAATGTTACGATTGCCGATGAGGTGGCACAATCTGGTCCATACAATAAGTGCATATGGTACACACCTCTAATTGGTGTGTATTGTAGCCATTTCCAAAGTTTTGTAACACGTTTGGTGTATCATTTGTACAAATGGTCAAAGAAACGTATAAATTCTCACGTTTTTTTATAAGGAGTGAGTTATATTTTTTTTCCAACAATGCTACGGAATACAACATCCGAACACAACATTCGGACACAACACTTACATGGGGTGGGACCCATATGTGGTTCCGACCCGTGGGTCCCGCCCCCATGGCCATTTGAGTGTTGTGTTCGGATGTTAATTATGTCCGTAGCATTTTTGTTCTTTTTCAAAACAATTGCGATTCACGCATGAGTTGGCCTATTATTTTTCATTGAATAAAAACCACAATACAGTGCAAGCCCTGTAAGAGGCAAAATCCTCAAAAAGATCAACACATCAGTCCAAAGACTCCAAAAACTAGACAATTGTTTTGAAAAATCCAAAGGGATACGTTCCAAGCTTCAACACAGATCTTGGTTCTTAGTAGGCCTCTTGATCATGATTTTCCTCCAAAAACTTATAGATTCTCAAGTCTGAGTTGGTTCCTTTGATCATCATTTTTTCCCCTTTAGAAACACTACTCATTCAACTTCAATAGAATAATAGTTGCCCTACGTAATTGCCATTTGTAATTTCCATGTTTTCGAGTATGAGGAAAGAATGGATTTCGGGAAATTTTGGTATCAATTGTGAAGCATCTACTTTAGGTTTCCTCTGGGAGAGCTCAAAATTAAGGCTTTCAAATTTCTTAATATTTGGTCCTTTCAAATATCTTAGAGATCTTTTGTTAGGAAGAACTTATTCTTGAAAGTGAAAAGAAAATCTATTTTCTTCCATGCATATGATTGAAATGTGAAGTTTGCAAAAATATTGCTATAAAATTATAGTTACTAACTTACTCTTAATATACATTTGGATCATGTCAAGAAAGGGAAAAATGTGGGCACAATGCCAAGATTTATAACAGGTGGCAACTTTCACAGGCAAATAAAATTTCCTTTATTTCAGTGATGACACATTTATGTGTTAGATTTAGGCATTGTGTATTGCATAGTGACAGTTTCATTTGTTGGTTAAATTTTTATAGATTTTTATTTATGAATGTTTGACAACAAAGCATAAATTTATTTGGTAAAATTTACTACATTATTAGTATGCACTTAAAATCGTACCGTGCATAGCACGGGTTCATGCTAGTATGGATAATGGATAATTGAACTGAAACTTGCACGTGACTTGAGACCATGGTCTCAAATTTGAACCGGAAGTAGTCGAAGTAGCAGTACTGAAGCGCCGAGGATGTCACGAAATCTTTTTCCACGTTTCCAAAAAAGGATGTACTACCATGAAACTTGTTCTTTGCTTGTCTCGACGAGACGAATCCAAAGATTATAAAAACAATGATCGAAACTATTTTTTTTTTAATAAAGTGAAAATTAAACCAGTAAACTAGTTTATTTTGGTTTAATTTCGGCTTTATTTAAAAAAAGAAATTACTTTTGACCATAATTTTATACTCTTTGGATTCTTCTCGACGAGACAAATCAATAAACCACGAAAACTTGACGCAAAACTAACAAATGCAAAAAAAATTTGAATAAGAACAAAATGAAAAAAATCACTTTTTAGTTTTTTTGCCAAAGCACCCCGTAGTCTTTAGTTATGTTGATATGCATGTAACTTGGTTCTCTCAAACACGGGCATTCTTCAACCATGCGCAAATTAGGACATAGAGCAGCATCCTTACCAGAAGAGGCAAAAATTCCTTTTCGCTAATTTAATAAGACAACGGCCATTTTATGTCCCACATCAGCCTCATCAAACAAGGGGTCCACTTGCCAAACTTTTACAAATACAATAGTGTCCCCCTAAAATGATAGGGATAGAGAGGGCAAAGAGAAAGTTTTAGATAGAGAGAGAGAGAGAGAAGGGGGAGAAGTGTATGGGAGAAGCTTCTCCCTAGGCCAAACCCTAGCAGCCGCCGCCCCTCCCTCCTCCCCCACCGCAACTCTTCCACCTCCTTCCTCACTCCTCTCCTCTCCTCTTTTACTTGCCCCATGGTTTCCGGCAACCCCCCACGGTGTACGAGCTTCTCTCCTCCTCCAATAGGCGGCCAAAACTCGATTTTTGGACAAGGGGGATTTTCGAACATATACATTTTTATCGAAAACTGCTCGGATCAAGCCCTTCCGGGTTTTTTTTTTTTTTTTACAAATCCTCGCGGTGGACCTTCAAAACACGTTTTAAACACATCTAACGGTTCGGATAGTCGAAATTCGATCTCGAACAAAAATTCCCACACCGTGGCTATATAAGAGAGCCCTTACTAGATATTTATATATATTTATATATATATATTGATTCTTGACGTACTATTTAACTACTACATATAGAGTACTACAGGTGGAATTAATCTTACTTACTCCTACTATTTAACTATATATAGTAGGGGTGGGCATCGAGTCGAGTCGTGTCGTGTTCGTGTTGTGTCATCTCGTGTTCGTGTCAGAATTCTCTCAACCCTAACCAGACCTGTTTAGTTTTTCGTGCAGAAAATTACCAGTAGGTCTAGAAAACCAATCCTTAATTCCCACTAAGGATACACTCAATTTTTAATTACCTCTTAAGTATAATCTCATTATTAAGATTACCGTTCTACCCTTGAAACACATATTTACACTTTACTCCACCTCCCACTCCCCAACTCCACCCACCATCCACTTCCGACCGGCGAACTTTTCCGGCCGACGAACTTCCCCGGTCGGCGAACTTTTCCGGCCAGCAAATTTTTCCGGCGACTGCGAATTTGTTTTAAAAAAAACACTGTGATTATTCAATAAGAGCTTCCAGTGGACTAAGATTTGCGTTCATCTATGCATGAGTTCTAAACTCCATTTCTCCAATGCTTTAGGCAAAACCGCAAAACAGTGGCCTTGTTCGTTTCATAGTTTTAATTTTGTTTTGTAATCATTATCCTCATTTCTCTCTCTATCTCCTTTCACTCATTACCCCTATCTCCAAAACTAAACTAAACTAAACCTACTAAACGAACAGGGCCAGTATGATTTGTGTACGCCATTGTTCTGGCAAGCATACAACATGTGAGGCATTTCTATGTACCATAACTAGCAACTACAGCAAAAAAAAAAATTTGCTTCAAACAAATTTTTGCTGCGAATTTGTAAAAAACACTGCGAATTTGTATAAAATAGGATAAATAGGACAAATATGAACCATCATGAGTTGCAACGCTCCCATCGGAGATAGAATTTCTGAAGGTTCAAAAAATTCGCAGTACGAATTTATGAAAAACTGGAAAAATTTGCAGTGCGAATTTATGAAACTCCACTCAGCCAAGTACCAGATCTGGTTCAAATAATGGTCTGAATTCACATGTAACGACTTCACGAGCAAGATTTGGTTTGTATCGACTGAAAACCTTTGCAAATTTTTAAAAAATTCATGGACCTTCGACGGCCACTCTGCCTGCCACTGGCGAAGATGAGAGAGACAAGTTGTGAGGAGAGGGAGTTGAGGTCGACTAACAAACCTCTGCAAATGTTGAAAAAATCCATGGGCGAAAGGATGTCGGAGAGCTTTGATTTCCGTCCAGCCTTAACACGACAGAAAAATCCATGGGCGAAAGGACGCAGAGCTTTGATTTTCGGAGTGGATAGAGGGAAGTTAGGCTTAGATCTTCCTCTTCTGTGAGGATTTGGAGATGGCAGCTACTTGCCTACTTGTCTACAGTGGGTTTGGGTTGAGCGTTGAAACTTGAAGGGCAATTTCGGACTAAGATAGGGTTTTATCCTTGGCAGTGCTTTTCTCTGAATCAAGTGGACCTGGGCGAGTTTTGGGTATAAAAACTAGACCGGCCCGTCAATTCCTCTTTTTCGTGTTATCGTGTCGTGTCATATTCGTGTTTCGTGTCAGAAATAGCTAACCCTAACCCGCTAACTTCGTGTCGGGTTCGTGTCGTGTCATCGTGTCTTTCCATAAATTCTCGTGTCGTGTCATGTTCGTGTCGTATTTGTCGTGTTATCTCCTGTTTGTGTCAGGATTTCCTCAACCCTAACCCGACCTATTTAACTTTTCGTGTTATCGTGTTGGGTCATATTCGTGTTTCGTGTCAGAAATAGATGACCCTAACCCGCTAACTTCGTGTCGTGTCAGAAATTCTCACCCCTGATAGATAGAGTGACAGTTTTACACAAGTCAGTTGCAAAATTAGTTGGAATGGTTAATTAAATTGAAACTTGCACACAATTTAAGATTATGATTTCAAATTTGAACCGCTAGTTACTTAATAAATAGTCAAAGTAGCACTACTAAATCGCCGAAGACGTCACAAAATGTTTTTCCTTATTTACAAAAAAGAATGTATGGAAATTTTTTCTTTACTGTTGAAATTTTGGTTGGAAAGAGTACTGTATAAATTGTTGTAAACAAAAGTGATTTATTTTCCATTTCAAAAAATAGTACGAGATCGTAATAGACTATCAATTAGGACAAAAGAAGTATACACAAATAATTAATACTTCATGAGCATTACATCAGGTTATTTATTTCCTCCGTCATCACCCGGGTGAAATTGTTTGAGTAAGCTTCTTTTAGAACAGATTTTTACTTCTAAATCTAGAAAATAGAAATCTAATTTCTATTAAGGTAAGTCACTATTAAGGTAAGTCACTCTTTTTAATTACATTAAGGTAAGTCACTCTTTTTTTGGAGCGGTTTCATAGGTTTTTAGAAATTTTGGCATTTTCATATAGTTTTGAGGGTTTAGGCACTTCCATTAGGGGACCATAGGATTTAGGTTTTATGGTGCACTTTCCTATTGTTTTAGTAGTTTAAGCACTTTCACAAGGTACCTTAAGATTTAGGTTTAAGGTGCATTTTCCTGTTATACGGTTTTAGTAATTTAGACAGTTTCATAGGGTATCCTAAGGTTTAAGTTTAGACACTTTTATAGAGTACCCTAGTGTTTGGAGTTTATGCACTTTCATACGGTTTAAGAATTTTAAAAGAACCCTTCTATATGCACCGATAGTGCACCGACCGGCGTCGGGGACCCACAAGTGGATCTCCGACGCCGGTCGATGCACCATCGGTGCACCACCATCTGTCCCCTTATGTTTTTCGATTTTAAAATTTAAAATTTAAAAAACAAAGAGAGAGTCAGAGAAATCGTGGACAGAGGGAGAGATTGTGGGGTGGGGGGTCACAGGGTGGACCTGGTGGAGCTGGGCTTGGACCTGAGGGGAATTCCCCCGACAAAACTGTACCGGCCGGTAAAATCCTCTTGCATTAACAAGTCTCGTTGTAATACTCCTATAAGCCTAATCCGAATCTGACCCGGCCCAATACATGTGCACTCTTATCCATATCCATACCAAAGGCCATTATACCAACAATAATCAATTTCATGGCTTACCACATTTTGGGCCAATTTTTCCAATTTTACCCTCCAATAGTAGTTATTTTAAGTTTTTACCATGGGCAATCTTGTCTTTTAAAGCAATTTTTCCCATTTTCCATATTTACCTCCCAGGCTTTATTTTTTTACCCTTTAGTCCTCAATTGTCTTTATTGTGTCCCAATTCTCATCCCGAGAAATCCCTTCGGACAAAAAATAAAGTAATTTCGCGCATAAATTTAAATTTTTGTTCGCACCAAATTATACTACTAATAAAGATCTTTAATTTGGTACAAAAAATTAAAAATTCCAATATTTTAGAATTTTACATTGTTGACTTGTTGAGTTACTTTGCACTGTCCTTCGGATAAAATAAAAAAAAAACTTCCGTACACAATTTTTGTATTTATTTTTCTACCAAATTAAACTACTAATAGAGATCTTTAATTCGATAAAAAAAATGAAAAATTTATGCTTTAGAATTATATTTACTGCACGTATAGAGAAATTCCTTCGGATAAAAAAATAAAGTACTTCCGAGCATAATTTTAAATTTTTGTTCGCGCCAAATTATACCACTAATAGAGATCTTTAATTTGATACAAAAAATTGGAAAATTTTACACTGTAGAATTTTATATTGTTGGTTTGTTGAGTTGTTTTGCAATATCCATCGGATCAAAAAATAAAGTACTTCCGCATATAATTTTTTTATTTAGTTTTGTACCAAATTATATTACTAATAGAGATATTTAATTCGATAAAAATTGAAAAATTTTGTACTTTAAAATTTTACATTGTTGGCTTGTTGATTTGTTTTGTAATATCATTCGCATCAGAAAATAAAATACTTCCGCATATAATTTTTTATTTATTTTTGTACCAAATTAAACTACCAATAGATATCTTTAATTCGATAACAATTGAAAAATTTTGTACTTGAAAATTTTACATTGTTGGCTTGTTGAGTTGTTTTGCAATATCCTTCGCATTACAAAATAAAGTACTTCCGCATATAATTTTTTATTTATTTTTGTACCAAATTAAACTACTAATAGAGATCTTTAATTCGATAAAAAAATTTAAAAAATTATACTTTAGAATTTTACTACTAATAGTCAACTATAGCTTTAACGAATCTATTCATAATCTACTTCGGCTGTTTCAATAACGGGCATACAATAACGGACATTAACTTCGTGCAGAGCACAAAGCCTCATACCTAGTTGAATGAAAGCTAGAGAAACCCATTCTGTATCCAAAAACCTCTAGACTTGAACGGCAAGAAAAATAGAAAATTGGATAAATCCTGGTGACTTGAAGAAAAAGAAAAACGAGAAAGAAAAGGAGAGAGAGAGAGAGAGAGAGAGAGAGAGAGAGAGAGAGGAGAAGAACCCTATGAAACGGCAATCGACCTAAATCTCTTTGGACAACTATGGCTTTGCTAATGAATGTGATCAGGAGAGGTACCACCACCGCTTCAACCCTCTTCACAATATCCAATACTATTATCCGTAACCACCACCACAACCACCGCTTGGCTACGGTGGCAGCTTGTTTATCAAATTCAAGACTTCTACCTCTGCGTCGTCCCTTGAGCTCGACGTCGACGACCATGTACGACGACAACTGCACCGTCACCGCCAATGGAGGCTCTTTCACCCGATCCGATGAATTCCCTATTCGACGCGGTAATCTTATATCCCCGTGTGATATATATCGTCAACAGATTAGAGTACAATTTCCCTCAGATTAATTTCCTTTGAATATATTTCGCCCCTGGTGCGGCAAATTTTTTTTTTCCTTTAAGAAATATTGGGTGTCCCAAGTCAGTTTGCGCGCAACTACTCCCAAGGAGCTCAAGGCTCGGCTCGGTTAGGGAAGGGCTCGTTTAGTAATCGAGCTCGAGTCCGAATTTTAGGCTGATATAATATACGAGTTGAGCTCAATATTCTAAAAAGTTAGGCTCTGCTCGATTAGTAAATAACCTAGACGCATCTCATTATCGAGCTTGAGTTTTACGCATTTTTGTAGGCTCGACTCATTAATAGAGGCTCGTCTAGTTAATAAATCAGGCTTGGCTTATTTAGTAAATAGACCAGGCTCGGCTCTTCACCGAGTTCGAATTTTGAGTTTGTCTAGTAAACAAGCCGAGCTCGCTTGGCTTGGCTTGCATGTTTGCACTCCTAGCCACGCCAGGGTGACATGGCCCCAAATCAAACCTACCTTAGAAGGAAGCAAACAGGCCCACCCCATTTGGTTATGCTGCATATGTTAGTTAGCCTTAATTACCTCATTGATTCTCGTAGTTTTTTTAGGATTTCAGTTTAGTTTACATAAGTTCAATATCATCAGTTTTTTTTTTTATCCTTTGTCATATGTCGTATTCGCTAAAATTACAAGGAACAATGGGGGTATAATTTTATGTGTACTTTCAGGCACCTGTGATCAGTACATGGAAAACCCGTTTCAAGTATCCGGCCCACGAGGAGCCTACGAGGTGAAAAAAGTGGAGGAAGGTCTGTTTGTGAGGATGGAGATGCCAGGGATTAAGAAGGAAGACGTAAAGCTACGGGTGGAGTACGGCAATGTGATCATAACAGGAGAGGGGAGGAAGGAATCAGAGTACGAGGACAGTGGGAGAAGTTACAGCGCCAACATTGAGCTTTCGTCGAACTGGTTCGAGCCAAGTAAGATCGACGCAGAGATGAGGAACGGTGTTCTGAGGATGCTTATTCCCTTGGCCAAGAATTTCGAATCAACAAGCGGATTGTGTGAAATCAAGTGTTGGTGATTTTGTGACTGATTAACACGACAAAGAGACTCGTGTTCGAGTGAGTAGCCTTAACTCACCAAAAGGCAAAATATCTCATTTTCAAAGTGAAATTTTGGGTAGCAATACTGGTATGTTTTTGTGCTACAACATATTGCACTCCATTTCAGAATGCTTGAAAACTTTATGTCCATTTCAATTTTGGTCGTAGGAGTACATATTATTGGTTTTGTAATGATAATGAAGCATTATTCTACCTTACACGCTTGGGTCATGGAACTGGGTTTGGAATTTACGCAAGCAGTGATGAAAGATAAAGCCTGCAACCTCTAAAATTGACACTGGCAAAGATCCGATTAGAGTGATAATGGATTATGGGAAAGATTTGGAATAAACTTTGAAGGGAGTAGGGATATATATGGGCACCGCAGAACTGATCAACTTGCTGCATATTTAGTGTCATTATTGGATGTGTAAAAGAACACCTGAAAATTTTCGGTCTCTTTGAGTATACAGCAAAGAAATAACGGTATGCTATTGATATGCAATTCGTGGAGTACAAGATAAGACACCAAAATGAAGTAAAAGAATCAGATTTTCTAATTGGGTTATGCATTAATATGCAAACTTGCCAACAATGTACATAACGAGTTGGATAAGGGAATTAACTTCCCTTTTCTTCCGTGTTTTCTCAACAAATTTTTGATCCGCTCATAACATAAAAAGTAAAAGAAAAGAAAAAGATATACATGCTTTGAGCTGGCACTGTGCAGAGCTCCATTGTAGTTGTCAATGGCTTCTATAATGATATTCAAGGAATCAAGAATTCATGGAAATCTTTGTGATCAAATCAGAATATGAAGTCACTCAGCTGAACGCTCTTGTTATTCTGGGCATGGGCATTCTTGCTAACAACATATGCATTATCTTCTACACCGGCATTCAAACAATTCATCCTATGCCTGCAACATTGACAGCCCCTTGGCTTATGGGTTGGTAGGAACTAGGAAGGGGGGGAAAAAAAGAGGTTACTGGGTAAGCTTTAGAAGTTACCATTCAAAGTGATCTTCGCAGCAAATAGATCCCCAGATAATTGAAAGTCCAGCTCCTTTCCTGTAATAGAAATTCACATGATTTGCCAAGATAATGGGATCATAGTTCAAAAAAGGGATATGAGCCACGGATAAATTAGAAGATCACAATATTCTGATTAAAACATTTTCCGGTTATGGTATTTTAATTGGCAAACTTCACCATCGTAATGTCTTGATGAAACTTATGAAATCATCATTATTATCATACTTTCATTGTCAATTTACCCCAAAAAAAAAAGTTCCTGGGAAAGAATAATGTACAAGGGCATTAGATTTATCTATCTCGGCAATAAAGTTTCTATGTATATTCAATCTGGAGAACTGATCAATGCGAAAAAGGCAAAGAACAATTGAAAGTGGAAGAGGATGCATACCATGTTGCAGTGTACATGTTGTAGAACTTTTCAAAGGCTTTATCGAAGCAGAAGTGACAAGCTAAAAGATCCTTGATATCTGTCACCTTGCATGTTGATTTGCAGCACTTAACCTATGACAACCAAGTTGCATCATTTAAGCATGTGAAACCACCACTGCTTCACATATACATAATGCAACCACAAAGCACCAGACTTTGGAAGCAACGGAACCATGCATCCATACAAATGCACGGAAACTAACTGAGTAAGTAAATGCTTCACGTTCAGGCTTTGAATGGGGAAAGCCCCCGAAAGAACCAGCATTTTGAAATATAAGATGCCAAGCCAAAACATTCGAAGGGCCAAATCTAATTAGATAAGCTTATCAACCTAAATTTCACTGAGCAGCAGACGAAAGGGAATCTATCCATAATAATGTACTATACCGTTACCCCGCATAATCAGTGCAATGGCACGTTACTATAGCCTCTTTAAACAGATGTAATAAAAAAATGGACAAGGAGATGCTACAATGGCATGCTACAACCAAACACTTTTTTCAAATAATTATCTTGTGTGAACTGAATTTCTTGGTATCGACTAAAAGCTAAACAAAGTAAAATGTGAGTGAGTTAGGATGAAAATATCTTTAAAAAAGGATGACATTTAGTTTCCAATTGCAGATTTGTTTGTCATGAAGTTGTGTCTATACCTAATCGAATGTAATGCAATTTCAAATGAATCTTAACTAATCTTATCAACATAGACCTGGAAATGGCTACAATACACACCCAACATTAAAGGTGTGTATCATATGCAGCTATTGTATGGTCCAGATTGTGCCACCTCATTGGCAATCGTAACATTTTTAAGTGCTTCATAACTTTTCAGCTATATGATTCATAACATTTCCTATGATTCGTAACATTTTGGTGTCTCGTAACTTTTATAAGTGTGTATGACACACACCCAAATAAGGGGTGTGTATTGTAGCCTTTTCCCCTAGACCTACATGCATTATGTTAACAATTTCCTTATCCGAACAAGATTCATACTTTCTTCTGATGCAGCACCTTTGCATACCAATATTGTGGTAAATAGATAATATTCCAGGAGGAATCACTTGGGCAATCATATGGACACGAATTTTGACTCAGCCAACGATGGAAAGTAAAACCTCTAACTCTCCCTTGTAGATGCAGTAGAGAGTAGTAAATACTACTAAAATCTTCTAGCAATACTTTTTTTTCCCTACAAAACAGACTCAAACTCAACAGTGACCAGCCGCAGAGATATTACCCCTTCTTACAAGAACCAAAAACAAAATGTACTGCATATTCAAGTAAAATTTCTCTGACTACATACGATCTACAGAAGTCTGGTCTCACCAAACGCTTGAGCTTATAGGAGTAATATTGTCTGTGGGACGGGTGTGCCCTGATGTGCTCACTCAAATGACCTGCACTGCAAATGAACGTACACAACGTCACTCCATTATCGTCTCAATGGTCAGAATCTTCACCACGACCATGACACTAGCAACACCACATATTTGTAGAATTGACAACTGACCAGAAATACCAATCATGAAATCGTTTTACTACGCGCAAGGCTTACCTGTCACAAAAGGTGGTGCTGCAATAAAGGCAGGTGGCCAAAGCTGATGACCTAGAGCATGCATTACACTTCGCAGCTGATGAGTTTTTGCCAATTTGGTGGCATCTGTGTATCGGAGAAGACCATGAACAAATAATACCATTGGAACTGTTAAGCCTCAAAATGTCATCACAGAGCAGAAAATTATCAACAACTATTTCTGGTTGTATATCCCAAGCATAAGTTTAAGCCAAAAAAGAACAAGGTCACTGGTCGATCTGGAGATGCACGTCATTATAAATAGTTTCTGACGGGCAACAGTTCTAACTAGCACCTTCATGCAGGAATCACAAGGGAACACCTGAATATTTCTTTACATGACAATTGTGGTATCCTAAAACAAAGTTGTACGAAGGGCAGCTACTTGTCGATCTCTACAAATATTGCAAAGCTTATCTTATCTTATATTCAAAAAAGACATGATTATGGTATTTTGGATTGGCATATTAGAATGAACATGACTTTCAAAGAGTATACTTTTTTATTGACATAATTGACTTATCAGTGGAAACCTATTTCACTACCAGACACCAAAATACAATAATAAGCAGCCGTGGTTGTTAGTCCATGAAACCCCTAGTGAATACATCAATGAGTATTCACACACACACACAACATAAATATACATATGCACTGTCCCACACGTATACATACATGCATGCGTGCATATATACCTATAAGTATATATACTATCTATATAAACGCAACTGTATGCAGTGGTGTAGCTATGCAGTGGTGTAGCTAGGAATTCGCTTTAGTGGGGTCGCTTTTTAAACAAAGTTCGCGAAAAATTAATTCGCTATGCTAGAATAATAACAAAAGACTTTTGCACCACGTATAATAAAAGAGCTGGCGTATTTATTACGAGATTCACTTACACGAATTATGAAAAGAAATCAATGGTTGAATTGTCTCAGCAGATCAAGTCCAAAACCAATTCAAGACATAATAAGAAAAAGTCAATACTTAGCAATCTTTTCAATTAGAAAGTTTTTTCACATATTATTGATAAATCTCCAAATTCAAATTGAGCTGTGGGTTCTATTGTCACACTGTCAGAGAAAAACAAACAAGACTATATCAAAATTTCACATAATTGTTAAGACTCTTAAGAGTATAATTCATATAGCCCATAATTTAGTCACTTTTGGATTTTTGATATTATGCATTAGAGAGTTTCAATAGTAAGCGGTGGTTATTTTTCACATTAGACATCTCATTTCATCAGTGGAGGACAAGGTGAGTAACGCGTGTAAGAACCTGCTCTTGGGAGGGGAACAATAGATGGAAACGGCTATCTAATATTCAAAATAAAAAGTTCAGAGTGAAATAATTTACAAAATGTATTAGAATGATTAAAAATAGAATATTTTATGAAAGACAATTCATCAGGAAAAATACAAAATTAAAATAATTAAGAAAATTCAGTGGGGGACTGGGCCCCCATTGGGCCCACTCTATCTCCGCCGGTGACTGTTTGCATATGCTGCTGTATGTTTTGAAGATACCGACGTATGTTTCTACATATAAG
The DNA here is from genome assembly GCA_963854785.1 of Vaccinium vitis-idaea. Lineage (NCBI taxonomy): Eukaryota > Viridiplantae > Streptophyta > Magnoliopsida > Ericales > Ericaceae > Vaccinium > Vaccinium vitis-idaea. Next base: position 37,961,559 of record OY978215.1, read on the forward strand.
TTGCTGTTAGCAGGAGCACTCTCAATTTCAGTGAGGGATTAAGGACTCCCCACTCTGCCACTCCCCAACTCTATTCCAACAGAAACAATGAAGAAAACAGAAATTCGGCAAACCAAATATCAGATGGGAAACGAGAATTAGAGAGAAGTAAGAAGAGAGATCAATATATGGTAAGGTGAGGTAAAGCCGGCTGAGCCATGTGCATCATAGATTACATAACGTTCTTGTAAGGAGTTAACAAGAAGGGTGGTAATCCAAATAGAATAAGGCCCAATAATACTTGGTTTGGTGTGGTTATCAAGTACACGATAGTATGAAACAAAGCAGGTGGGACATAAGCCTAGGTAATTGGGACAAAAGCGTCATGATTCACAAAATTGATTTTAATAAAAAAGAAGTAGAGAAACAGAAACATAGCCAGCCAGACAAAAAAATGGAAAACAAGATATAAAAGCTAGTGAATACTTTGCTTTATATGGAAAGAAGCAATTTACACATCAGCTTATAGCATTTTTATCACATATAACATTAGTAAATATCAGTGTGAGCAAAACAATGATGCCTAAATGAATTATGCAAGGCTCGTAACACTAGCAAACCTTTTGTAAAGTTCAAGAAGGTCTCTGGATAAGGAAACGGGTTTTTGTTGACTTATTGCAACCTGCATGAGAGGAAAACCTTAAAAAGCTTAATCAAACGGCAACGATCAAAGGAGTAAATGGTAGCACATCATTTCAAAGATCTTCATTGACGTAGGAAGAGACAAACTACCTGGTTACATGTTTGACCTTCATGGTTGGATATCAGCACCACACAATCTTCAGGAAGATGCCCAGGCCTCTGACATTTCCAACTACAATGGCAAGAAAGGATATATGATACACCATTGCAAAACAATTAAAAGAGGGAGATGGTAAGCATCTCTATGATTAATGGAACATAAGAATCAGATATTCCACATAACTATCTCCCCAAAAGCATCAAGTACAGTATCAACAATGTCTTACTTTTAGCATGGACTGCATCTCAAGGACATTGTTGCTCATAAGTTTGGCAGAAAAAAAAGATAACTGAAGGAACTGGACAGTAAAACGTACCATTCATAAGTGCAGAGGCTGGATGTCTTTTTGGACCAACGCAGACGGTTATGATCCCAGGTGTCGCCTCCAAATTCAACAACTTGTGAAGAATTAGGACCAGATAAGGATTCATCTCTTCTTTGGGTGCTTAAGGACCGCTGAAAATATTATCAGAGAAAAGGGTTACACAGATAGGAAGCAGAAGCAAAGTTAAGGCCTATTTTAATTTGAAGACAAATTACAAACACCTCCGAAAGTTTGAGGTTCTCCAGTAGCTCAGCTTTGCAATCCATGCTGCAGATATCATCATCAGTCTGACAAAACAGACAAACGAATATCAAAGACAAGGTCACACGATGTGTAGACAATAGACATGTACATTCTAAACGCATAAAAGTGTATTCAGTCAAAGATACAGTTGACAAATCCCACCTCATCGCAAATGTATTCTCCGTATTTTCCGCATACCACACAAACAGGTTCCCCAGGAACAGCAAAACGCTGCTCACTTCTGTTCTTAACTTGATCAACTTCGTCAGACTTACCTAAAAGAGTACAACCAAGAGACTGTTAATATAACACTCTGGGAGTCTGGACTGGCTTCTCATGCCGGGTAGCCAAGGTGAACAGAATGAAAAGATAATAAGATCTATGTGCATGATTTAACAACAGCTATAACTTCTTTTGTACATGAAGTCACTGCAAACTTTGGTCTCGGCAATAAACACACATTCAATTGCCAGGTTTAGCCTTTTGTGCATGAAGGTTTTATCATAGGACTTTGAATCGTTCAATGGAAGGGTAGTTTTTCTCAACGAGCTCAATGAAAGGACTATTGCTCAGGAAACATTGCCAAGATACTTCTCCGGAAGCGGAGATCTTGAGTTAAGCTGTCCCCTTTAGGATCACCAAGACGTTTAAAAGGTACACGCAGGATGGGGGAATTAAATGTGCCTAGGAGCTGTTTAGTTGCTCAAATACACCCAAACACATTGTCACCAAAAGCCAACTCCATGTGATTCCCCCATACTAACAGCAAACTTTCAATTGTTTGCCAAACAGTTAGAAAGCAAAAACTTACCGTATTTACTTAAGGCCTCAACTCTCCAAATCCCATCCCCACTTGTCTCAGCTAAAATATACACTGATGCTGAGCCTAATACTAACAAATGGCCCAATACTCTCTTTCTTTGCTCCCCCAATGCAAATATATCTTTTAAATACACAGGACATGCACAATAATTTACCCTTAAACCCTGGCATTGGCATATCTACACTAAGCGGATAGAATAAGATGAGTATGCTCTCCATGTCCACCACGTTACCACCTTCCCCCAGCCCTGTGACAACCTAGATCAGCAGTAAGGGCCAGAAGATCTCTTTGATAAATCACAATCATTTGTAGAGCTACATTATCATGTAGCCCATTCATGGGATTTTGAGGTCCTGGAGCTATGTGAGTGCTTATTAGAGTCGAGGCTCACCAAGATGCATCAAGGTTTGAGGGAAATGCACTTCGACCAATCTGAAAAAAAGAGACGTGATGCTACTCCATATATGGAAGCGCATCTCATTATCTCTAATCCGCGTTACATCTTTCTCCAATACAGTTGAGGTTGTCATACACATGGTATCAAACACACCAGAAGTTGCCCCAGCCACCAGTCCAGCCTGGGCATTACTCTATTGTCACCAGCTGTCTTCACAGCCTAAAGCTCCTATGAATAGAGTGACAATGAAGATTTGTCTGCCCAACACAAGGTTTTCGTCTAAGTTGGGGTTTGGCCTGAATTATCAATTCTAAAGGCAGTTGGTATTTTTCATGTTTACTTTAGTCAGATTTTTGGGATTAATAATTCGTCTCGAGAAGAATCCCGAAATATAAAAATGTGACTGAAGTTGAAAAGAGTTCACAAAAGAAGAATAATAAGATAGTGAAACTGTCTTTTTCAAACATTTTACGCATTTAGTGATTCTTTCTTAAAACTTTTGGTCATAATTCATACTTTTCCGATTCCTCCCGTCAAGATGAACGATTAATCCAAAAAAATCCAATACGAAAATATAAATAGAAAAAAAATTATCAAAAACACTCTCATGAAAATGTAGGGGAAACAGACCGTAGTCTCCAAAAATCTTCAACTCTCTCCACCGAAAGAAAAAAAAAAAAAAAAAAAAAGAAGCAAAGGAAAGACACCACCTAGATATACAAATTTTGTCTTTTTTGATCCTGCATCATATCTTGCATATTTTTTTTACCATTTTATACTCAGTAACATATACCCCCAGATAGCAACCGCACTTGTGATGTCCAAATTCCAAGACATATTATGCATGCATGTCGAACCCTTTCAGAGTATCCTTGCGCTAATGACGTGGTCGTATACTAGATGCTCCTACATTTCTTTCCCCAGAAAACCAATTCTACCTAAGTTTCAGGCCTTAAACACTATTTTGTCAAACAACAAACTACAATGGGCCTTTTTCCATTATGAGCTCATTTTTTGAACTGTAGGCACCAATTAATGACACAAATATCTTAATGAAGACAGTGATAGCTCAGAAAGCATAGACAGAAAAAAACATTAAATGACAGCTAATGGGTAGGCATCAAGAGCAAACCAGAACAAGTAGGATCCGGCTTCACTTCACCAGAATCCAGAACCAAACTAGAATTAGGTTGAACCAGCTTCTTTTCGCAATCTGATGACACACTTCTGTCACCTGAGTTTCATTAACATATGTAAAACAACTTTAGATCCATAAGTTGTCTAGTGTTTATAGTTATAGTCAGTCATGGAATTCAAAATGCGGCGGCCAAGCAGCTAAAATAAGTTCATAATCAACAAAGAAAAACCCAGATTTAAATCCTTTTAAAATAGCAAACGAGGAGGAGAAACAAGGAAAGGGATTGCAGAGCAATGAGAAACCTCTCCAAATTTGATAACACAACTTGCGACTAAATCCAAGAGACTTCAAAAGGACAGTACAGTAAAACCGGCTGCACAACCTATTTTGTTGCTGAATGGACTACATTGAATCTTATGGTTAGTTTTATTAAAGAAATTTTTTTTTTAGGAGGAGGATAACTCAATGTTAGTTTTTTTTTTTTTTTTGTTGTTGCTTTCTTCTTGTTTGTTTCAATTGGCAGATAGGGACAGCTCGTTCGGCCAGGATTCTTTCTTAATATCTTTTCTATTGGGCCAGTAAGTCGGGACAAAACACTCCTCTTGCAACCAATTAGTTACCTATATATTACTATATCAGGGGTTGTCACTCACCTCAATCAGAAAAGGAATTACTCAGTGTGTGCTCCCATTAGTTGGTGGAGTTGGGTGGAAGAAGACTACGGATGGACCAAAGCTTGACACTGTTTGGTGCAAAGTGGTTCACTCAAACTTGAACCCATGTTCTCTCGCTTGGTGACCTAATGCATAAACAAATGCACAAGTTTCTATCGTCACGCTTGTTTGACTTATGGTATGTACTTGAATTGTAGTATGAAATGCAAAACTCAATTAAATCTCACAGCACATAAAAACAAGTTAAAAAGTAAAGATAACATAAACCAATGACAGATTATACTTCGAAATAAAACATAAAAAAACTTACTATCATAATCTATCAACTGTATTGATGGACGAGGACTTTCCTGCCAAAAAAGAGGTGAAAGAAACATCACATGATGCAAAATAAAAGATAATTGAACAATGAAGTACATAACAAATCACAATAATTGTCATTACCAAAACATCTTCTCTTAATTCCTGATAAGTGTGAGACGAACGGACTTCCTTCCTGTTGATACAAGTTGGAAAAAGAAAAAGGCCAGGTCTTGTATGAGCTAACATATCCACCCAAGTAAGCTCAATTTACCAGAAGAAAAAAGAAAGTAACAGAAGCATGAACTTGAACCACAAAAGGAAATTCACAAGCTCAAATGTCTGAACATTGCCCTGTTTGTTAGCACTTATAAGCTAAGTTACTCGGCTTATTTGCTTTAAAAACAGCTGCTCCCTCCGTCCCATAAAGTTTGGTCCCTACGAAACTACGTGCAATTTTCAAACTAAAAAATAATGTATTTGCTAAAATAATTTGAATTTTTTTTTTTTGCACCGTATAAAAGTTCTCAATGAGATCTATCAAACAAGATCCATATTGCCTAAAAAATTATTTTCGTAAGTACATTATTTTTTAGTTTGAAAATTGCACGTAGTTTCGTAGGGACCAAACTTTATGGGATGGAGGGAGTAATGAAGAGTGTTTGGTAGCAATTTTCGATAACTACTCATATTGCTTTTTCAGCTTATTGGAATAGAAAATATGAGATTATTTTGAACTCCAATACGTAGCTTCTTCACTTATTTGAAGCTGAAAAAAGTTAGTGATGGAGAAAAAAATTCCTTATATCTAAGTAGCTATATACAATCATTAAGGATAATCTAGACATTCATTGGATAACAAACTATTCTACAACTTATTTATCTAACACTTCCAACTTCTATTGAAGCTATAAAAAAGCTATACCAAACGCGCTTACAAATTGTGCTTAGTCTTTTAAATAAATAATCAGATAATCCATATTCAAAAAAAAAAAAAAAACTCTTAATTTACAAGCGATAACAAACCGGGCCAATATGCCGTACACTGTAAAAATAATTCAAATGCACCTTCTCTTATCAATATAATCCTGGTGAGACATTGGCCCATCGTTATAATGAATGATTTCATGATTTTGATCAGTTTGGGGCCTCTTTTCGCGGCGGCGTTTACGGTGAACGATTCTTTCATCGCCGGAGGCTGCTCGGTCTTCGGTCGGAGGAGGGTTATTTCCGGAGGCTATATTGTAAGCTGGAGAATTTTTGTGGGGGAAATTGAATGAGCCAATTAACCAAAACCATAAACAAGTAGCAATTTCAAAAGATGCAGGAGAAAATAGAGAGAGAGAGAGAATGAATTTGATTGATACCTGTGAGGTTTTGAATGGCGGTGTTGAGACTTAGGTCTTTGTTGTATGCAAAGGAAGGGTTCTTGTACAAGTTCGTTCTAGTCGTCATCTTCTACTCTCCTCTCCAATCCTTCCTTGATCAGCAACCAGAAACAGCTTTCGATCATCCACTTAATTTCTTTCTTTCGACCCAGCAAAAATGGACAGACTACATAGACTGAATAGGGGATTTTTCGTCGAACTACTACGTTTTCAGCAGGCTTATATGTTGTTTTGGTCCCTGAAGTATGCCACAAATTTTAAAATCGTCCTATTAAGAATTCTAGTTTCAATTTCATCCTTATAAAACTTTGACGATTTCAATGTTATCCTTCCATTCAATGAAAAACGAAAAAGGCTTACGTGGACTAACAGGAGCCTAGTCATCCTATGACATGTACCATTCCACAATTAAAACCAATGGTGGGTCCCTGTCATCCTTCTCTCTCCCCCCACTTCAATTTCCAAACTAATTATCCAAACACTCCCTGTTGTTAAAAAAAAAAATAGTTAAAAAAAAAAAAGCCTCCTGTGGACTTTCGATTTTCGCGCAGGCGAAATAGATATCCACGGAGTTTTTGGTTAACAAAGGCGATCCGGGAAAATGAAGAAAAATTTAGAGTTGCCACCCGGGGTTTAATACTTGAAGAATGTAGGGTACCTGAGAAACCGTTTTAGAAAATAATGACTCCGGTGCCACTGAAAAAGGGTTTGATCTGCGAAAAATAGAGATTTTGGGTTCGGGAGCCAGGTTACCCGCGGGGAAGGTTTTGTTCAAAAATGCACCCCGCGTGCCCGGAATTTTCCGGTCTTTACTAAACATTTGTGGGATTTTTCTTTGAAAAGATTTTATGGAAAAACTTTGTTTCACATAAACAATAATAACATGCTTTTAAAGAAATAAACAAATAACGATGATTAATCAAACAACATATAATCAAATAAATAAACACGAGAGAATTATTTAATGAGGGGTACAAAATGTAAAAAAACAGAAGATAGAGGGAGGAAACTGTAATTTTGCTTCACTGGTTTTCCAGAAAACAGAGCATCGGATTTTTGGAAAACAGAGCATCAAAAGGGTTTTTCCATTGATACCGCACGGTGTCAAACTTATGCCGCGTGGCACATTAAGCATACCGCACGGTGCCACTGTGCAGTGTATTTTCTGAAAATTTTCATTTCTGTCCGATCGAGACCAGCTTCTATTTTCATGTAAAAACCAACTTTTATTTGTTAAACAAAGAGGGTTTTGAAAATGATTTTGATGAAAGAATGTACCTTATTTTTAGGGTCGGCATCCCGCGATAATGAATCGTATCGCGTGACACTTACCCAAAAGGTTCGAATCTTACTGGAACGTCTCCATTTGGGCTCGGGGAAGAGCTACAGAGCTCTCCTCGAGACCGGCAGAAACCACCCCTCAGAAGATTTGCAGTTCGAAAATGAGCTCTCGTACCTTGAAATGGGATTGAATGGATCGGGTTGGTTGGTTGCGAGAGGTAGACACTGGGTTTCTGGTTTTTGTATGAAAGAGAAGCTTGGTTAATGACTGGATGTGGGTATGGTAGACGAATTTACAGAAAGGGTAGTGATACCACTGGATTAATTCGTACGGGGAGAATTTCCTTTTTTTTTTATCTCTTTTTTTTTTCTTCTTTGGCCGGGGTAAGTTTTTATAGCCGGAGATGAGCCGGTATCATTACCGAATATCATCATGAAGGAATATCATCATTCGTTTTCTGAGCTGCTGGAGCTTCCCGAGAATCCTGTTGATGGGACATGGGTGCCGCACGGCATCAAGGGTGTGTCGTACGGTGCATAAAGAAACACCGCATGGTGCAAATGGAAGTTTAAGCCGTACGGTTCAGAGTTCTGGGCCGTACGGTTCAGGTGGGGTTTTGGGTTTTTGGTTTGTTTGATCCATCCGTTCCAAGCAACCGTTTCAAGGTATGTTTCGCGCGTTCTTTTCATCATTGGGGATGCATGAGTCATCACAATTGGGGTGTCTACAGTTGCCCCTCTTCGACACGGCTTGGTCACCGTCATGTCGGTGCAAGTCGTGCTAGAAGATTCGGACATCCCAATTTGAACAACCGTGCAGAAAACAAACTAAAAAAAAACAGTAAATTTTGGTCGAGCTCGGAGCTTCCTACGTACCTCGTTTGAGAGGATCAGACCGATCGTAGTTCGTCGGGGCCGTTATGAAAAAGCTGGCGCCTCATTTTTCAACGAGGAAAAAACAAATGATACTTGCAAAAAAAAAAAATGATTCGGAGGCTCTGAAAGCCATGAAAAATAATTTGGGAGGCTTTGGAAGCCGTGAAAAATAATTTGGGAGGCTTTGGAAGCCGTGAAAAAAATAATTTGGGAGGCTTTGGAAGCCGTGAAAAATAATTTGGGAGGCTTTGGAAGCCGTGAAAAATATGGGTTCAGAAGATTTTGGAAAGACAATCGCCGTAGAGGACTTAGAAATTTTGGTAAGTACCCAGAAAACATGATTTTTTTTGGGTGAAATGGTGGATGCTTATGAAAACACTAGTAAGTGAAAGGGGTAAAAATGCAAATTTGGAGTAACTGAAAGGGGATACCGCACGGCATATAACTGTATACCGCGCGGTGCGAAAACCTATACCGTACGGTGCAACTGAAAATTTTGCCAAGTTTGGTCGAAAACCGCCAACTCCTTCCGTCTTTCACGTATTGTGTTCAAAAATACTTCGATCAGTTGTTTCCGAGTGAGAATCGACCTCCCCTTGTCCGAAATCTTCTTCTCCTTTCCAAAATTTCCGATCGAAATCCTTGATTCAAACCCATGGCGAGTTCGAGCGATAATGAGGGCCGTTCGTCACCGTCCGATGCTAGACCGTCGTCGCCGGCGTTCATGGAAGGGGGTTCATCTTTGATCCGTGGAGGAGAGAATACAGCCACCCAATCGGTTGTGGGTGGCCCATTACCGACTGAAATTGATTCGGTCACAGCGAATCCTGGTGGTACTGAGCGCCGCATGGTGCTAATCGAGGGTGGAGCATCCTGTACGGTTGAGGCCGAGATCCGTACGGCAGATTCTAGCCGTGGAGGATCCCGTACTGTGGTGTCGAGCAGTGGTGTGGTGTCGACAAGCGAAGCCCGCGGTCCGGCTGGGGGTAGTTCGGACACCATGGTTGCCGATGAGTTGCCGGCGAGTGACGCCGCTGTTGATCGACCTGAGGGGAGTAGTGATGTTGCCATGCAGGGTGGCGAGAGTGGCTCTGTGGCCATGGAGGTTGACGTGTCAGGCACGGGTGCCCAAGTTTCAGAGGTGGAGATGGATATTGGAGGTGCTCATGTTTTGGTTGAGTAGAGACCTGCTGGAGAGGGTGTAGACATGGGTTCTCAAGAGAGTTTGGTGCCCAGTGATCTTCTGAGTGCTTCTTTGGTTACTCAGATACCCATTGGAGGAGAGCAGACGTCAGTGGCTATTCCCGTGATCAGGAGGGATCTGGGGAAGGAAAAGGTTACAGTGGAGGAGGCTCGGGACTCGAGCAGTGGAGGTGAGGATATGGAGGTTGGGGCTTCGGACCCAGTAGTTGTTCCTGTTGCAGTTGGTTCTTCCAGGGCTCCGGGTTATACCATGGCTGATACGCTGGAGGGAGTGAGAGATGAGGACCTGGCACGGACCCTTCAGGAGGATCCAACTTTTGCTGAGGCTCTTGCCGAGGAGAGAGTGCCCGAGCACGTTCAGGACATGTTCCTTGAGGAGAGGCAAAGAGAGGCTGAGGCTGAGGCTGAGGCTGCAGGAGAGGGTGCAGGGGAGGGTGCTCTTCTGTCTTTGGTGGCAGAGGTGGAGAGAGCTCAGAGAGTGCGTCCTCCGTTCAACCCCGAGACTTACGTGCCACGGGTGCACTTCTTTATACCGATGGGGTCTGACGTATATTCGCCAAGACACTTGTTCTATGACGAGACGACTTTGCTGAGGGACCCGGAGACCCATATTTCTACACGTCCATTGGTACGTACTTTAATTGCTGCTTTCAACTGTTGTACTTGTCTTGAATTCCTGTGCATGCATGCTTTCCATTGCTGTTTGTCTGAAAAACTTATACCTGCTTACTTTGAAACAGAGGAATGTCTCCTTGTCGGTTTACGGAGGTTCGTCAGACTCTTTGGAGCGCTTCAGGAGTTTGCCTGGGGCAGTGAGAGAGGTGATCGAGGGCACGGGCTTCATGGACTTCATTCGGCTTCTGGTGCCGACGCGGGCGGACCGCAGGTTGCTAAGAGCTCTGATTGAGCGTTGGTGGGACACCACCAACACCTTTCACTTGAGGTTTGCTGAGATGACCGTGACGCCTTTGGACTTCTCGGCGATCACAGGTTTGAGAGTGGGCGGCGAGCCAGTGCCTTTCGACTCGGGGCTATATAGAGACAGTGCGGCTGTGAGGCACTTTCTGGGGAGAGAGATAGGCGATGGAGAGTCCATGGTGAGGTGTGACCATTTGCCAGCCTTGTGGGACCACGAGCCAGAGTCACCGACAGAGGTGGCTCAGATGGCTAGAGCTTACTTGCTTTACTTGTTTGGTGTGTCCCTGTTTCCGAACAGGCGGAGTGAGGTTCACTTGGGTTGGCTTCCAGCACTGGCAAACCTCGGTAGAGTGGCGAGCTTGGACTTCGGAGGTGCTGCTCTTTGTACTCTCTACTGTTTCTTGGGCGCTGCTAGCCGAGGGGTTGGGACGAGCCTCGGAGGCTTCTGGAGAGTGCTTGAGGTAAAAACTTTACATGTTTGTTTCTTGCTTTCAATTCCCTGAGATCTTGTCGTGTAGACTGTAGCTTGCTGATGATACCTTTTAACCATGCAGGTGTGGGCTTATGAGGTGCTGGGGATGTATCCGCCGGCAAACAGTCATGAAAATGAGGAGGTGATCCCCCGAGCAGCGAAGTGGGATCGAGAGCATCGAGGCGGCAGTGTACATGCAGGGAGACTGAACGACTTTCGCCTTTTCTTGGACCAGACTGATGGTAGCACGGTATGATCCTGAATCTTGTGTTGCTTTTAAACTCGAACTTTCTGTTTGGCTTCCAAAGTTTCTGAAGAACTTGAATTCCTTTGCAGGTGAGATGGCATGCTTGGGATGCGGTGACTGACCAGTACCTGGAGAGGAGCAGGGAGCTGACACGGGGGCGGATCTTGCTGGAGTCCCCGTACGGTTGGCAGTGGTACTTGGGAGAGAGGGTGCCTCGTCAGTCCCTCAGGTCAACGCATTTCAGGATACCGGGGCGTATACCCCCCGGCGTACAGCGGACTGACGAGTACACACGGGCAGAGATAGAGAGATACACCGTGCTGGACACTGTGTTTCCCTTCAGCAGTTCTCCAGACTATGAGAGCTTCTTGGTTGGCCACCTGGCCAGTTTCTTGGATATGGAGACCCGTATAGCAGCCCTGGAGACAGCTTTGCCGGTGTTGAGGAGGGAGATAGAGGTGCAGACTCCTAGAGGGATGATCGGAGTGTTGGAGGTTCCTCGTGTAGCACCTCCACTAGACCTTACTTCTGTTCAGGTACCCTGAAAAAAAAGAAAAAAAAACGTGTTTGCAGTTTTATGTGTTCTTGTGCATTATTGACGATACCTGTAAAATGCTTTTTTTTGCAGATTCCTGTCAGCTGGGCGTCAGAGTCCTATCAGCTGAACTTGGATTTGGAGGCTTTAGTGCACCGGTTGATGATAGGCGACGTTCCAGAGGTGCGCCCCCGAGCTGTGCCAGGAGTGGTTTTCAGAGAAGGCGGCCCTGGTAGAGGTGGACCAGGCCGTGGTAGCGGAGCTCGGGGAGCTGGAGGTAGAGCTCGCGGTGGTAGTGCCGACAGAGGCAGAGGTGCCGACAGAGGTGGTGGTGCCAGAGGTGGAGGTGCCCGGGGGACTGACAGAGGTGGTGGTAGAGGAGCTGGCGGGCCTAGCAGAGGAGGAGGACGTAGAGCTAGTCGTAGTCCTTCTCCTGGCAGAGGGAGTTCTCAGGTAACCTTCATGCTTTGATTTGTGCTTTCAGTTTTTGCATATGATCCTTGTATACTGATGAAATTCCTTTGTTTCGTATAGAGTGTGTCCCCACCTCCGAGTACTGGGCGCAGGAAGGTGCTGATGAAGCAAGCTGGTGGTGGTCCTACGACTCCTCCTTCCGACAGAGTTCTTCGAGGTCGTCAGCCTTCCGCTGACCGGCCGGGAGGGAGTGCACCAGGGAGTTCAGCTCCACCGTCACGGTGGTCTTTCAGAGAGGCAAGGAGCAGCGAGGAAGAGGACACAGGTCCCGCTGAGTCTGAGGAGTTTAGGCCTCGAGTGCAGAAGAGGCCGCGTGCTTGAGTAGGTAGGACAGGCCTGCGTGCCTGCTTTTGATTTGGGCGCCTGTTTGCCCGTTCTTTCTTTTCGTAGATGCGGCCTACGTGCCGTAGTAGTAGTTTTGATCATGTCGGGCCCGTTTTGCCCTTTGGATGGATGCACATTTTACTTATGACATGGATATTGCATTGGTTTTGTAAAATTTCGCATTTATGTTTATGTAGAATGACGTACATTGACAAAAATTTGAATCTTAAAAACCAAACCTAGCACAGAAAATGTATGACACGAGACTCTGCGGGGAAATGAAATATACATGAGTTTGAAACTTTTTGGCTTTTTGTGGGAAGAACTGGAAGAAATGGTGAGAGAGAGGAGTTTAGAGTGAGGAGCGCCCCGAAGCTAGACATCTTGATTCAATAAATCCCGAGCGTACGCAACAATGTTTGAATATTTTGAGAAATTGCGAAAAAGTCGCAAAATTTCATTCAAAGTTCCTGTACCCGGGGTCTTTCTGTGTACCCGTTTACCGAGACATCTTCAAAAGTGCCAAATAATTCCTCTATCAAGACCTTGATGCTTTTTTTGAATTGTATGTACGAGAAAATTGGCCAAAAGAAGCTTGGAATGGGTCCCAGAGGGTAAAAATTGGATTTTGATCAAAATTAGCCAAGTGCACCGCACGGCGCATAAAATGATACCGCACGGTGCAGGCGTAGTGCCGTGCGGCACCGGCGCTTGAGGTCCCCACTTCTGATGCTGTTATCTGCGATCTGGGCTATGGTTCTGGCCCTCCAATGCATGATTCAAGCGTTCAGAAACCTTGAAATGCTGAACGGTAGTCTATCTTTGGGAAAGTTCATGAATTTTTGCATTGTCCTTGCTTCCTCCAATGCGGCACGCTTCCCGAGGCGGGTGTTTCGCTTATAAACAGTACTGCCAACTCTCATATCTCCAACTACATCTCGTAAATGGCTGTTAGCATCTCAGCCTTGGTTCGTCCCTGGCTCGACGAGCTTGACGGTCTTGGGTGGCTGAACTTCCGGGATCACAGGTTGGCGTCCATGCGTTACATTCGGGATGTAACCATACGCCCTGAGTTGCTCCATGCTGCTGTCCGTTTTTGGGATCCGGAAGTGCATGTATTTCGCTTCGGTCTTCATGAGTTATGCCCCACGGTGGAAGAGTTCCATGCATATCTTGGAGGCTTTGATCTGGAGACTCCCGTTGTTCCTCTTCAGGGAGCGAATTATGCTGATGTGTTGTCCTCAAAGCTGGGCTTGAGCAGAAATGCGGCAAGGTCCATGATCCAGGGAGGTGTGCTCAACATTCCACGCTTGATCAGTCAGTTTCGACCTGAAGGCTTTGTATTGTGCCTCGTGATTCTAGCAGCGTTCTTGTTTGTTCGCACAGACAGTCAAACAAGTGCAGCACTGGTAGGAGTGGCCAAGCAGATTGAGGAGCGCAAAGATGTGGCTCCGATGGTTCTGGCCGAAACTTTGATGGGTTTGGATAGAGTCCATGCTGAGCGGACCAATGTTTTTGAAGGCAGTGCTTTGATCCTACATGTAGGTTTCTCACTCAGCTCTCCTTTTTCTGGTTTATCTCTCGTTCTCTTTTTACCTCAACGCTCGGGTTTAGGTTTTCTAAGGCTCCTTGCTTGTTTTCTCTCTCATGCAGACTTGGCTTTGTGATAACGCTGCTCTTCTGGAGGCAGTGCCGCGAAACAGGGTCCATCAGACACGAGGCTTTGTTCAGAGGGAGTATTAGGAGTTTCACAGGAGTGTTTCTGGTTGGGTTCAGGTGCTTTCCCAGCTTAGAGAGGACACAGTCTCTTGGCGCTTGAACTGGATGGATCGTCCGACCATGACGGTGAGCAACATGGGACGTCACAGGGTTGTCCTAGCGGGTCTGTCTGGCTGGACCTTTTACATTCCTTACCGTATTCTCCGCCAACTAGGCGTTGATCAATCGATACCATCTGTGTACCCTGAAGCCTTTGTCGCGCCAAATTTCAATCATGCAACTATCCAGGCTTATCAGCGTAATTGGAGGGGGCGTGTGACAGTTCCCAGAGATTAGCATCCCATCATTGTGCTTTCGGGGCGTTACAAGAGATGGTTGGTGCAAGAGATTGAAGCAAGAGAGAATGGGAATCACAATTGACATATGCTTTAGTCTTAATGTATCCGAAATAAATTACTGACCTATGACATGTTTCATGTGGGTCAATGTTTGCTTGTGAAATAATCATGCTCAGCCATGTAATCGAAGAAACCAGTTTGAATAAAAAGTGAATTGTGAAAGTTTTCCGCTTTGATTTTCATTGATTTGTGATTGTATGTGCGAATGACGGCTATGGATCAGTTTAAAAAGATGTTACAAAAGATTGCGACCGATCCTCAATGTGAGGATGCCTACGTATCCTTAAGAAGGAATCAGGTCATGACATAGTTCGCGCTTGCAATTGGCTAGGGTTCACTCGAGTATTTTCACTCTCCTTTTGTGCTCTAAATTTTGCCTAGTACCGCCCTTTTAGGTTTTCGGTCTAGCGAGCTCTTTTGATTGATTTGTCTTGAATTTTGCCTAAGCCTCCCGATGTGGGTTTTCAACTTAGCAGACTTGCTCTAATTTTTGCCTGGCACTGCCCGCCTTTGCGGTTTTCAGTCCAGCGAGCTTCTCTCAGGGATAGTATCTTTTGAGCTGATCCATGTTGACCAAGGTGGAGAATTCATTGCCGTCGAGATCGATGAGTTGAGGAGCACTTCCGGACAAGATCTTCTTGATAATGTATGGCCCTACCCATTTCGGCCGAAACTTCCCGCGTGGATCGAAAACTGGAGCCCGGATCTCCTTCAGAACCATGTCTCCTTCCTGCAAATTCCTGGACTTGACTTTCTTGTTAAAGGCGCGCGCGATTCGACGTTGATATCCTTGAACATGATACAAGGCCTTGAGCCTTCTTTCGTCGAACAACATAAGTTCTTCGAACCTCGTGCTTTGCCATTCAGCTTCCTTGACGTCAGCTTCTATCATGACCCTCAGAGATGGTACTTCAAGTTCGATAGGGAGGACGACCTCCATACCGTAGACCAAAGAATAGGGTGTTGCCCCTGTCGGAGTACGGATGGATGTCCGGTATCCCCAAAGTGCTAACGGCAGCTGTTCATGCCAGTTTCTGGCAGACTGAATGGTTCTTTCCATTATCGATTTGATAGTTTTGTTGGCAGCTTCGACAGCTCCATTGGTTTGTGGCCGATAGACAGTTGACTTGTGGACCTGGATCCCAAAATCTTCGAGAACCTCGGCGGCTCTACCCTTGAAGTGAACGCCATTGTCGGATACAAATGCTTGAGGTACTCCATAACGGTAAACGATGTTTTGCTTGATGAAATGAGCGACCTGGACTGCGGTGAGGGTAGTGTAGGAGGCAGCCTCAACCCACTTGGTGAAGTAATTGATAGCAACGAGGATGAACTTGTTCCCATTTGAAGCAGCTAGGGTGATTTTGCCGATGACGTCGATGCCCCAGGTGGAGAAAGGCCAGGGTGAAGTCATATAATGCAGCTCCGACGGTGGTATGTGCATGAGATTGGCATGAATTTGACATTTGTGGCACCGTCTTGCATATTCAATGCATTCGGTTTCCATGGTAGACCAGTAATAACCCTGTCGCAAGATCTTCTTAGCGAGCATGGTTCCGTTCATGTGAGGGCCACAGACTCCGTTGTGTATTTCTTCCATGATTCTGGTGGCTTCTTCGCCGTTCACGCACAACTTGTGCATCCTGCAGTAGGATCTTCTGTACAACCTGCCCCCGCAAATAATGTAGTGAGAAGCCAGTTTCCGGAGAGCGATCTGGTCCTTCTTGTCAGTTCCAGTCGGATATTCGTTCTTCTTGATGAAATTCCAGATGTCGTGATACCAAGGAAGACCATCGTCCGGCTCATCAATAGCCATGATGTACTCATAAGCGGGCTTGTCCCTTTGTTCAATCATGATTGGTCGGAGCTTGACTCCATTGGGTATTTCTACCATTGAAGCCAATGTTGCCAAGGCATCGGTGTAGACGGCCCACCGAGATTGCTCGAAAAAGGTTGTGATTTGTTAGAGTCGCCACCCGGATTTGAGGTCCGAACCCGAGAAACCGATAAAAAATATGACTCATTGCCCATAGAAAAAGATTTTACTGATCATGGCGGAACCGAAGATTTCTCGGATTCGGGGGTTTGGTTACGAGGGGGGAAGGGTTTTACGGCACCCCTCTCGCCCGGTCCGTGAACCGGTCTCTACTCAACATTTTGTGGGATTTTGGAAATGTTTAAAAATTTGATTTATTCACATAAACGGGAATCAGGGACGGGAATCACATTATAACAAAACATGCAAGAGATGCGATTTTACTGTGGATGCTTGTGCGCGCGATCTACATGGATGATAAACATGAAACTACGAATGTTCACAGAAATAAATTACAACAAAAATCATGTACTAACTCAAGAAATTATGAACATGAGACTTATTAAACTGTTTACAATCTGGATTCCAGAATGGGGATTGAGCGCTCAAGGGCAGTGACTTGAGCGCTCAACCCTCATTCCACCCGAACATTTTTCTTGCTGGTTTTCAATATTTGATGTTGCTTTAAGACTTAAATCCACCACAAAAACATCACACAAGCATCACCTCTCTTTAGAAATCACCAGAAAATGCTTAAAACGAACTTGCTTTAGAACCAGTTTGAGCGCTCAAGGCTCATGGATTGAGCGCTCAAACCAACTCTGCAAGAGAGAGGGATTCAGATCACAAACACTACACTGAAAACTTATATACACCAGCAAAGAATTAAACCATAAGCCATCACTTAAATTGCTGGAAAATTGCAAATATGGCCAAGAACAGCTTGAGCGCTCAAAGATCTGACCTTGAGCGCTCAAGCCATAACATGGCTTTCCACTGTTTAACCTTTAAACTGATTTTATTACTTCCTCAGGACCACCAAAGGCATGAAATAAAGTTTCAAAATGACAAACAGCCACTGTTTTACAATCAAACATGAGAAGTTTGAAGTTTTTGATGTTTAATCACTATGAAATGTTTAATTTACATTCATGCATGTAATTTTGGGTGTGAAAATAAACTGCTTTGAAAGCTACATGAACACAATTAACTTTTAGACAATGATCAAAACCAAAAGAAAGCTCAAAAGTTAGCAAAACAGTGGCCTGTTCAGAACTGGGCTTGAGCGCTCAAGGCCAGAGGCTTGAGCGCTCAAACCTGCTGTAACTGCAAATTTGAAAAGGGTTTTTAAGCAACTTTCAGGCCTTTGTGAGTTCAATGCAAGTATAGAGAACTTGCACAAACTCACTAGCCTTCCTCAGAAGGATCAAAACAGTGAGTCCATCACATGTTTTTACTACCTTTTGGAAAATGTTTGAGGCTTGAGCTTGATTCTGGACTTTGAGAGGTTGATTATGGATGTTCTTGGCTTGTATTCTGTACGAATTGGACAATGTAGGTGGTTGACAGATGATCAAGGGTCGAATTTCTGGGTTTTGTGGATGGTATTTTAGGTGGTTTTAATG
The DNA here is from genome assembly GCA_963854785.1 of Vaccinium vitis-idaea. Lineage (NCBI taxonomy): Eukaryota > Viridiplantae > Streptophyta > Magnoliopsida > Ericales > Ericaceae > Vaccinium > Vaccinium vitis-idaea. The sequence goes on from OY978215.1 coordinate 37,979,516, forward strand.
GTAGAAGGATGGTTTTGAAGAGAGAGAGAGAGAGGAGTGGTTTTCTGGTAGAAACTGAAGGTAAGGAGTGGTAGAATTCTCTCCCAAACCAGGGGGCAATGGGTGGTTTTATAGAGTGAGTGGGAGGGAAGAAAGGAGAGAGAGAGAAGTGGGTTTATGTATTTGGGAGCATTTTAGGCGTATTTTAGGACTTAGTGGGATGTATTATACGTATAGGGATCGTATAAGATCAACCACAGACGCTCCCATGCAGGAAATCTCATGATGAGATACTCTGCAAGTTGCTGACTGGACGGGGGTTGAGCGCTCAAAGCTGTGGACTTGAGCGCTCAAGGTGCTCCTCAGGGGTTTGAGCGCTCAAAGCCATGGGCTTGAGCGCTCAAGGCTATGGATGGCAGATTGATGGTTTGGCTTGGTACAACAATGCTTGGGTTGGTTTGGCGCATTTTGATTGCTTGGGTAGTGTTTGGTTGGTTTTGGTCAAACTCAAATCATTTTCACCAGTTCCAGGTAGTCGCGATTGATCCGTTTCATCATCGGAGATGCACGAGCGTATCTCGGGTTCAAAATTGGGGTGTCTACAATCGGCAAACCGGTTGTTTAATCTGGGCACATGAGTGAAAGTGACAATCTGGAATCGATGGATCAGATTGTCAAGGTCTTTATGGTAAGGTTTCAACTTGTCTTCCTTGACCTTCCAGTCGCCGTTTGCTTGTGAAACCACCAAGTTGGAATCTCCGATCACTTCCAATCTTTTGGCACCGATTTCTAGGGCAGCTTCCATCCCCACAATACACGCTTCGTATTCGGACTAGTTGTTAGTGACCTCGAAGTTTAGCTTGAAAGCAAGAGGAATGTGTGACCCTTCGGGTGAGATGAGCAGAATCCCAATCCCGAATCCTTTCTGGTTAGCAGCCCCGTCAAAATAAAGCAACCACACATCATCGGTTGTGGTCATGACATTTTCATCAGGAAATTCGAAGCTCACATCTTCTGGACCTTCCACCGGATGATCGGCCAGGAATTCAGCGACTGCCCTTCCTTTAACAGACTTCCGAGTTACGTACTTGATGTCGAATTCGGCTAATAGGAGCAACCAACGTGCCAGTTTACCCGTGAGTGCTGGTTTCTCGAACATGTATTTGAGAGGGTCCATCCGAGAGATCAGCCTTACTGAGTAGGCTAGCATGTAGTGTCTCAACTTCTTGGAAGCCCATATCAAAGCCCAACAAACTTTCTCCAAGGAAGTGTACCGCTCCTTGCATCCGGTCATCTTCTTACTGATGTAGTAGACTGCTTTCTCACTGCCGCCTCCGCCTTCTTGTGCTAGCATGCATCCCATTGCTGATGGGGTAACAGATAAGTACATGATGAGGGGTTGCCCCGGTGTTGGTGGCATCAACACTGGAGGGCTCTGAAGATACTTCTTGACGGCTTCGAAGGCTTTTTGACATCCGTTGTCCCATCTGAATGGTACATCCTTCTTGAGTAGTCAAAACATCGGCTCGCAAGTTGAAGTTAACTAGGCGATGAATCTGCTGATAAACTGAATCTTCCCGAGAAAGCTTCGTACTTCCTTTTCTGTCCGAGGCGGCTCCATTTTGAGAATAGCCTTAATTTTGGAAGGATCTATCTCGATTCCTCGCGTAGTGATCATGAATCCTAACATCTTTCCAGCCGTGACACCAAACGTGCATTTCTCAGGATTGAGGCGCAACCGGTATTTGCGAATCCTCTCAAAGAATTTTCTGAGGGCGGGCAGATGTTCTTCCCTTTCCTTGGCTTTGACAATCATGTCATCCACGTAAACTTCAACTTCTTTGTGGATCATGTCATGTAGCAATGTTGTAGCCGCCCTCTGATAGGTTGACCCGGCGTTCTTTAGTCCAAAGGGCATGACCCTGTAGCAGTAAGTACCCCACTCTGTGGTGAAAGTAGTTTTCTCGCGGTCCTCGGGAGCCATGAGAATCTGGTTGTATCCTGAAAAACCATCCATGAAAGAAAGAAGCGCGTGACCTGCAGTGTTGTCCACAAGTACATCTATGTGCGGCAGTGGGAAATCATCCTTAGGGCTGGCCTTGTTCAGATCCCTGAAGTCTACACAGACTCGAATTTTTCCGTTTTTCTTTAGGACAGGAACGATGTTTGCAACCCACTGGGGGTATTCTGTTACCATTAGGAACCCCGCGTCTATCTGTCTCTGAATTTCCTTCTTGATTTCCAACACCCAGTCAGGTCTTATTTTCCTCAACTTCTGCTTGACAGGCTTCACATCTGGATAAAGCGAGATTCGATGCTCCACAATCTCGGGGTCGATACCAGGCATATCTGCGTGCGACCATGCAAAAACGTCTTCGAATTCTTTCAGGAGATCCGAGTGGGCTTTGAACTCTTCTAGAGATAGTCCGGAACCAATTTGAACCATGCGCGGATTGCTTTCATTTTTCAAATTTATAAAAATAATTTCTTCTTTTAAAGGCTGAGCATGCCTTTCGTCTTCCCTTTTGATTAGAGATCAAAGTTCTTCTGGAATTTCTTCCTCGAACTCAATCCCTTCATCGTCGGGGTCAACACAATTTATTTCGGCTACAGCAAGATAAGCAAAGTCTACTTCATTGATAGCAAATGCGGGGGCCGTAGGGGCGTGATACATGACAGTGGACTCGAACTCAAAAGAAAAGTGATGACGCGGGGGAATGACAGATACATGTTCGGGGTAAGACTCAGACTCAGTGCTAGACTCAGACTCTGACTCAAATTCAGTGCTAATGTAAGTGATTCTAGGTACAAAAGTGCAATTTTTATAAATTCCATTGGCATCCACAATGAGTGCAGTGACATCTCCAAGGGCATCTTGGCTCAGCATCATCAACTCTACCTCCTCGGCAAGCTCTAAATCAGGCTTCAAATCAAACAGCATCGCAGCAGGCTCGCCTTCCTCTTCCACACCTATCAGGCTCTCTTCCCCAAACAGCGATTGGAGATTCCCTGAGTCAAGAGTTTCGATCCAGTCAACTTGAAGTGCCTTAACCAGTTTTTCCCTCTTCTCGGCTTCATCGTCACTGTCCCAAGTGTCGTTTGCAAAGATTTCGAAGCCTGGCAGCCTAGTTTTCGTTTCCAGGTCCCAAAATGGTTCTGTTTCCCCATGATAGGCAGCTTCGGGAGCTTTCACAAACTGAATGGGTTTCTTCTTGGCACCAGCTTGCATCTTCTTTCCCTTTTTTGATTCGCCGTCAGCTGGCTCATAACCGAGGCCAAAGCGGTGGTTATTTGTTGAGAAGTTAGGGAATTCAGCCATCCCTTGATTGTTCAAACCTAACCCCAGGCCGGGTAGGTATTCCATTTTTCTCATCATTTCCAAGTCAGTTGAGCTGACTGAGAAGTCCTCATCCATCTTGACAGTAAGGACTGATCCTGAAGTATCAAAAGAAAAACCACTAAGGGTGACATCTTCTTCTCCATGAGCGATTTCAAGTAGTGGTGCATTGTCAGGGACATGGGGACAGATTCCCGAATCGCCATGAATGGTTAGAGTTCCCGTGGCCAGGCCGAGTTGAACTTTCTGGTGTAGAGAAGAAGGGACTGCCATGATATCTGATTGATGGAGCCAAGGCCTGCCTAGCAGCAGGTTAAAAGACGAGGGAATGTCGAGTACATGGAACTCAATATCTGTTCTGAAGTCTTCAATTACTACTTCCATCTGGATGATTCCTACCACATCCCTGCGAGTGTTATCATATGCGCGCACTCCGAGGTTAGAAGGCTGGAAGTCTTTGTTCTTGAAACCCAAACAGTAAGCTGTCCGCAGAGGACAAACGTTCAGAGCGAATCCGTTGTCAAGCAAAACAACAGGGACCCATTTTCCCATGCACTTGAGAGTGATGTGCAAAGGTTTGTTGTGACCAGCTCCCTCTGGGAGTAAATCCTTTTCAGTGAAGACAACAACGTGCTTTGCGCGAGCTGGAGTGAGTAGCGCTACCATGGTTTCTGGCGGAGTATCAGGTGGTATCTCCATGTTTGACAGGGTTTTGATCATCTTTTGACGATGTTCCCGGGAGGAAGAGAGTAAACCCTAAATTGAGACTGATGCTGGAGTTCTTTCGAGCTGTTTCTGAACCAAGTCTTCCGCTGTTGCCCGGTTCCTTTGAGGTGGTTGAGTAGTGATTGCTGGCTCGACCGGAGGTAAATTTTCCTGAACAGGGTCATAGATGAATTCTTCTGGCTGAGCTTGACGTGAGACGTTCCTTTGAAGGTTGGCCGGCTGGTAGATTCGACCGCTCCTTGTTACCCGATTGACCGTGTCCTCCCAGAGTTGTTGGTTTTCACCCCAGAAGTCTTCAAATTCTTCACCGACTTTGCGCTTGCCGGCTTTGACAGCTTCCCTTTTCTGATCTTCAGACCACAAGTCTATCAAATCGCCTAAAATTTCCTGACTGCTGATATCAACTGTTTCTAATTTTGTCTTCAAATTTGCTACCTCCGACTCTTGCCAGAAAGACTGGTCTAGCATGGATTTATTGACTGTCCATACTTCGTCACCACCGACTCGGATGTCGATAACCTCATCTTCGTTCCATGTGGTTGTCTGGGGATCTGTGACCAGAACCGATATGTTAGAAGTAGGGGTGTTCACGGATCGGATCCGGACGGATCGGATACGGATCCGATCCGATCCGCTCAGAGCGGATTATGGTTTTTAAGATCCGAAACCGAACCGAACATTCACGGATCGGTTACGGATCGGATCGGATCAGGTCGGATTGAGCGGATTTGACATATTAAAGAAGGATTATTGAGCGGATTGAGCGGATCGAGCGGATCCGATTCGATCCGATCCGGATCCGGAACCGCCAGATAAGAAATTTTTGATCCGGAACCGAACCGAACATTCACGGATGGATCAACGGATGGTTCGGATCGGTTCGGATTGGTCGGATTGGCGGATCGGATGATCCGCTGAACAGCCCTAGTTAGAAGAGTGTGGAAATGGCGCAGATGGTCGTGGGAGAGATTCTCCGATAATGCATGCCTGAGGGAACCAATCTTGATCATTGAAGACCGTTTTGATGGCTTGCTGATTCTCTTCTTCGGGAAGTTGAGATAGTGAATGGTTGTCTGAATGGTTGTGCTGAAATAAAGTTGGGAGTGAAACTACGTCCAAAGGGTCAGCATAGATTGCCGTTTCTTTGACTTGGTTGATACTGAGATTTTCTGGCACGTAAATAACTGGCTTGTCATGGATTTTTGGGATGATGTACTGGCTCGGGTCCCAAGAGATTAGCAAAGAACCAAACAATGCTTGTTGGGAATTTTCCCATTCCTGATCATTCATGGCCCATTCTCCTTCTTCGGCGAGGTCACTCCATTTGAGTTTGTGCTCAAGGGTAGTAATGGCATAGACCTCCGGATTTTCCGGCATTGGGATGAAAGGTTTTGGTTCAGTGGCTGGCACGATGTGTAGGCTGGGATTGCACTGGGTAGGACTTTGGCCTTTTGGAGTGGAGCTGAGGGATATTTGGCTGATTTGGATGTTTTGCTTGTGGTTAGGCAAGGGATTGGAAATGGTATTGGGTTTTTGTTTGGGAATTGGGATGGTTCCATCATCAACCAAGTCTTGGACTACGTGCTTGAGACGGACACAATTGTTGGTGTGATGGCCAGGCATCTGGTGGTAGGCACAGTAGACGTTAGGATTATGGTTTGCAGGTAGTTCTTTGGGTGGATCAAGAGGCTTGATGGCATTTTTCTCAAGGAGCTTTTTGTAGACAGTGGTAAGAGGGAAAGGGAATTGGTAGAATTCTCTTCTTGGCTGGGAGGTGTTTTGGATGGGTGAGGGCTGGGTGGCTATCTGGTTAATTGGCTCAACTTTGACTGGCTTAGGATTGAAGGAATTGGCTTGGGCTGGATTGTAAGTGTTGGGTCCAAAAAGGGAGTTGTTGTTGCCGGAGTAGACTCGCTTAGGTCGAGAAACAAATTCTCCTTTGTCAAATATGCCAACGCGGATTGCATCTTCAACTGCCAGGCCAGCTTCATAAAAGGTCTTGAAATCAGCGGAGGTTTGAAAAACCACCAAGTGCTTGGCAAAATCAGGTTCCAAATTTCGAGTGATAATCCTCATTTGTTCTTTCTCCGAGGGCCTGTCCATCATCTGCGATGCTTTCCCTCTCCAGCGTTTGACAAAGTCAGCGAACGACTCGTTCTTCCCCATCTTCGTGGATTCTAACTCCCGAACAGTCATTTCCAGCTGGATATTGTAATTGTACTGAGCCACAAAGGCTGCCCCAATGTCTTCCCAGGTCTTCTTTTTTGAATTGTCCAAGTTCAGAAACCAACGGAGTGCAGATCCAGTCAGGGTTTGCTGGAACATCTGTGCCATGGTGTTTTTCTCCACATCATACATGGATAAGGTACCCACATATGTTTGCAAGTGCGCTTTTGGGTCACCGCTTCCGTCAAACTTGTCCCAGTCAATGGGCTTGAACTTGTCAGGTAGCTTAGCATCAGGGAATAGGCATAGCTTCTCCATATCAATGCCTATAGCAGCGATCTTTTCTTGCTTCTGAACTGATTCCTCAAGTTTGGCCACCTTGGCCATCATGGCATCCATCTCTGGGTGATTGTTTGATGATTCCCCAGGAGGCAATAGGGAAGTAATGTCCTGGATCAAGATCATCATCTGAGCCATTTGCTTGGCATTGGTGGCTCGTTGATCTTCCAAGGCTTCTTTGAGAATCTGAACCTCGGTCTTCTTTGTCTGCTCTGTGTTCATGGTCATGACTGGAAGGCTAGCTGACTGTTCCTCTCTTGACTCAGTCCGAATTAATCGTTGTTGGGGAGTTCGAGCCCAACCAGGTGCAGGAGTGTTCTTGCTTTTGCCAATGGTTATGTACTGATGGTATGAACAAAATAAATTATGTTGTACATGCAATCTATTTACATGAGTGAATGATGCATGATGCAAGATTGCCCCAATTTTCTCTGATTTTGCTGAATACAACGGCCGGACCGAGGTTGCCTACGTATCCCCGTGGAGAGGAATCAGGCCGTAACGTAGTTCGAGACTGCAAATTGGCTTCCAAATTTTGATAAAAAGATGTCTTTTTTCATTGATCACTTAAGTGTGGAGTGATGCAAAAGGAGCTCCGATAGGCGGAAAACAGACTCGATAAGCAAAGTACAGGTCATTACAGACTCGGTAAATAACCCATACAGGAAACAACAACAGACTCGATAAGCAAACTGCAACAGACTTGATATTTAGACTGGACAACTGATGTTGGTTTTATTCCAAAAGAGCCTTTGACGGCTTGATCAGATCTGGTTATAGTGCATGCTCCAACTTGTTCAGATTGTGACTTCATGGGATGGGACGAGTTGGGTTGACCGGGGTGGATGGTGAACTGGTTTCACCGAGCTTCTACTTTCCCTTGAGGGCCTTGGCTTCTTCTTCTTGTTGTTCCTGAAGTTGGGGGGATATGTCCTCATTGTCACGAAGGTAATCTTCGTAACATCCATCACAGTTGAATTCGTCCCAGTATTTGTGGCCAGTGACTGGGTCGGCGAAGTAGTACACCGGGTGGCCTTCTTCGTCAAAGTACTTGATCGGTGGCATGGGACAGAAGTTTTCATCATCTTCTTCAAATGTGACAGTGATTTTGTCTGGGAGCATGTTTGGGCCGTCTTCCGGCGAGACATGGAATTTTCAGCCTGGATGGCTTTCAGTGCTGTCCCATTGATTGGGCTTGGTGACTTGGTCAACCCACTTGTAGAGCTTTTCACCTTCGGGGGTCTTCTCTTCAGGCTTGGGGGACTCGTCTTCCTCAATGATCCAGACGGGAGCGTTGTAGTGAGTGGAGAAGGTAGACTTGAGTCTCTTGTTGCTCGGTTGATTAGCCATTGTTCTGACAGGAAGAGAAGTACTGGTTTTATTTGGGAAAGAGTGGAGCCTATTCGCAGAGGATTTGAAAAATGGGAATTTTTTTTTTTGCTTAATTAGAGATTATCGAGACAATCCTCAAGGTGAGTGAAGTGAAACCTAGGGTCAATCTAACTTGTGTATGCATGCAAAATGACAGCAGTATATACAAAACAGTAGACAGGCAGCATGGTATGTGCGGAAAGCGATAAACAGGTAGCATGCCGACAGGGTATAGGAAAAACAGTAATCACGCAGCAGGATATAACACGAAATCCTACCCTGTGGATTCCTGTCTTAGGTTGGAAAGTTCTAAGGATATCTATATGCAGAGGCCAGTTTTGGTTTAAAGGGGGTTCCCCAGACTAGAGCCAATATTTGCCTCCCCTTTGCACAGAATACTGACGTGGCAAGGGTAATAACGGCAGGCTGACTCATCATCGTCCAAGGTTGCCGAGAATCCTGGGATGTCCTAACACCAGCAAGCCGGGTAGGGTAACCAAGACGCAGCGGCGAGGCTAGTAACCATGCACGTGCAATGCAAAAGCTTAACAATAAAATCTTTTCAAAAATCCCACAAATATTTTTCAAGTTTGGCTCGCTTTTTAAATTAATCAAAACCTTGAAATTTTACTCATGCAAATAACCGGGAAAGCTCCAGTCCAGACTAAAAGGGCTTTCACCCTGACATCAATCCTTTCTAGTACGGCGTGAAGCACGTACTTGGTGTCAAGCTTTCAAAGGGTCATTTTACAAGTGTAAAATGTCAAAATAAAGATTAATTTAAAATATCGATCCCCAGCAGAGTCGCCAATTTGTGGACTTTCGATTTTCGCGCAGGCGAAATAGATATCCACGGAGTTTTTGGTTAACAAAGGCGATCCGGGAAAATGAAGAAAAATTTAGAGTCGCCACCCGGGGTTTAATTCTTGGAGAATGTAGGGTACCCGAGAAACCGTTTTAGAAAATAATGACTCCGGTGCCGCTGAAAAAGGGTTTGATCTGCGAAAAATAGAGATTTTGGGTTCGGGAGCCAGGTTACCCGCGGGGAAGGTTTTGTTCAAAAATGCACCCCGCGTGCCCGGAATTTTCCGGTCTTTTACTAAACATTTGTGGGATTTTTCTTTGAAAAGATTTTATGGAAAAACTTTGTTTCACATAAACAATAATAACATGCTTTTAAAGAAATAAACAAATAACGGTGATTAATCAAACAACATATAATCAAATAAATAAACACGAGAGAATTATTTAATGAGGGGTACAAAATGTAAAAAAACAGAAGATAGAGGGAGGAAACTGTAATTTTGCTTCACTGGTTTTCCAGAAAACAGAGCATCGGATTTTTGGAAAACAGAGCATCAAAAGGGTTTTTCCATTGATACCGCACGGTGTCAAACTTATGCCGCGCGGCACATTAAGCATACCACACGGTGCCACTGTGCAGTGTATTTTCTGAAAATTTTCATTTCTGTCCGATCGAGACCAGCTTCTGTTTTCATGTAAAAACCAACTTTTATTTGTTAAACAAAGAGGGTTTTGAAAATGATTTTGATGAAAGAATGTACCTTATTTTTAGGGTCGGCATCCCGCGATAATGAATCGTATCGCGTGACACTTACCCAAAAGGTTCGAATCTTACTGGAACGTCTCCATTTGAGCTTGGGGAAGAGCTACAGAGCTCTCCTCGAGACCGGCGGAAACCACCCCTCAGAAGATTTGCAGTTCGAAAATGAGCTCTCGTACCTTGAAATGGGATTGAATGGATCAGGTTGGTTGGTTGCGAGAGGTAGACACTGGGTTTCTGGTTTTTGTATGAAAGAGAAGCTTGGTTAATGACTGGATGTGGGTATGGTAGACGAATTTACGGAAAGGGTAGTGATACCACTGGATTAATTCGTACGGGGAGAATTTCCTTTTTTTTTCTATCTCTTTTTTTTTCTTCTTTGGCCGGGGTAAGTTTTTATAGCCGGAGATGAGCCGGTATCATTACCGAATATCATCATGAAGGAATATCATCATTCGTTTTCTGAGCTGCTGGAGCTTCCCGGGAATCCTGTTGATGGGACATGGCTGCCGCACGGCATCAAGGGTGTGTCGTACGGTGCATAAAGAAACACCGCACGGTGCAAATGGAAGTTTAAGCCGTACGGTTCAGAGTTCTGGGCCGTACGGTTCAGGTGGGGTTTTGGGTTTTTGGTTTGTTTGATCCATCCATTCCAAGCAACCGTTTCAAGGTATGTTTCGCGCGTTCTTTTCATCATTGGGGATGCATGAGTCATCACAATTGGGGTGTCTACACCTCCCAAACTGGAGAACTCTCTCGATCACCCGTTTTCGTAATTGGGGAACCGATTGGTCCACACCACCGGCTGAGCAACCTTGAAGAGGGTTTTCATAACTCCTTTCGGTAATCCTGTAGTTCCGGAAGAGTAGGGGAGAGCGACAACGTTGTTTGGAACGATTTCAACTTCCAGCAATTCGTTCTAGTTGAATTGAATCAGATCTGAGAAATGATTAAAAAAATAAAAAAAAAATCGTTGGGGAAGGAGGCAGAAATGATTAAATTACTACAAAACCGACTTAAGTTTAATCTCCTGGTAAACTACTAACTGAGGAAGGAAGTTGTGTTTGCTATTTAAGCTCAGTTTTCAAACCTATCTTCTTCTTCTTCTTCTTCTTCTTCTTCTTCTTCTTCTTCTTCTTATTATCATCATCATTTCTAATTTGTGACAAAGACTGATATGGAAACCATCCCTGTTTAAGTGAGTTTTGTAGTTTGTTAGGCTGGGGTCGTATGGCTCGAATTCAAAGACTCGTACTCTCTTTGTTTTTTATTTTGAATTCCGGACAATGTTTAATGAGGAGAGAGAGAGAGTAAATCAATCCGAGCCGTTAAAAGTTAGAAACGTACGGCTCGGATCTCGATGGCGCAAACACCCCTTTCGCGCCGAATCTGTACGCAGAGAAGATTTTTTCTATCGTTTTCTTTTTTAATTTTTGGGTATAGTCGGAACGAGTGCATATATTATTGGCCCGAATTCGGTAAGGAATGACATGCTCGAAAATTTTCATCTCTCTAAAACTCAAGGATTTCACTATGATCCATTGTCGCAGTGAATTTCACGTTATTACGAGGGGTCTAGGAGTACTTTGATCGCTACATTTCTTGTCTCCCAAAAAATAGGTTGGTTTGGGTTGGGTTAGGTTTGACTTGATCCATTTCAACCCAACCCATATTCAACCCGCATATTATTGGTCCATATTTAACCCACCCATATTCAACCTATAACCCATATCAACCTGTCTAAACCCAACCCAACCCACCCATTTGCTACCTCTAAACAAGACTATTGTAATTAAGATTTAACTCATACGTATTTAGTCTACACAAATCATGATACGGAAGAGGGTTTTCCAACCCATGCAACCAATAGATTCCATGTCTAGATGAAGTTTTCACTGATTCCTTTGTTTGGATTTTTGAAGTTTTCGCCACTGGTTAAAACGAGAACTTGTGTGGGTTTTGGAGAAATTGATGGTGGTGGTTGCTTTGACCTTTTTTCCCCTGCAAATCAAAGAGAGAGAAAGGTAAGGGAAGAGAGAAGGTAAGGGAAGGTTTGTTGGCACTTGGAGAGAAAGGTACATGTCACTAAGAAAGGTACAAGTCACAGCTGACTGGGATTCCGTTAGTCCACATAAGCTTTTTCCGTCACTCATTGGACGGAAAGGACAGCATTGAAATCGTCAAAGTTTTACAAGGATGAAATTGAAACCATAATTCTTAAAAGGACGATTTTGAAATTTGTGGCATACTTCAGGGACCAAAACAATAGATAAGCCTTTTCAGAAAGGAATTGCCAAACCACTCCTCTTTTGAAACTATTTGTAAAAATACTCTTTAACGCGATTTGGAATTGCGCTAACTATAAATGCGAACTGGAATTGCGCTAGTAGTGCCCATGTGGCACCGGAATTGCGCTAGTAGTGCCCATGTGGCACCCGAAGTCCACGTAGGGGTTTAGCGCGATTGCAAATCGCACTACCATAGGTGTTTAGCGCGATCTGAAATTGTGCTACCCAACCCTTAAAAAATGGGCATGAATTGACTCCTCTGAAACTCCTCCCTTCAGAGAGAAGACGAAGGTGTCGTGGCGGCGTTAGACGATCCCTTCGACAATTTTGGAGAAGTGCCTGATGACTTTGGAGTAGAGTCCGGCATCAAGGGCGGCTATCTTGCGGTGGAGGAGGAGCTTGATGTGGCTGAGCAGTTGGGAGATGCCCTCGTGTTCTGTTTTTGGGGGAGACAGTGGTTGGTTGGAATCGTTACTGAAGATTGGGAATTCGTGGCGGAGAGGAAGGTTGATTGCTCCCCTCTCTTTCTCTCTCTGGTCTCTCTATTGTCAATGAATACCCTTCCTGCTTATAGTACGGAACTATGGATAATCTGGAGAAGGGTTTTGTGATGCAACAACTACGATTTCTGCCAATGAATAATGGGTTCCGGCCCTTCTGGGTAGGTGACAGAATCAAGAAGAGAGCCTTCAGTCTCTCTATTGTGCCAATGAATACTGGGTTATTCCATCTCTGTGTCAAAGAAGGGAGAGACATTCAATTTTTTTTTTCAAGCTTTGGGTAACGCAATATGCAATCGCACTAAACACCTACGTGGACTTTGGGTGCCACATGGGAACTGTTAGCGCAATTCCAGTTCGCGTTTTGTAGTTAGCGCAATTCCAAATCGTGTTAAAGAGTATTTTTACAAATAGTTTCAAAAGAGGAGTAGTTTGGCAATATGTTTGCCAAATTGTAGTACTTCGCCGAAAAATTCCAGAATAGGACTAGGAGCCTTTTTTAGGGGCCCCTACCCCTCTTTTTTTTTTTCCCAAATTTGAGTAAAAATTCAATTTGGTATTTTATGGCAATCAATTCCCTATATACCATCATACTACTCATTTTCGTCCATTTTTAATTGTTGAGTATTTTATTTTAGATTATCTCATAATAAGTATATCTTTTGAACCTTTCAAAAAAAAAGTATATCTTTTGAAAAGTTAATAGGTAAAAGTTTGTATAATTATTATTTTGTCATTTTGAAAATTTAATGGAAAAATAAAAAATAGTTAATGGGTAAAAGTGAGGATAATTCTGAAAAGTAGAGGTAAAAATTGATGTAAAAGATATAAAGTGGAGGTAAAAATTGATGTGAAAAGAGAAATGATAATTTTTTTTTCTTTATAAGTTGAATTTAAGAAGTAACACACTAAAAAACGGACATACAAAAAAAAAATCTCAATTTGGTAGGAGCATATCCAATGGAAAAATCTAATTGAGAACCAAATTTTAATATTTTTGAAATATCAATGCCGTAAATGCAAATAAGAGAGAGGAAATGATTAGTTGCAGCAAACTCTGTCGAAGCTCAATAGAATTACGATGAAGCTCCAGCAACAAATCGAAAGGATTTGGATTGCTCCGGCAAAAGTCTCTCTCAAACTAGCCATTAAACACAGGGTTTTTGGTTTCCCCAAATTTGGAGATACAAAATGGTAAAATCCCAAATGGGTAGACATTTGTGTAAAACATTGGAGATGAGTCTACAATGTTTCTATCCAAATTTTGAATTTAGATCTAAAAATGGGTAAGGATTCTGGAATTTTTTTCCCTTAATTACCACATTATAAAGAAGTTAAACTACAGCAACCTATCCTTAGGTATCTAACAGTACAGATAGTTTCCCTAAAGTTTCTAAAATGACAGAGACCTCCCCTGTTACAGTTGTCATGCAGACTAGGGGTGAACAAAAAAAACAAAGAACCGAACCGGAGAACCGGATTTTTCCCCTTTTTTTTACTTAGCTGGTTCGGTTCGGTTTTGTTCTGAAGATTTTTAAAATTTTAGGAACCGGTTTGGTTCCCAGTTTTGGGGTTTTTTACCCCAGTTCGAACCAAACCGAACCAGTTTATATATTCTATAAAAAAATGTGTATAATTTACTCTCATATTCAAAAGAGAGAAGGGGTGGGACTCAAACCCCGCCCCTCACGCACGGAGATTGCAACACTTACCAACTTGGCTAGCCAAGCCATTGTGAATTGAGAACGAAATAATTGTACTTATTAAAATATTGGTTCCCTTATGTATATATATACACACACACTACAGCAGTAGAAGCCACGAGAACTTCCCAAAGTTCCCAGACTCTCTCTCTCTCTATCTCTCTCTCTCTCTCTCTATCTCTCTCTCTCTCTCTCTCTTCTGGCGATGAGAGGTCGACTACCTCCTCTGGCGACGAGAGGCCAACGCCGATGGACGATGATGGATTCGGATCGGACAATGAAGAAGAAGATGGACGATGATGGATTCAATGAAGAAGAAGATGGATCGGACAAGAGGTTGACTTCCTCCTCTCGTTCCTGTGTATATATGTATGTATATATTAAGTCAGATCTGTTCATTTTTATTTTTATTTTTGGGTAATTAGATCTGTTCGTTTGTTGGTGTTTATGTATGTATATGTTTGTCTATTAAGTCAGATCTGTTCATGTATGTGTAAAACCTCTAGATTGGCTATGTATGATTTTCATTTCCGATCTCCTCTCTCTCTCTCTCTCTCTCTCTCTCTCTCTCTCTCTCTCTCTCTCTCTCTCTCTCTCTCTCCCCCCCCCAATGGACGAACCAAACCGACTTCCAAACCGGGACGAACCGGAACCGAACCAATCTCTAAAAAGTCGATTTCGGTTCTATGGTTCCTCCGAACCGGTTTTGCTCGATTCACTCAAAAACCCCTCCGAACCGAACTGGTTATACCCCTAATGCAGACGCTATTAACGAAACCTAGTTTTTTACTCTACTTTATCCTCAACCATCAAATTTTTTTTTTTGGTAATTCGAAAAATCATACCATCAAATTCTCTCTAACAATAAAACACCAACCAAGAACTCATAGAAAGAGTTTTAAATAATGACAAATGAGTATGAGATATCAAAAGAACTAAGAACGACAATGCACCACATGATCGGATATATATACCAACAAACTTGATAACTCAAACTGGCTGATTTACAAACACCTCGTTTAATCTCTAATATAAATAGCAATTATTGCTATGTCACATTGTGAACACCCCGCGGAGTTCACGAAATTGATATTTGGAAAACGGTTTTGATTGGTTGAATGGAGTCGCCACCCGGGTTTGAGGACCGTACCCGAGAAACCATTTGAAAAATGACTCTTTTGCCTTTAGAATGGAAAATATTTTACTGATCTGCTTTTATTGAGATTTCTCGGGTCCAAGAGCTAGGTTACGAGAGGGGAAGGAATTTAAAGCACCTCTCTCGCCCGATGTAACCACCAGTCTTTACTCAATGTTGAAAGGATTTTGAAAACATTGTTTAAATGGACTTACAAATTCATACAAGAGCACATAAATGCATTTACATAACAAGGGTGATGTATGTGTATACATGTGCGATATGTTATGAGTAAAAAAAAAGTGCAAGGTGTAATGAGATGCAAACCTATAATGCATTAAAACGGCCCTAAACTGATCAAACGATGTTAGAAAATCCTCAGACCAAATCCGTGAACATCACATAACAAGTGCCTGGACTGTCCTCTGGACACCCGGATCAAACTGGTCTAGGTGCCTGGACCAGAATTGGGTGCCTGGAAGAGTGGAATCCAGGCGCCTGTAATCACTATGGGCGCCTGGAATACACCAATGCAGGCACCTGGAATACTGATAAGATAGAAATTCCACCAATCTCGGTCTCAGAGCAAACAACAAATACAATCTTGGTGACTTATCTCCACATATTCGAAATGATGCTTGGTGACTCTATGAACTAAATGGATCTCCAAGTCTATTTTATGACATGATATGAACTTAGAAATCTAGATGCATGATGAATGAAATAAAGAACATCTAACTGGTGTTAAATATGCACCATGCTCATTTATGCATTTGATGAGCTGCCTACAAAGGACACTACGCATTTCTTAATTAAAATGCTAGAAAACCTTTTCTTTTGAACCTTGATTCACTTCAAAGTATCATAAACCATGCTTTTTAAGTAGTCAATTAAATTATGCAAGATCAGTAAGAATTACAAATGACCTGTAATGCTTCAAATGACTAAGAAAAAGGGTAAAAGTGCAGAAAACATGGCAACACAAAAGGGATCCAGGCGCCTGCATTATGTAGGTCCAAACGCCTGGATCAAGTGCAGGTGTATGTATAAAATTTTCTCTTTTGTGACACTTTCAACCCTCCCAAACCCCAAACTGATATTGGTGATCAGTAAAGGTTAGGTGGTACTTCCCTCAGGGCCCTTGAACACTGTTTTGGTAGAAAATCTACCTTTGGAAGCTTGATTGTTGAACTTTTGGAACAAGTTTGGGTATTATTTGGTGGTTGATTGAGCTAGGATTCTGTTTCTAGAGCATTGAGGGACTGATTATAGGTATTGAAGTTGGGGTTTGTTTGAGAAGGATGAAAAAGTGTTGATTTGAAGTGGAAAAGAGTAGGTTTGTGAATGGAAATGGGTGAAACTGAGAGGGATCAGTTTAGGGATGGAGATTCTGGTGTCATTTCAGCAGCATAATAGTAGGAGAGTGGGTGGGATTGAGCCTCTTCCAAATGAGTGAGAGAGGGGTATTTATAGCCAAAGAAAGATTCAAAATGGGCCATTGAATGGCTTAGGGGGTCAACTAGGGGTCAAGCTATTTTCCCTCCACTCTCTCTCAGAAAATCCCTCCAAAAATCTTCTTCAAAATCTTTCAAGACGCTCCTTCCCTCCCATTTCACCTTAGGGATCAAGTATCTGGAGTGAGTCCGGGAGCCTGGAATTGGGGAGTCCAAGCGCCTGGATTGAGTTTGGGCGCCTGGAATGGGAATCCAGGCGCCTGGATTGAGTATGGGCGTCTGGAATAGGGTAATCCTGGCGCATAGACTGGGAGACTGCACAATAATCCAAATTTCGCGGGGCCATTCCGGGTGCTACCGAATTCCATTTTGTACACGGTTTGAAGCGTTGGAAAACTTATCAAGTCTACTTTCTAACCCAAGTGGTTTGAACCCAAAATGATTTGTACATAAAAATATATGACCATTTTACCCTCAGAAGGTCGGGAAAACAAGTCGTTTCGGTAAAACGGGCATATCTCCCTCATTTCAAAATGGATTGGGACATATTATATGTCGATAAAAAGGTTTTTGAATGTACTAGAAAGTGGTGCACGCTTGGGTTTATTTTGAAGAGGTTTAGGAGGGGTTTCCAAGTTCACAATCAAGCTCTGCGTGCTCTTATCGGACATTTTCATCCTTGGGGATGCTTGATAAGTTTCTCTGGTCAAAATCGGGGTGTCTACACACATTCTCCTTTTCCCATTTTGATTTCTTCCTTCTTATTTGTCTCTCTCTTTTGATGACTTTTTGCCAACCGTCCGAGCTTTTTTAGTTTTTGACCATGTAAATACTATAAGAGGAGGCCAAAATTAATTAATGAATACATAAACACCACAAATTTCTTCACACTATATATATTGGTTCAAAACAGAGGAGCCCTTAGAGCGACTCCTTTTCTAACTTTCTGCCTTTTGGGTGATGATGGTGGCAGGTCTTCTTTGTCATGAATGCTTTCCTCTTTGTGTTTGCTTCTATTGATAGTAGAAACCTGTTGAAAATTAAGAAAAGAAGAGAGCCAATATGAGGATATGGGACAAAAGTTTGATATTCGTCATTTGGAGGACCCAAAAAATAGATCCAAGCAACTTGTATTTTAATTTGGTAGGCTACATTATACCCCATCGGAATGATATGATAGTACGGTTCGCAAAACGATAAGTTAAAAATAATACATTTTTTTAAGAAAAGGTTCAAACTTTTTTCATGAATTAAAATAGCTCATTTTATATTTAGTAAATTGCTAAACAACATTTGATTTTTTCTTGAAAGAGGTTCATCATTTTAACTTATCGTTTTGCAAACTGGACTGTGATTTTAGGACGGAGGAAGTACGTAGACTCTTCTAAAGTGTCCACAATGGACATTCTGGGTGTGCATTTTTATGTAGCATCCTCTGATGGGACTTCAATGTGACAAAAATGAGACACGCCAAGGTTTTAACTTGACGGTCCGAGCTATTTCTTTTAATTTGAAGGTCGCAATTTGTTCATCATCCATGCCACAAAATTAATTGATCGAACGAACAAAGCATAATTGTCGTAAGATTTGGTCAATGTGTGACCGTCTGTATCTTTCATGACCAATGCGATCCGAACACGTATTGATGTCCGATCAATATAATTTCCAACATAGATTGTAGATATTAAACCTATCAAGGCTGCAAAATGAATGGGTCAGATAGTCAAATAGGACCGTGGTAGGTCTATTATACCTTCCCTAAGTCTAAAAAAAACAATGAGAACAGAACACAGAAACAAAAAGACAGCCAAACTTTACTCTTAAGTGTTTGATTTCTCTAATTATTAGAAGGAGAGGGTAGACATTGAAGAAGAGACAAAAAGCATACCTTGCATGCAATACTACAATAGAGAGAAACATCTTGCAAACTTCTCAGACAAATAATGCAGCTATGGTCCCTTGAATTATTTGGTTGGCTTTGTGGTTGCATTTGTTGGTGGGACCTCTGCTTCAAGAACAAAACTTTTGTTTTATTTGTATGATATGCCTGTGGAGTAATATCATATAGTATCAAGGTGAAATACTAACTTTTTCTTCATTAGGAGTACCAATCAAATATAATGAGGTACTTTGATATACGATTTGACTAAGCTAGAGGTATTGTTACCAATTTATGATTTTATTATGCCTTAATGGCTTAAAACAAACAGGCATATATTAGGATTTTCGAACAACTGTTCAGTCTCACAACTCCCTTACGGATCTTGAGAACAATGAATCACATAATGAAACAAGCAAACAGTCATGTGTAATGAAAAATGGAAAGAAAAAATACGAGACACAAGATATACGTGGAAAATCTCAACATGAGGAAAAACCATGGGAGCCACACCAGTCCACTATGAAATCGAATTAAGAGTACAAGTCTTCTCGCAATCTATCTGAGATCTGCGTTTTCTATTTTTCTCTAAAAAACCTCGTAACCCTAATTACATGCTAATTGCAATATAAATAGGTCAGGTCCTATAGCCGAAATTATACACCCAAGTCCAAAAATATAGTTTTTGCTGCAGTTTGGTATGCTCCTAAGGTCGCACTCTGAATTGCCTGTTGAGGCTTTGCCCCCTACACCCCCCGGCTAAACGACTGTTGAAGGTTGTCTACATCCCAACAACATACACTTCTCTTTTTGTTTGGAGCTTTCAAGTGTTCAAATCTAAACTATGTATGACTAGTGCTGTGCTTTTTATGTGCAAGGTGCAAGAAAATAAATAGTTCTACTTATTTGCTAACAAAGGGATAAAATTCGATAAATATTTCTCGAAAGAATCTTATGTTTTAAAGACAAAATGACACGACTTCACTTCTCGTAACAAACAAACAAAACTGGACGGAAGGAGTTCTAGATTACTTCTTTCTAGGAGGTACTTTACCATTAACCATATTCGACAGACATCATATTATTTTTTTGTTAAAGCAATTGCGTAGTAAATTAAGTAATCTTATGCACTTGAGTATAATGGTACGGTCTTGTTCGTTTAGTAGTTTTAGTTTAGTTTAGTTTTGAAAAAAGGTGGAGAGAGAAAGAGAGAGAGAGAGAGAAATGAGTGTAATTATTACAAAATAAACTAAAACTAAACAAAAACTATGAAACGAACAAAGCCTATATAGAAGTTTGAAAAAACAAAAAATGCTCTTCTTCAACGTAAACAAAACTGATTAGCATGCAAAAAATCGCATAACAAACCTGTATGCCTGAACAATCGAAGAGCTTGCGCAAGTCTCGCTTATTGATCACTTCGCAGTACACGTATCTCCGGATCTTCATCACAACACGGTACACAATTAGTATTGCTTCGCGATTGAAAACCCTAACACCTAGTGATTCTGAACAGGTATGTAAGAGACCTTAACGTACGTGTGACGAGCATGAGCAGGAAGACAATGGTAGCAGAAAGCTCGAATACAGTTAACGCAAAATCGATCAAGCTCGTTCTTCTTAGTATTCGGATGACTGATGCAAGCCGCAAAGTACATGGTATTGTACATAGTTGTCAGCCATGGAGGTACTTCTACGCAATCTTCCTTCCTACACGATAAATCACATCCTTCATAAAATGCCGACTCCCGCTATAAAAAAACGTTATAAAAACCCAGAAGTTCAAAAATTTGATTACAACAAGGTCATATAGGGTTGCAGTATTTTTTCGTCCTTAGTCAATTGTTTTAAACATTTTATCAATTTTTTTAACTTTTGAAATACTACTAAACTAGACACATTTGAGAAGTTAAGAAAAATTCTAAAAAGATAACTGAAAAAGAAAAAATTAGCTAGCTTCAACTCTACTTTTCGATCGACAATTTGACTTTTTTGTTTGTAATGGCTTTTTATAAGACTCGGTTTAATTATTTGTAGTTTTTATACAGAAATACACTATATATACTCGAAAACTGTTAAAAAAAAAAAAAAAAAAAAACATAAGTGTAAAGTTTCAAAAAATTAACTTTAAGACGACAAAATAAGAATGACGAAACAATCAAAATTTTGGAGATAAGTTTTGGAGATCGATAAGCAAAAGTGGAGTTCAACAAGCTAGCGAAAGTAAACAATTTCCAATGGCCAAATCGAAATAAAAAACAAGTTCGTCGAATTAAATAAACTAGTAAACTTGCAAAATAAAAGTGAAAATGAAAGGATATGTGCACTTGATCATATTTGGATGGTTGAAGTCGTTTGATATTGCCAATAGATTTCTCATAGTTTTTCTTCAGAATGAAAGTCTTGAGCTTTCTACCATTACTTTGCAGCAATGTGCAGATTTATATATTGAAGAGAAGGGTACAGAGAATCGGTTAAGAATTTATTACTTTTATGGCATTTTTTTTTATAGCATGTTAATGGAAGGGAATTAATGTATATCCACAAAAGACACGATTAGAAAATATAGGATCTCGATTGGTCATTTAATGAATTCTGCTTCCAAAAGGATTCTACAGGAATTGTAGTTCAAGTCCTTAACTATCACTAAAGTAAAAAAAAATGGACCCGGGGTGGGTCATGGGTATGCTAGCCGATCACAGCCGTCTGTAGTCAGCCATAAATGATTCAAATCACATCTTGTCCAAATAAATCTGAACCGTCCACTGTCGAATAGATCTGAGCCGTCCATGGCCGATCACGGACGCCGTAAGCAGCCCACACCCATGCTATCCCCGAAGGAAGAGTGCCATCCCCCATTCCTAGCCTTTATTGTTACTAAGACTTGAAAATTCATGTGAAACCAAAAAAAAAAAAAATTGGCCTTTATTTTTGGTAACAACCTTTTGTTTCAGTCACATAATTCTTTAGAATGCCTTCCCGCATTTAATTCTCGCTCTGCACTTGCGCTCTCAATCATCGTTCGCGTGAGTTTTAGTCGGTTAGATGCATTGGAATGTTTCTTAAAGACATTTTCCTATTACGACATGCACACAGGAATTATGTGACTAATTAGATTGTTAGTTTCTCATTATCTGTAATCTCTTCAATTTGTTCCCTTCATCATGTCATTCATTCCCCAGACGTCAAGGACCTCCCCTGATTGATCTATTGGTAAATAGATTTTGTCTTCCCTCATACGCCCAAAAAATGTCGAGATTGAATCCTGAAAAATAGCTTAAAAAGAAAGTGGTAAATAGATTTTACATGTCGAACGCTGACCAAGTGGGCAGTTGGCGCAATAGCCGTGTAACACTTTTTGCTATTATTATTTGGTTAGATTTGATAGAGCTACGCCTCGCCCCTCACCTTGGCAAAACCGTTAGCGCTGTTGGAATTTTGTGAATGAAATTGAGGCACTCGGAGGGTCTCCCGAGGCAACCGAGACTACCCCACGGATTCA
This sequence comes from Vaccinium vitis-idaea, assembly GCA_963854785.1. NCBI lineage: Eukaryota > Viridiplantae > Streptophyta > Magnoliopsida > Ericales > Ericaceae > Vaccinium > Vaccinium vitis-idaea. The sequence continues at coordinate 38,001,459 of OY978215.1, forward strand.
ACACGTGTACGGATTAATGCTGGGTAACTCCCCTCATGAAAGTGAAGATATTGACAGCAATCAAATCCCATTCAAATTCGTATTCAAGTTGGTTGTTACAGAATTAGAAATGAATTGCAGAATTCATTGGCAGATTCAATTTCGTCATTGAATGGGGAGGCTCCCCCATTAATCCCTTATTCAAGTTTCAGCTCATTTTTTCAGCTATAAAAGGGTAGCTCTATTATGTGTTTCAGCATTAGTTTTCGTGCAACAAAATACTTCAGAATTCGTTCTTGTGAGAGAGAGAGGCAGACACAAGTTTCAATTCGCCAAGGCTTCCAACGGTGGTGTTCCGGTGATTGTGGTACTAGCCGTTTCATCCTGGGACGAAGACGTCGGTTCATCCTACAACACCTACGGTAGGCGGCACATCTTTGTTAAGGAGAGTGTGTTATACACGACTCGGCCTTTCGATCTACAGTTTGTATCTCTGTTTTCAATTCTGTTAATTTCCAGTTTATGTAATTTCGTTGTAATCTGTTCATGTATAATTATATCAGAGGAAATTGTTCTTTGGGATTGTGATTGTCACTGTAATTTTTCCAACAAACTTAACAAAGATTTTCTTATCGATTGGCAATCGAGTTCCAGAAAATAATTCTGTTTTGTACTGACCTTTGAGTTGCAAGAAGAGATTTGAAGACAGAATTGGTGGTTTCTCGTTGAGATAACATAGTAATCTGACCAGATTACTTGAGTGGGGAATCAAATACAAAAAAAAAAAAAAAAAAACCAGAGGCTACGGCCTAAGTCAATCGTGCGCGATTGGACTTCACTGATTAAACCATAGCTTTAGGCTGTTGTGCACAATTGGCCTTGATCTATTAAGTTTGGTAGGCCTCTAGAGCAATCTACTTGGCTTAAGCCTTGACATTGCTCGGCCAGAAACTTGTGATCCGTGGATTGTTTGGCTTCTGGAGCAACCTACTCTTCTTAAGCAGTGACGTTGCTTAGCCACAGTCCTCTGGAACTCTGCTTAGTGATAGCAGTCCTTGTGATGTGTTTGAGAACAACCAGTGGTTGGGCTAGTTTGGCATAGAGTGTGCTCTGCCTGAAGTAAAATAACCAGTGAAAGGTTAATTACTCAGCCTTAGTACACGGCCAGTGTAGTTAACTTGGCACATGGATTGGTATACTTGGCAGAGGCAAAAGATAAAAAGCCTTGATCACTTATGCAGTGAATTGTGTATACCGTCAGGCGGCCCCCCGTCGAAGGAGCGGCCCTCAAACTCTTGCCTAGGGACGCTGCCCTTAGGAACCCCGCCAAGGGGCATGGCCCCCTAGGACCCTCAGGGTACGCTTGTGCGTTGTGGGTGCAAACCCATGTTTGGTTGCTTAGTTTAGATTGTTAATCTATACCTATTGTCATGATTATGAAAATAGTTTCACTAATTTGTGGTTTGTCATTTCTCAAGTTAAAATGACAAGTGAGAAGAACTCTGATACTCTTATGGGAAGCTCAAGTGTTGCTGCTCCTTTGCATGGAGTTCCCTCAATTCCGATGTCTCATGTTGATAAGCCTGGGAAGTGTAGACACCCCAATTTTGAACCCGAGATACGCTCGTGCATTTCCAATGATGAAACGGACCAATCATGATTACCTGGAATTTGTGAGAATGACTTGAATTTGATCAAAACCAACCAAGCACCACCCAAACAATCAAAATGTGCCAAACCAACCCAAGCACTGCCAAATCAAGCCAAGCCAGCAAACTGCCATCCATAGCCTTGAGCGCTCAAGCCCATGGCTTTGAGTGCTCAAACCCCTGAGGAGCACCTTGAGCGCTCAAGCCCACGGCTTTGAGCGCTCAACTCTGGTCCAGTCAGCAACTTGCAGAGTATCTCATCATGAGATTTCCTGCATGGGAGCGTCTGGGGTTGATCTTATACGATCTCTACATGTATAATACACTCCACTAAGTCCTAAAATACACCTAGAATACTCCTAAATACCCAAACCCACTTCCTCTCTCTCCTCTCTTCCCTCCCACTCACTCTATAAAAGCCACCCACTACCCCTGGTTTTGAGGACGAATGCTCACACTCCTCACCTTCAGATTCCACCAGAAAAACCACTCTTCTCTCTCTCTCTCTACAAAACCACTCTTCCACCATTGAAACCACCTACAAAACCACTCATCAAACCCCAAAATTTGACTCTTGATCATCGATCAATCACCTACATTGTTCAATTCGTCCAAATTATAAGCCAAAAACATCCACAATCACCATCCCAAAGCCTAGAATCAAGTTCAAATCACAAACATCTTCCTAAAGGTAGTGAAATATGTGATATACTCACTGTTTTGATCCTTCTGAGGAAGGCTAGTGAGTTCAAGCAAGTTCAATATACTTGCATTGAACTCACAGAGGTCTGAAAGTTGCTCAAAAACCATTTTCAAATTTGCAGTTACAACAGATTTGAGCGCTCAAGCCTCTGGCCTTGAGCGCTCAAGCCCAATCCTGAACAAGCTTCTGTTTTGCTAACTTCTGAGCTTTCTTTTGGTTTTGATCATTATTTAAGAGTTAATTGCGTTCATGTAGCTCTCAAAACAGTTTATTTCCACACCAAAACTACATGCATAAATGTAAATTAACCATTTTATAGTGATCAAACATCAAAAACTTCAAATTTCTTATATTTGACTGCAAAACAGTGGCTGTCTGACCTTTTGAAACTTTATTTTATGCTTTTGGTGGTCCTGAGGAAGTATTGAAATCTGTTTAAAGGTCAAAAATTGGGAAGCCATGTTATGGCTTGAGCGCTCAAGGTCAGATCTTTGAGCGCTCAAGCTGTTCATGGCTTATTTGCAATTTTCCAGCAATTCTGATGATGGCTTATGATTTAATTCCTTGTTGGTGTATATAAGTCGTCAGTGTAGCATTTGTGACCTGAATCCCTCTCTCTTGCAGAATTGGTTTGAGCGCTCAATCCATGAGCCTTGAGCGCTCAAACTGGTTCTAAAGCAAGTATGTTTTAAGCATTTTCTGGTGATTTCTAAAGAGAGGTGATAATTGTGTGATGTTTCTGTGGTGGTTTGAAGTCTTAAAGTATCATCAAACGTTAAAAACCAGCAAGGAAAATGTGTGGGTGGAATGAGGGTTGAGCGCTCAAGTCATCACCCTTGAGCGCTCAATCCCCATTCTGGGATCCAGATTGCAAACAGCATGATAAGTCTCATGATCATAATTTCTTGAGTTATTGAACGATTTCTGTTGTATTTCACTTCTGTGAACATTTGTAGTTTCATGTTCATCATCCATGTAGATCGCGCGCACAAGCATCCACTGTAAAATCGCATCCCTTGTATATTTTGTTATTATGTGATTCCTGTCCCCGATTCCCCATTTATGTGAATAAATTAAATTTCAAACATTTTTAAAATCCCACAAAATGTTGAGTAGAGACCGGTTCATGGACCGGGCGAGAGGGGTGCCGTAAAACCCTTCCCCTCTCGTAACCAAACCTCCGAATCCGAGAAATCTTTGGTTCTGTCAGGACTAGTAAAATCTTTTTCTATGGGCAACGAGTCATATTTTTATTGGTTTCTCGGGTTCGGACCTCAAATCCGGGTGGCGACTCTAACAATCACAATCTTTTCGCGCAATCCAGGTGGGCCGTCCACAGGAAGTTCTGTCCAGGGGTCAGCAGAAGATGATGTTCTATCTGACCACTCTCTAGGTGCTTGTCTGAGGATGCCCCAATAGTTGTTGAAAATGAGATAGATAACCAGAAGCAACAAGCTCTGGATCAGTGGAAGAATGCTGATTATCTGGCCAAGAATTATATCTTGAATGCTCTTGATGACTCATTGTACTCTGTGTTCAATGAGGCGAAGTCGGCCAAGGAACTATGGGAGTCCTTGGACAAAAAGAACAAGATCGAGGGGCCGGGCCTAAAAAGTTCGTGGTGGGCCGCTTCCTTGATTACACTGTGAAAGATGAAAGACCTGTGACTGAACAGGTCCAAGAGCTCCAGATGTTGATCAATGAAATCAAAGCAGAAGAGATGTTGTTGCCTGAGCCGTTTTTTGGTGGCTACTATCATTCACAAGCTTCCAGAAACTTGGAAGGAGTTCAAGAATTATCTCATGTTTAAGAACAAGGAGATGACATTGGAGACTCTCTTCTACAAGCTCAATGTCACGGAAGGAAATCGGGCTAGGGAGAAGGCTGCCAAGGAGGCCGAAATGGCAAAGGCCAACATGGTGGAGCATGGTCGTCCTTCCTCAAGTGGTGGTGTGAAAAAGAACCAACATGACAAGCGGTCTGACAACCTTAAGGGCAAAAGTGTCAATCTAGGACCGAAGGGCGGTGTCGCTAAGAAGCAAAAAGAGAAGTTCCAAGGGAAAAGCTTCAATTGTGACAAGTTTGGCCATAAAGCATCTGACTGCAAGAAGCCACCTCGTCCACAAGCGCATATTGCAGAAGTCTCGGGAGGAAGTTCTGGCATGAACCTCTCAGCTATGGTATCTGAGGTGAACATGGTGGGTTCGAATCCACGGGAGTGGTGGATTGACACTGGGGCTACCCGCCTTATCTGCTGTGACAAGAAGATGTTCACGTCACTTGAGCCGGTTAATGGGGAGAAGCTGTTTGTGGGGAATTCAGCGACCTCAGATATTGCTAGTGAAGGAACAGTAGTCCTGAAGATGACTTCGGGGAAGACATTGACCTTGAACAAGGTGTTGTTCATGCCAGACATTCGCAAGAATCTGATGTCTGGTTCTCTGCTGAGCAAGCATGGCTTCCGGATGGTGTTTGAATCAGATAGGGTCATTCTGACTAAGACTGGACCGTATGTAGGGAAAAGCTATATGGCCGATGGGTTGTTTTAAATGAATGTAATGACTGTTATCCCTACTATTTATAAGACAAATGCCCAGTTGCTTATGTGTTTGAGTCTTCCATTTTGTGGCATGGTAGACTAGGTCATGTTAATTATGAATCTATACGTAGATTAGTTAACTTGGACCACATTCCAGTTTTTCATATTGATACAAATCACAAGTGTGAAACTTGTGTCGAAGCAAAGTTAACTAGGACTTCGTTTCGATCAATTGAAAGAAGTACCGAACCATTGAGGCTGATCCACACTGATGTGTGTGATTTGAAGTATGTCCAAACGCCAAATGCAAACAAGTATTTCATTACTTTTATTGATTTGTAGCATGAAATATTGTTACGTGTACTTGCTAAAGAGCAAGGATGAAGCGTTGGACAAGTTCATTCTTTTTAAGAATGAGGTGGAGAACCAACTTAGCACTAAGATTAAGGTGGTGAGAAGTGACCGAGGTGGTGAATTTGAATCACTGTTTGGTAATTATTGTGTTGAACACGGTATTATTTACCAAACTACTGCACCTTACTCGCCTCAGCAGAATGGAACTGTGGAGCGCAAGAATCGTACATTGAAAGAAATGATGAATTCTATGTTGGTTAGTTCTGGGTTGCCTCAGAACATGTGGGGTGAAGCGGTGCTGACCGCTAACTATCTTTTGAATTTAGTGCCCCGCAAAAAGTTGGACAAGACACCTTATGAGTTGCTCAAAGGTAGGAGGCCTAACTTTAAGCACTTGCGAGTGTGGGGATGTCTTGCTAAAGTAGCAATACCTCCTCCGAAGTATGAGAAAATAGGACCTAAAACCGTTGACTGTGTGTTTATCGGTTATGCACATAATAGTAGTGCATATCGGTTCCTTGTGTATGAGTCTGGAGTACAAGATATACACAAGAACACTTACATGGAGTCTATAAATGTGTCATTTTTCAAACACATTTTTCCGAATAGATCCATTGGAGAACACATTTTTCTGTATAGATCCATTGGAGAGTCCAGTTCAGTGAAACGGACATTGCATCCTGCTAATCATAGCAGTGGAGACCAAGAAAAGCAAGTTGATATTGAACCCAGACGTAGCAAGCATGCTAGGACATCAACGTCCTTTGGTCCAGACTTTCTAACTTATTTGTTAGAAAGTGAGCCTCGGACTTACAAGGAAGATGTTAGCTGTCCTCAGGGCCCTTTGTAGAAAGAGGTTATCAATAGTGAAATCGACTCCATCCTACAGAACCATACGTGGGAACTGGTGGATCTGCCACCAGGTAGTAAGCCTCTGGGCTATAAGTGGATCTTCAAGAGGAAGATGAAAGCGGAGGGGTTGATAGAAAGTACAAAGCTAGGCTTGTCATTAAAAGCAACATGCAAAAAGAGGGCCTAGATTACTTTGATACTTACTCGCCAGTCTCAAGGATCAATTCCATTCGGATGATAATTGTCATTGCAGCATTGCGAAACCTTGAGATACATCATATGGATGTAAAAATAGCTTTCCTAAATGGAGATTTAGAAGAACAAATCTATATGGAACAACCCTGTAACGGTCTTACAATTTATTTATTTTTTAAATAAAAAAATAAAATAAAGAGTTTCAATCTTATTAAATCAGTTAAATTTTTAAGTTTTATTTATTCAACCTAAGTGGGCCTTATTAACTACTACATCTTTGTTTACAAATATAAATATACATATGTATAGGTATATAGATATATGTATGTGTGTATCCATTAAAGTCCTAACTAATTACCCTAACTCAATCCTAAACTAAGGTCCTGATATTACTAAATGCCCTTTTTGCTTTCAATCAAACCCATCATTCCACCATCAATTTTGTTTTGCTATTTTTGGTTCCCTCATTTCCCAACCAATAAGAAATCAACACACCCCACTAATACTTTCCTCCATCTCCTAAACAATAGGTTTCCTTCAAACTTCTTTTTATCCAAAGGATTAAGTCTGAAACTCAACCACCTTTAAACTCTTCTTCTTCTTTCACATTTCAGACAAAAAAAAAAAAAGACAAAGAGGGGCAGAAAATTTCGGCAGAGAGAGATGAAAAATTTCAAAGGAATTACTTCTACCTTAACCACAACTTCCTCAACCCTTATAGTAGCAACTCCATCTCCATAACCCACCACTTGTTCTCTTCTTTTTTTCTTTTTTTTCTTTCCATCCACTGTCCAAAAAAATCCCAACACCAAACCAGCTGTAGAAATAGCCTAGTAAATCAGTCCGTTCCGTCGCAACCGAATCAACACCGAAGTACCATTCAACTCCGCTATTTTTTCTTTCTTTCTTCAACCGTGCTAGAACTTCGGAAGAGAGGTAGTTAAATCCGCCTCCCTAAATATAAATATGTTTGTATTTATGTAGATGAGATTTTTAGAAAATTATTTATGCGACCCAGAGCTTTGAGTCGTTAAAAAAATGGAGTTCCAGCCGAAACCGAGCGAGACCCACTACTGGGTCCAACTCCGACCATTTGAGCATCATGATTTTAAAAAATTTTACTGCCTAACTTGATTTGTGTTTGCAACTATGTTTCGTGCCATAATTACAAAATTGTTAGTTACGTCCTTATACTGCCAATTTACATTTTTCCTTGTTAAAATGTTTGAGTTTTGTTGCATTTTATTATGAGTACTTGCCATGCATAATTATATGTCGTCCCTTGAAAATTTTAGACAGACAATAGTTTCATGGGTGGTTACGGTTGGAGTGTTACACGTAGACGCAAATAAGTTAACAGATTTAAGAATATGATGAGAAGGTATAGTGTGGAGGATGGCCATGGAAATGGGAAATGTTGAGAAATGCAACCCTGGGTAAGACACAGTGGGGATTGACTACGAGAACAGGTTTGAGATTTTTGATGAAAATGTGCTTGTGTCACATGTCGAGAAATATAGATTTCCTCGGGATTATTTTGTTCCTTCCTTGCGTGGTCTGCCGATTCGTAGATTTGGGTATCTAACCTGATAGCTCCGATCGGGACCTTTATCAGCAAGGAGCACTCTGAATCACACTGGGTGGGGCTTATGCTGGCGGTTATGGGTAGGATGGATCTCACGGAGAGATTTTAGATCTCACGTAAGTTAAAAAGAGCAGTGATAAAATAAAAAGAATCATGTATTTTTTTTTATTACATTGCATTTTATATCATGTTGTTTGTATGTTATGGGTTCGGGTAGGGTTTAGCTACTGAGCGTCAATCGCTCATGGTACTAGCACTAGGTTCCGTGGGCGTAACTTTGGTAGTTAAGTGTATCTTATATGTTCTTCTGTTATATACAAAAGTAAATAAATAAATAAATTTCTTATTATGAAATTTGTACTAATTTATACTCTAAATTTTTGAAATGTAGGATGTCTTCGTCTTCATCAGAACTCAGAAGCTTCCGACTACCACTTTGACGAGTATGGTCACTACACTACACGGTGACGCCACGTTATACCCCAAGACAAACGTGGAAACGAATTGTGGGTTCAGATACAAGCGGAGAAGGCAATAAAGTATGATGTTAAGAAAGTTTTTTAGGACACTCCAGGTTGTTCAAAGGAGAAGAGGAGACGGCTAGTTCACTACCGAACAAAGAATCACATTCGGAAGCATGAAACTGCATTCAAAATGATCAATGATGACGCAACCTACGAGCGGCTAGAAGCTGAAGCGCTGACGCACCCATATGTCTTTTATCGCTTGCCATCGCCAGAGAGCATGGGATCTCACCAATCTAGAGCAGCTACCCCGCCACCCGAGTCACCGGTGCAAGTCTACTCACCACCACCGCCAGCACCACCAATTATCATTGAGATATCTTCAAACTCAGAGGACGATGAAGATCCGGACGAGCCACTATCACCAATTTAGATTAGAATAGTAGTACTAGTAGGTCGTAGTTACAGTACTAGGATGGGAGAAATCGATGACTTTTTGTAGCACATGAGTACATGATGTCTTGTGGTGCTAATTGTAGTGCTAGTGATTGGTTTACTTTTCATGTAATTTTCTGATCGTAACATGTAAAATGGTTGTAAACCCACAATCTTTGGTTATCTATGAAACTATGCTTTTAATTAAATGTTATGCACTTCCTTGCTTAGTTAGATTTTTTTTTCCTGTAAACAACCATCAAGGCTAGAAAACCCCCTTCAAAAAAAAAAAAATTTAAAACTTTTTTTTTTTTAACAATATAGGTGGCGAACACGAGGAACGGTCTCAATGTCAACAACAACAACCAAAACAATGAGAAGAACAACGGACAGATCGGAGTACAAGACCTCACTCAGATATTTCAAGCTTTCATAGCTGCAGCCACCAACATCCCCTGACAACCACAAGCTCAGACACTTCAGGGCCCTTTAACTTGTAGTCAGGCCTTGAACGAGTTCTGCAAGCGCCGACCACCAACCTTCCATGGCGAGCCTAACCCGACCGCTGCAGAGACTTGGCTTGAAGAGATCAAAAAGGTGCTCAAAACACTAGACATCACGAAAGATGAAGATTGCATAGCATTGGCTACATACCAGATGCAAGGAGAAGCTCAACACTGGTGGAAAATGATGGAGATGCTCCACGACGTGACGACGATGACATTCGAAAACTTCGAGACAATCTTTCTCAACAAATATTTCCCCGCTCCAATCAAGCAAGCGATGATTCAAGAGTTCATGAGCTTGAAGTAAGGCTCTATGTGTATCTCTCAGTATGCTGCCAAGTTCGAGGAACTGTCTCGACACGCCAAAGCTCTCGTCCCAACAGATGAAGCGAAAGAAAGGAAGTTTGAATGGGGACTTGGAGCCACGCGCCGATCAGTGATGGCACTAGAATACCCCACATATGCCCAGGTGGTTAAATGCACACTCATGATGGAACGAGAAAACAATGACTTCAAGAGCATATCAAAGGATCACCAGGCATCAAGAGGACCAACCCGCAACAACAACCAAGGGTACTTTGCACCCAAGCCGTATGCTCAGAACTACAATCGATCTCAACCACAGAACAACCAGCAGTGGAGGAGCAACAACCAGGGCCAGAATCATGGGTCAAACCAAGAACCATACCTGAACCAAGGCCAGAACCAGGCACCAGGAGTAAAATGCTTCAACTGCGGCCAGGAGGGCCATGTCGGACGCTCTTGTCCTCTACTACTCGGATCCGGAAGCTTTGGTCATGGAGGACAGCAACAACCACAGCCAAAACAGACTACAATTGGGAATCTGTCCCAAGGGAATCAAAATCAACAAAGGCAGAACTGGAGCCAATCACAGCAACCACAACAATACCAGAACCAAGGAGTGGGAAAAGGACTAGTAGGGCCAAAACCACCAGTCGGAGGCAGAATGTTTGCACTCCAAGGAGAAGAAGAAGAGTACAATCCTGCAGTGATTCAAGGTAACCTTATACTTTTTAGCACTTGTGTACTAGCGTTGTTTGATTCTGGAGCATCACATTCATTCATATCTCCTTCATGTGTACATGCCTTGGGATTAAAAACTGAACACCTTAAAACATCTATGAGTGTCACCTCACCTTTAGGGGGACAAATTTCAGTGGGTTTAATTTGTAGATCATGTGAGTTAGAAGTGTTAGACCTACGATTGACCTGTGACCTCCGAGTCCTCGACATGGGTGGCTACGATGTAATTTTAGGGATGGATTGGTTATCCGCTCACCGGGCCGTAATCGATTGTCATCGAAAAATAGTGACGGCATACTCTCCAGATGGAACGTGCTTTAGATTTAAGGGGGATAGACAAGACCCTGCCTCTACGTTGGCACCACGATCAAGGTGGAAGGACAAACTAGCAAGATGATTAGCGAGTCCAATGCTTGAAGAGGAAGATCGTATGGAACTAGGACTCCCACGTATTGCCTGCAAGTATGCGGATGTATTTCCTGAAGAGTTGCCTGGATTACCTCCACACCGGGAGTTGGATTTCACCATCAAACTACAACCAGGGACAACGCCAATCTCCATGGCACCATATCGCATGGCACTAGCGGAACTCCATGAATTGAAGATACAGCTTCAAGAACTGTTGGAAAAAGAATTTATTCGGCCGAGCACATCACCGTGGGGAGCGCCAGCACTTTTTGTCAAGAAGAAAGAAGGATCCCTACGACTCTGCATTGATTACCGCCAGCTCAATTGGGTCACGATCAAGAATCGTTACCCCCTCCCGAGAATAGATGACGTGTTCGATCAATTAAGAGGATCGACTTGTTTCTCAAAGATTGACTTGCGATCAGGATATCACCAACTACGTGTCCGAGATAGTGATATACCTAAGACCGCATTCTGAACTCGCTATGGACACTACGAGTTTGTCGTGATACCCTTTGGACTGACCAATGCACCGGCTATGTTTATGTGTTTAATGAACAAGATCTTCTCACCATATCTTGATAGATTTGTCGTGGTTTTCATTGACGACATCTTAGTTTATTCGCCAACGGAAAAGGATCACAAGGAGCACTTGAGGATCGTCCTACAGGTCTTAAGAGAAAATAAGTTGTATGCTAAGGCGAGCAAATGTGAATTTTGGCTAAAAGAAGTCAAATTTCTAGGCCATGTCGTATCCGAAAAAGGAATTTTTGTTGATGAAAGTAAAGTGGATGCTGTCTTAGATTGAAAGCGACTGAGGTCAGTGTTCGAGATTCAAAGTTTCTTAGGATTAGCAGGATATTATAGGAGATTCATTCAGGACTTTTCAGTATTAGCCAAACCGATGACTTGTTTGACGCAGAAAGGGGTCAAGTTGGAATGGGATGGGAAGTGTGAAGAATCATTTCAGGAGTTCAAGAAAAGACTGACCAGTGCGCCTATATTGATCATACCAGAAAGAAACGTGTGTTATGTTGCGTATCGTGATGCTTCAAAGGAAGGGTTGGGTTGTGTTTTGATGCAAAACAGAAAAGTTGTAGCCTATGGGTCGCGTCAATTGAGGTCGCATGAGAAGAATTACTCAACACATGATCTAGAGCTTGCGGCAGTTTTATTTGCTCTCAAGTCCTGGCGCTACTACTTGTATGGAGAGCAATTCGAGGTTTTCACATATCACAAGAGCCTCAAGTACCTGTTCACCAAAAGGACTTAAATATGAGACAAAGGAGATGGATGGAGTATATGGATGATTACAGTTTCACATTGTCCTATCACCCAGGTAAGGCCAATGTCGTAGCTGATGCTCTTAGCCGCAAGACTAGAGGACAGCTAGCTAGATTGGCCATGAAGGAATGGAAGATGATGGAAATTCTAAACGATTTTAGACTACAGCCCACATCAAATGATGAAGGAGCCTGCTTGTTCGCTTTGGTCGCCACGCCAGCACTACATCGAGAGATTCTCCTAGTGCAAACCTTCGATCAAGAGTGTGACTTTATAAGATATCGGCTAACAACTGGGAAGGCTACTACTGGTTGGGAAATCCATGCCGACAAGAGTCTCAGATTCCAAGGAAGGATTTTTGTGCCAAATCTGGGCACACTCCGAGAAGCGGTTCTAAAGGAATTCCATCATTCAAACTTTGTTGTCCACCCAGGGGGCAATAAGATGCACCAAGACCTTCACCGCCAATACTGGTGGGGAGGGATGAAGAACGACGTCGCAAAGTATGTGGCTACCTGCCTTACGTGTCAGCAAGTGAAGGAGAAACATCAGAAGCCAGGAGGAGCTTTTCAGCCCTTACCGATTCCAGGATGGAAGTGGGATCATATCACAATGGACTTTGTGACGGATTTACCGAGATCGGTCAAGAATCACAATGCCATTTGGGTAATCGTGGATCGACTAACCAAATCAGCTCACTTTTTGCCGGTGCATATGTCAGACACTGTGGAATCCTACAGCCGACTCTACATCAACGAGATCGTTCGATTGCATGGAGTGCCTCTATCGATCGTATCTGATCGCGACGCTCGATTCACTTCAACCTTCTAGCAAAGCTTGCAGAAAGCACTTAGAAAAGATATTCGTCTGAGCACGGCATTTCACCCCAAGACCGATGGACAGTCGGAGAGGATGATACAAACCCTGGAAGACATGCTCCGAGCGTGCATGTTAGATTTTAAAGGAGGTTGGGAGAAACACTTACCCCTGGTGGAGTTCGCATACAACAACAGCTATCAAGCTAGCATTGAGATGGCCCCTTATGAAACATTGTACGGACGGCCATGTCGATCACCCATTTGTTGGACAGAAGTTGGAGAGAACGTTCTGCTAGGGCCAGAGTTAGTTCGAGAAACCACAGAGAAAGTTAAAGTGATCAGAGAGCGACTCCAGACCGCACAGAGCCGATAGAAGAGTTATGTTGATAAGAGGACCAGGCCTTTGACTTTTAATATGGGAGATCACGTCTTTTAAAGATCAAACCCCGGCGTGGAATCATTCGTGTCGGAAGGAAAGGGAAGTTGTCCCCGCGCTACATCGGACCCTTTGAGATTTTGGAAAGAATTGGAGAAGTGGCCTACCGCCTAGCTCTACCGCCACAACTTGCTAAAGTTCACAATGGCTTTCATGTCTCCATGCTCCAAAAGTACATGGCACATCCTACGCACATACTCAATTGGGAGGAAGTTACTTTGGATGAGGATACCACTTTTGAAGAACAACCGGTGGAGATACAAGATCACAGGGAGAAAAGTATCAAGGGAAGGACCATCAAATTAGTCAGAGTTCTGTGGAGACATCGAGGAATCGAAGAATCCACATGGGAACGAGAAGACACAATCCGCGCAAATTATCCACACCTATTTTCAACGCAAGGTACGCCCTAACTTCTAGGATGAAATTTTGTTAAGGGGGATAGGTTGTAACGCCTATAATTTTTTTTTTTAAATAAAAAATAAAATAAAGAGTTTCAATCTTATTAAATCAGTTAAATTTTTAAGTTTTATTTATTCAACCTAGGTGGGCCTTAATAACTACTACATCTTTTGTTTACATATATAAATATACATATGTATAGGTACGGAGAGGATCCAGTCAGGACTCCCGCATTTTAATAAAATGCGGACCTCCCCTCTCCCGGCCATTTCCCGGCCAAATGGTCGGGATCCGAACCGTTGAATGTGTTTAAAATGTGTTTTCAAGGGCCTACGCGAAGATTCGGCAAAAAAAAAGACCGGGAAGGGCTTCAGCCGAGCAGTTTTCATAACAAACCGTAGGATAAATATTTCATGAAAACTGCTCGGATGAAGCCCTTTCCGGTCATTTTTTTTGCCGAATCTTCGCGTAGACCCTTGAAAACACATTTTAAACACATCCAACGGTTCGGATCCCGACCATTTGGCTGGGAGAGGGAAGGTCCGCATTTTATAAAATGCGGGAGTCCTGACCGGATCCTCTCCCTGTATAGGTATATAGATATATGTCTGTGTGTATCCATTAAAGTCCTAACTAATTACCCTAACTAAATCCTAAACTAAGGTCCTGATATTACTAAATGCCCTTTTTGCTTTCAATCAAACTCATCATTCCACCATCAATTTTGTTTAGCTATTTTTGGTTCCCTCTTTTCCCAACCAATAAGAAATCAACACACCCCACTAATACTTTCCTCCATCTCCTAAACAATAGGTTTCCTTCAAACTTCTTTTTATCCAAAGGATTAAGTCTTAAACTCAACCACCTTTAAACTCTTTTCTTCTTCCTTCACATTTCAGACAAAAAAAAAAAAAAAAAGACAAAGAGGGGCAGAAAATTTCGGCAGAGAAAGAGATGAAAAATTTCAAAGGAATTACTTCTACCTTAACCACAACTTCCTCAACCCTTACAGTAGCAACTCCATCTCCATAACCCACCACTTGTTCTCTTCTTTTTTTCTTTTTTTTCTTTCCATCCACTGTCCAAAAAAATCCCAACACCAAACCAGCTGTAGAAATAGCCTAGTAAATTAGTCCGTTCCGTCGCAACCGAATCAACACCGAAGTACCATTCAACTCCGCTATTTTTTCTTTCTTTCTTCAACCGTGCTAGAACTTCGGAAGAGAGGTAGTTAAATCCGCCTCCCTAAATATAAATATGTTTGTATTTATGTAGATGAGATTTTTAGAAAATTATTTATGCGACCCAGAGCTTTGAGTAGTTAAAAAAATGGAGTTCCGGCCGAAACCGAGCGAGACCCACTACTGGGTCCAACTCCGACCATTTGAGCATCATGATTTTAAAAATGTTTACTGCCTAACTTGATTTGTGTCTGCAACTATGTTTCGTGCCATAATTACAAAATTGCTAGTTACGTCCTTATACTGCCAATTTACATTTTTCCTTGTTAAAATGTTTGAGTTTTGTTGCATTTTATTATGAGTACTTGCCTTGCATAATTATTTGTCGTCCCTTGAAAATTTTAGACAGACAATAGTTTCATGGGTGGTTACGGTTGGAGTGTTACACATAGACGTAAATAAGTTAACAGATTTAAGAATATGATGAGAAGGTAAAGTGTGGAGGATGGCCTTGGAAATGGGAAATGTTGAGAAATGCAACCCTGGGTAAGACACAGTGGGGATTGACTGTGAGAACAGGTTTGAGATTTTTGATGAAAATGTGCTTGTGTCACATGTCGAGAAATATAGATTTCCTCGGGATTATTTTGTTCCTTCCTTGCGTGGTCGGCCGGTTCGTAGATTTGGGTATCTAACCTGATAGCTCCGATCGGGACCTTTATCAGCAAGGAGCAGTCTGAATCACACTGGGTGGGGCTTATGCTGGCGGTTATGGGTAGGACGGATCTCACATAAGTTAAAAAGAGCAGTGATAAAATAAAAAGAATCATGTATTTTTATTATTATTATATTGCATTTTATATAATGTTGTTTGTATGTTATGGGTTTGGGTAGGGTTTAGCTACTGAGCGTCAATCGCTCATGGTACTGTGTTGCCCTGGTAATCTCTCACCAGGTACCGAAGACGGAACAGAAGGGATGTACGAGCAGACAAATTTCAACACTGTTGTGGAGGAAGTCAACGAGCCTTGGTTTCCGTATGCTTAGTCGCATTGGACACTTTTAGTCGACTATATTTTGAGAGCTTTAAGTCCTATTCAAAATTGTAATATTTGACAGATTTATTTAAATTCAATATGGTTGTAAAACTATAACAATTGTTTTCGGTACGGTATTATGATGCGTCTATGGAAATATTTTGTTAAATTGCCTTTAAAATTTATCTTAACGTTTCCGAAAAATCGGGGCGTTACAAACCCAAGGGTTTTTCCGCGCCAGACCAAGAGGGGAAAATCTGTAAGCTTGTTATATCTCTGTATGGTCTAAAGCAAGCTCCGAAACAATGGCATGAGAAGTTTGACAATGCGATGTTGTCTAGTGGCTTCAGCATCAATGAATGTGACAAATGTGTTTATGTCAAGGACACTAATGAAGGATATGTCATTCTGTGTCTCTATGTTGATGATATGCTCATTGTTGGTAGCAACGGCAGGGTCATTCAATCTACCAAGGATATGGAGAACTCTAAGTTTGACATGAAGGATATGGGCCTTGCAGATGTGATACTAGGTGTGAAGATCACCAGAACATATGATGGACTTGCGTTGTCTCAGACCCACTATGTTGACAAAATTCTTGAGAAGTTCAACCAGTCTGATACAGGCATTGCAAGAACCCTCGTGGACGTAAGTCTCCATTCATCCAAGAATGGGGGGAAGAGGTGTCCCAATTAGAGTATTCTCGGATAATTGGGAGCCTCATGTATTTGATGAGCTGTACAAGGCCTAATATAGCCTACTCAGCAAGCAGACTAAGCAGATACACGAGTAATCCAGGACACGATCACTGGAAGGCAATAATCTGGGTACTACATTATTTGAGGTATACTCGTGATCTGGGGCTGCACTATACCAGATCACCAGCAGTACTAGAAGGGTACTGTGATGCGAATTGGATATCGGATATGAAGGACTCGAAATCCACGAGTGGATATATCTTCACACTTGGTGGTGCAGCAGTTGCTTGGAAATCTTCTAAACAGATGTGTATAGCACGGTCTACAATGGAATCAGAATTCATTGCTTTAGATAAAGCAACTGAAGAGGCTGAGTGGCTACGACAATTCCTGGAAGATATTCCAAGATGGTTGAAACCAGTGTCAGCTATTACTATCCACTGTGATAGTCAAACTACGATTGGTAGGGCGTTGAGTGCCAACTACAATGGTAAGTCTAGACATATACGTCGAAGACACAATACCATTAAACAACTGCTCTCAAGTGGGACTGTCACAATTGACTACGTAAGGTCAAAGGACAATATTGCTGATCCGCTAACCAAAGGGTTATCTCGAGAGCTAGTCGAGAAAGCATCGAGAGGAATGGGGCTAAAGCCACTACGCTCATAGTTACTGTGGGGGTAGCCAACCTAGCTGACTGGAGAACCCAAGATCTAGGTTCAATGAGACTATCTCTTGCGTGTAATTGAGAATGATCACTGTGGAGATTTGATCTCTAGCCCATTTCTATGATACAGAACAGTGAAGCTTGTAAAGTGAGAAAGGTTAAGCGTTGCTTTTAATGACTCTTATGCGTCGGAGATGCCAAGCGGGGTATAGTAGGATACCCTTTATAAGGAGGTCACCTATGTGAGTATGAAGTGGGGCCGCTTCTTTGAGAATCCTGGCAAAATTCTCGAGAAAATACTTGCAGAACCAGAAAGGGGGGTGTCATGGCCGAAATGAACCCAACAGTGAGAACTGAATTACGTTAGGAGAAGTCTTGTGTGACGTATGTTGTCTAAGTTTACACAGGCGGCGGAACAGTTCAAAGCGGGGACGCACACTAGTCTGCCAGTAAACTCGATAGGCTATCACAAGGGAAGGTTCAAGGCCAAAAGCTACCTGTCTTATGCAGGAATTATCTGTTGCCTCTCTCTCGGGTCAGCTTCGTACTCTGCGTCAGTGTGCCTGCCAATTTTCATTCATGGTGGGGATTGTTGAAATTTTGTGAATGAAACCGGGGCACTCGGAGGGTCTCCCGAGGCAACCAAGATCACCCCTCGAATTCAACACGTGTACGTATTAATGCTGGGTAACTCCCCTCATGAAAGTGGAGATAATGACAGCAATCAAATCCCATTCAAATTCGTATTCAAGTTGGCTGTTACAAAATCAGAAATGAATTGCAGAATTCATTGGCGGATTCAATTTCGTCATTGAATGGGGAGGCTCCCCCATTTCATCATTGAATGCAATCTACGATAGTTCCCCGATCTCAGTTCTATCGTGAACAAGAAATCGTTGACTGCGATCTCAGTTGCGAGCGTGTTCCGAATTGCCTAGTAAGCAACAAAACCCATATTTCCATTCCGCGTTTCTCCTTAAATTTTAGGGTTTTCGAAATCGATATGAGTTCTGAAATTTTGTTGCTCTATGTATCCTCCTCAATCGTTGGGGCATTTGAAGTCATCGTCATCCGAGTGGGAGTTTGAAAATTTGGTCGGAGAATTGGGGTAAACCCTATTGCCTTTGTGGTTAGCTACTGTAGAATTTGGCATTTTTTTTGTAAGCAAAATGCCTAAGAAACGCTGTAATGGGGCCCGGATGGTTTACTCTTGGCATTCGTTTATTAAAGCGGTATATCTAACGAATGCTACCAATCTACATAAGCCTTTTACTTCTGTTTGGTGCACAATTAAAGAGTTTGAACTTCAAACCTACGCCACCTACCCTTATCCTCTAATAACAAGATTACCAAATTAATGTTCAATTAAGAAGAAAACAAGTCACACAACTAATTACTATTATGGTGTTTAACATGGGTGTAGCATATGGCGAATGATTTCTCCATTTCTAACCTCTCTCTTTTATCATTCTGCACTTCTTTTCTTGTTCTTATTCTTAACTAATTATTCTTACTTCTTAATTCACCTTTTTTTTCCCTCAACGAAAGTCAATATTTTTAGTTGTAACTTTGAACTCCAATCAAATGCATCGGAGTACATAGTGTCTACCACTGTACTACCACTCCACTTGTTACTTCTTCATTCAGTTTCACATAAGAAGAGAACAAGAAAAGAAGTGCACATAAACAAGGACAACAAAAGAAGTGGTCGGATAAAATGAGAGGACGAAAATTACATTTATCTTTCTTTTTTTTATAACTAGATGTCCAAGCTAGCTTGTGCACATCTCAACTAATTTTGGGGTCTGGAAGTAATGACCGGACATAACCCCTAGCTAGTGACCCCAAAAGTTTGCTGGCAAGAGGAATCGAACCTGAGACCTTAGGAGGGAACAAACCCCTAAGTTCCAAGACAAAACTACTTGGTCATACCCTTCGAATTAAAACTTGGTATATCTTACCAGTACAGTACATATAAATGATTTTTGGGTATGTTTGAATTAAAGCCTCTTGGTTCATACCTTAACTTAGATGGAATTAAGGGGACGTTTGGCAGCCAATTTTTTGGCTTTTCATTTTTCCATCTTGAACTTATGGGTGTTTAGCAGCCTCATTGCAAAACACATTTTAGGATAATGAGTTTTCAATTTTGAGAGTTAGAGAGGAGAAGTGAAAAAAAAGAGTTTGAAAAGCTTTTTGACTTGTCATTTTTTACTTTTTTCATTTTCATTAACAAAAAGACCCACAAAATATATTTTGTACATATCTGTCAAATAATACCCCCATTACAAAATGCATTCTGCACATTTCTCTCAAACACTCCTATCAAATTCAAATTATAATTCTGACTATAATCCAAAAAAGGCAAAAAAATTAGAAATGAAAAGGTGAAAATGAAGATCTCAAACACCCGTAAATGGAACATTTGAGGCCATTCCGACATGCAAATGCTGATATTAACTAGATGTCTTTTAACCATCCCTGTGATTTATTGCTCTACCTGTGAACAACTGCCCCATGAGAGATCTACACCTTTGCATTAACTTGAAACAATTGAAGAAGTAGAAGAAATAATTTAAGGATGCCTGATATTTATGGTTCAGAGTTACTCCTGTAATTGAGTGGCAGTAACTATGGAGCAATAATAGGCAATCTATGCCGACAAAGTTTAACAATCACTTAAATATGAAATCCTTATCTATGCCGACAGAGTTAACTCCTGTAATTCCTAATTGACCATTTGACCCCATCACGCTTATCTCATTTGTTGAGGTCTGCAATTATGTCCTTATCAGTCATTTCACTACAATCCTACGAACCACGACACCTCTCCGGGACCCCGTATCGCAGTGTCCCGACACTGGGACACGGGGACACGGCGGGACACGTGTCCCAACACGCCACGTGGCATGGGACTACTACTAGTGATGCTCTAAATATCCGAAGCACGAAAAAAAAAAAAAAAAAGAGACTACTACCCGTTGAAATCAATATTTGCCAAATGAATAAGAAGTCCTGCAAACGCTAAGTAATTCCAAGGTTGAGCCAGAGGAGCTATCTGAAGGAAATGATGCCCAATAATCGTCTCGACATGGAAGCTTACAATATATGGTTCAAAAGGGATCGTTATGCACGCTTTACTATGCTGAGCGCGATGCAGGTTGATATCCAACGATACTTTGTTGATTGCCAGACCGCAAAAGAAATGCGGGAGTTGCTAAAAAATGCCTTTGGAACAACATTAGCAATTACTAGCTAGGTTGCGGGCTTACTTTGGAACGCATGATGGTTAAACATGTAAGAGCGATGTCCGCATGCAATGATTCCTGAGTTAAAGGCTCCTGGTTACTCTCTCACTAATGAGCAGCAATTAAGTTACCGCTGTTAATACGGTCCTTGCCTCCATCTTGGGGCAAATGAAGCAAAACGCTTCAGTGTGCTTCCAAAGCTTGCTTTTGCTTAGCTTCAGATTGCCGACGGAGAGCAGCGCCAGCCTTTTAAGGGCTAAGCGCAAAGGACATGGAAAAAAGTAAGGGGACAGCTGGTAACCTCTGGCCTAAAGACAAAAAGGACAAATCAAAATTGAAATGTTTTATATGTGGAAAGCAGCTGGGTCACTTTGCTTTAATTTGTTACTACAAGCATTCCTTGATTTAGGATCTCCTCTCTTTGAGTACGTGATACTAACTTAAGCATTAGAGGAGGACCTACCGCCGACGAGAGGCATAGGTGCTTCTCACCATCTTTCTATCTTGCAGTGCTATGATTCGACGAGGTAACATGTGATTGATCTCCTAAGAGCGTGGAACAAGTATACGAGGATTTTTTTTTCCCAGTACATCTATAAAATCCTGCCCAACAACTTCCCAGTAAGATTTTAAAAAAAAACAAAGAAGAAGAATGCATAGCAAAGGTTCTAGCTAGTCTAATATCTGTTCTACAACTCTCCCCTCGCTCACATCCATAAGCAATAGTGACAGATCGAAAGGAGAGGGAGGAACAGTGTCTTAGGAAAATGAAAGACTTTTTCGAATATTTTGGTAAGCCTAAATATGAACAAAATCTATTTTAAGGATGAATGAGAATTGTCTCATAATAGGAATTGCAAAAACCAAGTTCATTTAAGGGAGTATCCGCGTGAGCGCTCAACGTCATTGAACACCTGGACCAGGCCAGAGCAAGGAATCGGGATTCATGGGCTCGCGTCATGACTCTTCTGTGGTTAGTTTGGAAAGAATTTGAGCCTTAGGCCAAAAATCTCTATATAAGAAACTTGGGCTTTGATTCGGATTAGGCTTTTCGGCCTAAAACAATGTAACTTTTTTTCCTAAAACTTGTTATTGGACTTGCAAAAAATCTCTTTGCAGCAGATTCAATTACATTAGTTATAGTTGCTTGTACAAAAACACATTTGAATTGAATTCTCATCTGCTTGGATATTCCTCATCGTTGTCCCCATCAATTTTTCCCAACTTGGTGCTACATGGAGTTGTCTTCGTATAGAAGAAAAGGCTACAATATACATCCCTATACACCTTTACAAATGTTAAAAATCGATTACCTTTTTATGAATAAAAGTTTACACGATTTTTTTTTTTGTATAAAAGTTGTGAAACACTCCAAAAAGTTATTATAGAGAATGTTATGAACCATATTGCTGAAAAATTACAAGTTTTTAATATAAAAGTTACGAGAAAAAAAAAATGTATAAAAGTTACGAGACGCTCCAAAATGTTATCACAAAGAAAATGTTATAAACCATATTGCTGAAAAGTTACGAGTTTTTAATACAAAAGTTACGAGTTTTTACTATAAAAGTTATGAGACACAGAAAAATCCAAACTAGAACTTATTACTACTTCCTAAAGGCAGGAAGAGAGGCATTCGTATCGGTAGAAAATCTTTGAATCTGTTATGATTGCCATAAATTGGGTATGGTACACACCTTTAATGGGTGTGTATTGTAGTCATTCTCTTATATGGATATTGTCGTTGCTTTACAAGTCCAAAAAAATGTTCAAATCCTCACAGTTGGACATACGAGTAGCCAGTTTTACTCTCCCTCCTCTTTCAAGTTATATTCATCATCTTCTAGTCCTAGAGTTTTGTTCATCAAGTGAGGGTAACAAACTCAGTTCGGTTCCCCCACACAATCCTAATCCAGTGCCACTATAATTGTTTCTATCTTTGTATACTGGGAGATGGACTAAAACCTCAAAGCACTCCGGTGTGGCGGCAAATCGGTTTTAAGGACACCCAACACCGTGTGATAATCAGACCTCAGTTTGATTCTTCCAATTCTGTTTACTTTAATTCCACAGTTTTTTCCGTAACTGTTTCCTTTTAATATTGCACTAGCACAGTGGTGAGTGATTGTGCGGTGTCATGTAGGCAGGGAATGGGTTGCAAGTGGCAGGAAAAGCTGCAGATTCGACGGCAGTGATTATTGAGCAGCGGGCAGTAGTAGCTAATAGTGGTTGATGTAGAGTTACACGTAAACTGGTCCAAACACCTGAGTTATAAAAAACCGTGGTTGATGTATTATGTATGAGAAGGTCGGGAGTGAAGAAAACAACTACTGAGGTGATGTTTGTGTGTGTATGGATGGGTGTGCAAACAAATGTTATACATTTTCCTATTTACTTGATTGGTGTAGAGATATTAGTGGCCATTACAAACTATCGGTTGACGGTTGTCTATGCCCCAAAATTTTCCAAAACAGGTGGAAGAAAATCGACACAACACAATGCTTACCTTATTTTGTGTTCTTCACTTGGCCAAACATTCAGCAACTCCTTCGTCATCTTTAGATCCCCAAAATATTCTTCAATGACCTGATATTTTCTTAGCTCTTGAAGCAGCTTTTAGTCCTCCCCGTCATCTCCATCTTCATCAATTCTTTCATGCTTTACAATACAGATTGCTAAAATTTGCACTGGGGGAAATGTCGAAATCATGTAACCGAATTAGACGAGTTTGAAACATCCCAGTCGTCGTTTAATCATCCACAAATCTCCCTAGATCAACTCCTCTGTCTATCCTTAGTCTGTCTCGTGAAGGCTGTGGATGATGAGATTATGCATTAGTGTCTTCCAAATACTTCACTCTTTCGCCGTCTGTGATCACATTTTATGCATGCGGAGTTCCTTCTGAAATTGATGTAGTTACACCTGAACAACAACAAACTTATACTTCTATAAACAATATAAATTTTAAGAAATAGAATATAATAATTGGTGTTCTCAATTGACTTCCTCATGTGATCTCCTCATGGTTTCATCACAAAGAAAATAGAATCTGTCAAGGTCTTATTTTGATGATCCAAATAGTTCATTTTAGGGGTCTTAATCTGTACTGTACACTATTCACGAGAAAAAAAAAAACAAGTTAATCGATGGCCATTTCAAAAATCAAGTTTTGCCATGAGAGAAACGAACGATCAGAACAATGAAGGTCCAACCTATTTTTTTATCGCTATCTATTTTGAGCAAAATATGATTCAACCAAGCACTAATCGATAATTGAGTGAAGTATTTTATTTTATTTGCATGGTTGATGTAAACATTGATTTGAGACTAACAAAATGAACAGCTTGAATCGTCAAAATGAGACCCCATGTGGGGTCCCATTTCTCCTCACGTGAGGATCACCTGAGGGGCGTCACATGAGTTGATCTTGATCCATAGAAGAGAAATCAATTTATATATTATATGGAAGTAGAGAACTCACGAGTCACATTCCCACTCCCCATAATTTAGTTGCCGCTTTGGAGGGTTTTCGTTGCATTTCAAGCATCTTGAATTCTTTCCAAAGTTCAAGAAATTGCATCTGCAAAAACAGGCATGAGTAACAGAAAAAAAAAGGAAGATAAAGTCATTGATCTGAGAAAGAATTACTTGTCACATATCCAGTCTCCCTTCTTTAAAGCAAGACGATCCTGATCTTCTCCCACTTTTCTGAGTATTTCTGGGAATCGACAATCACAGTGCACGCACTTGGTATTTCGGGCAAAATTCTTCAAGTTGCATCTAAAGTACAGAAAGCACTGTATATCACTCATCAATACTGGGGGGAAAAAAAAAAAGAACACTTCTTCAAACGAAGTTGCCATAGCTAAATTACAAAGAGCATATCCAATCGCCTTGTTTCGTTGAGATGCTCATATGACCTTGCCCTTGGTAATTTGAATTTTCTTGCATAGACGAGTTCAATTTGGTGAAGGTGGCACTTGTGGATTCAGAATTCAATTCCTTCATGCAATGCTCTACAATTTCTTTCAGCAACCTTCTCGCTGTTTCCTCAACCACTTTGTTTAGGCACAACTTATTCTCTACCAGACCAGTAACAGGATTGAGCCCATAGGTTAACAATAAGCGCATGACATCCACAGTCCGCCCACCGTCACCCTCACGTGCCTTCACATATGCCCTATCACAGTTTCCTCTCAAACTGCAGGTACCACAGACCTACTAAAATCGATTTAGTAAATATATGATGAATGCCTACTCACTTGAAAAAGACAACTACAATGCGAAAAGATGAGTTAGCTGAACTTCAGCACATACATGTCCTTCATCGATGCCGACATGTGCCCTTAGGCGCTTCCCTGAGTTGACAACTTTCCTATCTATAACTGGACATCCAGATCCTGCAATCCCCTCGATATCATGACTTGAGAAGTACCTGAAAGCAAGGCATAACGTGACTTGTAAATTGAATCCATGAAAAATCTCACTTCAGCAAACTATAAGGGAAAGATTCCTTCTTCTTTTGTTTCATAAGCAAGCCATAGGGAAAGAGTTCACCTACGAAGCCACCCTACCAGGGAATAAATCTCCTTACATGAAACTGTGCCTCCAAGCATTTTGTTAGAGTTTCAAGTCAACTCATAGCTAAAATGAATCTGGCCTATAAGGCAATGGGGCTTAAATGATGTAGAAGGAAAGACAATTGGAAGTCCAATGTAATGAATAACAGAATGAATTTGTAATGCATTGTACCCATATCGGTGAGACCAACAGAGTTGTGTTGCAATAGAAGCGAGTCTCTTGCCTATTAGACACATGAACATAATTCATGATAGAAAACATACTTCTGTGGTAATATAAGCTTAATTACAATATATTTTTCCAACATGACTGTATAGACTTTCTTTTCAATACATTTTTAGAAATTTGACCGAATCATTA
This sequence comes from Vaccinium vitis-idaea, assembly GCA_963854785.1. Lineage (NCBI taxonomy): Eukaryota > Viridiplantae > Streptophyta > Magnoliopsida > Ericales > Ericaceae > Vaccinium > Vaccinium vitis-idaea. The sequence continues at coordinate 38,026,887 of OY978215.1, forward strand.
CGATTCACTGTTCGATAAGATTCACGATTCAGAAAAGGGTCATTTCGATTCACGATTTGACAACCTTGATTGGAACTATCAATTCAGTATCAATGGAGATGTCCCCAGCGTTTGCCGTGTCCCCGTGTGTCCGACACAGATACGGTGACCTCTAAGAGTGTCAGTACTTCATAGGGACACTTCATCAGGTTTTCCCACATCACAATCCATACAGTTAAATAGTTGATGCAATCTCAGAATTCAAAAGGGGGTTACAGCCGAGCCAAAGTGTATGTTTGTAGCAAGCCCCCTCAGTAAACAAGGTCTATCTAAATGGTCTGTTAAAGCACCAATTTTCTCAAATGTTAAGAAGTTCATATTTCACTACTTCAGCCTAACAAAGCAGCTCAAGGTATTTGATATCTCTCCCACATCCAATCCCATCTACCATGAGAAAAGGTGAACAAACTAAACCGAACATGAAGCACAAAAAAGACGCAGAACAAAGTGCATAGCCGCACACTAACAAACATAATGGGGGAACCAATACAGACTACAAAAATGACCAACAAAACCAGAAGGGACAGGCATATTTTTGCCAACCTCTATAAAACAACCTAGTCCAAGATCTTAAAACCATTTCAAAGAAGGCATTGAGAAAACAAGGGAAAACTGGTCATATTGCAGGTAAAGTTTAGTTATTTAGCACGAAAAGAGAGAACAATCACATCTCAAAAAATTAGGATTGTAAGCTAAAAACTTACTTAGATGCCCGACTTGTCAAAATATCATCCGCTCAAAATACAAAGTATGTTTCAACAGAGTTTGAACTTTGAACAATGACATCTCTTCAAAAGATTAAAAGAAAAAAAAAACACAACAACAGCAAGACCATAAGAATACAAACAATGATGAATGAATTTTATGCATCCTTTTTTTTCCTTCTAGCTAATATCTATTTAATTCCATCTATCGATATTATTTAGTACTTTTGGGAACATTTCCCATGCTAAAATGACACTTAAGGTGCATCCAAACATCAATACAAAGCCACACCCAACTGCCAATCCTTGCATGGAGAATTTCTCACAGAATTCAATTACAAGAAATGGTTACTCGCTATCTCAGACCAAGCAGTACCATATGAAAAGAATGGTACTCTTTCTCTCTCCCTTTTTTACCGTCGAATATCCATTTTGGGTAGTCCCTTACTAACTTTCCATGTTTAAAAAGCTAGTGGGTAAAAGTTGGGACATATTTTATTTTGCCCCAATTAGATTCAAGAATCCCATAAAAAGTGTAATGATGAAATGTCTTCTTAAAGAAAATTTATGAGAAGTCACAACTTTTAAAGTGTAATGATGATGTGTCCATAAAAAAAAATAGATTTAAAAAGTTAGACACTTGAAAAGATAAGGAGGGAGCATTACTCACAATAAAACCAAGGGTTCCTTTTTTTCCCAATTTAGTAAGATCATTTTCTCTACTCCTATCTATAACTCTATATATAACAAATCTCCTTCTCTATCTCCCGTCGCTCTTGATATCTATAAGATTGGCCCTGAAAGTCCTTGGATGAAAAAAAAAATGTCAAAATAAGTACGTAAAACTCCCTATAAATCTAAGTTATCAACAATTTTTTTTGTAAATAAAATGATGGCAACATATATACAGACAACCTACCAAATATCAATATATCAATATGGAATATAATTGTTATTAGCACTGCAGAAATACACAAATCCTGAACTGTTCCATCGTCAAACAGGTGGTATGCACACTCAAGAGTACCAAATTACTAACCATTCCTCACCCAAACTACCAATTATCCTCATTCAACCCAATAGCACAACTTTAGTACAATCATATCTATTACTAAACAAAAACAGAGAAATATCTCCAAATCATTCAGTTCCATACCTTATGAGATCAACCCTGTCACGAGCGAAATTCAGACAAGCAGTACGAATTCGATTCACATTCTTGAAATCCAATTCTCCATTACGAAAGGGGTTCCCAACTTCTTCCAAATACCCACTTCTAAACAAGTGTTCCATCAACCCGAGCCATTCAGGCCAAGGAGGCGAGGTTCGAACCGTACACGTCTTCACTGATCTGCTTTGGTGAAACTGCTCAACATTCTCTCTAGCAAATGGGTCTCCATTGGCCTCAACGAGTTGTGGCCGTGAATCGGTGATTATGGTTTTGATGGATTTGTGAAGATGAGAAATGGGTATGAGAAGATTAGAGATTTTGGATTGGGGTTTGAGGATTTGGAGGAGATATCCATGGGTTTTCCGGAATCGGTTTAACATCTGCTAATTAGCATGAGAAACACCGGAGGAGTGTTGACTCCGTCGTTCAACTTCGGTTCCAACCTCAAACGGTTTTGGTCTCCAACTCTGACTACAGACGGGATCGGAACAACAAGTGTGTTTTCACGGGGTAATAAAGTGGGATACCACCGCCGTTTGTTTGAGCTTTATTAGTGTAAAATATTTTCCGATAGAGTTTTTTTCCAAAACATCCCTCGAACTATACACCTAATGTTTACTTAGTCCTCGAACTATCAATTTTGTTTACTTAGTCCTCAAACTATACATCTGTTGTTTACTTAGTCCTCGAACTATCAATTTTGTTTACTTAGTTCTCAAACTATACACCTGTTGTTTACTTAGTCCTCGAACTATCAATTTTGCTAATAGAACATGGACGGAAAACTTAACGGATGCCATTTTCCCACCGCATCTAGGGTAGAGAAATCATTCCACTTGATTTTCCTACCATAATAACAGCATCAACCAAAAAAAAAAAAGAAAAAGAAAAGAAAAGAAAAGAAAGAGCTCAATGGCCTATCTTCACCGAAAAGCATATGCAAGCAACAACCGAAGATTTCTCTGACATTCTTGAGCATAATAAAGATAGGTGATCTCTGGACCTTATATATGAAAGAGTAAGCCAATTCGAAAAAAATTAAATAGAAATCATGTAGGCCACAACCATCAATCTGTTGTGATATAGTGATGTAGTTCTTCAAGATTTCTCTATGGTTTAACTTCACACAAGAGTTTGAGCTTATATTATTGATTAAGAAAAACTGTTCGAGAAAAAATTCGTCCATGTTCACACAGGACTATTCTTTTTTTTGGTTGCTGCTGTTTTTATGGGAGCAAAATCAAGTGGAATGACCTTTCTACCCTAGATGCGGTGGGAAAATGGCAAACGTTAAGTTTTCCGTTCATGTTCTGTATAGTTTGAGGATTAAGTAAACAAAATTGATAGTTTGAGGTCTAAGTAAACAACATGTGTATAGTTTGAGGACTAAGTAAATAAAATTGATAGTTCGAGGACTAAGTAAACATTAGGTGTATAGTTCGAGGGATGTTTTGGAAAATAAATCTTTCCGATAAAAAGTTTTATCTATTTTCGCTTGTTTGATTGAACATCGTCCCAAATTTTTTTCCCTAAATTATCACCTGCTTTGTTGTTCAAAATTAAAATTATTATCCTAGTTTTAAAGTAATAAGCAATAAGTGGTGAATTTACATTATGTTTTGAAGGGTAAGAGAGAAAAAAATATGGTAAATGTAATAATGATATTTGTTTAATAAGTTAAAATTCTTAAAAGAGACTAATAAATTGGGACGAATGTAGTAACGTGAATAATGTGATTTTTTTTGTGTTGTATTCGGCTGGTTAGGGTAGGATCGCATAGAATTAAGGCAAATCCTATGTCATCCTATTTATTGCTTTTGTTTTTGTTAATTTGTGCCCTAATGAAAACTCAGGTAGGGATGGCAACGGGGAGGATCGGGGACGGATTTGGCCATCCCCGCCTCCAATCCCCGAACCTCAAATCTACCTCCATCCCCGTCCCGATCCCCAAACGGGGAATCATCTCCACCCTCCATCCCCACTCCTAACGGGGATCCCCGCCCAATCCGAAAGTTACCAAACGAATAAAAAATAAATAAAAAATCTAGAAAAATACCCCTTAGACTTTACCAACATATTTGATATCTAAACCATCAAATAATGAAAAACATGGTAACAATTTACAATTTTCCACCAAAAATCCCAACCAACCAAATAAAATTACATAATATTAAAGGATTCCAACCTTGAAGGCTGGAATTACCAACTAAATTATGTTTGATTGTGTTTAAGAATGTGAAGAATGATGTGTATTTATGAATAACCTAATACTATATATATTGAGGAAACCTTACTAATTAACTATAATTCAAGGGGTCTAAATGTGAATAACATATTAGATAAGTAAAAAAAAACGGGTGTGGGACGGGTCGGGGAACCGATCGGGGGTATGTAGAACCGCCTCCAACCCGATCCGCGATTTTATTTTTATTTTTTCCTCCAAATCCGACTCAATCCCCAAAAAAATCCTCAAAACTCCAACCCGAACGGAGCGGGGACGGATCGGAGCGGATCGGATCGGCCGGAATTGCCATCCCTAAACTCAGGTGTCCGGACGAGTTTTTGTACACTTTTGTAATTAATGAGAGGGGTCCTTTTATTCAAGGTTCACTGAGTTGTCAATAAGCCAACAAAATAACAAACACAACACATACCCCAATACATGTACAATTTTCAACACATTTTCACATACTTTAATACACTTTTTTTTTTCAATACATTTTTTTAGCCTTAACAATTTTTACAATTTTCAACACATTTTCACATACTTTAATACACTTTTTTTTTTCAATACATTTTTTGAGCTTAACAACGGCTGCTTGTAGCATTTTCCTAACATAGAGTGAAAAGAGGGATCAAGATGGAGGAGGGGGGCCTGTTGTGCATGGCCTGCAAAGCAGGTGCTGTGCACCCAAAAAGACTCCAAAATGTCACCGTTTGTGGCCAATTCCAAGGCTTTGCAAAATACAATTTTGTGGGGCCCACTTCGGGTCCCACACAAATGATCTGATCCGTTAAATAATTTTAAAATAATTATTTAAGTGGACTCAAGGAAAATCGGACCCACCAGATATGTTTACATTATTGATCTAATTTGTGTAATTTTTATTCAGAATTCAAGACCTTACCAATTTGATAGAACTTTCAAGAAAAGTTATAAAATTGTGGGCTCGGTAACCCGTTAATATGAATCATAAAGGTCGTCAGGCTTGTTGAGAATAGTATCTAGGAAAAAATTATGTTGTATGGACATCGATAGGTATCAAAAAAATAAAAATAAAAATAAAAATGTGTTTTTTATACTTATCGATGTCTAAACAACATAATTTTTTTACTGGTTGCTCTTCTCAACAAGCCCTAGGACCCTTATCATTCAAATTAATGGGTTACCGAGCCCACAATTTTATAGTAACTTTTCTTGAAAGTTCTATCAAACTGGTAAGGTGCTGAATTCTGAATAAAAATTACACAAATTAGATCAATAACGTAAACATATCCGGTGGGTCCGATTTTCTCTGAGACCACTTAAATAATTATTTTAAAATTATTTAACGGTTCGAATCGTTTGTGGGGACCACACTCCATGTGAGAGAGGGTGTGGCTGAGAGTGACTCCCAGGGAGTGTATGTATCATTTTTGATTGAGAAAATGGTTTTGGATTTGGATCTTCCCAATTTAGAGCAACTCCACCCTTTACTCTCTTTTTTTACTCAAACTCAAAATGTGAGTAAAAGTCCTTAAAACACCCCTCCACCCCTTACCCAAACCAATACCAAATTGAGTTTTTACTCAAACTTAAACCCAAATAGAGGTAGACTCAAATTTTGAAGGCAAATTTGACACCCTCATATTTACAAGTTTGCCATTAATGAACCTTTTACTCAAATTTGCACTTGAATTTGAGGTTGCCCATTAGAGTACACAATATCAAATTAAGTTTTTACTCAAATTTTTACTCAAATTTGAGTAAAAATTTGAGTAAGGGTTGGAGATGCTCTTAGGTACAAGAATATGCTTGGAAATGAATTTTTAGGCTTTTTACCGAAAATTTATGTTTGGGTAGCATTTAGCAAAAAGGGTAAGCAACTACAGTAATAAGCATCGATGTACATAGACACGGCAGTCGACAGGTCCCCCATTATTCGGACACCATGACTATCGCCGGCGCCTTCAAGTCCTCCTCTCTCATCTCCTGGAAATCAGTACTCTCTCTCTCTCTCTCTCTCTCTCTCAATGCACAGCCATCTCCGCCTGTATCAAAATCCATGAACATCTGTCGTGTTTTTATTCCAGACTGGTAAGCTGCAGCAAACCCTAGCAAACTGCATAGAGCGTACCGGAAAGGCCCTCCATTCAGGAAAGACTTCGACAGTCAAGATTTCGCCGGAGTCCGCCGGCAAAGGGAGGTACTTCGTGTGTCGTTCGCAGCTGATTCCTGCGTCGATTGATTTCGCCAAAGAGAGCCCTCTCTGTACTACGCTGCATAAGGATGGGCACAGCGTGCGGACCGTTGAGCACGTGCTCTCGGCTTTGGAGGCTACCGGCGTTGATAATTGCCGTATCGAGGTCACGTGCTCTGGTTCTGAGGATCAGTCTGTTGAGGTAGGTTGCAAAAATTCTACTATATGTCCGGCCTGGAATGTCTTTGTTGGAAAAAGATTCAAAGTTTTTCCCGCTAGTTACTAAATATCGTTTTTTTATATTTATACTAAAATTCGATATTCTTATAGGAAAATGCATTTTTTTTATATTCGCCGTTCACTAACCAGACAATCTTAACATACTTGTACGGGTGATTACTAGCCAGTTCGGCTGAGCAATTAGTTGTTGAAACTTGGTTTGAAAACTTAATGAGCTTCAAACTTGTTCAAGCTTAGCTTTTTAGTGGGACGAGTCAATTTCGAACGAACTTTAATGGAGCTAATCTCAAGTAGCTTGAATTATTTACACATTATAAGCTAAACTTGCCGAGTCGTAGCTTGTTCAAGTTCGGTTTGAAAGCTTAACGATTTTCATAAAAATGTTCCAGCTTATCTTGAACGAGCTTTGAATCTAACAAAGACAAGCTCAAACTCGAGTTGCTTGGTCCGTTGCCCTAGGTAGGTTGCAGAAAGTCTATATAATACATAGAGTGAGGGTTGAATTTTGAGTTAAAAATCAAGTGTGAAATTTCTCATGTGTGTGTTTTATGAGGAATTGTCGTGTGTAAATCTTGATTGCCATGGCTCGTAGTTGCTTGTTTGATGGCTCATTGAAATCCACCATCTTACTTCTAGGGCTGTTTAATTGGCAGAATTCGAGATGGGAGTGAATTTGGATAGTTCAGTGAACTGTATATGCGTTTGATATATAGACCACTACTCATGTCTTGTGGGATTTGGTCCAGTGGGATTACACATGCGATGTGATTCTATATATCCGTATTAACCTTGGACTAGGAATAGCATTGGGCTTTAATGAAGCTTGTGGAGCTGGAATGAAAGCAAATTCGTGCTATGTGAGTGAACTGTAGTAAAACTTGTTGTGTCTTGTTTTCCGTCTTGGAGCTAGTCTTGCTTTTGGGCAGCTTATGTCTGTTGGTCTTGTGTCAGTAACAGTCTCATTAGGGGTGCTTTTGGTCTTGTTTTGGCTGGCTTGGATTTCCCTTGTGTTGTTTAGGTGGTGTGAGTTGTCAGTTGTATGTTGTTTTACAGGGGTATGCCCTGGTGATCATGTCCTTTTTTTGTTTCAACAAGTTTAACTTACACACACACACCCAAAAAAAAAAAACTGTATAAAAAATTGTGACATCTCAAGTGTCTGAGAATGAGTTTCAAAATAGAAATATTGCACGTTAGTGGGAAAAATGGTGAGAAATTATCTTGTAGTTCGTTCAACTAATTCTGATTTTACTTGCCATGTAATTGGCACAAAGACTTCATGGATATTATCTTCAAAAAATTGGGTTTACAACCTTTGATTTTTCTTTTGGTTTTTGGTTCTCAGTTTTGGTACATTGTATTTTCCATATATTTGGTAAACTTCGTAAAATTTAGGAGGTTTATCACATGCTCCTAATTTCTTCAATTCGGATGAACAATTGAAATTCAATTTGAAATCGTGGAAACACAACCATGACTACGTGCTAACTAGTTGCGTGTAGCTGGATTTTTGGCCAACATGCTGAAATGAGAAATGTTCAATGTAGCTTGGAGACTAATAGTAACGATGCACACTGTCCCAGGTTCCTATTCTTGATGGTTCTGCGAGGGAATGGGTGGAAGCAATTGAGCTAGTTGGTTTAAAGGTGGCCACTGATCAGGGTGGGAATAGTTGCAAAAAAATGGCTCCTTTTCTGAATAAATCTCTTCATGTGAGGAAGAATGATTCTTTTGTGGCCGCAATCCCTTCTCCAGAAGTTCACATCACTTGTGGAATTGACTTCCCACAGGTATATATTCTGCGGCTTTGCTAAATAGACCAAAAGCGGCTCATTGTAGAACCTTTTGAAAACTTGTGTGTTTGCTTGCATTCTTGATTTCTTGTAAATGACATCCTTTTCTTGACATCCTTTGCTTTCTGTCTTTCCCCACGGCGAAAGAGTGAAATTTCAGGAATTGTTTTTTAGAAAATTTATCTGCACTACTCAATACTTTGTATCAACACTCATGCTGATTCTCCTTGATTTTTTCATGTGCGTGCTTTGAAAGAATTTTATTCCTTCATTGAACTTTTCCTACTTTTAAGCATGAAATAGAAATAGTGCAACTTGTCTTCAAGTGTTCCTCCTAATATGATCCACCTAATACTCATTAAGGTATCTACAAGTGTTCCTCCCCTCCCCCCCCCCCCCCCCCCCCGGGAAGTGGCTATCTTGTCTTCCTTTGTAGTAGTAATTTTGCTAATTATGTAGTACAGAGTACTATTTATATTACGCGATGACTCGTGAATTTTAGTAATTTCTGCAAGTAATTTTGCTTAATTTTTTTTAAGCCACGCAATAAAATAAAATAAAAATGGATACCTGCATTTTACTGACACATTGGGAATAGATACATATATGCACTAAATCAGAAAATAAAGGTAAATTACTTCCATCAAATTAGAAGGGGAAAAAGGTTAAAAAACACAAATACCATATGCATTTTACATATGAAAAAGTATTATCTATTATGAAAAAGCATCCATCACTCAAAAAGAATCCATGCTAATTTTTATCCGAGCCCGACTTTTTGATAATGCATGCTGAAGTCTGCATGTGTCCCTACAATGTCCTTAGTGTTCACATGCGTCACTGACTTAAACAACATATAATAGAAGTGATCAGAAGACATATTTGGGCTTATCAAACACGTGTTCAGAGCATGCATACCATCTGCATTTTACATATGAAAAAGCATCCATCACTCAAAAAGTATCCATGCTAATTTTTATCCAAGCCTGACTTTTTTATATTGCATTCTGAAGTCTGCATGTGTCCCTACGGCCTACAGTTTCCTCAGTGTTCCCCTGCATCTCTGACTTAAACAACATATTATAGAAGTGATCGGAAGACATATTTGTGCTTATCAAACACGTGTTCAGAGCGTGTCGTGTCTGTGCCTGATACATCTCAAACACTTATAAATGATGCAGTAGGTCTATGCTTCTTAGCTTGTTTTCTCTGATGCATATGGTATTTTGTCTACGTGGACTCTCTTGTAGAAATAGGAAGAGTGGCTACGTCATTAGTTGGTTAAGTTTTCGCGTGCTACACATGATGAAACTCAATAATAATCTGCTTCAGGTACCTGCTATCGGCTGCCAGTGGTTTTCTTCCTCAGTGAGCGGCACTTTCTATGCTAAACAAATTGCCCCTTCTAGAACATTTTGCATTTATGAAGAGGTAAAAATCCATCATCACAAAACTAATGCAAATGCAGACTACGACTGCTAAAGGAAATGGCTAAGTTGGTGTTTATTACTTTTTATACCCAATTTTGGCATTTTCTTGGGAAACAAGTACCTACTGTATATGTTTTGGTTCTTGTTTCTGCCTCCTGATTTGTGTGACGGGGATTGGAAGAAAATTTAATGAATAGGACCAATCACCAATGGGTTCTGTGCAACGATCGAAGTTGTCTTTTCTGATTGTCCTCTGTAAGTAAGTGATGGGAGTGACATATTTCAGTTCACCTGAATGTGCTCTCTCAAGTTGGTTGGTTTCTGTTATTTGTTATTTCTTGAAGCACTTGTAACCCTGTTCCTCAGGTTTTCCTCTTTACCATTTGTTTTAGTTGTGTATGTAAATTGTTCTTTTTAGATCATTTTAAACTTCCGTTGAACATAAGAACCTATTGTTATTCTGATTTTAGAAGCTCAGAGAAAATTGATCTGTCTTCATACTAGGGGTGTGCACAGGCTGGGTCGGGTGTGGCCTTAACCCGCAGTCCGACCGAGTCGGACCAACCACATTGGGTGGGAGAAATCATGACCCATATCCGACCGAAATAGCTTTATAAACCGAACCTATCAGGTTACTCGGGTTTCGGGTGGGTTCGGATTGGGTTTATCAGGTGATGGCTGTACTGCCCATTAGAAAATTACAGAACACAAAAGAAAATTAAATAGCTTCACAAATGTGAGAAAGGAGTAAGAAAGGGAGAGATTTATAACAGCTATTTCGTTAAAAAAATTTGGAATCTCTAGAAATGAAGAACTCTCTGCAAAATGAATCGCACTTCTTGAATATCACCTTCTCTAGTATGAAACAAAGACAAAGACGAAGATGAGTTTCATTGGAGAGGGAAGATAAGATTTGTGTTTGAACCTTGATCTTTCATTGCACCTGGTTGGATCGGGCCGGGCGGATTGGGCGGGTCACCCGGGTTTTTGCTCAGCCCTACTTCATACTCTCTCTGTCCCAAATTTCTTGTCCATTTACGTGCATGCGAGCCATTTTTCAATTGCCTCTATCTTTCAATTTGTAATATTTTTTACAATTTTGAAAACTTTGTTTAATAGAACTCATCGAGAACTATTAAACGAAATCGATATTGTATATATATAACATTATAGATATGAGATATAAATAATTTTTGGAGGTGTGGTGAGTAGTAAAAGTGGACAAAAAATTCGGGACGAAGGGAGTACTATTTTAATTATCTTGCGCCATCCATAAAGTAGTTCCAAAGTTCATTTTGAATATTGCTGCAGGTGGAGCGTATGCGTGATGCAGGACTCATTAAAGGTGGCTCAGAAGAAAATGCCATTGTTTGCAGGTGAGGAGCTTAAATTTTGTTGTTGTGTTTTGTTAATAAGTTAGTTAGGAAAAAATGCATTTAAATTTTTTGAGGAATTAACTCTTTTTTTGCATGAATATTGGGATTCCTTCACTGTGGTTTGGTGCTATAGCTCAAGATACTATTTTGATAGAAATGTGTAGTTTGATCACTTATTAGGCAGTTTTGCTTCAGGTACCATTTAAAACAAAGGGTATATTTCCCATTTTTTAAACTTTATTCTGTTCTCTAAACCAAAATCCTATAACATTGTTGAGCATTTAGCCGGATGTACAGAAAATGGGAAACGTATCCATACTATTATGAATCCACAATATCCATCTTTAGGCAGCAATTGGATGTTTGCATCACATCTCAAGAATCAAATTTAGAGAAAAGGAAATAGCAACATCATCTATTATCAGTGGAACACGGAAATTTTTATATCTAGGTATTGAAATTAAACCTATGCCCTGACTTTTCATTTTGTTCTATGAACTACTCATTTGTATTGAATTATCCAAGTGTTTGTAGTTATCCTTATCTTAGGCGATCAAGTGATATTAGATTGGGCTTTGTTCATCCACTTGTAAGCCCCGTGCGAGATTGCATACTTATTTTTATAGTTGCACTGTTAGAGTGGGCTGGCATGTTGCTCAATCACTCCTTGCTGAGATCAAGTACAAGTTGGCCCATTTCTGGCATGTTTATCCTTCTCAAGCTACATCTGTAACATAAGTTCTACTCCTTTGCTTTTGCGAAAATTTCAATTCATCGTTAACCTTGTTTTATTGAACCACTTTTGAGATTTGGCCTCAGCAAGATGGAAGTTGTGTAACTTGTATCAAATTTCCTGATTTTGCAGTTTTGCTCTTGTTATGAGAGTAAATCTTGGCAGCATGATGTAGGTGTTGCCAATTTTAAGTTCTTTATTATATCCTGTTATCCTGTAAAAATATCTCGTATATTGTCATGTTATCAAGGTTTTGTGCAGCCTTCGGAACCACCTGGATATTGTTAAACCTGGTGTTGAGACATCCCATTTTTCTGTACCCTCTTTTAGTTCTTTGATAAACAAAAATTTCCGGGTATAATAACTGGAATCACTTGGATACATTTTGGGGTTACCATTTTGTTTCTTTTTGTTCTCTCCTTTTTTATCGTTTTCTTTTTCCATTTTGCAGGACTTCTGTCTATTTAAAAAATCTCGAATTAAAATTTGGTTTTACGACATTATATCATTAACCACCTGTTATATAGTACCAGTGGAGGTTGGCTGAATCCACCATTGCGCTTCCAGGACGAACCTTGTCGACATAAGGTCTTAGATCTTATCGGTGACCTTTCCCTTTTTGCACGGTGTGGTAGTCAAGGGCTTCCAGCAGCACACGTGGTGGCTTACAAGGCATGTCTTCCTTTGCTCCTATATTGGTAGCTCTTATGTTATTCATAATTTCTGGTCTAGGGACTAGAAATCCTGAATATCCCAGACCACAAAATTAACCATCTCGTTTGGGTAATATTATCTCAATTGGCCATATTTTCTATCCTTCAATGATCTCTATGATTCTTGCTCACAGTTGATCGCTCATCAAGTTGCTAAGTAAACTGTATGTGGTGCAGAGTGGCCATGCATTACATGCTGATTTTCTTCGCTGCCTACTGAGAGTCGATTAGGAGCAGAAGCTTCAACGTGTGCTCTTCAGTAGAACCTATTGTTCAGATTTATAGGCATATGCACAGTAAATAGTTTCAACTCTGCTGATTTAACCTCAATATGGTAAGGTTCGCTGATTCTTCTTGTTCGAATTTCTGAAGGGAAATGATTTTCCTGCTCTGCTTCTTTATAAATGCACTCCCAATGTCGTTTCCTTGTGTCAATTGAGAGTCGTGCCCTATGTTATTTATTCTCAAGACTGTAAAGACAAACTTTGGAGTGTATTTATAAAGAAGGCTTGAGTGTCAAATGTCAATATCCTTCATTTTTTGCATTAGAAGCCATATTTTGTTAAACAGCTGCAATGCCACAAATGGAGGGCAGCTGTGCCATACTTTGTGAAGAAGCTGTTCATATTTCTGTAGTTATTTCTGGAGTTATATTTCTCCTCCCCTCATACCCTATTTTGTCTCAGAATTTTTTTTTTTACACATCTGCTAGCATTGGAGTTATTCCATTTTGTTTAATAACTGTTAGTAGTTTGAATTCCGCTTATTTAGGATACCTTTATCTGCTGGTCTTTGGCAAACAAATTCACAGGATAAAATAGAGAGCACGGTAATTGCAATATAATGTGAACCGTAAAATATGTTTGCCAAATAACATAAACAGAAGTCTGTGGAAGTAGTTTTCTTGTTACACGAAGGAAACTAACCAGTTGCATCCCCAACATGATGTGCAGCAGTAGAACCACACCGGAAAAATTAAGCGACACCATATCATTCGTGTACTTCAGTCTCACTGTAACATTTGATTGAATGAGAGGGACTTCAGTCTCCAATCACTTTATGCTGATTTAGAAACTGCATGCCTGCTCGTATTGGCTTGCATCCTGTGACGGGGATTTGTTCCAATAGTTGGTCATTCTAATTACACATTCTTTCTGCGTCTATTTATATAAAGGATTTGTGGAGACATTTACGAAGTGAATCAAAAAATGATAGCAACATCAAAGAATGAATTGAGCTTCAAATTTTGCTTTGCTCGATAAACACTCACAAATCTTTCTGTTTTCATTTTTTGGCAGGTACACTCACAATGCTTGATTCAAAGACAGCCCTAAAAGATCGAGTCGACCTGAGGATTTGATGAAGGGCTAATGTTCTCTTTTTGGTTGATCATAAATTTGAATCAAGGTCTTTTTTGCAGTTTATCTTCTTCACTCTTCAGAAAGAGTGTGGCCAGGTTTTGTTTTTGGTGATGAGAAACCTCACTAGACACTAGATAGGGCTAATTTGGACTCATTTTTACCATCTAAACTTCGGCGATAGTGAAATTCTTTCACATCCTATCTCTCGGTCTCACTATCCCCTTTCTTAAATCCCCAGACGCAGTGTTGCCACCCAAACCACCGCCACCAGCAGTCCTATGCCACCTCCATACCAAATTGCTTCCAAAATCAACGCATTAGGTAGATAGAGTTGTTAGAGGGAAAACATAGAATTAGTCCTGGTTGATTCCAAACCTGGGAAACAAAAAGCGTTATTCATAAAAGCAGCAGCGAACAACATGATGCGGCATCCAATTTCGAACCAGTCGTCTTTGCTCAGATACCCCATACTGAACTTATGGTCCATCGGATCGAAATTTTCAACGTGATGGCTTGGTCTGGGGCATTGATAATTGTTTGAAGGTGATGAGGAAAATCAAAACCCTAGGCTTTCCATCACCACAGAAACTCTCACAGCCTGAACGAAATAACTTTGCTCTTCATAGAAGTTGAACTACAGTCTTGTGCTACACATAACACCAGTGAATATTAACATTCCAGAATGAAGTTATCTTCCTCTTGCGTCCTACTATACTAGTGTTGTGCCTATTCGTCGGCCCATGCATCGAACATGCACAAAACTAGTTGATAAAAAAGATACTTCTTCCGTCCCTTTTTAGTCCCTTTTTAACTGTGTTGTTTCGTAGATCTTACTTATTAGAGAAACATTATTATTATACCTTTCATATATACTTTTACATTCACTTTACACCTTTCATATCAAATTTTATCTCTATTTACAAAAATTATCTCTCACTTTTACCCTTTTAACTCTTTATCTAATATTCACCAACTTTTGAAAAGGGCAAAATAATAATTGTATAAATTTTTATCCATTAACTTTTTAAAACACACACTTATTAAGAGACGACTCAAAATATAATAGTAAACAATAAAAAAAGGGACGGAGGGAGCAGTTAATTTTTTTTCTGGCCCCGTGTTCGATGCACGCTATGAAGTGTGAATAAAAATGGAAGACATGTATCTACTGTTATGAATTAAAAATGTGAAGTGTGAATAAAATAAATTCATATTAAGTTGCAATTGTGAAAAATGTAAGATAAACAAAGTAAATAAACAAAACTAAAAAGTGTAGGTATTTATTTATCTTTTTTCTATTTAATACGGTAACACTTATAACTCCCTATGTCCCTATAATCTCCCTCTCTAAGTGACTACTCTCATTGAACATTGCTCCAAATGGGCTTTGCACCACACACTTGTGTGGGTTCCATACACTTTATTGTGGGCATCACACAAATCTCCCCGACGAAAAAAAAAAAAAAGACGTCTCCCGCTTAACAAGCAAAATTGGACCCCACATTTGCTTTGTGTCTACCCTAGAAGGCTAGAAGTCATTTTAGGAACAAAATTTAGGGAGCCCACTGTGAATGACCTTACAAGTACAGTATATTATGGGTGAACCCTAAACAGTTTTTATGGCAAATCTACAGTCAAAATCAACTTTTTCCTAACTTAGAACTCAAGTCTCAAATGATACCTAGGCCAAAGGATATCATAAAAAACAGAAAAAAAGTCCCAAGATTCTTCTTACACGGTCTAATTCCTCCGTGCTTAGCGGCTTTTTTTTGTTCCAAGACATGGACTTGGGATCCTGCATTTTAATGCTAAATTATTGGGTTGTTAACATTTCATATCATTCTATTTAGGGATTAATTTACATTTAATATCATTCCATTTAGGGATTAATTCTTAATGCAGGAGTACTGGATTTGATCATTTTTTACCTGGTAGTTGGTATGTCTTTACATTTCATTTTTCATTTTGATTCGACAGCCAAGGTGTCTGGCCAGCTTACGCGCACTTTGACTATTTTCCTTTTAGTTCGTTCAAAGGCAAGCAATCCATGCCTGAGAATAAGGGATTCATACGGCCAAGCCCCAAGAGGTTACCAAGTTTCGAACTCAAAATGTCGTAGTACAATTCATCTTTGTTGCTAATTGAGCTACCTTGGGTTTTCTTTTTCTTTTCTTTTTTTTTTTCCTGAACTGCAAAAAAGTGAGAAGAGGCAACCAACGTAGTAACTTCTCTTGGGTGTGACCATAGGAGTTCCCGACTCGCTGTGGAATATCCAGTTTGAGCCATAACTACTACCCGAAAAGGCAAGTTGTAGGTTTCTCCTTCAACTTATGAAAAAGGCTTCTTTTACCCTCGATCTTTTTTACTTCCTCCGTCCTAAAAAGTTAAGGCTACTTTGAGATTCTAACTTTTTTTTCAAAACATAATCATTACACTTGTGCATTTTTGTCTTTCTCATTTTGCCCATAATCATTACAACATTAAAAATGACCCAAAAAAATTGATTGCCCAGACGATGGAGGCAATTGATATTATCGATGGAACAATTTGTGTCAACTAAAATTATCCATAATATTGGATAAAAAAAAAAAGATTATGACAAATATGGTAGAAGCCAGTGACACTACGGATAAAAGAAGATTTGAAGGGGTGTTCAACAGAAGTAGTGCAAAAAATAATTGTTACATCCCAAAATGGGAAATAACCGGCCGTGAACCACAGGGTCAACCTATGGAACCGAAGCCTAAAAAAAAAAAAAAAAGAAGTAAGAAGGTCGACAAACACCAAATGTCCATTCTTTATTATTAAACAAAACAAAACCAATATGTCTCAACCAAAGCATGGGGAACAACCATCCCATGAACCAAACAATAAAATTATGCACCATTGATAAAATGAATCCAATAATTATTTTTACCAAAAAGGTTTAGCAATATGTGGAAGCGAATAAATAAAGTTCTAACACTAAATGCAATATCCTATGGAGGTCGACACAGAATCCCCAAGATGCCACCAAAGTCCTCACCTATTGACTCGATTTGCCTGAAAATGATGTTGGAATAAATCCGTCAGCTGACAAGCTCAATGAATGGCAAGGCATGTATATTAAATAAAGTTCAAAAGTAAGGATTAAATTATATTACCATGTTATCATAATTTGGCATACATGATGTACTATAAAACAATAACATACTAATCTTAATGGTGATCACAAATGATATCCAATAACAATGGGGAACCACAACCAAACAGTACCATGGCCAACAAAACAATTATCCCAAGATTGGATCCAATATCGAACTTAGAGTCACCCGGTGTTGGCAACCCGTGGTACTCTTCCCTAAGTCGATCCGGCGAAAAGACAGTCGTTGAGCAAAAGGGTCACCGGCCTAACCCGGGTCTCTTCCCTAATGGCCGGGTCACCTACACAAAGGAATAATAATTTCCCTGGACTTCCAATAATAAAAGTTCCCAATAATATCCATAAAGTTCTCACAAAAAAGAAACATTTTACTGCATGCCAAATTAAAGGACCAAGCGTAAACAGTTCTTGTGTTCGATTAACAATTATTAATTTCCCAAAAGAATAATTTAAAGGACTCGGAGAAGTTTCGAAAATACGTAACATGCTTAACCACTCACCTGGGTCCAAAAGTAATGCAACTCGACATGTCGAAAAGAGACTAACCTGTACAAAAGTAGGAAATACAAATTAACTAACTATTCGTATATTATAACGGTGATCGTGAAAGCTAGAATATCCTATACTATTAAAGTACCGAAACCAAGCCTAATCCTAAATCAGTAGCCACTATTATTATCCAAACCCAAGCTTCAATTTTTCTAACTTCAACAATCTGTATATGGCCGACACCAATTCAACTCAACTGCCATGATTCCACAAAACTCCAATTCTTGCAATTCCCAAATTGGTCCAAAGCAATGGAAACAAAGTGAAGTAATATAGGAACTTACCAGACCAAAAGATCGAGAACACATCAATAACACCACCCCGTAAAGCCTTTGCCACTGCGGCTCTCTCTCTAAATGATGTTCTCTTTGCTCAATATTCTCTTCAAAGTATAATAAGTTAATAACCCTAATCCATTGAGATTATCTCCTTAAAAGTACATTATAAAACTACCCACCAACGAAATATCCCTAAATTTTAGCTAACTGACTAATTAGATTAACATGAATAACTAATATAATTCAATAGATATCTGACTAATTAACTAATTCTATAATATTACACAAAATGCTAGCTTATACTCCATGCTAAAAATAAGACAGCACCAATTGTACTTGTGCGCGCCAAAATAATTTTACTAGGCTGCCCATAAAAGCTAAATTTTAATACGAAAATAATTATCAGGAAAAGAAAATGTAGGGCGTCACAATAATGATAGATTATTCGTCAAAAAGGCATTTCAAAACGTGATGGCAGCGACTAACAATATTGGTAGTTGACAAGTTTAATGGTTGGTATTCCTTTGGTATTCCATAACACTTGACCTAAGGTAAAATAGAAGTCAGTAAGCCAAAGTTAGCTTGTTCCACTGACTTATGATAGTTCGTTGACTTATGATAATTTTTGACAATATTGTCCTTATGCAATATAAAATGCAACCCATCACTAACAAGTCTAAAGGGCCATTTGAATATTTCAAAGTAGGAATTATATTTCCCACTCAAGTTTATCCTGGAAGAAGCTGACTTCAAATTGAGAGGAATCGAAAAAAATATAAAATTACGACAGATACCCTTTTTTTTTTTTAGAACTGTCTCCCAAAAAAGCCCAAAAACCTCGGTAAACGGACTAATTTGCCTTCAGGGCCTTTCTGAGTTAAAAAATGCTACGTACCCAGAATTGACCCAAACACACACACAAGTGTAGGGATGGCCATCTCGGCCGACCTGTCCCGATCCAACCCGTCCCCTTCCCTAATGGGTAAGGGATTCGGGGATTTTTTCGGGGATCGGGTAGGGGATGAGGATTATTTTTAAAAAAATTTGGGGATCGGGTCAGGGATGGTATTGTCAGTCTCCTCCCCGATCCCCGCCCCTCCCCGTTCTCCTCCCCTCCCCGACCTTCCCCGCATCCCCATTCACGCATATATATATAGGCCAAACTTCTTATCCACACTCCCGGATTTAAGGAAAAAATGGGGTTTTTTTGTGTTGCAAATTTTTTTTGGAAAATCCGATCCGTCCAATGTGTTCAGAAGGTGTTTTCAAGGGTCCAAGCGGAAAATCTTCAAAAAAAAATACCGGGAAGGGCTTGATCAAGCAGTTTTTCGCAAAAACTGTATTTATATATTTTTGCGAAAACTGCTTGGATCAAGCCCTTCCCGATGTTTTTTTTTTAAGATTTTCCGCGAGGACCCTTGAAAACACCTTCTGAACACATTGGACGGATCGGATCGTCAAAAAAAAATTTGGATAAAAAGTCCGGAAATGAAAAGTCCGGATAGGAAGTGGAACCTATATATATATATATATAGAGTCCCG
The DNA here is from genome assembly GCA_963854785.1 of Vaccinium vitis-idaea. Classification (NCBI taxonomy): domain Eukaryota; kingdom Viridiplantae; phylum Streptophyta; class Magnoliopsida; order Ericales; family Ericaceae; genus Vaccinium; species Vaccinium vitis-idaea. The sequence goes on from OY978215.1 coordinate 38,046,358, forward strand.
ATCCAGTCAGGGATCCCGAATCCGGGACTCGTAGTTCTGGGTCAAATTTTCACGATCCGAACCGTCCAATGTGTTTAAAAGGTGTTTTTAAGGGTCACCGCGAGAAATCATAAAAAAAAAATACCGGGAAGGGCTTGATCCAAGTAGTTTTTCATAAAATTGTATATATACAGTTTTTGTGAAAAACTGTTTGGATCAAGCCCTTTCCTGTATTTTTTTTTGATGATTTCTTGCGGGGACCCTTAAAAACATCTTTTAAACACATTGGACGGTTCGGATTATGCAAAAACAATTTTTAAAACCTCGAAAACACCATTTTTTCTTCAATCCGGGATCCTTGATAGGATCACCGGTGTATATATATATATAATAAAACCCCGTATTAAAAAACCCAAAAGGACTGTCGGCTTAGGAACATAAAAAGGCATGGATTTGCATTCTGTCGGAAAACATCCACTTTAGTATTCACTTTTACTATTCTTTCACCCGCATGAAATATTATTCTTCCATCTCTCTCTCTCTCTCTCTCAACCGAACAGAGCTCCATACTCCATAGAGAATAATAGAGCTTCGATCGTCGGTGTAAGTTTCTCCCGAAAAAATTCTGTACGAATCGATGTAAATTTAAAGATTAATTTGTTTGCTTTACTTACCTTTAATCTTACTGCTGATTTGTACAGGTCATTCAAACCACTTCAAACTTTGAAAGGTAATTTAAACCAATTTGAATTGCACGTGACTCGAATTGCTTTTATATGCATTTGGAATTTGGATTTACCTTTTGAAAGCTTCAGCTTTTGATCATGTCGTATGCTACTTGAAAATTACAACAGGTAAAATTTGAAAAGTGTAGTTAAGGTTTGGATCCCCGATTCCCCGTGCGGATCCCCGTTCCCCGCATTGGGCCGGGGATGAAGGTTAAAAAAAATCCCCGGTGGGGATTGGGGAAGGGATGGGGATTGATATAGGTTCGGGGATCGGGGATGGAGATAGTGGTATCCACCCCCTACCCTCCCCATGCCCATCCCTACACAAGTGTGTAGGCTCCACACACACTGCAACACTTGTGTGTGTGTTTGGGTCAATTCTGGGTACAAAATTCTGGGTATGTATCAACACCCTTCCGAGTTATGGCTCTTACGTTTTTAATAGCTCATTTTGCAGTGTTTGTGGACCACAACAAAAAGAAAAAGAAAGTATAAACGCTGAAACCAGGGACGGGAAAAGATCCTTCTCTTTTTAATTCTCTCGAGGATTACAGTTTTTACTAATCTACGGTTGTGTTTGGTTTGGATTTTGGCAGTTAAAAATAGGAGTTAATGATTAGAGAGAGAGAGAAATGAGGATAATATTTAAAATAAGGAGTAATGATTGGATAATAATTGAGAAAACCGGGTCTTTAAACCCAAAACAACAAGGCCTACGTTACCCAATTCACATGGAAACTGGAATCCTGGTGTGCGTTTTCTAGTGTGTAGTATCCAAGCAGTTCTGATTTTATCTCGACACTTGACAGATCCAAACTGTCTATTGCCAAGATGAAATCTGAGCCGTTGGTTGCCAAGATCAACGTTTGTAAGGCCACGCGCCAACACTCCGGGTCTAGTTCACACACTCACTTCAGTAATTGAGCAGTAGTAGTAATTGAGATTGAGTCAAATTGACAATCGTAATCCTAAGTATTAAATATTCTCTGTCCCTCTCTCTAAAGTCTAAACCTGAATAAAAACACATTTATAGGAGAAAATTTTGGGTGCAAATAGGGTAGCATCTGACGTGGTGCCCCTTCGACACATCTACACCGTCCAAAAGCGTGTTGGACGGCCAGGAATAAAACAAACTCAGATCTCCTCTTCCTCTTTCTAAATCCGGACCGTCCAACACATTTTTGGACAGTCCGAATGTGCCGAGGGGTACCACGTCGGATGCTACCCTATTTGCATCCAAAATTTTCTATGAGAGTAACACGTATGGACTTCTCTCTCTAATATACACAAGCTCTTTCTCTCCATCTATATAGGCATATTACGACTTACCATTTTAGGGTTTATGGGCTCTTGTCGACTTTGATAATAGAAATCATTCACATTTTAGAGTTACAAAGTTTAAACATGTTGGCCTTGTTTGTTTTGGTTTTCAAGAACCGGTTTTCTCAATTATTATTCAATTATTATCCCTATTTTTAAATATTGTTTTTATTTTTCTCTCTATATCTTTCCAATCATTAATACCTATTTTTTAATTATTATCCCTATTTCTCCCTCTAATCATTACAAAAATCAAAACTCAAAACCTAAACCAAACACAACGTTAAAAGTTCCGTTCATATCTACTTGTACGATTTTTGAAGTACATTGACCTCGATGAAAACAATTTGCACGCTGAATCAAGACCCATTTAACGCAAGATAAATTTATGAATCGACATTCGATAGACATGAAATTTGACATCATTAATTTTCTCGATAATTTTTTTAAACATAAGCATTCCTGTTTGTTAAAATAATCTTATAAAACCCCCCAATACCGGAAGGTTTAATACTTAAAGAAAGGGATCGGAAAAACCTCATCTCTTTTTTTTCTCCTTTAGATATGGAGAAGAAATCTCTTTCAAACGAAATAAAATAATAGACAGTTCGTTCAGATTCACCCCCACGCAAGCAGTAGTAGTGTCATCTTAAAATAATAGCCCGAAGGGTTAGTTCGGTTGGTGGTGAATTTGACGCTACACAATTAATTATGATTAATTATTGGAGTCAAGCTATAAGAAAACAATAATTTTTTGCGAATCCCTTCGAGCAGCTCTTATCAAGCTCTAAAACTCTATTTCAGATACCGGATGTGACATATCGAGAAAAGATTTTGTAAATTATTCCATTTTTCTTCAATTTTTGTACTCTATGAATGGACTATACTTTTTTAGAGATGTGGTATCTAAATTTGCTTTTGGGTTTTCAAATATCTTCTTTTTGGTCTCTAAATCTCTAAAAAGAACAACAATTCCCCTAAAAAGTAAAAAAAGTTGAAGAAAAGAGGAATCCAATTACAAAATCTCCTCTCTGTATGTCACATTCGTTCTCTAAAATAGAGTTTTAGAGCTTGATAGGAGATGCTCTTAGTCTCGGACACGGGGTTGCTGTTGTGCAGCCCCCGCACAACAACTGCACATCACCATCCGAGCGGTCCGTTGCTCGGACAGACGGCCCAGATTTCACCTCAGCACATTTGCATCTGAACCGTTAGTTGTCGTGCGTGCAAGATGAAATCTGAGCCGTCCATCCGAGCAACGGACGGCTCAGATAGGACACAACAGCTGCTGTGCAGGGGCTGCACAGCAGCAACCCCAAATCCCTAAGTCTCAGTGTGAATGGCCGGCCTATGACCATAATGAAGACGAGATCAATCAAGATGCGCGTAAGCTGAACGAGCACCGCAACAGTCTCTGTTTACTCGAAGAGTATTTTGTTTCGTTATAGTAATTGAACTGACAATCATACACACACCGAAGAAAAACACATCTACTAGAGAGAAGAAGCTCACAATCCCAACAACTGATTGTAAAACCCATAATAACAAATGTCTGCCCATCTGGATTTCTCTCTCTAAATACACACTCTCTCTCTCCATAGGGGTTGTTCAGCAATAGTGAAACAAAGGTAGATCCGAGATGGCGGAGGTTTCCGGTGACGGTGGAGGGGGAGTGTCTCCGGCACCGGCGGAAAACGGAAGCAGTGTTCTGGCGCCGCCATTGCCGGTTTCGGGATCGTTCAGGGAGGGTAGGAGTTCGAGGCGGAGAGCTCCGGTGCGGCAGCCGAGTATGGACGCGGATGAGTTCATGAATCTGCTACACGGGTCGGATCCGGTCAAGGTGGAGCTCAATCGCTTGGAGAATGAAGTCAGGGGTGAGATCCAGTGTTTCGCGATGTGACTTTGTTTTTATTTTTGATTTGCGGTAATGCTTTGATTTTGATTGTTGTTTGATTTGTTGTGCAGATAAGGATCGAGAATTGGGGGAAGCGAATGCGGAGATCAAGGCACTTAGGCTTTCAGAGCGCCTTAGAGAGAAGGCAGTTGAAGAGGTTCTGTATCTTTCTTTCGAAATGCTTTGGACTCAAATTTTCTTTTCAAGCTAATCGTTCCATTAATGAACTCAAAATTTATTTGGAAATAAGCTATTCCTTCAACTGAGGCATTAAAAGGAATGCCACCCGTATACAGAAAGAGGTCGAATAAGGGGAAAAAGCCGCATACAATCATACATTCCCTTGTAGTCGAATGTGTTATGAGATTGGTGAAGGAAAGACCTGGAGTTCCAACCTATCATATAATGCGCATGAAAGCTGTCTTTCGTAAAATATCCCAAACAACCAAAATTTGCGAGAGCGTGAGCATAGAGTGGGGATTGAGAGTGGGAGCAAAGGGTCGTACTGAAGTATTATCTGACTAAGTTTTCAACTATAAAAGCTACTAATTAAAGAACTCTGAAGTCAAACTTTGTCACTGAGTCCATCAAAATGTCGCCAATTCCTTTCTTTCGTGATTAGCCACATTAAACAAGAAGGGATTATGTGCTGTAGAGAACAATGAGTTTATGCTGATCAATATACTCATACATGTAGTTCAGCTTATGCAGGTTGCTGTATTTCCGATGTAGTTAACCTAATGGTGGTCTTCTTACTATAGGCTTGCATAGATTGGAGTTTTATTCTGATTTGTTGTGTTTGGTGTTTTCTGAATTAGCTGATGGTGTTTGGCTGTTTGCTAATGGAGTTCTCGGTGTAACTTAAGTTTATCAACTATGTGAGGTGCTGCAGCACTAGCATTGTCTATTTTAGTTGATATTTCTTTTTAAACTTCACATGTTAGGAACTGTAATTTTTATAAATCATTGTCGCAGATGATTCGAGTGTCGTTTTTGTAGGCAAGTGTCAAATTTATTCAGTTGTTTTACTGCTTGATTGCTTTCTCCCTGGAAGGAGTATTAGTTAAATTCAGTGGCTAATAGGATAGAGTGATGGATGGTAGAGGGCTGGCAGGAATAGTTAAGCTTGGATAGGGTGTCCTCCCTTTTGTATGCAGAGTCCAAAAAGCTGCAGTCAGTTTATGGTTTTGACTTCTTCATGTGATAGTTGGACTTCTGCTTGCCAAACTGGAACACCAAAAATTCTCATATGAAGGAATCGCCTCTGACTCACGAACTGTTAGTGAATGGTCGATAGCCACGGGACATGGGAATTAACTGCTCTGTCAAGTATGTCTCTCCCCTTTGATAAAAAGGGTTTCGAGCGTATTCCCGTTCTTTAATCATTCAAAAGGTCTTGTCTACCAAAATTGGGGGAGCTCCTGTTTGGCAATATTTTCTAATTCTAGTGTTGGTTACGCTGTCATTATGCCAGCTGATTCTGGTGCTGGTTATACTCTGGTAGTGATTGCGAGTCCCATTAAATAGTATTTTCTGGATATGTTTCAGTGAAAACAACATTTTTGACCTAGTCTCAATCTAGGAGGGAATTGAGCATGATTGTGGCTGCCAACCTATTCCAAGAAGGGATTGGGTTTTTGAGGGGGAAGATGAACATTAGTACACAATGCCATATTTGTGGTTGTTTGTTATGTTTGATCTCGATCAATGTGACTCCTTATATCAACAAATTGAAAGAAATAGTTTATAGAAACGTTTTTGAAAACCGGACTAGTAAGCGAACCAAAAAAGGGACCGGGTGAACTGGTATTCAATCGCAGTTGAACTGGAATTGAACCATAATGTCAAAAACGTATTAATAGTAGAAAAATAACAAAGTATGTAAAGAATAAGTGTCTTAAAAAAGAATATACACAAACAAGCTGTGGTGTTCATTTTGCATTCAACGATTTAATCCCACATCGGAGAGAAACCAAACTTGGAAGCAAACCTGGCCTTTATAAAAGCATGACAAGGCTCCTCAAAGCTAAGTAAAGTAGTTCCAAGGCTTCTGCTGCCCAGGGCAGTAAAAAGTCTTCTACTGCCAGCTGTTGAGCTTTAAATAGGCAGTTGAAAGGATTTTTGTTGCAATTAATTAGTCAAAGTTTTAGTCTTTCCGTCTCCGGTTTGTTACCCCAGACTGGTTTTCTCGGGTTGCCGGTTCAACCGTTTCATTTCATTCACCGGTTTTCATAAAATAAGCCGGTTTTTGCGTTAGTTTGGACCGGACCATGGTCCAGTTGACGGTTCAACTGATTGAACTGGCCAGTCCAGTCTGGTCCGGTTAATAGAAGGTCTTAGGTTAGCAATGCTTTTTTGGCAGAATGTTGGGCAGCAAAGAAACTACCCGTTAAAAAATGGAGTGTAGTGTGACGAGGATGCTTAGACGAATGTGTGGTAAGTGTAAAACCATGAAAGAGAGAGGAAACTAAGATGGCTTCGTCATCTACCAAGATCATGCTCAGATTGCCCATTTTTATTGATTCTAGGGTGTCCCTGAATTTGAAATGATATTACCTATAGGTTCCTATTCCATGGCACAATCCATTTAAGTTCTATTAGCTTAATGGCAGAGTGCGCCCTTATACTCTCATTGTGCCTGGGTTGTGACTTGTGAGGGCTCTCAAAATCCAAACGCACAAAAATTATTTCACCTATGGACAACATGTTTCATAATGATTGAAGCAACACTAATTTATGATAGATTGGATTATACTTTTTCTTTCTGATTCTACTGTACCTTTACGTGGTGTAACAACAAGAAAGAGTGGTAGCATTTTATTCCTGAAAATGCATAGGAGTTGTAGTAAAAAATGGTTGAATTTATTTAATTAAAGTTAGTACATAGGAGTTGACCAAGGGGAGTAGAAAAAAAGATTCATTTAGTTGACTCATGGAATTAGGACATATGTCTTATGGTGTAATTTGATAATTTATACTTTGGATGTGAACATGAGGGGGCGTGTCATCAAGGATATACAAACTGAAGCAACACAACTAAAGAATATTAACCTTCTCCATTAAGAAAAAGGAAATACAGAAACCTGCTTTAATCAAAACAGGGCATGAGCCATGAAGGAAAGCTAACTTAAGGTTGTGTGCCGATATCTTCATATGCTAACACTTCAAGTGAAATATATAAGAGCCACTATTCAGTGCGCCTTATCCTTTTCCACAAGATATTCAGGTGCCCAACTGTTTCAAAGCTGGAAAACGAAAACCGGGAACCCTACTCTTTCAATTCTTTTACCCTTGTATGCAAATTTCAATATATACAAGCCACTAATAATCGTATATGTGAAACAATTGATTAGATATTGAGTTTTTGGTAACACACTTTCGACGTAAATGATGACATGTTAAGAAAACAAGGAAACATAATTGAAAACAGAAGCAAATATACGTAAAGATAGTTGGGCTCCTGGGGTGAGTATCTGGGTAATTGTTGGGTTGCAGAGCTTTTTCTTTTTATTATGTTTTCTGTAACAGTGTTTAATGTGGAATGAAAATTGACTTTGTTTTCCGTGCTTCTTTTCATTGTAGCTAACGGAAGAATTATCAAAGGTGGAAGAAAAACTTAAGTTAGCTGAATCTCTTCTAGAAAGCAAGGTATGGCCCAAACCCATTTCATTTTCTGTTTTCTTTTTCCTTAGTCTGACTACTAACCTGAATGTGACATTTTCTTCTTTCAGAATCTTGAGATAAAGAAAATCAACGATGAGAAGAAGGCCTCTATGGCAGCTCAGTTTGCTGCAGAAGCCACTCTTCGAAGGGTTCATGCTGCTCAAAAAGATGATGACATGCCTCCCATAGAAGCCATCCTTGCACCACTGGAGGCTGAACTCAAACTTGCCCGTCAAGAGGTAGAGGGTATTCCCGTTGCAGAAAACTGAATTTATGCATATCCCAGGGTATACTGACTGGTTGTGATTGTTCCTTTCAGATTGCAAAGTTGCAGGATGACAACAAGGCATTAGATCGCCTCACCAAATCCAAAGAAGCTGCTTTGCTTGAAGCGGAGCGGACTGTTCAGGTTGCCTTGGCCAAGGCTTCCATGGTGGATGATCTTCAGAATAAGAACCAAGAGTTGATGAAGCAGATAGAAATTTGCCAGGTATGGTGATTGAGGGCGCTGATTTTCTTTTAAGGTCATCAAATATTTGCCGTGTAGTTGCATGATTAGCGTGTTTTATTAACTTGGATATGTGTATCAGGAAGAAAATAAAATTTTGGACAAAATGCACCGCCATAAGGTTGCTGAGGTTGAGAAGCTTACCCAAACTGTTCGTGAGCTTGAAGAGGCTGTCCTTGCTGGGGGTGCAGCTGCAAATGCTGTGAGGGATTACCAGCGCAAAGTTCAAGAGATGAATGTAATGTCTAGTATTTATTGGCAAAACCTTGAGTTATGTCAATAGTTGCCTCTAAACATTCTAGCAGTTAGATGCTTGTAAATAATGCTCAAAATTGGATGTATTTGGTTGTTTTCCAGGAGGAGAGAAAAACTCTTGATAGGGAGCTTGCACGTGCAAAAGTGACAGCAAATAGGGTGGCTACAGTTGTAGCTAATGAATGGAAAGATTCTAATGACAAAGTAATGCCTGTGAAGCAATGGCTTGAGGAAAGAAGGTTTTTGCAGGTATTGCTGGTTTCTAATGGGGGGTTGTGTAGCGCATTCTGATTTGTTGTTTCGGCATGTGATGAGAGACAAAAGTTAGGTTCTATACATTTAATAGATGAGAATTATAACCAAAAGCTGTTTTGACAGGGAGAGATGCAGCAACTCCGGGACAAGCTCAATGTAGCTGATAGAACTGCGAAATACGAAGCTCAGTTGAAAGTAATAATTTGGTTTGCCTGTTGAGCTATGGTTGTCCACCATGTTCAATAGTCTTGTTTTGAATTTGACACTAACTTACATTTTGTAGGAAAAATATCAACTGCGACTCAAAGTACTAGAAGATAGCTTGCGATCGCCAAACAGTAGCAATCGTCTCACATCAGATGGAAGTAGCATAAACAGTGGCCTTTCGCGTCGCCAATCTCTGGGTGGAGCTGATAACATCTCTAAATTGGCCTCCAATGGCCTTTTGCCCAAGAGATCTCCATCCTTTCAGTTGAGATCCACCTTATCTTCTGGTTCAAGTTCAATATTGAAGAATGCAAGAGGAACATCGAAATCATTTGATGGCGGCACACGATCATTAGAAAGGGGTAAAATCCTTTTGAACGGAACCGCTCCAAATTTTGATCTCGGGGGCACGAAGGATGCTGCAACCACTAGTAATACCTGGAAAGAGAGTTCAGAAGAAAAAACCCAAGACTTTCCTGTAATGGATACAGAGGATAGTGTGCCCGTAGTGTTGTATGATTTGCTACAAAAGGAAGTGATTGCGTTGAGGAAAGCTGGTCATGAAAAGGATCAAAGCCTTAAGGACAAGGACGATGCAATTGAGGTTGATTTCCTGTCCCATCGACTTGATGATTCTCCTTTGTATTGCCATGGTTGAAGTTGGGTTTTGCTTCTTCTTTTTCAGATGTTAGCAAAGAAGGTTGACACTTTAACTAAAGCGATGGAGGTTGAGGCCAAGAAGATGAGAAGAGAGGTTGCTGCCATGGAGAAGGAGGTAGCTTCCATGCGTGAAGACAAAGAACATGAAAACAGGGCCAAACGGTTTGGGAATTCCAAGGGTCCTGTGAGCAGTTCTCAGTTGCTACCTGCAAGGTACGGTATATCGTCTTCCCCCTCAGACATGTACAGATACCAAGTGGAAAATTATAGTACACTTGGGTTTCAAGTACATGATGTCTCGTGTTGGTCTTTGAGTATAGTTGCTTTCTTGTAGCTTTAAGCATTTCTCCCTGCTATACTTCTATTATTATTAATCATAGCATAAGTTTTTATATGATGGCAACTACTTCCCGAAAAATGACAGAACTGCTTGAATGAAGTTACGGATTTGCAGATAAAAATGTTAATTATTTAAAGGCATGTTGATTAGTTTAGATGGTTGAAGCCACAGATTGAAGAATGTGTCAGAATATTAATTGTTTGTTAACCTAGAGCAGTATGAACGATAAAAGAGCCGAAATACATCTCCCTATTTTGTATGATAAGCTTTCTTATGAAGATTCGTAAAATGAAAAAAGTTCCTTGCTACTTGTTGATTTTTGGTTTCCATTAGTTATATGACCTCCGTGTTGTGATTAAACTTTTGCTTGTTTCAATGGTAAACCGGAAAAAATAAAATCTGTCGGAACCCCAAAATTTTGCTAGACTGTTTGCTTAACAATCAATAAGGATGGAAACAAGATTTTCAAGAAGTGGGCACATAAAAAACAGGAATAAACATCCTAGAATTTGGTCTGGAAGGTGCTTTTGAATGTCTAGAAGTTGGGTAAAATGCTGAAAGAAAAACAAATCTGGATGAGTCTCATTCTTTTTTTCCCTCTCTGAAGACCTCTGTCATGCAATCTGGTCAAGTTTAGTCAAATTGTTTCCTCATATTAGCTATGAAAGTGTTATTATACGGCAACTTTCTAGTTTACCAAACAAATTTGAGAGTTGCAAAATTATTTACTTTTTCCGAGACAAGATAGTCCAACATTCGGTCTAATGTAACTTTTAGGATTGTGATCCCAAGGTTCATTATTGAACCTTCCAAGCACTGATAAAAGTGGCATGACTGATTTGTTCTGATTATTTTGTGTTCAAAACTGAAACAATTACACAATTCTTTTGTGCAGAAACATAGGACGAGGTGGGTTGATGCGTAGCACGCAATAACAAGAAGCCCCAACGTCAGCTGTAAGGAGTAAATCAGGACGGCCTTTTCTTGGGTCTTAGTGCCTCTTCCTTTCTCCGATTTCTCCTATTTTGTGGTTGATTCTAATATTTAAGCTAGCATGCCAGTGTTATTTTATTCCGAGTTTAGCAAGAAGGGAAACTCGAAATCGGAAAGAATCAGTGGAAGATGTTGGCATGCTTCTGACTTAGACTGCTATCCTTTTGCTGAGAAATCAGCAGAGTACAAAGAGGAGGATACAATGTTGATCAGCTAACCTTTGGGGTAGTTAATGTTTGAATCGTCATAATTGTGTGATTGTATAGATAGCTTGTGGGCATTTCCCTGTATTATCCACGATTTTTACTTCTCGTTTGCAGTCCAAATTCGTTATCATCAGCTAATGTGGGTGTTGTTGGTTCAGTTTTGTCAATGTTCTGGTAATCAGATGAAGCTTTATGTTCGTGATTAGTCTATAGTGTCTTCTCAGTTATACTTGTTTCTGCACTTCAACAGGGAACATTACAATTCCCTAATTTGGTCCCTGAAAATCTACCCGAATACGAAATATGTGATTGAGAGTTACTTGGATGTAAGGGTTCGAGATTCACTTGAACTTGCACGATTCACACCCCAAAATAAATCTCAATCACGTTTTTGAAGTTGGGGAGGTTTTTGGGACCAAAATTTCCTTTGTTCTGTTTGCATTTGATCTATTACACTTCTAATCTGGTCTTTAAAACTATTTTTCTGTGCCACTGATAATAGGGTGTGTGGATTCATATGCTTATAAAACTGGGAAAAGGTGATTGCTTTTTTTTTTTGTGTTGGGAATAATGTATACCTCATTCGTCTCTTTTTAAGTACTATCCAATTTTGTAAATCTAATTTTTCATGAAGATATTATTATTACACTTACAAAAATTGTAGTAACTTTGTATGGAGACATAATGTTCATACTTACCCATTACATTAACTTTTAAAATGGAATCTAATCAGAAAGGCAAAACAAGAAATGTAGTAATTGTTACCCTTTAACTTTTTAAAATGGACATTTATTAAGGTAAAGTCTAAAATGGAATATTGGACTGTGAAAATGAGGCGGAGAGATTATTTTACAATACTAGTTAAAATCAGAACCTATCGATTACATTACGGATCCCTGAAAAAATATTGGAGTAGTTTTCATGATTACCAAGTCACAACGTGTGAGATTATTTTATAATACTAGTTAAATTGGAACCAATTGACTACGTTACGGATCCCCGAAAAAATATAGGAGTAGTTTTAATGATTACCAAGTCACAATGTGTGAGATTATTTATAATACTAGTTAAAATCGGAACCTATCGATTACGTTACTGATCCCCAAAAAAATATAGTTTTCATGATGACCAAGTCACAATGTGTCTCCAAGGTTTGATTGATTACATGACAAATCTCTCTCCTCTCTCTCTCTCTCTCTCTCTCTCTCACATACACGCGCGCGCGCGCACTATGTGTTTGGGTAAATACTCCCTCTGTCCCCATTTATTTGTCTCTTTTGGGAGTTTGTGCCACTTTTCAATTGATTATATTTCGTAATTTACATTGTTTTACATGATTTAAAAAACATTGTCTTATAGAACTAATTGAGATCTATCAAATAAGATCCATATTGATTATAAATTCATTACCGATTTAAAGTTATAGCTAGCTTTTTATCCGGTTAGATTAGGACGAGGGACAAAATTTTGGGGACGGAGGGAGTATTTGTGCATATAATGTTCCTCCATTTTAATTTTTTAAAGGGATGAGAGAGAGAGAGAGAGAATGGTAAGATACAGTCGGGGCCGGTCCTAGCCCAAGGTGCCCTGACCCAAGCCTGGCAAGACCTTGGGCTAGGGCAACCCCCTGGGCCAGGGCAACCCATAAAAAAAAAAAAGGGTTAAGTTATATACTCCCTCCGTCCCTTTTTAAATGTGTTATGTCGTAAATCCAACTTATTAAAGAAACATCATCATTACACATTTCACATCAACTTTTTCCTCCACTTTACACTTTTCACATCAACTTTTTCCTCCACTTTACACTTTTCACATCAACTTTTATAACTCTACTTACCAAAATTATCCTCCACTTTTACCCATTAACTATTTACCCACTAACTTTTCAAAAGGGCAAAATGATAATTGTACAAACTTTTACCCATTAACTTTTCAAACCACACACTTATTTAGGGATAGCCCAAAATGAAAAGTTAAACACTTAAAAAGAGACGGAGGGAGTATAAAAGTTCGCAATTTATCACAAAAGTTATGGCTTGGTGTAATGGTCTCTGGAAAGTTACTTATTTCCATGTGTCTTGGGTCCAAATCCCATCTCAGGCGTCTCACTTTTCCTTTTGCCCCTTTTCGTATACATATATATATATATACAAATTTTCTAGTAAGGACCTCCCGTAAATAAGAAAAAATGTAATTTTTTTAACATTAAAAATTGTTTTGGGAAATCCGAACCGTCCAATGTGTTCAAAATGTGTTTTCAAGGGTCCACATGGAAAATCTTCAAAAGAAAAATACCGGGAAGGGCTTGATCCAACCAGTTTTTTTGTAAAAACTGTATATTTACAGTTTTTGTTTTTGCGAAAAACTGGTTGGATCAAGCCCTTCCCGGTATTTTTTTTTTAAAGATTTCTGCGTAGACCCTTGAAAACACCTTTTGAACACATTGGACGGTTCAGATCGTCAAAAAAATGTTCGGATCACGGAGGTCCGGAGTCCGGATAGGAAGTGGAACCTATATATATATATAGGTAAAACTTCTAGTCCAAACCTCCCGAAAATAAGGAAAAAATGATTTTTTTTTTGTTTTGCAAATTATTTTTGGAAAATCCAAACCGTCCAATGTGTTCAGAAGGTATTTTCAAGGGTCCATGCTTGAAATCTTCAAAAAAAATACCAGGAAGGGCTTGATCCAAGCAGTTTTTCGCAAAACTGTATTTTTACAGTTTTTGCGAAAAACTGCTTGGATCAAGCCCTTCCCGGTATTTTTTTTTTGTAAGATTTCCCGCGTGGACCCTTGAAAACACCTTCTGAACACATTGGACGGATTGGATCGTCAAAAAAAATGCTCGGATCACGGAGGTCCGGAAGTCCGGAGTCCGGACTAGAAGTGCTCCCTATATATATATATATATAGTCCAGTCCTCCCGGAAATAAGAAAAAACGTATTTTTTTTGTTTTTCAAATTGTTTTTGGAAAATCCGAGCCGTCCAATGTTTTCAGAAGGTGTTATTTACAGTTTTGCGAAAAACTGCTTGGATCAAGCCGTTCCCGGTATGTTTTTTTGAAGATTTCTCGCGGGGACCCTTGAAAACACCTTCTGAACACATTGGACGGCTCGGATCGTCAAAAAAAATGCTCGGATCATGGAGGTCCGGAAGTCCGGATCCCACACTAGAAGCTTTGCCTATATATATATTTATTGCATTAGCCCAAAACCACTTTTAAGCCCATTGAGTTTAAAATATTATTAATCGAAGAATTTGCTTAAAAAATGCAAGGAGAAGTTGTTTTGTTTAAATCTGTAAGCCCAATAGGCCGAGCTTCCTTTGGTTTGGCAAATGCATGCCCAAAACATATACATTTGGGTGTATCGTATTTTTGTGGCACTGTAATCTTTGTTATTTATTTTTAGAGTGTCTGTTTTAGGTGTGGAAAATGAATTATCTCAATATGTATTTTTATTCGAGTGCGGTAGTTTTTTTTAGTCAAGACGGATTGCTCATTTTGAAGACAAAGTTGGATGCTACATGTGTTTGCTCGAGCATTTCAATGATCTCTACTAGCACAACATTCTGATTGAGTTTGCTAGACGTTTGGCTCGAGCAAAGCAGTCGGCAAAAATGCACAAGGAAAAAGTTAGATGCCGCACGTTTTGCTCCAGCATTTCAAGGCCCTTTTATTAGCAAAACATTCTGTTTGTTTTTGCTGGATATTTGGCTCGAGCAAAACAGCCGGCAAAAATGCCCCGATTCTGCAACTATAAAATCTCATCCATTAGGTCGAAAAACTAGAGAGTTGCGGTGATAAGAACCCTAATACAAATATTTCCATCTCTCATCACTTTCGGCGGCTAGGGTTTGTGAACCTTGAAGAATTGTGAGGGGTTGTGAATGCCGTGAGTTTCAAGATCATCTTCAAGGGGTTTGTTCTTCGTTAGTAACAATCAATCTCTGAGTAAAGTCCTTTCATGGAGTTCGAGAGGCGCTTCAAAGTCCTTCAGTGGATTCCGGGAGGCAAACGGAAGGCTTGTGGATTCAAGGCAACGGCGGTCAAAGCACTGGGTGTGGTGAACGAGGATTCGACAAGTAGTTCTTATGTTCGATTGGTGAGGATTCACGATCGTTGGTAAGATTGCTTGTAACTACACATTGAGTATAGTGTTTTGATTCCTTCCCGTGGTTTTTACCCGTATTGAATTTTTTTTAAAGTTATTCAAGCTAAAAACATAATATAACCTCGATTTTGCTTTGTTCCTTTACTTGTATGGTTTATTATTTTTATTTTTTTATGACTTAGTAGTATAATGGCAACCAAGCTCGGGGTTCAGCTAGGGCAACCCAAAAGTTAGAAACAGCACTGGATACAGTATAATTATTTGAGTATGAGTTTGGGAACAATACTTTCGATATGCCAACACGGGAGTCAAGTGGCACACATGTCAAACCCATTGTTTTCAAGAAAATGTCACACCTGATTATCCTATCCAATTGTGACAAAGGTTGACGGAGTCGTTATTAAATCATTTTTACCACTTCACGTTTTTAATTGAGGTTTCATTAAGTTCAGGTGCTTATGAGACATTTGAGTCAAATTCATGGGTTTTTTTTGAAATTTTCCTTTAATTTTGCTCACTCTTCAAAAAATTTAATTCTTATCAGTAGATGTGTGTTCCCGTGCATACAACGAGTACAACGCTATTGTCATTGTGCTGTAAATGACTACTATCATGAACCTGTGCTATGCACGGAGACATGAAATAAAATGATGCGTTTTCTCTTTTCTTTTCTTTTTTTATTAGCTCAAAAATTGTATTTTGTATAACAAAGTATATGAAATTACTGGAACAATTAAATTAAAAGAGTACAATCATTTTATTTCCTCTATGCTCCTCTTGAGTCTAATTCTCATGGTGATTTAATCAGCTATAAAATCATAATCTATATATGCGACTTTTTGACAAAGTAATTGATAAAATAAATCATAACCCGTGCTATGCATGGAGTAAACCAAAAATTATTTTAGAATGTTTTGATTCATCGAAAAAAATACGATGTTTTTTTTATTACTAATATGCATGTTTCTAACAATATAAAAATGTCACAAAGCAAATATCATTCATAGTATCAAGAAATGTTGGTTGACTCTTTCCCGTAGGATTGGCCTTTCAATTACTTCTTTGATAAGTGTTTAAAAGCAATAGATTTACTATTATAAACTTAAGATGATTTAAATTTTCTACCTGGAAATTTAATTATTAAATTTTATGCTCATTAAACTAAAGAATAATAAATCTACTAAATTCAAAATTTTGACAAAGGTTTGCTACTAATTCTCTGGAACACCTCACTTATATGTTGAAATCTCATCTTCCATTATCACAGGTTTGATATGCTGAAAGGGATTTGGGGGAGTGTTGTGCACCCCTCGGCTGTCCGATGGTCTTTTGGACGGCCCGAATGCGTTCGGTAATTTTAATTTCTTTTTACCGGTAACAATCAAAACACATCTGAGCCATCCACAACACGATCAGATGGCCGAGGGGTGCACAGCCCCCGCCTCACTTGTACGGTGAAATGACTGAAATCTCATTTATATGCCCAACACTTAAAAAACCCCCCGCAAAATTAGATAATTGTGGACGGTGAGATCCACGCGGCTCGCTCTCGAAGTTCGGATGTGAAAAACTAAAGAAAAACGTGAGTCGCCACCCGGGGTTTAAATTTGGAAAATGTTTGGTACCCGAGAAACCGTTTTAAGAATGATTGTTGACTCTCATGCCGTTTTGGAAAAGGATTTGATCCGCGAAAAGATTCTTTTTGGATTCGGAAGCCAGATTACGCGCGGGGAAGGTTTTTGTTGAAAAATGCACCCCGCTCGCCCGGGAAATTCCCGGTCTCTACTAAATAATTTGTGGGATTTTTGTAGAAAATATTTTATTAAGAACTTTGACAAATAAACAAGCAAATAAAGAAATTAATTGAAACCATAACGGGAATAAAATTTAAACAAAAGGCCTAAATAGTAATAGTAAGAAAACAAAGGGTGAAATATGCAATAAACACAGGAAAATGGCAGAAAAGAACAGAGAAACAGGGTACGAACAGGGGAAAATAGAGTATAAAAATTTGGTTCAAACGGGAGCCGCGCGGCTCCCGCATAGGGGCCGTGCGGCTTATGCTACAAGCCGTGCGGCTTGCACGCAACCTATTTTTCAAAAATTTTGTTTTGGGACCAGTGAGCCCAAAATCCGTTCAAAACCTGATTTTCTTCTTCAAATCAACTCAAAATGGATTGTTTTTGTTTGTGATCAAGTTATTGAAATGAAACTCATTCCCGGTACGGATCATACCGTGCATTTATCGAGAAAAATCACCCGGTACGGCTCCGGAAAGCCGGTTTTTGTTTTGAAAATGATTTACCGAGTTAAGATACGGTCGTTGAAACCGTTACTAACTCGGGATACCCTCGGAGAACCGCGATTGAAAAATCGAAGTTTGAAAACGACTTATACCTTTCTGGAACTCGAAACGGAGGTTGAAAACTTCGGATTCTTCGGGTTTGGACTTATAAGATCAAGATTTGGTGTGATTGGGAGTAAATAGGGAGAAACTGAAAGGGAGCGGAGAGTGTGAAGTTTTGGGAAGTTTACAGGCGGTTTCGAACGAAAATTTTGCCGAAAAATCAAACGGAAATTCTCTCGGGGTAGGATTTTCGGTCTCCGTATTTCTGTGTGTCTTTTTTGTGAGGAGGGAGCCTCCATTTATAACCGAAATGAGAGAATAAAAATGATGATATTCGGCGGTGGCGAGATGATGATATTCCTTGAGCTGGCCTGTCAGGAATTTTTCAGAGATAACAACACTAGCCGCGCGACTTGTATGAGGGAGCCGCACGGCTTGTATAAGCGAGCCGCACGGCTTGTGTGAAGAAGGAAGAACCGTACGGCCTATAACAGGAGCCGCACGGCTTGTGAGGCTGAGTTTCCAATTTTCCTGGACAAGTTCCATGGTGGTTTAAACGTTTCATTCTTCATCGGGCATGCACTGGTATCCAAAATTGGGGTGTCTACAGTTGCCCCTCTTTGGCGAGACTTGGTCATCATTCTGAGATGCAAGTCACGTCAAAGATATAGACGTCCCAATTTTGAACGCCCAAGTGCGAGAAAGAAACAAATGATTCAAAAACATGGTCGAGCAGAGAGCTTCCTACGTACCCTGTTTGTAGGGATCAGACCGATCGTAGTTCGGGGCTAACAAATTTAACAAATACCATAGAGGGATTTTGGAAAAACTTGGATCGCCTTTTGAAGATGTCAAATGATCTCCGAGTAATAAACAATGCCGTGACGGACTTTTGGAAAATCAGAATAGTACCTGACGGATTTTAAAAATAACGATTTTTAGAGAATCGTAACGATACCTGACGGATTTTAAAAAATAACGATTTTTAGAAAATCAATTAGTACCTGACGGATTTTTAAAATGATTTTTAGAAAATCAATTAGTACCTGACGGATTTTAAAATGATTTTTAGAAAATCAATTAGTACCTGACGGTTTTTAAAATGATTTTTAGAAAATCAATTAGTACCTGACGGATTTTAAAATGATTTTTAGAAAATCAATTAGTACCTGACGGTTTTTAAAATGATATTTAGAAAATCAATTAGTACCTGACGGATTTTAAAATGATTTCTGAATTTTGGAAAATGGAAAATGCCGTTGAGGACTTAGAGTGAATTTTTTTTTTTTTTTTAATTTTAAATTTGAACCTGAACTTGAACTTGACACTTGAACTTTGAAAAATGAAATTGAGCTTGAATTTGACATTGGAATTTGGAGAATTGATCTTGAAATTGAACTTGAATTTGAATTTTACACTTGAAAATTGATATTTGAATTTGAACCTAACATTGAATTTTGTTTGTTGAATTTGAACTTGACATTGAACTTTAAAAATTGAAAATTGAACTTGAACTTGAAAGGTTTGGGCTGTGTTCGGATTAGCTCTTAAATCCTTTTCCAAAACAAGGCCTTGAAACACTTTCAAAAAATACTTTTCTCTCTGGCCCACCCACCCCAGCCCTTCCCTCGCCATCCCTGTACTTTTGACCAGCAAAAGTGGGCAAGTGGGCCCCCACGCCAAAACCCAATTACTGCAAGGCATTGCTCTCTCTCTCTCTGTGCAAAACTAGCCAGTGGGCCCGACACTTGAAACTCAAAATGCATTGGGCATCACAGTGTTTCTGACAGAAAAGAAGAAAAGAGAGAGATAGTTAGAAATGGGACCCACGTAAATCCTACTACAAATTGTATCCGATCGGAAATGCCTTTTTGAGAACAAAAAATTGCTCCTGAGTACATATCCGAACAAAGCTTTGATTTTTGAATTTTTTTTTATCCTGGACTTGAACTTGGCATTTGAACTTTGAAAAATGAAATTGAGCTTGAGTTTGACATTGGAATTTGGAAAATTGATCTTGAAATTGAACTTGAATTTGACATTGAACTTCAAAAAGGAATTTGAAAATTGAACGATGCATGAAAGTACCATGTTTGAAAATGCTTGACACAATGTGCGAAGCTACCGTGGTTTGAAAGTGTTTGAAACAGTGCATGAAGTTATCGTGCGTTCAACTATGTGTTTGACATTCGACAAATTTGAAAAAGTTCCAAAACTTGACAACTTGGCATTCAACAATTTGAATTTTTTTTTTTGACAATTCGACAATTTGAAATTCGATAATTTGACAAGTTCGAGAAAAAATGGTGTTCCAAGAAATGTATCTCAAAAATTGAGGGTGAGAAATATATCTCTAAAACCAATTTAAAAGTTGTCCATGAGGACTCTTGCGTGAGGCTCAGGTTTCGACACTTGACGACACAATGACAACATTTTTTTTAGAAAGCAGGTGGCACAACAGGGTGTCTCTTTTTGCTTTACTTCTTTCCTTTTGGACAGGGTCTGGGTTTGAGGTTGCTTTTGATCAAGACTTCGAGCTTTTCGGGCTTTCTGGATTTCTGTGAGGTTTGAGTCTTTTTGCTTTCTTGTCCCAAATCTTGAACTCTGGTGTATGTGCTTCTCCCAGTAGATGGCATTGAGCTGACGTGCCCCAGTCTTGGACAAATGTGCCTCAATAGATGACAAGCTTCAGTTTTGAACCCATCGACTTGTTTATCCGAACATAGGCCTTTCCTTGCATTTGAAATCATCTTCCACGAGTTTAAAAATATCAAGACTACCAAGGGTTGACTAGACAAAAGACCTTGTGTGAATTTGGACAAGGCCCCGACGATACGAGTGACTTTACAAAGATGCCCCTGATTTGGGCGGAGATGACATACTCAAGAGGGGGTAGATTTGGACAAGACTAGGCTGCCTCAACAGACTCAAAAGAGTGACTTCCCTGAAGGTGCCCCTGACTGGGTGGAGAATGACTACTCATGAATTTGGTAGACACCGGTTATTTTGACCTTGTGACAAAGGAATGGACTCTGACAAGATTATGTTGACCTGAAAAGACCTTTGAGCGATGACAAACTCGAGAATTCAGGAAATGGCAGAAGGTGCCCCACAATTGATGTTTGAAATTGTCATAAACTTGAGTCTTTTGGTTTTGAAATTGTTTCATTCCATCAAATGATGTCCATTTAAATCGATTATTTTATCAAAACACAAGATTTCTTATTGTGAACACATGCCCCTGGGTTGCTGATTCACTGATTTTCCATTGCGGTGCCCCGGTTTGGACTTTTGCTTCTGGCGGATGCTGGTGTTTTGCAATGCCTTGCCTCCGGGTTGGTGATGAGGATATGAGGTGCCCCGGTTTGGATTTTTGCTTCTGGAGGATGCTGGTGTTGTGCAATGCCTTGACTTTTGATCTTCCCTTTTTTTTTTTAAAATGATACTATTCCAACTGGATTCTCGCTATCAAGCTGTGCTTTTCAATGTGAAAGGACTTTATTTAGGTTATAACGGGGCTAAGGCTTTGGGTTTGTCAAAGAAATGATAGTAGGCTCAAAAAGTTTCATTTTCTTCTGGGTTAAAGCTAGCAGCTATCTTGAACTCTTTTCGTGTGCCCCTTCTGTTTTCTTCAATGTTTTCCTTCGTGCCCCATTTTGGCTTTTGATTGGCACTTTCTTCCTTTCTTCCTTTTCAGTGCTTCACATTTGGTTGTCATTCCTTCGAAATTCTGACGTGCCACTGGCAACCATGCAATTGGTACTTTTGACATTTCTCTGGCGATTATGTGCTTGGCACTTTCATCTGGACATCTTGCTGATAACTTGGCACTTTCGTTTCTCTTAATTCACCCCAGTGTGAGGGACAGCTGCCTAGCTGGGTTCTTCTTCAAAGAAAAATGATTCAGGCTCTAAAGGATCAAAGGATATATTTATCTGGGAAATAAAACAAAGAATGCCTTTCTTCATTTTGAATTGCACAACTTGATAGAAAGAACCTGTATATGCTCTAACTTTTGCCTGGGTCGTACTTCAAGGTTTTGATCCAGCGAGCTTTTTTTTGTTGTTTGCCTTAACTTTTGCCTAGGCCGCCCTTTCGGGTTTTCAACCTAGCAGGCCCCCCCTTTTTTTTTTTTTTTTTATAATTATCAAAGCATTGCTCCTTGATGATGTTGGAGAATGGTGCCTGGAATTCCTTCTTCTTGTGAGAACTGGGGGTTCAATCATCTTGTGTTTTGAAGTGAATATCATGAATCTCAAATGATGGTGGAAAACAATTCCATTTTCAAGGATTAATGCGAAAACTCAAGTTTATTATGATAATTCTAACACAAAAGCGTGACATCAATTTTTGAAAGTTGTGACCGAACCATTGAGGGTTGCCTACGTATCTTTTTGCAAGGAATCAGGTCGTGACGTAGTTCGGGACTACAATGTTGACTTTATTTTTGGTCTTTTTCTTTTTTTTTGACAACAACAACAAGACATCACAGACTCGAAGATGAAAACACATAGACGAGGAAAGCGAAAACATAAACAGACTCGAAATACAAACTGACTCAATCGGAAGTGAAAACTTGACTTGACACTTGAAGACTTCCAAGACTCGTGGAAGATTGAATTATTGCATGGCCATTGTTGATTTATTGATTCGGAGTGGTGTTTGGCTTCCCCAGTGGAGCAGAGATAGATCCGTTGTCAATGAGATCTTGAATCTTGTGGCGGAGGCGATGACACTCATCAGTAGCATGACCAGGCATTTGATGGAAGGCACAGAAGGCATTGGGGTTATGGTAAGATGGAAGCTTCTGAGGTAGAGGAGTTGGAGTTAGTGGTTTGACATGGCCGGCTTTGAGGAGCTTCTCATAAATCAAGGACAGAGGCTCGGAAATTGGGAAAGGGTTCTTTGTGGTTTCTGAGAGTGGTTGGCTTGGGCTTTAAGTTCGTTGACAGGCATGGCTTGGTTGAAATTTTGGTTTGTGGAGCTGGAAGAGGCTTGGGCATAATCATTTTTACTGAACAATGTGTCGGTGTTGCCAGAGTGCACCCATTTGGTTTTGGGAACAGGTTCCTTTTTCTCAAAAATGCCGGACTGGATTGCCTCCTCAATGGCAAGGCCTGCCTCATAGAAAGTCTTGAAGTCAGCAGTGGTCTGAAAGACCACCAAGTGCTTGGCAAAGTCCGGTTCCAGATTCCTTGTGATGATTCTCATCTGTTCCTTTTCTGAAGGTCGTTCCATCATCTGAGAGGCTTTCCCTCTCCATCTCTTAATAAAGTCAGCAAAGGACTCATTCTTACCCATCTTGGTTGATTCCAACTCCCGGATAGTCATCTCAAGTTGAATGTTGTAGTTGTATTGGGCGACAAAGGCTGCCCCAATATCTTCCCACGTCTTCTTGTTAGAGATGTCCAAATTCAAAAACCAGCGGAGTGCGGGCCCAGTTAGGGTTTGCTGAAACATCTGGCCCATTGCATCCTTCCCAACGTCATACATGGATAGAGTACCCACATATGTTTGCAAATGAGCTTTCGGGTCACCGCTGCCGTCAAACTTGTCCCAGTCTAGTGGTTTGAACTTGTCGGGGAGCTTTGCATCCGGGAATAGGCATAACTTGTCCATATCAACACCAATTGTGGCTATCTTCTCCTGTTTCTGAACAGACTCTTCCAGTTTGGTGATTTTAGTCAATACCGACTCCATGTTTTGATTGCTCGAGTCCCCTGCCGGTGATGGGAGTTGAGAAGTTAGCTTCTGAATCATGAGCATCATCTGGGCCATCTGTTTTGCACTGTTGGCCTTTTGCTCTTCCAAAGCTTCTCTGAGAATTTGGACTTCGGTTTTCTCTACTACCTCGGCGGCTTTCGTCATTGCTGGTAAACCTGTTGAACTTGACTGCTCTGCTTCTGCCTCAATTCAAATTATCTGCTGTTTAGGAGGTCAGGCCTAACCGGGTATGGTGTTTTTCTTGCTTTGACCAATGACTTTGAATTGACAGTAAAGCAAATATTGAACTCAGAAGTGCCCCTTGCTTGTTTTATTTTGAAAAATGGGAATGTCGTACTTGTGTCGCCATGTATGCAAACCTAAGTCTCAAAAGGTTTTCAATAGCCCTGGGTAGGTCGACTACTCAGTAGGTTAAGTTCCTGTGTGTTGGAACCAGAGCCAATCAACTTCCGTGACCATTCAAGACAAAGCAATAAGGCTGTTGAAATCTGGATAGAAATGTGATAAAATCACAAGGAGAAGCCGTTCGAGCACGGCTGACACTGGAGGTGTTTCAAACTCCAAAGATTTAAAGTCTCCTAGACTATTGAAAAAAATGGGTCTTAGAAAAAGGCTGCCCCGATCCTCAGTGTTTCTTTTGACAGTGTATCCTTTGTTTAGGACAGCAGGATTCGGAGAAATTAAATCAACTTGGTTCTTGATAATTCCTTTTCAAGGATCTAACTTTGATTTTAGGGACAATTGCCCCAGCTTGGGTCAATTGTTCCTAATTTCGGTTAGGTCATTGTTAAGGAATTATTAAGGATCAAATTGATTTGATTTTTCTAAATCCTGTTATTTTAAGGACTGAATTAATCTGAACAACGTGCATTGGGATGCACGACTCATCATCGGGCAGGGCAACCTCTCAAGACTGCGGGGAAAGGTAATGTGTGCATGATGACAGGGTATGCAGAAAACAACTAACAGATAAACATGATATGCAGAAAACAGATAAACATGATATGTTAGAAGCAGTAAACACATAACAGGATATAACAGATAATTCTACCCTGCAGGCCCTGTCGTAGGTTGGAAAGTGCTATGGTTTACTATATGCAAAAGGCTGGGTTTTGGTTTGAAGGGGTTCCCTAGACTAGAGCCAATATTTGCCTCCCAGTGCCAAGTGTACTCCATGGCAAAGGTCGAACGGCAAGCTGACTCATCATCGTCCAGGGTTTGCCGAGAACCTTGGGATGTCCTAACACCAGCAAGCCGGGTAGGGTAACCAAGACGCAGCGGCGGGGCTTATCCAACATCGATGCACGTGCAATGCAAAAGTTTAACAATAAAATATTTTCCAAAAATCCCACAAATATTTTCGAGTTTGGCTCACCAATAAATTAATTTTTATTTTGAAATTTTACTCAAGCAAACAACCGGGAAAGCTCCAGTCCGGATTGGTTGGGCGTAGCCCTGTTATTGCACCAATCCTTTCTCGATCACGCGGGGCGTGTTCGTTTTTGTCAAGCTTTCGGGGGTCGTTTTACAAGTGTAAAATACCAAAATAAGAATTAATTTAAAAATCCCCAGCAGAGTCGCCATTTTGTGGACGGTGAGATCCACGTGGCTCGCTCTCGAAGTTCGGATGTGAAAAACTAAAGAAAAACGTGAGTCGCCATCCGGGGTTTAAATTTGGAAAATGTTTGGTACCCGAGAAACCGTTTTAAGAATGATTGTTGACTCTCATGCCGTTTTGGAAAAGGATTTGATCCGCGAAAAGATTCTTTTTGGATTCGGAAGCCAGATTACGCGCGGGGAAGGTTTTTATTGAAAAATGCACCCCGCTAGCCCGGGAAATTCCCGGTCTCTACTAAATAATTTGTGGGATTTTTGTAGAAAATATTTTATTAAGAACTTTGACAAATAAACAAGCAAATAAAGAAATTAATTGAAACCATAACGGGAATAAAATTTAAACAAAAGGACTAAATAGTAATAGTAAGAAAACAAAGGGTGAAATATGCAATAAACACAGGAAAATGGCAGAAAAGAACAGAGAAACAGGGTACGAACAGGGGAAAACAGAGTATAAAAATTTGGTTCAAACGGGAGCCGCGCGGCTCCCGCATAGGGGCCGTGCGGCTTATGCTACAAGCCGTGCGGCTTGCACGCAACCTATTTTTCAAAAATTTTGTTTTGGGACCAGTGAGCCCAAAATCCGTTCAAAACCTGATTTTCTTCTTCAAATCAACTCAAAATGGATTGTTTTTGTTTGTGATCAAGTTATTGAAATGAAACTCATTCCCGGTACGGATCATACCGTGCATTTATCGAGAAAAATCACCCGGTACGGCTCCGGAAAGCCGGTTTTTGTTTTGAAAATGATTTACCGAGTTAAGATACGGTCGTTGAAACCGTTACTAACTCGGGATACCCTCGGAGAACCGCGATTGAAAAATCGAAGTTTGAAAACGACTTATACCTTTCTGGAACTCGAAACGGAGGTTGAAAACTTCGGATTCTTCGGGTTTGGACTTATAAGATCAAGATTTGGTGTGATTGGGAGTAAATAGGGAGAAACTGAAAGGGAGCGGAGAGTGTGAAGTTTTGGGAAGTTTACAGGCGGTTTCGAACGAAAATTTTGCCGGAAAATCAAACGGAAATTCTCTCGGGGTAGGATTTTCGGTCTCCGTATTTCTGTGTGTCTTTTTTGTGAGGAGGGAGCCTCCATTTATAACCGAAATGAGAGAATAAAAATGATGATATTCGGCGGTGGCGAGATGATGATATTCCTTGAGCTGGCCTGTCAGGAATTTTTCAGAGATAACAACACTAGCCGCGCAGCTTGTATGAGGGAGCCGCACGGCTTGTATAAGCGAGCCGCACGGCTTGTGTGAAGAAGGAAGAACCGTACGGCCTATAACAGGAGCCGCACGGCTTGTGAGGCTGAGTTTCCAATTTTCCTGGACAAGTTCCATGGTGGTTTAAACGTTTCATTCGTCATCGGGCATGCACGGGTATCCAAAATTGGGATGTCTACAATAATCAATTACTTATCACGAATATCATGTATAACTAAATCAACATATATCCTACCTACATTGCCAAACATATAAAATAGGAAAGCAATGTCTGTTGAAAAAAGAAACAATAATTGTACTCATATGGTTTCGCAGAAATTCAAAAGACTAAGAATAGAGAAAAAAAATTAACCCATATATATTTGGCCTTGGATAAAAATCATCTCATTTCTAAGTGACTCGGGGAAGTCTTTAACAAAAAGAAAAAGAAAAAAACATATATTTGGCTAGAACATTTTATTCTTATTCAAACACTTAAGAGGGCAAAAGAAAGAGATCGAATCATGATTATAAATGCATTCAAGAAGCTAATTCTCTCTCTCTCTCTCTCTCTCTCTCTCTCTCTCTCTCTCTCTCTCTCTCTCTCTATCATGTGTTGTATAAATAAAAGGGGCATTACATAGTTCTCTTCCAATCAATGTACCCCAAGTATTAGTATTTTTCAAAACTTTGTCCCAGAATATTTCCGCTATGATCTATTAAAAATAATAACTAAATGTGACTAAAAAAATTAAGCACTTACTTCACATATATTAGAGTAAAAATCATGAACAAAAAGAGGTGGACCATAAAATGATAAGAATAAAAAGAAAACACTAATTCTAAAACATAATGAGTAAAAGAAGACCAAACCTCTCATGAAACGTACCACAATAGTGTGTATGATCGTGATATCATGGTACCACCGATCATGAATGCTTCTTTGAAGAGGAGTAGAGCATCCATAGCCAATTGATGGCATTATATTGTTTAAATCCTAGGTGAACAAAAAAGGGAGTGAAAATTTCGATCACTACTAAGTATTTTAGAGGAAGCACAACAATCATCAAATAATGACAAGGTATAAATGAAGACAACTACCAACTAATAAAATAAAAGAGAAATGATTAAAGAAATTTGAAGTTACAGGAGGGTCATTACAATTGTGGTGTACTTCTATTGATTCGTATATTTATCAACTCAAAATGTAATTAGAATGTGGTATGTATCTTCACCTTTGAAGATGCGTAAATTAATAAAGGACTCTAGGAAATTAACTTGTCATCATTTCCTAATTTATTATAATTTATCAATCATATAATCTTATCATTAACTTGTTGGCTGTCCGATCGTGTTCTAGATGGCTCGGATGTGTTTTGATTTTTACCGGTAAAAAGAAATTAAAATTACCGAACACATTTGGGCCGTCCAAAAGACCATCGGATGGCCGAGGGGTGCACAACACTCCCCCAAATCCCTTTCAACATACCAAACATGTGATAATGGAAGATGAGATTTCAACATATAAGTGAGGTGTTCCAAAGAATTAGTAGCAAACCTTTGTCAAAATTTTGAATTTAGTAGATTTATTATTCTTCAGTTTAATGAGCAGAAAATTTAATAATTAAATTTCAGGTAGAAAATTTAAATCATCTTAAGTTTATAATATTAAATCTATTGCTTTTAAACACTTATAAAATAAGTGGTAATTAGATGCCTATTTTCTACGCTTAGAGGTAAAAATCTATCGGGTTTACTGGTCGATCAGTGAAGGCGATGTCTTGGACTGTCTAGTTGTTTGTGCAAACCAAGACAACAAATTTCACAAACAAACTTTTCCTAACATAGTTCAGTTCTCATAGTTGTGCTCGTTTCGGCCATGAAACACTTGTCTAGTTCTATGAGTGTTTTAGATTTTGCCTTGTCAAAAATTCTCACAGAAGCGGCCCCACTTCATACTCACATATGTGTGACCTCTCATTTTAGAGTATCCTGTCATTCCCTATTTACAATCTGTGAGTTTCTAATGCATGAGAGCCATTAAAATCTATGCTTAACCTCTTGCAGGCATCACTGTTTCACCATAGAAATGGGCAAGAGAATGAAACTCCTCAGTGATACTTTCTTATTACACGCAATTAGGTTGTCCTTTTAAACCTAGATCGATCTTGGATCTCTAACCAACTATGTTGGGTTTTTCTTTGCGGTAATTTTTGTTGTCATAGGCTTTAACTCCATTCTCCTCGATGATTTATTGACAAACTCTCTATTTGACTCTTTGGTTAACATGAATACATCTTTTAAAAAAAATAGGAGTTATGAAATTCAAACCCCACTGATCTATTAAATTTGATAACGTTAGTAGACCCTATAAATCCATTTGCGATAAACAGTTGATGTAAGTATGATAAGTCCAAAACATTAGACTTCAAAACTTACTGTACTCAGAATTAAACATTAATTCATGGATTTTTTTTTTTTGGTAAATGAAAATTTTATACCAACCAAACAACCAAACTTACAACAGGGGAAAATCCCAAGAAAAAGCTATACAACTCATCAAGGAACAACCAATCATGGTCAAAAGAAAAGCAACAAAGAAGACTCAACTTCTAAACATTCTACGGGGTAGATTCCATTGGCTACACAACCAAAGGTTTTCTTGAGAGCTAGGAACCTTCCTCCAAGAGCTGGCTCTGTACCTCACATTTTCTTCCACAATTGCAAGGACCATACTAGAATCTTTTGAGCATCCCCCGAAAATTCTAGCATTCCTTTCCAGCCATAGATAATACAAGGCAGCAGCAAGGAACAATTTGAATAACATAGCACGAAAAGATTTACCTTTACAATGATCACATGCCCATTTCAGCTCCACATCCCATTGTCTTGCCCCTCGTTGGATCTCAAACTTACCCAACACATCATTCCATATCTGCCGAGAAAAGCTGCAAACAAAAAAAAGATGTTGCAAGGATTCCTCATGTTGAGAACAGAGAACACACTCAGCATCTATTGCCATCCCCCACCTTCTTAGTCTATCTTTAGTTGCTAACGTGCCCCTACAAGCTAACCAACTTATAAAGGCCCATTTGAGAACATTCTGGGAGAACCAAATTACAGCAGCCCAGGAAACCTTGACAACTTTATATCTGAGGGCTTCCCAAGTTGATTTAGTAGAAAATTGCCCATTGGACGAGAGAGTCCATACAACTTCATCCTCTCTATCTAATCTTGGAAGAAAACAACTAGGAGTACCAGCCTTAATTAGCTGGATAATCCTATTCCTCGGTCTTGGCCAATTCCATACACCATTAGAGATGATAGTGCTGACCTTATGAGTGAGGGATCTACCCAAATTAAGAACAATAGCCTCCCCATAAGTCTTGTATAGTGGGCCCATAGGATGCCAATTGTCTAGCCAAACACATGTATTCTGCCCATTCCCAATAATATGTTTAACGAATCCCCACCCCAATTCTCTCATATTCAGCAGCTTACGAATTGTCCAAGAGGAATCAACAGGGATCTTCATGTACCAGAAATTATGCTCTTTTATGATATAGCTATGCACCCACATAACCCGCAACGTATCTGCCTTTTTACAAAGAGCCCACAAGTGTCTAAACACAGTCGTCTTATTCCATATTCTAAGAGATTTTAGACCAAGCCCACCCTCATTCTTTGGAGTACAGACAAGCTCCCATTTGACCTTGGCCCCAGTTGTCTTCCAATTCAGACCTGTCCAAAGAAAAGCCCTAAGCAAGACCTCTACTTCCTTCACAATCCTTTGAGGAAGAATGAAAAGAGAACACCAATAATTCTGCATACTAAATAGCACATATTGGATTAACAGGGCTCTACCACCAAATGAAAGATGTCTATTGGACCAACTGGCTATTCCCTGTTGAGTTTTTTCTTTTAATTGAATACAATCCTCATACCTCAATCTGGTTGATATCAAAGGAACACCAAGATACCTGACTGGCAAAGAGCCCTCTGGAATAGGTAGCAACTGCAGCATCTCCTCCTTAACAGAAACATCAACACCAGAAAAGAATATTTGACTCTTTTGCAAGTTTGGCTTAAGACCTGAGAAAAAGTAGAACTCATCCAAAGCTGCCTTGATAACCGCAATAGAACCACAATCTGCCCCAACCAAAAGAAAAAGGTCATCTGCAAACGCCAAGTGGGAAATGGACAGATTACTACATTTGGGATGAAAGGTGAACTGCCCATCAGCTATCTTCTTAAAGGCCTCGAAGTGATTGAGTCCTTGTAGGACTGGGAACCTTTGATCCCCAGCTAACCATGCCTATCCTTTCCAGTCTCTGTGCATGCTAGGACTCTCACCGTGATAAGAATTCAACCCTTACCATGTCCCGGCTTTAACCAGATAAGGTCTTGGCCGATCATGGCTTATCATCATAACTGACTCCTTAGAGCCCTGTCCGTGTAGGACTCCGTATGTCGAGCTGATCGCTCAGACCGAGCTCGTATGACAGGCACCGACCTAAATGAGGTCTTCCCAAGTATGCTGACATCATCCATGGATGACCTAAGACTTGGCCGACCTCCAGGTCAGGTCAGTTTGTTGCTCAAGGTGCGTGTCCTGCCTCGTTACATGCTAGCCAACCTCACACTGAGGGAGCCAGGTCCAAGCCGAGCTGCCCTAGAGGTTAGTTCTTCCTAATCACCAGCCGTTAGGGTCTTCTCCCCCAAATCATGGAAATTCAATTCTTGCATATCCAGGGCTAAACATCGTTGTGTTATTTTGGGAATCTAACATGTTTAAAGGAGGGATTTGATAGTTGTTGAACCCTGGTTATTGATACCCCAACTGATTTGAGCTTTCTGGATGTTCTTGTTGCTGTTTCCTATAGACATGCCCAGCCAATTGATCATACTTAGTACCCATGGCGGTGATTTGTTCTTTGATAACTCCCAAATCCTTAAGGAAGTTATTGATATCACCAATTTTCTTTGCATTTCTCTCATTTCCATCCTTGAGAGACTTGATCACATCCTCCATTTGTTTGTTTTCTTGAGTTCTAGTTCCTTCGACCATGGTGGTCACAGATGACATGCCAAGAAAAGCCACGCTTTGATACCAATCTTACAGCTAAGGAAGAAGAACTAAATTTGTAACACGAAAGGAAAAAAGAAATGATATTTTTTCAGAAATTTACAATTGATTGAGAAATGCCTTGCGTCCCTTCTCTTATACAAGAGTATTCCCTCCACTACTTCCTAACTGACTCCAACTGTCTCCATGAATTAAGCAAAGACTAAGCAAGATTACATGCTAAAATGGCTAGCTAAAACAACTACAAGTAATGCTTATAATAGCTAGCTGCTATGATCATAACACTCTTACCCGTTTCCCTCTCCCCCTCTTTGGTTCCCTCTCTCTCTCTCTCTCTCTCTCTCTCTCTCTCTCTCTCTCTCTCTCCCTCTTCCGCTTATTGACCACAAGCCAGTAGATAAGGACTCTGGTGGCAACTTGGGGATTATTGTGTTGACCTCCATAGGATGTTGCATTCAAGTTTTTATTATTTATTTATTCGCTTCCGCACTTATTAAACCTTTTTTATACATCGCATTTTTGTTATTATTGGTTAATAATTTTGTATTGATTGGTTCATGGGATGGTGTTCCCCATGATCATGTTGAGACATATTTGAATTGATTTCGTTAATAATAATAAAAAAAGAACGTTTAGTGGTCTGTGGCTTATTATATTTTAGGCTTCGTGTCCACGTGTTAGCCTTGTGGTTCACGGCCGGTCATTTCCCATTTTGGGGTGTGACAATTGTGGTATCAGAGCTTTAGGTTTTTGTTAAATAAATAAATTTTTTTTTTTTGCATTCATAGTGCATCATTATCATTAGTGGAGGTCCAAGTCCTCAGAGTCCTTTAGGTAGTTCCTTAATTGTTTATTTATTTATAGACTATTGGTTATTGTTTCACAATTATATAATCATATATGGATTGTTCTTTGACGTAATTTAGGAGATGGATCGCTCACGTCGTACTACTAGGTCCACTTATGGGGGTTCAGCAGCTGGAGGTCGCGGTCGGGGCACTCCTATTGCTCGTGGCCGTGGTCGTGCCACTCCTACTGCTCGTGGCCGTGGTCGTGCCACCCCTACTGCCCGTGGTCGTGGTTCTACTATTTCAACGGGTCGTGGCAGAGGTGGTGTCTCCCCCACTGCTCTCGATAATACACTAGACCGGGAACCTTCTGTTGAGCCAATTGACACAACAACCCCCGTTTATCCAATTACACAAGTTATTGCCAATTTTGTTGCACCCACAGTTACTATTGACCCCACAGCTGCTTATCAAGCCATTCAGACGTTATTGGGAATGTTCACAGGGCAACAGGCACAGGCAGGACCATCAGATGCATCAAGGTCAATGACTTTGGGTAAGGGTACAGTTCTAGATAGATTTTTGAAAACTACCCCACCATCATACATGGGGTCTGACAAACCATCTGATGCTGAAGCTTGGTTATTAAGGATGGAAAAGATATTTGACATTTTGGGTTGTTCTGAGACACAGAAAGTGTCACTGACAACGTATAAGCTAGAAGGGGATGCAGAGCATTGGTGGCGTATGGCCAAGCAGAAATATAAGGGAAAGGAGCATGAATTAATTTGGAGCGCTTTTAAGAAGGATTTTGAAGATAAATATATTCCACCGACAGTTAAGAATCAAAAGCGCACTGAGTTTCAGAAATTGGAACAAGGGAATATGTCAGTGGTAGAATATCAGCGCAAATTTGATGAGTTGTCAAGGTTTGCAGGAAAATTGGCAGAAAAAGAAGAAGATAAGGTGTGGCATTTTCTGAGGGGGCTTCGACCTGATATTCGTGGAAGGGTTTCGTTATTGGACAGCGAGACCCTATCTTAGCTTGTGACTAAAGCTCTGACAACAGAGAAACATATAGCAGAGGAAAAGGGTGCAGAGAATCAATACAAGAGGTACAGGTCAGGACAGAGTAGTGGTAGTGGATATCCCTCAAAGAGGGTGCAGACAACGATTCAGACTAATGGAGGGGTGAAGGAGGCATCAAAACCATGCTTCAAGTGTGGTAAGCCACATGCAGCGGCTTTTCGTTGTAATGGATCACCCCAGATATGCTTCACTTGTGGGCAAGCTGGTCATATCTCAACCTATTGTAGAGCTCAGGTTGGTGGAAGGAATCAAGCATCTCAAGGACATAGACAGTCAGTGCATGGAGGTGGACATAATCAGCGATAGTCAAATAATCAGGGGAACTATAGGCAGCATGCTCGAAATGGGGGTCAGGGGCAGAAGAATGTGACTGAGGGGCGTGTGTATGCTTTGACTCAACAACAAGCTAAGGATGCGCCATCCGTGGTGCAAGGTACTTTCTCTATTTTAAATGTACCTGCTCGAGTTTTGTTTGATTCTGGTTCTACACATTCTTTTGCTGCTCCTAGATATCTGCGCCAATTACCTATTGTTGTTGAGGCATTAGACGTACGTGTTATGGTGGCTACTCCGGTAGGGAAAACAGTGACATTGGAGAAGGTGTCTAAGTCTTGTGGTGTAGAGATAGGTGGCAGAATTTTACCAGTAGACCTTATTTCATTAGAGATGCGTGACTTTGATGTTATCCTAGGGATGGATTGGTTGTCGAAATACCTACAATAGATTGCAGTCAGAAGAGGGTGGTTTTTGCTATGCCAGGGGAGTTAGAGTTTAGTTTACAAGGGGATCAGAACGTGTCATCGATTAGTTTACTTACATCTCTACAGGCAAGTCAATTATTGAGGAAGGGGTGTTATGGTTATTTAGCTTATGTGGCGAGTGAGGATCAATCTGTACAAAAATTGGAGGAGTTGCCTATAGTAAAGGAATTTCCTGATGTATTTCCAGAGGACCTACCTGGTCTTCCTCTAGATCGTGAGGTTGAGTTCACAATAGATCTTGTTCTCGGTACAACGCCTATTTCTAAGGCTCCTTATAGAATGGCACCAGCTGAGTTGAGGGAGTTACAGATGCAGTTGCAAGAATTGCTTGATAAGGGATTTATTTGGCCTAGTGTGTCACCGTGGGGAGCTCCTGTTTTGTTCGTGAAAAAGAAGGATGGTTCTATGCGATTGTGTATTGACTACAGAGAGTTGAATAAGGTTACAGTTAAGAATAGATATCTGTTACCACGTATAGATGATTAGTTTGATCAATTGCAAGGGGCTCAGGTGTTTTCAAAGATTGATTAGAGGTTTGGTTATCATCAGTTAAAAGTTAGGGAGGCAGACATTCTGAAAATAGCTTTTAGAACACGTTATGGACATTATGAGTTTTTAGTGATGCCTTTTGGTCTGACTAATGCCCCTGCAGCATTTATGGATATGATGAATAGGGTCTTTAAAGTCCAACTTGATCACTTTGTTGTGGTGTTCATTGATGATATTTTAATATATTCCAAGAGTAGAGAGGAACATGAGGAGCATTTGAGGATAGTCTTTCAGATTCTCAGAGAGCAAAGGTTGTATGCAAAGTTTAAGAAATGTGAGTTTTGGATAGATATGTGTCTTTCCATGGGCATGTGATTGGAAAGGAGGGAGTGTCTGTCGATAGTAAGAAGGTGGAGGCTATTGTCGATTGGCCACGTCCGACATCAGTGACAGAGGTGCGTAGTTTCTTGGGTCTTGCTGGGTATTACAGGCGGTTCGTGGAGGGGTTTTCTCGCATTGCCCTGCCACTTACCAATCTTACTCGGAAGGGAGTGAAGTATGAATGGACAGATAGTTGTGACCACAGTTTTCAGGAGCTTAAGCAGAGATTGACTACGGCACCAGTACTTGCGTTGCCTACTGAGGGTGGTAACTTGTTATTTATAGTGATGCATCTCACCAAGGTTTGGGTTTTGTGCTTATGCAGCACGGTAGAGTGATAGCTTATGCTTCTCGCCAGTTAAAGGTGCACGAGAGGAATTACCCTACCCATGATTTGGAGTTGGCGGCGGTTGTGTTTGCACTAAAGATATGGAGACATTATTTGTATGGTGAGACTTGTGAGATTTATACTGATCATAAGAGCCTTAAATATATTTTTACCCAGAAAGAACTTAACTTGAGGCAAAGGCGATGGCTTGAGTTGTTGAAGGACTATGACATTAGTATATTGTATCATCCAGGAAAAGCGAATGTAGTGGCAGATGCATTAAGTAGAAAGTCTTCTGGGGCTAGTTTGGCATCTTTAACTGTTCAGCCACATCTGATTGAGGACCTTAGGCGGTTTGGGGTGGAGGTAGTACAACATGGAGGTGGTGCTATTTGTAGCCAGTTAACAGTGAGACCGAATTTGTTGGATAGAATTCGATTAGCTCAACAAGATGACCGAGTGTGTAAAAGGATTTTGGAGGGCATATCGAAGGGCCAGAGTAGAGGGTTTGTTGTGGGTAAGGATGGAGTACTTAGGTTTGGGGATCGTGTTTGTGTGCCAGGTGGTGGTGATTTAAGGACAGATATTTTGGCTGAGGCTCACAGTTCTGGATATAGTATTCATCCAGGTAGTACTAAAATGTACAAGGATCTAAGAGAGCATTTTTGGTGGAAGGGGTTGAAAAAGGGTATTGCGAGGTTTGTGGCACAATGTCTTACATGTCAGCAGGTTAAGGTGGAGCATCAGAAACCGGCAGGGAAACTTCAGCCATTACCATTACCTGAGTGGAAGCGGGATCATATCTCTATGGATTTTGTATCTGGGTTGCCTCGGACTAGCAGTGGGCATGATGCTGTTTGGGTTATAGTTGATCGGCTCACTAAGACAGCTCATTTTATTGCTATTAAGATGACGTATACGTTGGAGCAATTAGCGCAATTGTATGTGAGGGAGATTATTAGACTTCATGGAGCACCTGTATCAATTGTGTCAGACCGTGATCCCCGTTTTGTGTCTAAGTTTTGGGGTGCATTACAGTTTGCAATGGGTACTCGCCTACTTTTCAGTTCTGCTTACCACCCGCAGACCGATGGTCAGTCTGAGAGGACTATACAGACTTTAGAGGATTTGTTGAGAGCATGTAGCCTGGAGTGGAAAGGAAATTGGGATGATCAATTGCCGTTATTGGAGTTTGCTTATAATAACAGTTACCATTCGAGTTTGGGAGTTGCTCCATATGAAGCTTTGTATGGGCGGAAGTGTAGATCACCCATATGTTGGTATGAAGTTGGAGAGAGGCAACTCTTAGGACCAGATTTGGTGGAGGATGCGACCCAAAAGATTGACAGTATTCGGGAGTGACTTGTAACGGCTCAGAGTAGGCAGAAAAGCTATGCGGATAATCGTAGGAGGGATTTAGAGTTTGCAATAGGAGATATGGTGTTTCATAAGGTGTCCCCTTGGAAAGGTGTTATTCGTTTTGGCAAAAAGGGGAAGTTGAGTCCACGCTATATTGGGCCTTTTGAGGTTTTGGAAAGGATTGGTGAGGTGGCTTATCGGTTGGCGCTGCCGCCTAGTTTGGCTCGGGTTCATAATGTTTTTCATGTATCGATGTTGAGGATATATGTGCATAGCCCATCTCATGTGATTGATTATGAGCCACTTCATGTTCATGATGACTTAAGCTATGATGAGCAACCAGTTGAGATTCTCGATACGAAGGATAAGGTACTTCGCAGCAAAACGATTCCATTGGTCAAAGTACTGTGGCGCAATCACGCGATTGAAGAAGCCACATGGGAGCTTGATGAGGAGATGCGCGAGAAGTACCCGCACTTGTATAATTGAGGTTAGTATGCAATTTCGAGGACGAAATTTATTTTAAGGGGGGAAGAATGTGACAGCTCTAAATTTTCTTTTATAATTATAATTGGTCGCTAAGAAATTTTTCTTTTATGATCGTGTCCTATGTAGTTTTTTTTCGGCTTGGTACGGGTGTAATTGGCATTATTGTAAGTTTTAAGAGTATAAGCCTAATTTTACTGGTTAAGTTGTTAGGCTAATTTTTATTATAGATATGTCAGTTGTTTTTTTAAAGTTTTCTATTTAATTAGTTAGCTACAATTTAGGGATATTGTGAGTTAGTGGGTAGTTTTATTAAGTTACTCATTTTTGGAGTATTGGATACTGGTGGCATGTAGTTTGCTTAGGATTTTATATTAGTTCGATTATTAGTATAAATAAATATTCATAATTATCCACTAATATTTTCGTTACCTAATTAGCTATTATTATGGAGAGCAAGGGTGAGTGGACCAATTAAGTTGTTCCAATTTTTATACCTGAAGTTAGGTTTTGCGCAGAGAGAGAGAGAGAGAGAGAGAGAGAGAGAGAGAGAGAGAGAAGCTGTGGTTGGTTGATTGCTGGTGATCGATTGAGGTCAGAGGTTCTTCTTCTCTTCAATTCAATTTCTCTTCCCTTTTTGTTTCCTTTTTCTCACGCTAGGATAATTAATTTGTGGGTGAGGGTTAAAGTTTGACCTTGATTGGGCGTACAGGGCACGTGAATGGGTGAGGAGAAATATGAGTTTTGCATTGGTTTTGCACAGTTTTTCACCGACAAAGAATCTTCAAAGAATCCTTTTCTTTTCATCCTTTTAGCCTATGGGTATTGGGGATGGGATGATTCTGTGCATGTGTGAGTAGAACCAAGTGGGGTTTTGTGCATGTGGTAGTGGTGTCCAATGGTGATGTAGAATTTCGGTCCAGGTAGTTGTAGTCCATGGGAGTATAAATGTTAATACTTGGAGACATGAAGGCTAGTGTTTTCTTTTTGGAGTTGGCATTAATGGCAGCACATATGCCATGTGTTTTGTACGAAAACAAACAATGAAGAAAGGAAAAGGAATAGCCTACTGATGTGCTGGTGAGTAATTAAAGTTTTGGCTTAAACGTGATTTGGGTTTAGAGGGGTTACTGTAGCAATATAGGATTTGGGATAATTGGGTTCTTTGGTGATAAAAATATTCCTAGATTAAGTTATATAATCAGTGTTATATTATCCGCATAGTTAGTTATTTCGTATTTTCTATTTTGTACAGGTTAGTCTCTTTTTGGCGTGTCCGAGTTACATTATTTTCAGACCCAGGTGAGTGGTTAAACATGTTACGTATTTTCGAACTCATCGTGTCCCTTAAATTATTCTTTTGGGAAAATTATCATTTGATTATTGAAAAAATGAATTGTTTATGTTTGATCTTTTAATTGGCATGCGATAAAAAAAATATGTTATTTTTGGTGAGAACTTGGTGGATATTGATGGGAACATTTATTATTTAAAGTCCAGGAAAATTAATCCTCTGTGTGCGGGTGACTCTGACCATTAGGGAAGAGACCGTGTTCTGGCCAGTGACCCTAATGCTCAACGGCTGACTTTCGCCGGATCGTTCTTAGGGAAAAGTTCCACGGGCTACCTACTCGTGGTGACTCTAAGTTTCGATATTGGATCCAATTTTTGAGATATTTGTTCACTGGCACTTGGTACTATTTGGTATTGGTTGTAGTTCCCTATTGTTGTTGGATATTGTACTGTGATCACCAAAACAAGACTTGTTACTGGTAAAAAGATTTATTGATATAAATTGTTGTTTTGTGGTACACCTCGTATGCCTAATTATGTTCACATATTAATATATTATCCCTGTTTTAGAACTGTATTTATTATACATGTTTTGCCATTCACTGAGCTTGTCAGCTGACGGATTTTATCCACCATCATTTTCAGGGAAATCGAGCCAGTAGATAAGGACCCTGGTGGCAACTTGGGGATTATTGTGTTGACCTCCATAGGATGTTGCATTTAAGTTTTTATTATTTATTTATTCGCTTCCGCACTTATTAAACCTTTTTTATACATCGCATTTTTGTTATTATTGGTTAATAATTTTTTATTGATTGGTTCATGGGATGGTGTTCCCCATGATCATGTTGAGACATATTTGAATTGATTTCGTTAATAATAATAATAAAAAAAAGAACGTTTAGTGGTCTGTGGCTTATTATATTTTAGGCTTCGTGTCCACGTGTTAGCCTTGTGGTTCACGGCCGGTCATTTCCCATTTTGGGGTGTGACAGAACCGGCCTCCAAATAGCCGCCGGTGATTTGTCGAAGAAACCCAGAAGCTGCTGTAATGGAACTTGGAAGTTTATGAACAATTACATTATGACCCCTGGACCTTAGGAGAATATACAGTCTAGCCCACAGCTTTCGGAGGTCACATATTGAACCCCAAAACAAACTTCTGAAAACAATAGAACTACCCAGGACTTTAGAACATGACTATTAGGTCCCTAATTTCTTAGCAATCAGCTTTAAAATGCCTATAAAACTAGGACCCTCACCTCATGTTCCTGTTTTAAGTTAATTATTATGTTCTCAATTAATAATCTTTACGCCCATTTTTGTCCAGGTGTATACTTAGCGGTATAACTGGTCATATAGTCTAAGGTGAGTAACTAATATCTCGGTCATACTTCTTTTATCAAATGTTTTGAAATTAAATGTTATTAACTTGAAATACTGAAAAAAGAAGTGGTGCTCAAATGCATGTTCTACTCTAAATATTTTGAAGGACGATTCAATGCTACTTCTAAAATGCCTTCCTACGTATGCCAAGAAAATAAGAGAATGATATAAATTATCATCCATCTCTCGGAATCTGGTAAAAAAGGACCATAGTTAGTGGTAAATAAGAGCTCGAATAAGAGAATTTTTTTATACAATTTGGTAACATTACTGGTAACTATCTTCATGTCTAATGGTAGAAATTTCCATATGTTATGGTAAGTATGACCTTAACAAATTGAAAATGTATCATTTGCAAAAGATGCATCTCATATTTACCAAACTTAAAAAAGATCAGATGGTGTGGTATTCATAGCCTTTTATGCTATGGTAAGTGTGGTATTAACGACATGTAAGTATACATTTATGTAGCATAGTTAATGCACCATAATAATGGTAGTTGGGAACATAACTACTAAAATATTTAACTCTCTTAGTTGTACTTAATTTGTATTATTCATTTGAAATATATTTATCTTTAATAATTAATGAAACTAAATAATATATTAAATGAGGCATTATGGATTAAATATTAGTAGTTACTGTTATATTAGCCAATTGTATCAATCATTCATGGATAATGAATGCTGTCAACTAACACTACTGTTAAGTACTACATTGAGTAATAACAAAAAAGTAATACATTGAGTAATAACATTGATAATATCACATAAATTAACCAATTCATTTTAGCCAATTATATTAACTACTACATTAACCAATTGTATCAATCACTCATTGATCGTTTTCAACCAACGCTAATGTTAACTACTACATTTAGTAATAACATGACATTGTCTGATTAATCACTTAAACTCTTAGTCGAATGACTCTGACTACAACCGATAATTGTGATTAATCATCAATCAAGCACTACCCAATGTCAACTACCCAATATTAATCAAGCACTACCCAATATTAATCGTTACAATATCATGTTAATCAATTACAAAAATTAATCTAATTTCTTGTTTTGCATCTAAAACTGATTGAATAATCTAATTGTATTAAATACTTTATCTTAATTCAGTGGAAGGTCCTACTAAATCATTTAATATGTATTACTTATTGATTTAGCATTTTTCATTCAACATTTTTATTACAATTACTGTAGTGTGTGTTTAAATAAAAATTATTTTTGCAAAGTTATCAAAAATAATAAATGAATATCGTTTTCACATGGTCATCATATATTCAATATTTATTTAAAAATAAATTATTTAATTTAATTTGGAGATTATTATTATTATACGAATAATATTTTTATTTCAAAAAATTGTTTTAAGAAATATACTTACACAAATTTAAAAATTTAACAAAAGCCTTTTTTCACCTTATTTTTTAATGTTGCGCACTGCAAAAAAAACTTAGCTAAAGGACAAAATTCTGAGTGGATTAAGTAAAAAGTGGTGTGGTGTTATAAAACCTACTTTTTCCCGC
This sequence comes from Vaccinium vitis-idaea, assembly GCA_963854785.1. Taxonomy (NCBI): domain Eukaryota; kingdom Viridiplantae; phylum Streptophyta; class Magnoliopsida; order Ericales; family Ericaceae; genus Vaccinium; species Vaccinium vitis-idaea. The sequence continues at coordinate 38,087,358 of OY978215.1, forward strand.
TCAAAATGGCGACCTGCTACTGGATTGACCAGTCGGCTTTATTTTGTGGTAAGTATTCACTTATTTCGTGGTAAGTATTCCCTTATTTCGTGGTAATACTAGCCTATTTGGTGGTATGTATTTCCAGTTTTTGTGGTAAGTAAAGTGCAAGTTTTTTGGAGGGAAAACCACAAAACCACCTCCTTTTTTTAGCAAAACCACCTTTTTTTTTTTTTTTTGTATCCAATGCTAAGATTCGTTTATTTTAGATCTAATGGTCCAAGTTTAGTGGGGCACCGGTGCCCCAATGTAAAGACCCATAAATTTTTTGTTTAAACTTAAAGAGAATACTCCGAAATTTTGAACTTGGGGTTTGGAGTGTAATTGCAAACGGTATTTAAATGAGGAGTTAAGTGTGTAATATAACTTGGATTTGGGCTTGATGATAACACATAAGGAATTAGAGGGGGATGTGAGTGAAATTATCTACATATGTGTGTGTGGTCAAGAAGAGAGAGAGAGAGAGAGAGAGAGAGAGAGAGAGAGAGAGAGAAGAGAAAAGAAGAAGAAAGGGGAAGAAAGAAATGGAGAAACTACGGCTGCCTCCACCTCCGGCGACCTCCACCACCACGTACAACCACCATATCCACCTCCTAACTTCATCTCTGCAAGTATAACTCTCATCTCCCTCGTTTTTATTCGTATATATGTACCGGTATGAACAACAGTTTTATCACAGCTGACTAGGTCACGATTTTTGGCCAATATCTCCTTATAAACTATTAATTAGGTTTCGATCCCTGCTTCTGATTTAAAGTTCACTCAGAGAGCTTTCTTTTGCCACTGGAATCACTCAAATCCATTGAGAATTCGATTTACTATGAATTTTTGAAATCTGGTCTAAAATCTGGAAATCTGTTCTGAGATAGATTCGTGTAGCCTGTGTATTTTCCCGTTGTTTCACCTTCGGAGTATGAATTTGACTTTAGTCCTTTCATAGATTTTGAACTTCGTTCTTCTACGAAACTTTTGGCACAAGAATCACTCAAAAACATTAAAAGCTCGATTTATGGTGATTTTTCAAAGTCAGGTTGTCCAGTTTCATCTGTTTTCCTATAGATCTCTGTTTTGGCCGATTTTGTTTATATTTTTCCAGAACTGGTAAATTTACGAAAAGTTTACTGTAGATACCCATACGTGTCTACTATGTTGTGGTAAAGTTTCAAAATTTAATTTGAAGTATAGAAAATACGAAAAATGTTTGATCGGACTGTGGTACTGAAATTCACTGTGCTAACAGTACTGTCGCATGTTACGAGAACAGTCTTTTTTTTTTTTTTGTTGTCTAGGAAGCTTGAAATTTCGATCCGCCTTTTGATTCTAAAACTAGAATCGTATACATTCGAAAGTATGTAAAGGTTGTATTTTAATTTTTTTCTAGAAAATAGCAGCTTTTGATTTGAACTTGGTATATCAGCTGAAATTACGCGTGCGATACGTCACAGACACATGAAAGCTTTAAGCTTGAGTTTCGGAAGTTGGGGTTTTGCTCAAAACCCAGTCAAGTAGAGACTTCTCTGCTCTATCCATATATTTATGTGTTTAGATCATGAATCTCCAATTTCTGAACTCGATTTTCGGATATATTGATGTGTTGCGAAATTTTTAGCCTTTACTCATGAATTCGGGATTTTGGGTGAAATTTCTAAGTAAGGGTTGAATGTTTGATTATTTCAGAATGTTTATCCGTATAAATCTTGAATCTAGTTGACTGGTGGAGAAAACCATGATTTGGATAAAGTTACAATTTATGACTTGAATCGAAATTGGGACTTTTGTGACATTCATGCTTATACCTCAAATTACTTTCATCATAGTGAAATTGGGATATTTAGAAGTGCACTTGAGGTATGGATTGATGGTGATACTTATGGATGTGAACCGTGGTGAAATTACAAAATTTCCCTTGACCGAAAGAGTTCGAGTGATGCTTGATATGTTGAGATCTTAGTAAGTGTTTGTGGGATGTTTTGAGTGTCTAATCCTTTAGTCTCTTGCATTCCTTAATTGAGTTGTGGGTTCGTAGAGTTGGGCACGTTGTGTTGTTTGTTGTGTGTTGTTTGTGGTGTGTTGTTTGTTGTGTGTGATTTGTTGTGTGTTGTTCTTTACATTCCTTGATTATTTTGATTATGTTCGTGGAGTTGGAAATTGTGTAGTAATCGTTGTACATTCTATGAGAGGTATCTCGATGTTGAGGAAATATCTAATGAAGAAATCAAAATGTGTGGTTATGTTGAAAGACTAGGTGTTTGTGTGTGTTGAAAAGTAAAAGAGTTGATTGTTAGATAAAAGAATGGAACAAAGCCGTGGTGATCCTAAGGGTGGTGTCAAAATGGAAATTAACTGATAACAAGTACTTCCGATAAGTTTGGGACTTTCAATTGTTGTTGTGTAAATGTGGTGTCGGGTGTGCGCGAGGGTACATGTGTGTGTGTGCGTGACGAGACATGTATTTAAAGAAAAAAGGACTTTTAAAATCAATCTTATGCATTGTAAGTTCACTCACTTGCGTTGTGCACAACATACATATATAGAGTTTGTGTTAGAGATTTTTTCCTATTGGGCTAGTGTAGCTCAACCTATCAATTTTTAGGTATTCAATGAGGACCATGGCATGAAGTGCATTGGGAGTACATGAAATCTTTTGAAAGCATCATTGATCATTATCTCTTATTGAAAACTTAGTATGTACTCTTTTTGTGAGAAGATTATGTATTTTTAGTAAAACTAAGATGGGTTTGTAACATTACTTTTTTAAAAAAAAAATTCTTTTTGTTTAGAAGAATGTAATCAATTTATCCTTTCTATTCATGTCTTTCCAAAGGGATACGGGTACCTTTTTTAGATGAAGCACTGCGATGGGATAAAAGAAGAAAATGTATTAAGTATGACACTTCTTTTTTTATTTCTAAAAATGTTTACTTTTTATTGTTGAAAAAAAATCGAGGGCATGACACCCAATACCACATTGGGGCACCATAGAAAGATTTCAGAATTCATGCATCACGCCTGACATATCTTGTGTACCTCTCTCTTAGGAGACAATCTAGGTGCCTATTTAACCGCCTAGGTTCAGTATTCTAAAAGTCAGACTACTCAAAAGGGTGAACGAGGCGAGAAGGGTGTACTCGTTTGGTAAAGTCGGCCAGAGGAGTACTCAGAAACAAGTTGGAAAACTCGCCGACTAGTCGGCGAGTTGTAGAGTTGAGAGTAGTCGCCAACTCAGCGAGGCGGAAAAGTAGTCGGCCGAAGTCGAAAAAAGTCGGGGTATTGACAGAAATTTGCAAGTTTTATAGGGTCTTAGTGTAATTTCTGTGTTAGGCTATAAATATAACCAACCTGAAGAAGGGTTTTCGTTCAATCGAATTTCTGGGTTAGCGATGTAGGGTAATTTCTGGGCTGCGGCTTCACCACTTCAGGCTTCGATCATCTGCGACTGCTTGAAGGTGAACACATCTTCATCTGCTTTGATCATCTGCTCGTAAGCTCTCTCTCTCTCTCCCCTCCCCCCCCCCCCCCCCCGCGGTCGTCTTCCCCACTGTATTCTGAATCTGTGATCGACGAACAATTATAGCAGTATAGGTAGAGGAAAATGATCATGTGTCGCCAAGTACACTCTGTGGAACCGTATTACTGGTTTTTTTTTTTCCTCAGTACTACTACTGCTGTGGTCTGCGAGTAGTTACAATATATTACTAGTATACATATAGAGTTTTAGAACCTTAAACTAGTCTCTCTTTTTTTTGGCTCAGTAGTAGTAGTAGTAGTTACTGTCTTTTTTATTTAAGTATTTCCAAATGTTCCGGTGCATAAAACATTAAAGTATTAAACATTAAATTGACTTGACTCACTTGATGATGATGAGTTTATTTTATAGATGGGTTCATGGTTATGTTACTAGTTATTTGGTACTGCTCGGTTTTATTTGGTTTAAAGTTGAACTATGAAGATAATTGTTGCATTATGGATTGACTAGTTATTTGGTACTTGGTAGTATTTAGTTACATGTCTCTACATACTAAAAAAGAAAAAAATTGAGTACTTGGTAGTATTTAGTTAATGTCGGAGAGTACTCGGGCTGGAAGCCAGAAGATGCCCGGCCGCCCTGGGAGCGCCTAACGAGTTTTAGAACCTTGTCTGTCTTCTAGGCTTGTTTATGTGTTTTGTTGTGACTGCATTGGTATCATGCAAAATTTAGCGAATCAACAGCTATCACAACATTTCCACTTACCACTTACCAGTCATGCCGGATGAATGCTGATGTGGTGTAGGTGTGACAATATGAGAAAACTCTTTTGTGATATAGTTCAACAGATGCACATGATGAAGATACAACTCTGTACTATATCAGATGACATGTCTACGGACATGTACATGCGTTGTAAAGAATGATCATATTAGTTTTCTCTTTAATGTGTAGAAATACTCCAAAAGCACGTGGCACATTCTCTAGTGAGTAGTGATTGATGAACCTTTTCATCTCCATGTCTTCACTAATAACTTTGTTTACAAGTTACATTAAGTCTTATACAAGTGCTTGCTTTTATCCTCTTATCTCAATAAAC